>CM076574.1:887972798-888658021 GCA_034641835.2 Pinus albicaulis
CAAATTAAACTTACATGCATGAGCCCTAATGCTATAAACCTGAGCAAAATCTATTTTTTATGTGTGAACAAATCGCATGGTTGGCAAAATTCCATTGATTTAAAGTTTATGCTTCATGCATGTTGAGGAACCATTGAAGCACCCATTTTTTATAAATACTTATTCCACTTGCCATTAAAATGCTACAACACATAAGTTTATTCGTTTCTCTCAAAGTTTGTTCTATTATTGCAAGTAAGCACCATCTCATCTCTTGTGGAAATTTTGCATGTATTTTTAAATGAGATTAATCAACATTCATTTCACACAAGCAACTCATTAAAACTTACCTCCAACATGTTGTTGGAAACACCGAGGAGGGGGGGTGAATCGTTGTTTATTTTCAATTGTTATTTTTACCAGCTTACATCACTTTATAATTAGAACACAAAAATGAACAATGATAGAATAAATACTTTTATTAATTCTTCATAACAACTAAGTATAATATATAATAGGGTTCAACCCTAGATGATTGCACCAATCTTCTCGCCTTCCAGTTCCAAACTCCATTATGTCAAGCACCGACTTGACCTCCCAAGGTCTAACCTTTTCAGCTTGAGGCACCAACCTCTAGGGGCTCCAACCTGGTTTCTTGAGGACTCCTATCCACTAGGGCTCCAACCCTATCTTCCAATGCACCAACCTTGTCAATTCCGAGGCACCAACCTCAAGGGCTCCAACTCTATATCTGGTACAGACTCCAACCTGGTCTCTTGAGGACTCCTATCCTCTAAGGCTCCAACCCTTTGCTTCAATTCGTCAAGATAAGTTCACTAATTCTTCACGGCTCCCAATATCATCTGCAACGAGCCGCGTCAATCTTCAGCTTTGTCTTTGATCTCCAAATCACTTCATCGTTGACAACCCTTTTTTTTAACATGAAGATGTCATCATAGCTCTTCATGGTACCCAAACAGAATCTCCATGATCACCTCATGATGGCTTCACTACATCATGGTTTTCAATAGGCCGCTCAAGGTTTATACCAGACAGTTTTACATTACAGTTTCACATTGTTTATCAAATTTCCAGTTGTCTAGTTTGCTTCAAGGATCTGGAAACCTTTGTTCTCAATGGATCTGCCCTCCAAACTCCAAGGGATCTTCAATAACTCTTTGATAATGCTTTTCTTCAATATATATAGCCCAAACTATCCTTAAAGGCTCCAAAGTCTGCAATCTCACATGTTACTGTGGTATTACTGATCACAGCTCCTTTTGCATAGATTTGCAATGCAATCTGAGCTTGAGACAGGTCTCTGTCATCGTTCCTCCACAAATATATCAGAGCTACACAGACCCTGTCACTTGGCCTAACATTAAGTCATTTTACACAGCCTTCAACGAGCAACCCTTCCTCTAGGTCCAGCAATACTTCACAGTTAAAACTTAAGGCAAAGTCTCCCACATGCACTGTCCGATGTCACTGTCCAATGTTCCAGAGTGTTGGGTTACAGACTTCCCCAATTTATCACAGACCCAAGCTCTTTATTCATTGATCCGCATTAGTCCGAGCCTCTCCAATCGATGATACAATCTTAGGTAATTAAGCAGAGCCACAGGAAATATAAACAAGAAGTTTTGTAATATCTCGAAGGGAAATAAACAGTAATATAAAGGACACAAACAAGGTACACAACAACTAAAGACAAATCACTAGACAAAATACACAATATGGAGAACGCTGAGCCATTTTATTAATACTGAGAAATA
Organism: Pinus albicaulis; assembly: GCA_034641835.2. NCBI lineage: Eukaryota > Viridiplantae > Streptophyta > Pinopsida > Pinales > Pinaceae > Pinus > Pinus albicaulis. Next base: position 887,974,553 of record CM076574.1, read on the forward strand.
AGGAAAGTACAAAGGTGATCAGAATGATGGCACCTCGACTTGCTCAGGGAAAGAGTAGAAATACTCTCAGAACAATGTATGGAATTGCTACTCCCTCTATCTACTACGTAATCTCCAAGCTGCTGGAAAATGCTGCCGTGCTGCTGTAACTGCTGGAATGAAATGAGTCTTTGGGGCTGTTCCCCTACTCGGAAAATGCTGAAACTCTGGGAATGGCCTCTTCTCCCAATACCTAGAAAAGCCCAGAGATATTTTCGAGAATGGCTGACCCCGGAAAATACCTCCTTTGAGGCACCACGCTATCCCTCAAGGGAAAAAATTGACCCTGAAGGCAACACTGCAAAAGACGGCCTCTCCCTTTGCAAAATGTTTCCAATAGGTAAGGGCTGATCCCTTCCCTAATCCTCCGGTCTAAATCCACCCAAATCACCTCAATCCAGAACTCTCCCCAACTAGAACTGCATCCTCCCTCTGCAAGACTGTGCTGTCCCTCCAAGGAATGCTCCTCAATGACTGAAGTTCTGATCTCTCCCTGCAAAATACAGTAGGAATCCTCACCTGAGCAAGCACTCGAAGTCTCCCGGGGCTGAGGTTGGGATCTCCGCATGGAGACACCCGGTGTACTGAATAGTACGTGCAGACTAGCTAAACAACAAGCGTGCTCAATGTCTAGAGACAATCTCCAAAATGCATAATCAACAACTAGAGAAATGAGGTAGCCTCTCCTCTCTTTATCTTGGGTGAGCCTCCCTCTCTCCTTGGCCCCACCATGCTAACGCTGTCCCTCTTTGGCCCATGCTGCCAACTCATCTGCGTTGGCTGGGCCCACGCTGTCCAAGTGTGTCCCCCTCCCTACGTTGTCTCTTGGCCCCCCTTGGCCCACCTTGACCATACGTTGTATTTCCTAGGGGAATTTAAGGAGTGTGCTTTATCCTAAGTTAGTCACACTCCCACTTTATTTATATTTTAACTATATAAGGCAAAATTGATCAAAATTAATATTTCTAATTAGCTATAGCTAATTGGGAATATTACAGTCTCCCCCAGCAAAACGTTGCTTGTCCTCAAGAAACTGTAATGATGGATGCTATAAGATCTTCTCACCCTCCCATGTGGCATCCTCATCCCGCAAATTCCTCCATCTCACTAGGAACTCCGGGACTGTCTTGATCCTCAGTTGTCTCTCCCTGGTGTCAATAATGGCCTCCGGCTGCAACACCAAGTGCCCCTCATCATCTGTAGGTGGAAGCTCCTCTGTCACTATCACCTGCTATCCCAATTCCTTCTTCAGGCATGATACGTGAAAAATATTATGAATCTTGCTGCCCTGGGGCAACTCCAGCTCATAAGCAACCTTCCCAACTCTGCGTATCACCCTGTATGGACCATAGAAGCGTGGCTTGAGCTTCTTAGCCCCCTTCTACTTCAGCGTGGACTGTCGGTATGGCTGCAAGCGAAGGTAGACCAAATCCCCTACCTCAAAATTCCTCTCTACCCGGCCCCTGTCAGCATACAGCTTCTGCTGGTTCTGTTTTGTAGCCATGTTGTCCTTGAGAGCTCAGAGGATGTCCTGACTCTCTTGGATCCAATCCTTGGCTCTAGGAGCCTTGCTGGCACCAAACATCATGTCAACAAAAGATAGAGCATGGTATCCATACAATGCATAAAATGGAGACATACCGATAGACATGTGATGAGTGTTGTTGTAGCAGTACTCCCCTAAGTGCAGCCACTTCAACCAAGCCCGCTGCTGCCCACTGACATAGTTGCGCAAGTAGCACTCCAGCCAGTTGTTCACTATCTCGGTCTGTCCGTCCGTCTGAGGATGGTAGCTAGTGCTCGGTGTCAACTCTGTGCCCACCAAGCGAAAGAGCTCCTGCCAAAATCCAACCATGAAGCGGCTGTCCCTGTCACTGACGATGGTCTTTGGGAGACCATGCAACCTGAAAATGTCCCGAAAGAATAGCTCCGCCACCTGTGCTGTTGTGTAATGTGCGGATATAGCAAATAAGTGAGCATACTTCGTCAGTCGATCAACAACTACGAATATGCAGTCCTTGCCCTGCACCGTGGGCAACCCTGTGATGAAGTCCATGGAAATGCTTTCCCATTTCCCCTGATGGCCTGATAGTGGTGAATCATGAGAAGCCTGCAATATCTTCTTCTTGAGATGAGAGCCCTCAGTCAAGAAGATCCTGTCCCTGTAATAAATAATCTCATCCATCACCTTGTACCTATCATCTGTCACCTGCCCATCCAAGATCTCACAGGCAAAACGGTCCTTGGAGTACTCTACCAACAATCGAGCCCTCCAATCCGTGTGTATGCTCATCAGGGACAACGCGGCTAGTCTACGTGAGAGTGCATCAACTACCACGCTGTTCTTCCCTTTCACATACTCGATGTCAAAATCGTAAGCCTGGATCTTACTGACCCACTTTTGCTACCTCTCCTGCAACTGCTTCTGCTCTAAGAAAAATCTGAGGCTGTTGTGGTCTGTCCTCACCATGAACCTGTTGCCCACTAGGTACTGCCGGAATTTGCCAAGGCATGCATGATGGCCAACATCTCCTTGTCGTATATGGCATACAACCGCTCATGTGGTAAGAGCTTCTGGCTCTCAAAAGCTATGGGGTGGCCTCCCTGCATCAAAACCGCGCCTATCCCCTCTCCCGACGCATCACACTCCAAAACAAAGGGCTGCGTGAAGTCTGCCAATGCTAACATCGGACAACTGCTCATCACCTCCTTGAGCCTGTCAAAATCCCTCTGTGCTGTATCTGTCCAACTGAATGCCCCCTTTTTGGTCAGATCTGTAAGGGGTGCAGCAAGTTGGGAAAATCCCTTGACGAACTTCCTGTAGTAGGTGCAGATACCCACAAACCCTTGGAGTTCCGTCACATTCTTCGGCTCTGGTCAATCCCTGATGGCCCTGATATTCTCCTCGTGGACCCTCACTCCATCCACTCTGATGATGTGCCCCAAATAGAGCATCTTAGTCAACCCGAATTCGCACTTGGAGAGCTTAGCATAGAACTGTTGCTCCTCCAAAATATACAATACTGCCTCTATGTGCTGGAGATGCTCCTCCCAGGTCCTGCTGTATATCAATATGTCATCAAAGAACACCAACACACACTTCCTCAGATGACTGCGGAAAATGTGGTTCATGCACGACTAGAAGGTGGCCGGTGCATTTGTTAGCTCGAAGGGCATCACCAAAAACTCGAAATGGCCATAGTGACATCTGAAAGCGGTCTTGGGAATGTCATGCTCCCTCACGCGAATCTGGTGGTACCCGAATCTCAAGTCAATCTTCGAGAAGAACTGTGCTCCTCTCAACTCATTCATCAGCTCGTCAATCCGTGGGATAGGGTACCTGTTCTTCATCGTCTTCTTGTTTAGGGCCCTGTAGTCAATGCACATCCTCAATGTGTCGTCCTTCTTCTTCACCAAACTACCAAAGAAGCGAAAGGACTGGAGCTAGGCCGAATGTGTCCAAGAGCTAACAGCTCGCGGATAGCCCGCTCGATCTCATCCCGATAGGCCTTGGGGTGCCTATAGGGTGTGGTGATGACAGCCTGCATGCCCTGCTCCAACTCAATAGTGAGCTCAAATCCCCTATCTGGTGGCTGTCCTGGCAGTATCTCCCCAAACACCGTAGCATACTTGTCATGGATGGTCTGCACCTCTGGGTGTACAGTCTGCCCCGTAGAACCTGCCTTTGAAGCACGCAGCTCCACTGCCCACTCTATATCCCCCTTCTGGAAGTCTGCCTCCATCCGGTGAGCTGAGACTGTCTAAGGTGGATACGTATGGATGCCCCGTATCTTCTCGTGCTTCCCTGTCTTCTTATCATCCCACTCCATCTCCAAGGCCTCCCAGTCCGTGGTGACCTTTCCTAACGTGAGCAACCACTGCACTTCCAATATCACGTTGGTGTCCGGAATGTTCACCACGAAGAAGTGGTCGGTCAGTGTGTAAGTGCCCATCGTCACTGCCAGTGCCGGGACGTACCTGGCACATTGCGTGGTTTGGTCCTCTGGAACCAACACTGAAAACCCGTCAAAACTCTCCGTCGGAATGCCTCTCCGCTCTACCATCTGTGCATCAATGAAGTTGTGGGTTGCCCCATTGTCTACTAGTACTGACACTTGCTGCCCTCGCACCGTACCTTGGACACGTAGTGTCAAATACTTGGGAACTCCTCGCAAGGCTGCAAGGGCTCCTCTGGTAGGTGCGAAAGATGCACCCCCTGCTCCTGGTGGTGGGGGAGGCAGATGATCCTTCCTCTGCGCTGCATGGCTCCCCCCTGCACCTGTGTCATCGTACTCATCCTCTTCTCCACTGCTCTCGGAGAAGACCTCAATATAATGTGCCTTACCTGCGGCACAACGGTGTCCTGGTGCCCATGGCTCCTGGCAGGTGAAACACAGTCTCTTCCTCCTCATATCCCTCCTGGTCTTATCATCTATCGGTCCTCTGCTCTGGTTCTCCTTTGGAGGCGGAGCCCTCACGTCCCTCCGCTTGGGCTGGAATGTCGTCCTCTAAGGGTAAGGTGCTCTGGTTCGGGGTAAAGCATCCTGTAAATCTCTAGTCCTATCAACTGTATCCTTAAGTGTGGTTGGCCTAGTGGACCAGACCAATCCTCGAAGGGGCTCTGCTAACCCGTCAATAAACATGTATATCATCCGTGTTGCTGATAAATCTGGCACCATCACTGAGAGTCTCAAGAAATCTGAGATGTATGTGTCCAGACTCCCGGTCTGCTTGAGCTTCGTCAGCTCAACAAAATGCTCCTCCCGATCCTTCCGGTCAAACCTCTCTATCAACCTCCGGGTGAACTCGGCATAAGCGGTCATTGTCGAATGCCCGAGCGTAACCATCCCATGGAACCACCAATATTGGGCCTCGCCATCTAGGTGCAGCCCATCTGGTTGAGCTGGAAATATATATCCAGCTTCTCTACCCATGCCTTTGCCGAACTATTTGCCGAACCATCAAAAGTTGGCAAGTGAAACCTGCCCACAATACGATGCAGATCTTTGTCCTGATAATTTCTGTTCCCGTTGTGCTGATGGCGGGGTCTACTATCTCGCTTGAGCAAGACAAAATCATGAAATGTGAGCGCATCTCTGAACTCCTGTCCCGCTTGAGCAAGACAAAATCGTGAAATGTGAGCGCATCTCTAAACTCCTGTCCATAGGCTTGGTACTCAGCAAAGTAGTCACCCATGTGGGCTGGCTCCTGCTCCTGCTACACTCCCACCCCTGTATCTGTTGCCAGGAAAGTGAGCATCGTGGAGCGTGGGGGTGTATGGGATGCCACATGCTGTGCTGCATAGTGCCCCCCTACAAATGATGGGACGTACCCGATCCCTCTCCAATGTGGAAACCCCCCGGGGTTTCACGCTGTCTGGACTCTGCTGCTGTGAATCTCTGCCCCATCTCCTTTATCCGCCTAGACAGATCCTGTACTGACTTGATGAGTATGTCCGCAAACTCCGTCTTTCTCCTCTGCCATCGGTTCCTCCTGCTCTGCGTCCACTACTGGAGTGCAGTCCCCCTCTCCGTAGGTGATCTGCAACCTACGCTCTCGGTCACGGTACTTCCTACCCCTGTAGCAGATATACGGCTTCTCGCCCGGTGTCATAGACAACTTTGCCCCACAGGCTGAGCCAGGTCTATGAACTCTGATACCACTGTAATATCCCGAAGGGAAATAAACAGTAATATAAAGCACACAAACAAGGTACACAGCAACTAAAGACAAATCATGAGACAAAATACACAATATGGAGAACGCTGAGCCATTTTATTAATATTGAGAAATAAGGAAAGTACAAAGGTGATCAGAATGATAGCACCTCGACTTTCTCAGGGCAAGTGTAGAAATACTCTTAGAACAATGTATGGAATGGCGGCTCCCTCTATCAACTGCGTAATCTCCAAGCTGCTGGAAAATGCTGCTGTGTTGTTGCAATTGCTGGAATGAAATGACTCTTTGGGGCTGTTCCCCAACTCGGAAAATGCTGAAACTCTAGGAATGGCCTCCTCTCCCAATACCCAGAAAAGCCCAGAGATCTTTTCGAGAATGTCTAACCCCGGAAAATACCTCCTTTGGGCACTACGCTATCCCTCAAGGGAAAACGCTGATCCTGAAGGCAAAACTGCAAAATATGGCCTCTCCCTCTGCAAAATGTCTCCAATAGGTAAGGGCTGATCCCTTCCCTAATCCTCCAGTCTGAATCCACCCAAATCACCTCAATCCGGAACTCTCCCCAACTAGAACTGTGTCCTCCCTCTGCAAGACTGTGCTGTCCCTCCAAGGAATGCTCCTCAATGACTGAAGCTCTGATCTCCCCCTGCAAAATACGGTAGGACTCCTCACCTGAGCAAGCACTCGAAGTCTCCCGGGGCTGAGGTTGGGATCTTTGCACAGAGACCCCCGGTGTACTGAACAGTACGTGCAGACTAGCTAAATAGCAAGCGTGCTTAATGTCTAGAGACAATCTCCAAAATGCATAATCAACAATGAGAGAAATGAGGTGACCTCTCCTCTATTTATCTTGGGTGAGCCTCCCTCTCTCCTTGGCCCCACCATGCTAATGTTGTCCCTCTTTGGCCCACGCTGCCAACTCATCTGCGCTGGTTGGGCCCACGCTGTCCAAGTGTGTCCCCCTCCCTACGTTGTCTCTTGGCCTTCTTTGGCCCACCTTGACCATACGTTGTATTTCCTAGGGGACTTTAAGGAGTGTGCTTTATCCTAAGTGAGTCACACTACCACTTTATTTATATTTTAATTATATAAGGCAAAATTGATCAAAATTAATATTTCCAATTAGTTATAGCTAATTGGGAATATTACAGTGTCCCCCGGCAAAACATTGCTTGTCCTCAAGCAACTGTAATGATGGATGCTGTAAGATCTGCTCACCCTCCCAAGTGGCATCCTCATTCGGCAAATTCCTCCACCTCACTAGGAACTCTCGGACTGTCCTGCTCCTCAACTGTCTCTCCCTGGTGTCAATAATGGTCTCCGGCTGCAACACCAAGTGCCCCTCATCATCTGTAGGTGGAAGCTCCTCTGTCACGGTCACCTGCTGTCCTAGTGCCTTCTTCAAGCATGATACGTGAAAAATATTATGAATCTTGCTGCCCTGGGGCAGCTCCAGCTCATAAGCAACCTGCCCTACTTTGCATATCACCTTGTATGGGTTGTAGAAGCATGGCTTGAGCTTCTCAGCCCCCTTCTGCTTCAGCGTGGACTGCTGGTACAGCTGCAAGCGAAGGTAGACCAAATCCCCTACATCAAAATGCCTCTCTACCCGGCCCCTATCTGTGTACAGCTTCTGTGGGTTCTATGCTATAGCCATGTTGTCCTTGAGAGCTCGGAGGATGTCCTGACTCTCTTGGATCCAATCCTTGGCTCTAGGAGCCTTGCTGGCACCAAACATCATGTCAACAAAAGATAGAGCATGGTATCCGTACAATGCATAAAATGGAGACATACCGATAGACATGTGATGAGTGTTGTTGTAGCAGTACTCCCCTAAGTGCAGCCACTTCAACCAGGCCCGCTGCTGCCCACTCTGTGCCCACCAAGTGAAAGAGCTCCTCCCAAAATCCACCCATGAAGCGGTTGTCCCTGTCACTGATGATGGTCTTTGGGAGACCATGCAACTTGAAAATGTCCCGAAAGAATAGCTCCGCCACCTGTGCTGCTGTGTAATGTGCGGATATAGCAAAGAAGTGAGCATATTTCGTCAGTCGATCAACGACTACGAATATGCAGTCCTTGCCCTGCACCGTGGGCAACCCTGTGATGAAGTCCATGGAAATGCTTTTCCATTTCCCCTCTTGTATGGGAAGGGGCTGCAATAAACCTGCCGGATGGTCCATCTCCCCTTTGTTGCGCTGGCAAACCTCGCACTCCCTGACATGCTGGAGTATGTCCTCCTTGAGGCCCTTCCAAGAGAACCTCTCTCTGATGGCCCTATAGGTTTTGGTGAACCCCTGATGGCCTGATAGTGGTGAATCATGAGAAGCTTGCAATATCTTCTTCTTGAGCTGAGACCCCTCAGTCAAGAAGATCCTGTCCCTGTAATAGATGATCTCATCCATCACCCTGTACCTATCATCTGTCACCTACCCATCCAAGATTTCACAGGCAAAACGGTTCTTGGAGTACTCTACCAACAATCGAGCCCTCCAATCCGTGTCTATGCTCATCAGGGACAACGCAGCTGGTCTGCATGAGAGTGCATCAGCGACCACGTTGTTCTTCCCTTTGACATACTCGATGTCAAAATCGTAAGCCTGGATCTTACTGACCCACTTCTGCTGCCTTTCCTGCAACTTCTTCTGCTCTAAGAAAAATCTGAGGTTGTTGTGGTTTGTCCTCACCCTGAACCTATTGCCCACCAGGTACTGCCGGAATTTGGCCAAGGCATGCATGATGGCCAACATCTCCTTGTTGTATATGGCATACAACCACTCATGTCGTAAGAGCTTCCGGCTCTCAAAAGTTATGGGGTGGCCTCCCTGCATCAAAACCACGCCTATCCCCTCTCCCGACGCGTCACACTCCAAAACAGAGAGCTGCGTGAAGTCTGGCAATGCTAACACCGGACAGTTGCTCATCACCTCCTTGAGCCTGTCAAAAGCCCTCTGTGTTGTATCTGTCCAACTGAATGCCCCCTTTTTGGTCAGATCTGTAAGGGGTGCAGCAAGTTGGGAAAATCCCTTGACGAACTTCCTGTAGTAGGTGCAGATACCCACAAACCCTCGGAGTTCCGTCACGTTCTTCGGCTCTGGCCAATCGCTGATGGCCCTGATCTTCTCCTCGTGGACCCTCACTCCGTCCACTCCGATGATGTGCCCCAAATAGAGCATCTCAGTCAACCTGAATTCGCAGTTGGAGAGATTAGCATAGAACTGCTGCTCCTCGAAAATACGCAATACTGCCTCTATGTGCTGAAGATGCTCCTCCCTGGTCCTGCTATATATCAATATGTCGTCAAAGAACACCAACACACACTTCCTCAGATGACTGCGGAAAATGTGGTTCATGCACGACTAGAAGGTGGCCGGTGCATTGGTTAGCCCGAAGGGCATCACCAAAAACTCGAAATGGCCATAGTGACATCTGAAAGCGGTCTTGGGAATGTCCTGCTCCCTCATGCGAATCTGGTGGTACCCGGATCTCAAGTCAATCTTCGAGAAGAACTGTGCTCCTCTCAACTCATCCATCAGCTCGTCAATCCGTGGGATAGGGTACCTGTTCTTCATCGTCTTCTTGTTCAGGGCCCTGTAGTCAATGCACATCCTCAATGTGTCGTCGTTCTTTTTCACCAGAACTACTAAAGAAGCGAAAGGATTGGTGCTAGGCCGAATGTGTCCAAGAGCTAGCAACTCCTGAATAGCCCGCTCGATCTCGTCCCGATAGGCCTTGGGGTGCCTATAGGGTATGGTGATGATAGCCTCTATGCCCTGCTCCAACTCAATAGTGTGCTCAAATCCCCGATCTGATGGTTGTCTTGGTGGTATCTCCCCAAACACCATAGCATACTTGTCAAGGATGGTCTGCACCTCTCGGACAGCGGCCCGCCCGTAGAACTCGCTTCTTCAAGCACGCAGCCCACTCGTCACTCCCCGCATCTCCTTCGAAGTCTGCCTTCATCCTGAGCTAAGACTATCTAAGGTATACTATGGCTCCATATTCTCGTGTGTTTCCCTGTCTTCTTATCATCCCACTCCATCTCCAAGGCCTCCCAGTCCGTGGTGACCTTGCTTAACGTGAGCAGCCACTGCACTCCCAATATCACGTTGGTGTCTAGAATGTTCACCACGAAGAAATGGACGGTCAGCGTGTAAGTGCCCATCAAGTATATATACTTCCATCAATGATATTTCCATGAATGCCAATTAAGTGGATCTCCAAGTCACTTCATGTCATGTCACCAATCATTGTCCATGTCATCAAATGGTCCTCCATGTCAACATATCATATCATCAAAGACCTTCATCAAGTGTCATCACGTATAACATCATTAAGTGTAGTCTTCTAGGTTACCGAGTTACATGACTGACACTTGGCACCTTAAGAATATTTGCCATCTTGACATCATGCTGGTTCTAGGCTTCTTCATCAAGATTCAAGAGTAAGCACATCATCCGAAACCAGGCATCTCAAGAATATTGACATCTTGGTCAATGCCACATTGACATCGATGACAACCTTGATTTACATTGGTTGTATAGACCTCTAGGGACCCTCAACTCCCCTATTGACTCCTCACTGTGAGATCCACATAATTCGGGCAAGGGTGAGGTTTGGGGATTGAGGAGTTGAATTGAAAAATTTGTTGTAGAGATATTTTAACTAAAATGAACCAAGAGCACTGTTCATCACATTTCCCTTTTTATGGTTGTTAATCTCATGCACGTAGTGTGATGCTTACTTTCTAATTTCGCAAAGTTCAATTTCATCTTCAACATCTAATTTTTTGGTTGTTTTGAACCATGACAAGATATGTATAAATATTGAGATTTGGTTATCCTTTAATCATTTTATCCTACAAATATCTTGTGCTGACATCTTTTGTTTCCATTTCAGGATTATTGTGTTCTCATCTTTTGAGAATTATTCTTGAGTATTTTATTTAAAAGCATTGGTTGAATGATTTGATATTATTATTGCAAAGCTTCTTATAAAATGCTCATAAATCTTTAAAAGTAATCCAATTTCACTCTAACAATTCTCCTAAAAAATCAAAATCTTTAACTTCGTTTTTCTATTAGGGACTACCCCCCATAGCTAACTTAGGAGATAGCTTAAACGGAGAGAGTCGAGATTAGTGTGACAGCCCCTTCTCTGAGTTCCTTGTCACCAACCACACCTTATGGGGTTAAAGGCTTTTCCCGCTAACTTGTAGGTAGGTGTAGGCGGCAAGCGATAACAAGTCTGCGGCTAAAAGCCAGGAATTTTTTGAGCAGAGGAAGAAGCCCAACCAATAGTCTGAAGTCAGCCAGCAGTAGCATTTCTGGGCTAGGCAGCGCAGAGACTGAGCCACGCAGAGGCACTTTCAGCCAAAGTTTTTTCTTGGATTTGAGTTGTTCTTCAAGCCTGCCTTGAGCAGGCCCAGGTGCAAACTTTCCAGCACCTCATTGTACTCTTTCCCAATATATTAATAAAATGGTTCGATAGTGAATTTGGCTCTATTTTGTGTGTTTTAATGGTGTTTGCATTTTTGCTGTAGTTACTTGTCTATTTGCACTTTTATTACTATTAATCCCCATTTGGGATATTACAGTGGTATCAAATCTTCGTTCTTGGATTAGCCATGGGGATCTTTTCCTATGAACAAGGAGGGTAGGCTGTAGAGGTGGCAAATATGGGGGAGTCAAGGAGCAAAGGAGAATCAATATTTGGTAGCATCTTAAAGGCCCTAAATGATTTAGCCAAAGAACATAAGGGAATGTTGGAAGGACTCAAGCAAGAGAATAGGGATAAGAGCATCCATCACGAGTTCTTAATTGGGGAGGCTTCACGGGTCTCATAACAGTATGACCACCCTTTACCAGCCACTCACCTGCCAACCTTTTGTAGGCCAACCAGGATCACGATGCCTACATTCTTACCTCCAATATCGAGTGAGCAAGATAGGCGGCATGATAATATACCAATGGGAGATTATTTCCGAGAATGGCAGTCCATGGAGGAAAACTTCAGAGCGGCTTTTTCCTTTAGAGATTACTGCTAGCTCAGGCGGGATGAAGAAGGAAGGAACAGTGGGGGGTCTATCACGCAGAGTTCAAAGTTGCAGTGTACCATTGGGAGGACACCATTTTCCACGTATGATGGATCCACTGATTGCACGACTCGGGATCAGGTGGAAAAGTTGGATACCTCTTTCCAGCTTGACCAAATAACAGAGAGGGAAGCCAACAAAATGGCTACGTCGCATTTGGAGGATGAGGGCACACAAGATTGTGGGGAGCTCATAGATACACCTAGTGTGACGCAGGACTCACCCTTGTTGGAGACTTCCTTGACTGCGTCGGTTGACATGTTAGTGGAGAGAGTAGAGCCTACCCCAGTAGAGCCATCCATTGAGGTGATGACCGGAGTCGTGTCTGAGTTTTTGGGTGACAACTGTAAGCAGCAGATGGGTGAGGTTCTAGGAGATGTATCCACCTTTGATGAGGCACTAAGAGATACAAAGGTAGAGCAAAAGGACATTTCTTCTGAATGTCAGGATGAGAACTCTTATTTGGATGAGTCCAAGGGGTCATATGAGGATGCTTTTGGGGAGCATGAGCAGTCATGCAGAGTTGATGACAGTAGGTTGGTTTCGTATTCCAGTGTGCATGTGGTATCAGGGGACTCTATGGGAGATATTTAGGATGATGAGTCACTCATGATGATTCAGTCGGAGCAACTTATGGTACAAATAGAGGGCACATTGGAGCGTCGGAGCAGCCCCCTTCAGGCATACATAGATGGGGCTAGCAGCACGGTTGAGTCACCTTTGGTCATTGGAGAGAGAGAGACGGAGCTACCTAGTCAGATCTCATGCGTTGACTTGGATAGCGGGATGAGACGACCTGAGTTGCACAGGGTGCAACATCTGCATGTTAGGGTTTCTCCACATGCTGCAGTTCACGCATTCGATCCCTCTCTTGGGGTTGGATGGAGAGAGATTTTGAGTTGGTACACAGTGGAGTGGGTTATGGAGATGGTGATGCACCGAGGTGTAGCTTAGCAGGAGCTTCCAGGCACTGGGGTTACTAGAAGCCCAGCCTGGCATTGGGATCTGGGCGAGACTACTCATCACTTCCCATGTTAATTTTATAGCATCGAGAAGTTTTCGAAGTCTCAAATTTGGTGGAGAAGATTGGACAACAGTTATTGAGAGAACTCATAAATCGTTTGTGGAAATTCCACTCAGATCTTGCTTTATTAAAATAATTAATTATTTTAATGCAGCCGCTATGTCTAAACATAGGGAAATTAAATAATTAAAGGGTATTAATAAAGCAGAGTGTGAATCTTCTAGAAAATGAAGATCAAGTCATCTTTTAATCTGAGCTAATGATTAAAGAGATAATCTTGGCCGTTGATTCATCAGTGAGAAGATTATAAAAAGAGGCTTGAGGGTCATTTGGAAATCAAGCCGGGCACATTCTTAGGACCCGAAGGAAATCAATTTTGAAGTAAGAGAATTCGATTTCAGTGGGTGAGTTTGTAGAGGCGGGGTTGCAGAGACAGAAGGAGGGAGAGATCAGCAGATAGAGAAGAAGAAAAAGGCAGAAGGGTGAAGGGAAGGCAGTGTTGGGCAACAACATCAGGCCTTCCACGCAGAGTTACGTAGTCCCTCACTAGACTGCGCAGAGAAGCTACACAGAATGATGCAGAGGGGCTAGGAGGCCATCCCGTGTGTTGGGAATTTATCCAGGGTGTCTGGAAAATTCACATCAGGTGTATGCTATTTTTATCTTGCTCACCAAGACTTCTGTAAAATATCTTTTCACTGTTGAAGATAAATACAAACCCTCATCTGCTGCAATGGTTTTCCCGCATTGGGTTTTTCCGAGGACAATTGTCCAAAAATAATTGTGTTCATATGGTTGTTTCTATTGTGCTATATGTGTTATTTATGTTCTTTTGTTTTTTATTATAGTGAAGTACTGCAACTGTGTTTATTTCAAAATTTACTAAAGCATCTGTAAATTACTTATCAAATAAGTAGGAAAAATAAATCAATTACTGCAGTGATAATTTTCAGATTGAAAATTTCACATGGTATTAGAGAAAAAGGCTAAAGACAGAAAGGGAGGATCTGCTATGGACCAAAGATCCGACATTCGGAAGGGTTCACGCAGTCTCCCAGAGCACGCAAAAACGTAGAGGGAACATGACATGACGGTGCTAGCATCCAGACTAGAGGAGGATCTCGCTTGTGTGTCAAGCACGACTCCTCCAAGTGCTTGGTATATTGACAATGGAGCATCGACTCATATGATGGGGGTTCGAGAATGTTTTCCAAGCTACCAAGAAGAACAGATGAACTTCCAGCTTACTATAACGGCCAAGTGTTCCCCCGTTGGAAGAGGTACCATAACATTTCAGATAGAAGCTGTCAACAAAATTTGGGCCACAAATGTTCTACATGTACTAGGGCTGGGAATGAATTTGCTCTCAGTGTCTCAGCTTCAAAACAAGGGTTATGACGTATACTTTATTGGAAACAAAGTTTATGTCAAACATCCTAGCTGGAGCAAGAAGGCACAAATTGGAGTAAGGAGCCATAAACTATATAAGCTCTAGCTTGAATCCCCCATGGCTCTGATTGGCAATATGGAAGAAAGGGATCTGAATGAATTATGGCACAAAAGGATATGGCATCTACATCATGGAGCCTTGAAAATTCTCAAGAAAACTATCATAGGAGCCCCTGAACTCAACACAAGGAGAGATGAAATCTGCAGGGGGTGTGTACTAGGGAAGTATGCTAAAGCAGCATTTCCAAGAAGCAAAATCAGGGCGAAGAGCATATTGGAGTTGATACAATCAAATATTTGTGGTCCAATTTCCACAACTGCTCTCAGTGGTGCAAAGTATTTTGCTACCTTTATTGATGATCATTCCAGAAAGACTTGGATCTATTTTCTCAAAACCAAAGATGAAGTCTTTGAATGTTTCAAAGAGTTCAAAGCATTGGTAGGAAATGCAACAGGAAAGAAGATCAAGAAGCTGCGGTCAGATAATGGTGGAGAGTATATCGATAAAGACTTCACCAGTTTCTACGCAAAGGAAGGCATCAAGAGAGAATGGACAGCTCCATACAATCCAGAGCAGAATGGAGTTGCAGAAAGGAAGAACCGGACCATTGTAGAAGCTGTAAGGGCAATGCTATATGACCAAGATATGCCCAAATTTTTGTGGGCAAAACCCTACAATACAGCTGTGTATATGCAGAACAAAGTACCCCATAGAGCATTGGGGAAGGTAAATCCTAAGAGTGTGTTCAGAGGCAGCAAGCCGGAGGTGAGCCATATTAGGATATTTGGCAGAATGGTGTACTGCCACGTTCCAGATGAGCAGAGGAAGAAGTTGAATCAGAATATAGAAAAGGGTTATCTTGTGGGTTATAGTGAAAATGCGAAAGCATATCGCATCTATATTCCAGAAAATAGGAAAATCGTAGTGAGGCAGGACGTGAAATTCATGGAGGAGAGAGCCTTCAGGAAATATCGAGAAATAGCTACAGATATGAATATTGAGGAGGATCCATTAGTACAACATCAACTGCTTATAGAGGATGGGTCAAGTGCCTCTCCACAGCACAAGGATTCTTAGGAGAGTTCCTCCAAAGAAGAGCAGGTAGGAGAGCAGGTAAGACCACCCACCACCAACAGAAGATCGAGCAGAGAACTTCAACAAATTCTAAAGGATGCAGAAGAATTTGTTGGAGCCCCTAGAGAAGGGAAGAGGGTATGGAGGCAACCTGACAGATACCAGGCCCTGGTAGCTCAGGTTGGAGAACTCTCCAGCTTTCAGGAGGTAGCTCAGCATCACGTGTGGGTGGATGCCATGGTGGAAGAGTATAGCTCCATCATGACAAACGATGTCTGGGAATTAGTCCCTAAATCACAAGTCAAATCAGTTGTAGGATCAAGATGGATCTACAAGATCAAGTATGCTGCAGATGGCAGCATAGAGAAGTTCAAGGCCAGATTTGTGGCTAAGGGGTACGCACAAAAGGAAGGGATCGATTATGAGTAAACCTTCGCCCCTGTAGCACGCTACACTACTATCAGATCCGTCATCTCTCTAGCAGCGCAAATGGGATGGGAGATTCACCAGATGGATGTCAAGACAATATTCTTGAATGGGGTGATAGAGGAGGAGGTATACATAGAATAGCCAGAGGGCTTCGAGACACATGAGCAGAAGACTCATGTTTGAAGGCTTAATAAAGCCTTGTACGGTTTAAAACAAGCCCCCGGAGCATGGTATGGGGAATTGATAGCTATTTGCTGAAGTTGGGGTTCGTCAAGAGTGACGCAAATCCCAATCTCTACTACCGGAGGGTAGGGGATGAGCCGTTAATCCTCGTATGATATGTGGATGATCTGTTTCTTATTGGATCATCCAAGCTCATCAAGGACTGCAAGGAGAATCTGGATACGAAATTCGACATGAAGGATCTGGGGTAGATACACTATTTTCTTGTGTTGGGGGTCTGGCAGCAGAAGGGAGAAATCTTCTTGGGGCAAGGAAGATACACTATACAAATCCTGTAGAGATTTCAGATGGAAGACTGTAGACCCATGGCCACGCCTATGATTACAAACTGGAAGAAGATAAACACAATAGATGATGATGAGGCTGACCCCACCTTGTATAGGAAGCTCATCGGATCATTGATGTATCTGGTCAATAATAGAACAAACATATTTTATGGAGTGAATACCCTCAGTCACTTCATGGTGGAACCAAGGAGGGCTCACTGGGCAGCATCCAAACATGTTCTCAGATATTTGAAAGGGACAGTCGAATATGGATTGAAGTACACCAAGGGAAATAAGGTCCAGTTGAGTGGGTTTATAGATGTAGATTGGGCTGGAAGCATAGTGGATCGGAAAAGTACCAGTGGGTATTGTTTTAGTCTCGGATTAGGAATGACCTCCTGGTGCAGTAGGAAACAGAATTCCGTCGCACTAAGTTCAGTCGAGGCCAGAGTATATGGCAGGAAGCACAACTTCGTGCGAGGCCATATGGCTTCGTAAGTCACTCTTGAACCTACTAAAAAAGAGGATGGAACCGACCGGGATTATGTGTGATAATCAGAGTTGCATCAAGCTCTCTGAGAATCCTGTGTTTCATGACCGGTCGAAACGCACTAACATTCGGTGCCACTTCATTAGGGACTATGTCCAACAGGGAGCATTACAGTTGAGGTACATTGCTACAGGGGAACAAGTGACATATATCCTCACCAAGGCTCTAAGTAATATTAAGTTCACTTACTTCAGAGAGAAGATGGGGATGGTCGAGAACCCCTTCCATTAGAGGAACGGGTGGTCTTCAGAGACAGAGGGAGTTGCGGTACGGATGAGGCAGTGACAGCGACAGTGCCACAAGCAGCAGTGCAGAGATGAGGGGCAGCATCCACGACATCATCATTGCAACAGATGTTCTAGAGTCAGAGCAATACAGTGGTATCTTGCTTGAACACTTTCCTTGCTAAGAGGGAGTGTTGATTTTATAGCATAGGGAAGTGTTCCAAGTCTCAAATTTGGTGGAGAGGCTTGGAAAACAGTTATTTAGAGTACCCAGAAATCGTTTGTGGAAATTCCGCTCGGATCTTGATTTATTAAAATAATTAATTATTTTAATTCAGACCCTAAGTCTAAACTTAGGGAAATTAAATAATTAAAGGGTCTTAATAAAGCAGAGTGTGAATCTTCTAGAAAACGGAGATCAAGTCATCTTTTAATATGAGCCATTGATTAAAGATATAATCTTGGCCATTGATTCATCAATGAGAAGATTATAAGAAGAGGCTTGAGGGTCATTTGGAAATCAAGTCGGGCATATTCTCAGTACTCGAAGGAAATCGATTCTGAAGTAAGAGAATTCGATTTCAGTGGGTGAGTTTGTAGAGGCGAGGTTGCAGAAACAGAAGGAGGGAGAGATCAGCAGACAGAGAAGAAGCGTAAGGCAAAAGGGTGAAGGGGAGGTAGTGTTGGGCAGCAGCATCAGGTCCTCCACGCAGAGTTACGCAGTCCTTCCCTGGATTGTGCAGAGAAGCTACGTATAATGACGCAGAGGGGCTAGGAGGCCATCCCGTGTGTCTGGAATTTATCTAGGGTCTCTGGAAAATTCACATCAGTTGTATGCTATTTTTATCTTGCTCACCAAGAGTTCTATAAAAGATCTTTGCACTGCTGAAGATAAATACAAACCCTCATCTGCTGCATCGGTTTTCCTGCATTGGGTTTTTCGGTGACAATTGTCCAAAAATAACTGTGTTCATATGGTTGTTTCTATTGTGTTATATGTGTTATTTATGTTCTTCCATTTTTTATTAGAGTGAAGTACTGTAGCTGTCTTTATTTCAAAATTTACTGAAGCATCTGTAAATAACTTATCAAATAAGTAGGCGAAATAAATCAATTATTGCAGTAATAATTTTCAGATTGAAAATTTCACATGGTATCAGAGCAAAAGGCTAAAGACAGAAAGGGGGGATCTGCTATGGACCAAAGATCGTACATTCAGAAGGGTTCATGTAGTCAAAAGGACTCACGCAGTCTCCCAGAGCATGCAAAAACGCAACGGGAACATGACATGAGTATAGATCCATCATGACAAAGATGTCTAGGAAGTAGTCCCTAGACCACAGGAAATATTAGTTTTAGGATGAAGGTGGATCTACAAGATCAAGTATGCTGCAGACAACAACATAGAGAGGTTCAAGGCCAGATTTGTGGCTTAGGGGTACACACAAAAGGAAGGGATTGATTATGAGGAAACCTTCACCCCTATAGCACGCTACACTTCTATCAAATCTGTCATCTCTCTGGCACCGCAGATGGGATGGGAGATTCACCAGATGGATGTTGTAAGGACCAAAATTTCAACAATTAACAATCATTAACAAAATTTATACTACTTAATCCAGAGTGGGATTTTTTTGAAGCATAATATATATCAATTGACTATTTAATACTTACCTGGAACCGTGTTTGAAGTTTTTCCAGGCCCGTCATGGCTCTTGCTTCCGTTACCAAACCACCATTTTCCTCCCAGCCTATCTGGGGTCAACCTCTCCGGTCCCCAGATCCAGAAGACAAGTCTTCTGGCCCCTGTGCCCAAAACTTCAATAACAATCGAGATCACTCCATGACTCTATTAGAACTCACTACTCATGTCTCCCACAATTAGAACTCCTCTGCCAACATCCAGGTCAGTTTTCCCACCTCACTACCCATGTCCATCAAGTTTCCCCCACTTCTCCTTTTATACACAAATCCCCTTTCAAGGTATTTATTAAAATATCCTCCTTTAATAAATATCTTAGTCAAATATCTTTTCAAGATATTTATTAAAATATCTTCTTTTAAATTATCTTAGTCAAATATCTTCTTTTTAAAATATATTAGAGTTTATATTAAAATATTATTATTTCATAAATATCTTGGATTCCTAAAATATCTTGGATTTATTAAATATCATTATTTAATAAATATCTTGGATCCCTGAAATATCTTGGATTTTTTATTAAATATCTTTATTTAGTAAATATCTTGGATTTTATTAAAATATCATAGTTTATTTGCATAAGTCAATGCTTTTACTTTCCTTTGAACAAAATATTAGTTATATTATGATAGTGGTAGGTATAACTTTTACCTCACACTACATTCATTATATTTAGGTATTTACTCAATATTTCAATAATTCATTCATTACCCTATACTGAGATTTTTTTATAATTGATTAGTGCATGTACTAGTGCAGTACATGTGATACATGCATATGTAGCTATCATATGCAGGTCTCATATGCATGCTAATATTTCTATGTTCCATATAACTCAAGTTGGGTCATTACAGATGTCAAGACAATATTCTTGAATGGGGTGATGGAGGAGGAAGTGTACATAGAACAACAAGAGGGCTTCGAGACACATGAACAACAGATTCATGTTTGCAGGCTTAAGAAAGCCTTGTACGGTTTAAAACAAGCCCCCGGAGCATGGTATGGGCGAATTGATAGCTATTTGCAGAAGTTGGGGTTCCTCAAGAGTGATACAGATCCCAATCTCTCCTACCTGAGGGTCGGGGATGAGCTATTAATCCTGGGATTATATGTGGATGATCTGTTTCTTACTGGATCATCCAAGCTCATCAAGGACTGCAAGGAGAATTTTGCTACGAAATTCGACATGAAGGATCTGGGGTAGATGCACTATTTTCTTGGCTTGGAGGTCTGGCAGCAGAAGGGAGAAATCTTCTTGGCGCAAGGAAGATACACTATAGAAATCCTGAAGAGATTTCATATGGAAAATTGTAGACCCATGGCAACGCCTATGATTACAAACTGGAAGAATATAGAGAAAACAGAGAATGATGAGGCTAATCCCACCTTGTATAGGCAGCTCATCGGATCATTGATGTATTTGGTCAATACTAGACCAGACATATGTTATGTAGTGAATACCCTCAGTTTGTTCATGGTGGAACCAAGGAGGGCTCACTGGGTAACAACCAAGCATGTTCTCAGATATCTGAAAGGGACAGTCGAATATGGATTCAAGTACACCAAGGGAAATGAGGTCCAGCTGAGTGGGTTTATAAATGCACATTGGGCTGGAAGAACAGTGGATCAGAAAAGTATCAGTGAGTAATGTTTCAGTCTCGGATCAGGAATGACCTCTTGGTGCAGTAGGAAACAGAAGTCCGTCGCACTAAGTTCAGCCAAGATAGAGTATATGGCAACAAGCACAGCTTCGTGCGAAGCCATATGGCTTCGTAAGTTACTCTTGAACCTACTCAAGAAGAGGATGGAACCGACCGGGATTTTGTGTGATAATCAGAGTTGCATCAAGCTCTCTTAGAATCCTGTGTTACATCACCGGTCGAAACACATTGACATTCGGTGTCACTTCATCAGGGACTATGTCCAATGGGGAGCAGTGCAGTTGAGGTACACTCCTACAGGGGAACAGGTGGCAGATATCCTCACCAAGGCTCTAAGTAATATTAAGTTCACTTAATTCAGAGAGAAGATGGGGATGGTCGAGAACCCCTTCCATCAAAGGAACGAGTGGTCTTCAGAGACGGAGGGAGTTGTAGTACGAATGAGGCAGTGACAGAGACAGTGTTACAAGCAGCAATGCAGACGACAGCATCGCAGAGATGAGGGGTAGAAGCGAGGACATCATCAGCGCAGCAGACGTTCTAGAGTCAGAGCAGTACAGTGGTATCTTGCTTGAACACTTTCCTCGCTAAGAGGGAGTGTTGAATTTATAGCATCGGGAAGTGTTCCAAGTCTCAAATTCGGTGGAGAGGCTTGGACAACAGTTATTCAGAGAACCCAGAAATCATTTGTGGAAATTCCACTCGGATCTTGCTTTATTAAAATAATTAATTATTTTAATGCAGACCCTATGTCTAAACTTAGGGAAATTAAATAATTAAAGGGTATTAATAAAGAAGAGAGTGAATCTTCTAGAAAACGAAGATCAAGTCATCTTTTAATCTGAGCCATTGATTAAAGATATAATCTTGGTCGTTGATTCATTAGCGAGAAGATTGTAAGAAGAGGCTCAAGGGTCATTTGGAAATCAAGCTGGGCACATTCTCAGTACCCGAATGAAATCGATTCTGAAGTAAGAGAATTCGATTTAATTGGGTGAGTTTGTAGAGGCGGGGTTGCAGAGACAGAAGGAGAGAGAGATCAACAAAGAAAGAAGAAGCAGAAGGCAGAAGGGTGAAGGGGAGGCAGTGCTCGGTAGCAGCATCATGTCCTCCACGCAGAGTTACGCAGTCCCTCCCTGGATTGCGCAGAGAAGCTACACAGAATGACGCAGAGGGCTAGGAGGCCATCCCGTGTGTCGGGAATTTATCCAGGTGTCTGGAAAATTCACATCAGGTTTATGCTATTTTTATCTTGCTCACGAAGACTTCTGTAAAAGATCTTTTCATTGCTGAAGATAAATACAAACCCTCATCTGCTGCACCGATTTTCCCTCATTGGGTTTTTCCAGGGACAATTGTCCAAAAATAACTGTGTTCATATGGTTGTTTCTATTGTGCTATATGTGTTATTTCTGTTCTTCTGTTTTTTATTAGAGTGAAGTACTGCATCTGTGTTTATTTCAAAATTTACTGAAGAATCTGTAAATAACATATCAAATAAGTAGGCGAAATAAATCAATTAGTGTAGTAATAATTTTCATATTGAAAATTTCACATGGCATCAGAGCAAAAGGCTAAAGACAGAAAGGGGGGATCTGCTATGGACGAAAGATCCGACATTCGGAAGGGTTCACACAGTTAGAAGGACTCACGCAGTCTGCTAGAGCACGCAAAAACGCAGAGGGAACATGACATGATAGTGCTGGCATCCAAACTAGAGGAGGATCTCGCTTGTGTGTCAAGCACGACTCCTCCAAGTGTTTGGTATATTGACAGTGGAGCATCTGCTCATATGATGGGGGTTCGAGAATGTTTTTCGAGTTACCAAGAAGAATAAATGAACTTCCAGATTACTATGGGAAACAAGGCCAAGTCTACACCCGTTGGAAGAGGTACCATAACAGTTCAGACAGAAGTTGACAACAAGATTCGGGCCACAAACGTTCATGTACCAGGGTTGGAATGAATTTTCTCTCAGTGTCTCAGCTTCAGAACAAGGGTTATGACGTATACTTTATTGGAAACAAAGTCTATGTCAAACATCCTAGCTGGAGCAAGAAGGCAAAAGTTGAAGTAAGGAGCCATAAACTATATAAACTCCAACCTGAATCCCCCATGGCTCTGATTGGCAGTATGAGCCCCTGGAGACGGGAAGAGGGTACAGAGGCGACCTGACAGATACCAGGCCCTGGTAGCTCAAGTTGGAGAACCCTCCAGCTTTCAGGAGGCAACTCAACATTAAGTGTGGGTGGATGCCATGGTGGTAGAGTATAGCTCTGTCATGACAAACTATGTCTGGGAAATAGTCGCTAGACCACAGGACAGATCAGCTGTAGGATCAAGGTGGATCTACAAGATCAAGTATGTTGTAGATGGCAACACAGAGAAGTTCAAGGCCAGATTTGTGGCTAAGGGGTACGCACAAAAGGAAGGGATCGATTATGAGGAAACCTTCGCCCCTGTAGCACGCTACACTTCTATCAGATCCGCCATCTCTCTGGAAACGCATATGGGATGGGATATTCATTAGATGGATGTCAAGACAACATTCTTGAATTGTGTGATAGAGGAGGAAGTGTACATAGAACAGCCGGAGGGCTTCGAGACACATGAGCAGAAGACTCATGTTTGCCGGCTTAAGAAAGCCTTGTACGGTTTAGAACAAGCCCCTAGAGCATGGTATAGGCGATTTGATAGCTATTTGTAGAAGTTGGGGTTCGTCAAGAGTGACGCAAATCCCAATCTCTACTACCCGAGGGTAGGGGATGAGCCATTAATCGTGGTATTATATGTGGATGATCTGTTTCTTACTGGATCATCCAAGCTCATCAAGGACTCCAAGGAGAATCTGGCTACAGAAGGATCTGGGGCAGATGCAGTATTTTCTTGGCTTGGTCTGACAGCAGAAGGGAGAAATCTTCCCGGGGCAAGGAAGATACACTACAAAAAGCCTAAAGAGATTTTAGATGGAAGACTGTAGACCCATGGCCACGCCTATGATTACAAATTGGAAGAAGATAGACACAACAGAGGATGATGAGGCTGATCCCACCTAGTATAGGCAGCTCATCGAATCATTGATGTATCTGGTCAATACTAAACCAGACATATGTTATGCAGTGAATACCCTCAGTCAGTTCATGGTGGAACCAAGGAGGGCTCACTGGTAGCAGCCAAACATGTTCTCAGATATCTGAAAGGGACAGTCGAATACAGATTGAAGTACACCAAGGGCAATGAGGTCAAGTTGAGTGGGTTTACAGATGCAGATTGGGCTGTACGCACAGTGGATCGGGAAAGTACCAGTGGGTACTGTTTCAGTCTCGGATTAGGAATGACCTCCTGGTGCAGTGGGAAACAGAAGTTCGTCGCACTAAGTTCAGCCGAGGTAGAGTATATGGTAGTAAGTACAACTTCGTGCGAGGCCATATGGCTTCATAAGTTACTCTTGAACCTACGCAAGAAGAGGATGCAACCGACTGGGATTATGTGTGATAATCAGAGTTGCATCAAGCTCTCTGAGAAACCTGTGTTTCATCACCAGTCGAAACACATTGACATTCGGTGCCACTTCGTCAGGGACTATGTCCAATGGAGAGCAGTGCAGTTGAGGTACACTCCTACAGGGGAACAGGTGGCAGATATCCTCACCAAGGCTCTAAGTAATATTAAGTTCACTTACTTCAGAGAGAAGATGGGGATGGTCGAGAACCCCTTCCATTAGAGGAACGGGTGGTCTTCAGTGACAGAGGGAGCTGCAATGCGGATGAGGCAGTGATAGGAGGGAGAGATCAACAGACAGAGAAGAAGCAGAAGGCAGAAGGTTGAAGGGGAGGCAGTGCTGGGCAGCAGGATCAGGCCCTCCATGCAGAGTTACACAGTCCCTCCCTTGACTGCGCAGAGAAGCTATGCAGAATGACTTAGAGGGGCTAGGAGGCCATCCCATGTGTCGGGATTTTATCCATGGTGTGGAAAATTCACATCAAGTGTATGCTATTTTTATCTTGCTCATCAAGACTTCTGTAAAATATCTTTTAACTGCTGAAGATAAATACAAACCCTCATCTGCTGCACCGGTTTTCTCGCATTGGGTTTTTCCAGGGATAATTGTCCAAAGTAATTGTGTTCATATGGTTGTTTCTATTGTGCTATGTGTGTTATTTCTGTTTTTCTGTTTTTTGTTAGAGTGAAGTACTAAAACTGTGTTTATTTCAAAATTTACTGAAGCATCTGTAAATAACTTATCAAATAAGTAGGCAAAATAAATCAATTACTACAGTAATAATTTTCAGATTGAAAATTTCACATCCCAAGTATGCCGGTTGACTACGACCTGGAGGGTACAGTTGACCTAGTAGTTGAGCGTACACATTCACAAGGGGAGTTTTAGCCAGGACTAGTGTCCAACAAATTTAGGTACAAACTTCTTGAGTTGTCTTGGTATGAGGATTGTACACAGGATCACGGGATGATCAACATACTCTGGCAGGAGTTTGACAGAGGAGGGGGCATCGGTAGCCCACCAACTTGTGCCTTGTATGGAGCTGGGGATTATTCGCATTTTTGTGTGGCACGGAGGACACAAAGGAGCAGAGAAAGATTGGCATCACAACTGGTACCTAGGGAGATTCACTTCTTGGGTCCCTCAGGGAGGATTTGGAAGGGAGATCCATTCATTGGAGAGTATGGTGATGTTGTAGTGGAGGTGATGGTACTGATTGAGTATGGGCCGACGCATATGTACATTGTATACAACCTTAGGCCATCACACCTTGGGACATGTAGGAGCATCCATCGTTGGGCAGTGGTCTGTAGATGGGCATGGAGATGCATGGGGGTGTGTTGTAGTATGTTGGACTGCGTTTTGGAGTAGGAGTGCTTCCCATCGCATTGAGTACATGTGGGGAGTGACAGGTGCAGTGACACAGGATGGACACATGATGGTACAGGACGGTATAGCTGTTGTCGGGGGTATCCATTGGTGTACGGGGCAGGTTGCAACATACAGTGGTAGGTCGAGGAGTGCGGTGATACTTGGTGGTATGTAGTGACACATGATGCAGGGCAGTGGGCTCTTGGAGCATTGCCTCCAAAGGGACACATGGACAGGGGCAGTAGGCGTACTATGGGATGCAACTCACCTAGGATCGATGAGGATCTTGTTGAGCATCTGGAGACACCACGTTTAGCGAAGACGTGGCTACAGGGGTGTTATTAGCAGATCCAAGGCAAAGAGAGTGTTATCTAGAGGATTACTCTTGAAAATTCAAGTAGACTTTTGGTCACACCCTTTGGGACATACCTACCCATCATCCTCCAATGTTGCTTATGATCGTAGAGTGTTTGGTTGGTGCCCCTTGATCCTCTCCATTCAGGCAGCAGGGCATGGGAGGCTCACCCTAGACAGTTGGATGAGATACTGCGCGTTGTGAGCCGGGAGGAGACTCTCCAGTTGAGACACTTGGTAGGTGCACGAGTTGACGGGTCCAGGCTTAGGGATGTCATGGTTGATTTCCAAGGTAGCATATGTTCCACCCTTGGGCTCACATTTGAGGGACAGTGGATGGTAGATTTTGTCTACAGGAGGGTACCCAGACTCCGAGTAGTATCCAAGTGTATCAGCAAGAGTTGGGATAGCGGGTATCACGACATGGTATGGTAGGAGCAAGGGAGGTATGCATGCGCGGGACAGACTCCTGATACTTGGGGTCCACCCAGGGGATACATACAGGGGTCATAGATGAGGGCCAAATGGGTTCTCGCAAGTAGCAGTGCTACGCAGCGACATCCCGCGGGGAGTGGGAGTCGTGAGCTCCACGTATGGTTAGGGGATCCAGGGGTCTGTTGGGCAGGTGGATCACTCCACTTTGTGATGAGTAGGGACAAACCAGACGGTGATCCAATCCACCTTGGGTTTGACACGTGGGGGAGCACTGAGACCTCCATTGCATGGCGAGGCAAACTTATCATGTTGTTGCTCAGTGTCATGATCGACAGTGGAGGGGTAGATATCAACATCATGAAGATGCTCGGGCAGGATGAGCTTTGCCTTAACAGATTTTTCGCCACAAGGCCGCAGGAGAGAGGGATAATGTGTGCGCACAATGGGGGGTATCTCATAGTCAAAGTGGCGCAGCGACAACATGGTGGCACCTCTACGATATTAGCAGGGGACCCGAGCATTACAGCTCTACACAGCTCGATAACCTCTAGGGGTGAGCTGTATACTACATGGGGAGATCATATAGATCTTCCATTAGGCTTTAGTGAGTCACTATTGGAGTGGGGGACTTCATTAGCATGACAGGATGGTGAGTGGAGTAGGTGGAGCTTCATGTTGGACAAGATGGCTTGGGATCCTAGTATTGAGAGATCCCTTCATATCAGGGCAATGCGGAGGATAGGGAAGATTCAGTGGCGCATCTGGGACCCAGGCACATTTTGCAGTGACAGTGGGGAGCATCAACTAGAGAGGAGGCTTGTTCAGGCATTGCTTGAGGACAAACATTTTTTGGCGGGGAGGATGGTAATATCCCCAAATTAGTAGTCAGCTAATTGGGATGCTAAATTTGATTAATTTTGGAAAATCCTAATGTTAGGCGGAAATAAAGTGGTTAGGGGACCCACAATTAATAATTAGGCCAAATAAAGTCTTTTCCTAAAGTCCCTAAGGGAAAATTGCAGCTCTAGTGGTAGGGTCGAGTTGGCCTTAGGTGGCAGCATAGAAGAGGCATGAAAAGGACAGCGTGGGATTGGCTAGAGGAAGGCAAGACATGATTGGCCAAGGAGAGGAAGCGCAGGCCAAGGTGGGACCCAAGGCATATGTTGGGCCTTAATGGATAAAATGAAGAAGGGAAGGCTCATTTGGTCATTCATTCATTCATCTTATTTCTCTTGGTCATTTTCACTGAAGCACGTTTGCGTTGGAGAGCCAAGTCTGCAGTGCTATTTAGCACACGCGATCTTCAAGCGGAGATCTCAACCTCTACCTCGGGGGACTTCGAGTGCCCGCTCAGGAGAGGAGTTATACATTTTGGTGAGGGAATTAGATAGCAGAAACAACATGAAGAGCGTAGCTCTTTCAGGACTGCGCAGAGGTAGAGTAGATTGTGTAGTGATTGCATAATTTAGTTCGGTGTGGGCGCCGAGAGTGTGGAGAGCAGCGGAGTTTCAACAGGAGATTTGGAGGGGAGGTTAGCCACCTCCTACCAGGGGTTTTGGTAGCTCTCCAGAGGCATTTTCCAGCAGATTCATCCAAAGGTTCGATTTACCCAGTAGCAGAGTGAGCCAAGCCTAAGAGGGCCAAATTCTGAAGTCAAGCGTTGGGCGAACCCTTTCTACGTTATTCGCCAATATTTATGTGGCCGAATTTTCTTGGTAGGTTTGAGGCTTCAAACAGAGATACTAACGCAACCAACAGCTAGAGGATCTAGAGGAAATTGGGCAGAAATTCCGGGGTCAACATCTAGCCAATTCCTTTGCGGGTTTTTGTCGGTTTGGTGAGTAGAGTGTGTGGTTAAAGCCCAGAATTTTTTGAGTAGAGGAAGCAACCCAACCAGCAGTCCAAAGTCAGCCAGTAGGAGCATTTGTGGGCTAGGCAACGTAGATACTGAGCCACTCAAAGGCACTTTCAACCAGAGTTTTTGCTTGGGTTTGAGTTGTTTTTCAAGCCTGCCTTGAGCAAGCCCAGGTGCAAACTTTCTAGCACCTCAATTTTACTCTTTCCCAATATATTAATAAAATGGATCGGTAGTTAATTTGGCTCCAGTTTGTGTGTTTTAATGGTGTTTGCATTTTTGTTGTAGTTACTTGTCTATTTGCACTTTTATTACTATTAATCCCCATTTGGGATATTACACTTAGCTAGACAGCTTAAGCGTGCCCTAGTCTTGATAGACAGAAAATCTGAAGATGTATGAATGAATGAGAATGGCTTCCCTCATCCCCTTTTTATGCTAATGAGCCTCCAACGTTCCCTTGGGTCCACTAGTGTTGCGCTGCCCCTCTGCCACGCTGTCCACACACTGCTCTTCGCTGCCTGTCCCCATGCTACCACTGCACTGTGTGTCTGTACGCTGCCTGTACGCTGTCCAAGCTGCCACCTCTCTTGCGCTGTCACTTGGCCTCATGGACCCCGCCTTGCCTTTTAATTATTTTTTCTCAATGACTTTAGGAAAGTGTTTTTTATTCTAATGTTGAGTTATGGGTTCCTTCACCCCTTTATTTCCTGATGAACTTTAGAAAGGAAAAATTTAACAAAAATGAATATTCCAATTAGTTGTCTTCTAATTGGGAATATTATAGTGACACACCCTCCTCTTGTGTGCTCAAAATACGAAACTTGTGCCACTTGAATTTGTAGCTGCAAACATTGCACTTCCCTTCAGTCTTGAGTCTCTCACTCACTTGAGAAAATCTCTCTCCCAAAAATGGATGTCTTCCTCCTCTCCCTAAGGCCTCTTTTATAGTTTTCATTAAGCCAAATCCCAAAGTCAAAATCTCTAAAGTGATGAGTGGCTGGGATTAAATCCTAAGCCTCACTTGAGATCAACAATAGAGATTAGATCTAAATCACTAAAATAAATTAAATTCATTTTTCATTAGAAACCTTAGTTTTTTTTTCGTAGAAAGTGAGGCATAGTTTTATTCATCAAAGAAGAATGAAATTATATTTTGCATTTGTGATATCACATTCAGATACATGCTATGTAGATAGTTAATACTAGCCAAAATAAAACCCAAAAGTGCTAGCCTAAAGACCATTTTAGGACAACCATTTTAAAACCCTAGGTTCCACACAAGAATGACAAACCCTAGGGAACATAAAGGAAAACCCTACAAAAGAGACAGGGACAAACTCCCAATAACGAATAGACTAATAATAGTCCCACAAATACAAAAAAGGCACAACAGCTCGCAGAAAAAACCCTAGAAAATTTGAAATTGGGGACAGGCTTCGCAGAAATCCCAAAAAAATAGCTTGAAACCGGTTGTCGAACATATACAAACAAGGAAGCGAAGCCCAGTAGACAAAACCATGGAAATATCCTTGTGAGCATACATGAGCATCAAACGAAAAGCGTGACGACAAGAAGTAGAGTGGCGACACATTTAAGCGAATCCTTGAGTATCATCTAGGTTTGGACCAAAATACCGACGGCAACAAAGGAGGACCCTGACGAAACAAAGCACCACAATGAAACTCGAGCAGGAAGGGAAAGCCACAACGAACACATTCCACAGAGAACCCATAACAAAAATGATGTCGACATCACAACAAGAGATGAAAACCCCAGCCGCTTGGAGGATGGAGGCACAAAACAGAGGGCTGAGGCTACTACGGTTTCAACCCCCCAACCAAGGTTTTGAAAATCGCGATAAATTGAAAAAATCACGATTTTTTGGAGAAAACGATTTTATCGGCGATTTTTTGGGCGACTTTTAGAAGTTGAAAAAATCGCCAAAAAATCGCGATTTTTTGGAATCGCGAGTCGAACGGTAATAATCATGGGCCCTCAAAATAGCGCGGTTTTAAGTAGCGATTTTCATTTTTTTTGTTCTCATTTCTGCATTGAGAATTTTGCTAATGAGAGCTAAGGACTAAAGGTGAGCTAAGGAGGATAGGTGATCTACAAGGGCAAGAGTGAAAAAAAGTGAAGGATTTTAGCAAGCCAAGCCAACAAAATTCGAATTTGGACCAAGTTTCTTCGGCAAAGCGTTTTTTCCAGGTATGGGCATCAAATTTGACCCTTTTTTTGTTTTTTTCTTGTTCTTCCATAGGTTTTTATCACCCATGTATTTTTCTTCATTTTTTATTGCATTTGGTTGTGTTTTTTTTTTTTTTTGGTTTTATTGAGAGGAGAGGGTTTATTTTGGTCAAAAATGCAAAAAATTGGTTGTTAAATTTATTTTTTATATTTCTTCTTGTGCTCCTAGTTTCTTTCCATTATTTTTGCTTGAGTTTCAACATGTATTTTTTCCCATTATTTTTGCATTGAGTTGAGGGTTTTTTTTTGTGAAAAAATCAAAATTTTGTATGTAAAATTGTAATTTTTTAATTTTATTTTTTAACTTGCAATTTTTCTTGTGCCCTAGGTTCAAATTTCAAATTTCAAAGTTCAAAGTTCATCTTACAGTAAAATTCAAGAGTCAAGAGTTCAACAAATTTACAAACATGCCAAGGAAATTGGATCCTTTATGGGAATTTGGTGAACCTGATCAGGGGTTTGACCGATCAAACTTGAGCTGCAAGTTATGTGGTCAACACATGACAAGGGGGATATACAGGTTGAAATACCACCTGGCACAAATTCCTGGACATGAAGTAGGCCCTTGCACAAATACCAATCCAGAAACAATCAAAAGAGCCAGCAAATCATTGGAAGAAATAGAAACAACTAAACTCAGCAAGGCAGAAGAGTCAAATATCAGGGTTTAGAGTTGACTATGAGAGTGGTAGTGGTTCTTTAGCATCAGCATCCTCTACAACCAACCCCGTAGATGCCTCCTCATATTTTGTTCCTAGAACCACTCCCGGTGCACAGCCATCCATCTCCTCACTTATTAAAAAAAAGGAGAAGGAAGAAGCTGATAGGTTATTGGACAAACTGTTTCTTTGGAGTGATATTCCTTTCATTGTTGCCAGGAACAATCCATTTTGTCAGGCTACGATTGATGCTATTGCTGTTGTTGGCGCAGGATACAAAGCCCCTTCATATGATGACTTTTGAGGGCGCATTCTTCAAAATGAGAAAGCTGACTGCACCAAGAGATTGGAGGAGTTAAGGGCATCATGGGAAGTCACAGGATGCACTGTGATGTCAGATGGTTGGACTGATCAAAGGGGTAGGACCCTTATTAACTTCTTGGTCAGATGTCACAAGGGGACAATGTTTATGAAATCTATTGATACATTTGCACATGTCAAAGATGCACAGTTATTATGTGATTTATTGGATGGGTTCATCCTGGAGGTGGGTCCCAAAAATGTTGTCCAAATCATAACGGACAACGCTGCAAACTATATTGCTGCTGGTAAGATGCTTATGGAGAGGCATCCGACAATATTTTGGACACCTTGCGCTGCACATTGCCTTGATTTGATGTTGGAGGACATAGGAAAGATTGATTTTGTCAAAGATATTGTAGACTCATCAAAGAGCATTACAAAATTTATATATAATCATGCATCTGTGCTTCATTTGATGAGAACATTCACCAACAAGGAGGAGTTGGTGCGCCCTGCTATTACACGATTTGCCACTAGTTTCATATCTCTTCAATCCCTCTTGAATTCTATGTGGGATTTGAAGAGAATGTTTCTTTCAGAGGAGTGGCGTGCTTTGACTTTCAGCCGCAAACCAGAGGGAGAGGCCATTTGCAGGTTGGTTTCATATCAAGAAAGCTTCTGGGCGGGAGTGCAAGAGGTGTGCAGTGTTACTGAACCTTTGGTAAAAGTTCTTAGATTGGTTGATGGAGAGAAGCCTGCAATGGGCTACTTGTATGAGGCCATGGACAAGGTCAAAGAAGTCGTTCGCAGCTACTATGATGATAAGGGTGATGAGGGGTTTCAGAAACAACTTCTTTTATGGGAAGTGATTGATGACCAATGGAACAACACACTCCATCGTCCCATTCATGGTGCAGGGGTTTTCCTGAACCTCGAATTTGATTACTCATGAAGTTTCCTATTTGATGCTGAGGTCAATGCATGGTGGAGGAGTTATGGTGGCAGATTACCAAAACTCCAAAATCTTGCCATTAGAATACTGAGCCAAACATGTAGCTCTTCAGGATGTGAGCACAACTAGAGTGTATTTGAAAAAATACACACCAAAAGGCGCAACAAGTTAAAAACTTAAAATATTCCAACTGATTTTTTGAATTCATTAAATAATTTTTTTTATAATTATTAATTTATTGTTTATAATATATTTTACAGGTTGGAGTCCCAGCGCCTCAATGACATGGTTTACGTCTACTACAATCTTAGATTGTGGGTGAGACAACTTGAGAGGACACCTGATATGGAGGCCATCTCTTTAGATGCGATTGACACCACTGCTGAATGGAGGGTTGAGGCTGAGAGGCCTGTCATGGAGTCAGCCCCTGATTGGATAGAGCAAGAGGTAGTGGAGGGGGAGGAGGAGGAGGAGGAGCACCAGCAGCAGCAGGAGGTGACACCACCTACCCCTGCTATTGGTAGAGGATGTGGTCTGCCTCCTTTAGCTCTTGGTGCTTCAGGTTCCCGTTCTGGTGCTTCAGGTTCTACTTCTAGAGCACAACAGAGTCCATTGCCAGCCCCACCAGCTTCTTCATCTAGAGGGAAAGTTGTTACATTTTCTCGCAAGAGGGGCAGAGGAAATCAGTAGTATAGGACCATAGGTTATATGGTGCATTCCTTTGTATATGACATTATGACTCATGATATGAGATACATTATTATATTTTTTGTTGATATTTTGAGGCTGAGTTGACTCTTGAGACTCGGGACTTAGTATTCAGGACAGGATTCAGTTTTATGTGTGATGTAGCACTAGACATGATATTACACATCTTATATATTAGTTTTTTTTCATATTTATGTGTCAATGCATTTATTTTATGCTGTAGATGCTTTAGATATTAAAAAAATTGAAAAAATTGAATATTTTTGTATGCGCGATTTTTTCCCGATTTTTACCGATGTTTTCCCGATTTTACAATTTTTTCCGATTTTTTCCCCTCGCCGATTTAATCCCGATCGCGATTTTCAAAACCTTGCCCCCAACCCTTTAGTGAACTCCTTTTCCCCATTAAAAAACTTAGCTTAATAGCCACAATAGCCAACATTGATTAATTAATTAATATATGCTTTTCTAAGTTAAACTTAGGAAAGAAATCATAAAAGTCACTTGTTCAACATAAGTACATAAAAATGTTTTTGGACATCTTACGCATGCTTAACACCCAACATATGCAAAGCACTTTGTCCAAAATTTATCCAAAATCAACATATGTAATATTCCCAATTAGCCTTGCTAATTGGAATATTTCATTTTGTTTAATTTTGCCGCTTTAGCTAGAAATAATAAATAAAGTGAGAAATAAGAGGGGTCACCTCACTTTAGTCACCTCACTTTATAAAATAAAGTGTTTTCCTAGTTGATTAACGTTATAACTTAGAGAGGGGGCCTTGGGGGTCCACATGGATATGAGGGAAGGCCTCACGCTGACCCAAGGGTAACTGCGCAGGCCAAGGAGAGTGAAGGACGCAGTCAAAGTTTTGGAGGGAGTTTAGCACTATAAAAGGTGGGGTTCTCACCTCATTTTGGCATGCATGATTTGATATTGATATTGAGAGCTAGACTTCTGTCTGCTTCAGCACGCCGGTTGTTTAGTCGGTCTGCAGCACTGTTTAGTGCAATCGAGTGTCTCCGTTCGGAGATCTCACCCTTAGCCTCGGGGGACTTCGAGTGCCTGCCCTGGTAAGGTTATTTTCTTGGTATCACCCTTAGCTTCGGGGGACTTCGAGTGCCTGCCCTAGTAAGGTTATTTTCTGAGTAACATCCTTCAGTTTCAGTGGTAATTAGCAGCAGTTTTCTGGTGGAGATTTGGAGAGGAGGAAGCCCCTTCTTGTGACTGCGCAGATCCAGGGGGTAGGACGCTGATCCAGAGAGGGAAGGACGCAGATCCAGCAGGAGGACGCAAATCTGAATAGTGAGGACGCTGATCCAGCTGTACAAGGCAGAGAGGACGCAGATCTGAAGAGGTATTGGCAGATCCAGCCTTGGGGGACGCAGATCTGGAGAACTAGTAGCTGATCCAGCCTTGGAGGACGCAGATCTGAGGAGATATTGGCAGATCTAGCCTTGGAAGGTGCAGATCTGGAGAGATACCATCAGATCCAGCCTTGGAGGATGCAAATCTGAGGAGATATTGGCAGATCCAGCCTAGATCTGAAGATATAGCAGCAGATCCAGCCTTGAAGGACGCAGATCTGGAGTGATAGGACGCAGATCTGGATAGGAGGACTCAGATCCAGCAGATCTGGGCAGAGAGGACGCAGATCCAGTCAGGGAGAACGCTGATCTGATGAGCAGGATCTTGTGTGTGGGGTTTGGCAGCGTTTTCAGTGTTTCCAGCCTTGAGGAGCTGATCATTTCATCTGGAGGTTTTGTGGCCAGCATTTCATCTGTCTTCTGCGCTGTCACTAGCAGAGACAACGTTTTTATTGGTGAGGGTTTGGAGGATTGAGATCAGCCATCTTCTAGTCTTCAGTTCATAGTTCCATTGCATTCCAGCAGCAGCTCTTCATAGCAGATCTTCAGCCAGCTAGGACGCTGTCCTTATTTGCAGCCATTATTTGTTCTGAGAGGGTCTCCACTTGCCCAGGGCAAGGATAGGTGCACTCATCCCGATTATCTTGTACTCCTCTATATGTATTCTCAGATTAATAAAATGGCTTAGTTTTCTGGCATTCTATGTGTACTTGTTCCATGATCTGGTTCCAGCATTGTATTTTGTATATCTGTCTGGCATATTTCTGTGTATTACTGGTTATTTCCCTTTGGGGATATTACAGTGGTATCAGAGCATAATTCTGGCTCAGCCTGTGGTCTATGACATCGGGAAAGAGATCCCACAGAGCAGTAGCAGTTGCAATACCAGAAACGCAGTTGGAAAAAGGGCCAAAATATAAAGGGTCAAATTTTGAAGTTTGGAATGAGGAGAAACGTTTTCTGGGTTTTTCTGGGTTTTGGACAAGGATCACCTTCCCAAATTCTTGGAATTTTATGAGTAGTTTTCAGTGGGTAAATCGGAGGTCGAAGTTAAGCAGCAGTATGGATTTGCAGCAGCCGTGCAGTTTCTGAGGAGCCTGTAGGCACCTAGCAGAAAATGCCAATGGCAGGTGGTGACGATTCGAGGAGATGGAGGACAGCAGTACAGCGAGAGATAGATCTGGCTCGGATGGTTGGCATTTTTGCAGAGTATCAGGCTTTCGGACCGGCGTTCATGAAGGCTCTCTCATTCAGA
Source organism: Pinus albicaulis (assembly GCA_034641835.2). Classification (NCBI taxonomy): domain Eukaryota; kingdom Viridiplantae; phylum Streptophyta; class Pinopsida; order Pinales; family Pinaceae; genus Pinus; species Pinus albicaulis. Next base: position 888,010,003 of record CM076574.1, read on the forward strand.
GATTATGTTCGGGTCCAGTATGGCATTAGATTCCGTGATCATCACCAGGGGCACAGGCACCACCGTGATGACCACCGCGCAGCTAGCAGATTTCATTTGCCCACGTTTGATGGCTCATCAAACAGTTCGGCAAAGTCCTGGGTGGAGAAGCTGGACATCTATTTCCAGCTTAACCAGATGACGCAGTCAGAGGCCATTAAGGTGGCAACATTGCATCTGGATGGTGAGGCCCGGGATTGGTGGTTCCATGGGATGGTGACACTCGGGCATTCTATAGTGACGACATATGCCGAGTTTACTCGGAGGGTGGTAGAGCGCTTTGACAGGAGGGATCCGGAGCAGCATTTTGTTGAGCTGACCAAGCTCAAACAGATTGGGAGTGCAGAGACATACATTTCAGACTTCTTGAGGATTTCGGTGATGGTACCTGATTTATCTGCAGCTCGGATGGTTTGCATGTTTGTGGAGGGGCTGTCAGAGCCACTTCGTGGCCTAGTCCGGTCGAACAGACCGGTTACCCTTCAGGATGCCATCAGCAGGACTCGGGACTTACAGGATGTCTTACCCAGGACTCGGACACCTTATCCCCAGAGACGGGCCTTCCAGCCTAAGGGTAAGGACACGAGGGCTCCGCCTCCCAAGGCGAATCCTGGACGAGGGCAGTTTGATGATGAGGCCAGGAGAGAGCTGAGGAGGAAGCGGTTTTGCTTCACTTGCCGAGAGCCATGGGCACCAGGACACAGGTGTGCGGCAGGGAAGGCACACTTCATTGAGGTCTTCTCCGAGAGCAGTGGAGAAGAGGATGAGGGAACACAGGGTTGCAGGGAGTCCGAGGTTACACCTAGTGTGACACAGGATTCACCCTCATTGGAGACCTCCTTGGCCATGTCGGTTGATGTGGTAGTGGAGAAGGTAGAGCCTACCTCAGTAGAGCCATCCATTGAGGTGATGACCGGAGTCGCGTCCGAGTCTTCGGGTGGTAGCAGCACACAGAGGGGTGCAGTGTCAGGAGATGTATCCACCTTCGATGAGGCACCAGCAGGTACAGAGGTATTGGATGATGGTCGCAGACAGCGGTATCATCGGCTTCGGACGGACCTTCGAGTTTTGAGGGAGAAGGCCGCGTCAGTACGGGAGACCATTTTGTTGCAGGACCAGGAGCTGGAGGGTATGAGAGTGACTTGTGCCAAGTCAGCGGCCAAGTTGGTCCGCATTGGGGAACAGCTGGATTCCCTGATGGTACAACCAGAGGGCACGTTGGAGTGTCAGATCATTCCCCTTCAGATATGCATGGATGGGACTAGCGGTGTTGTTGGGTCATCTCTTCCCGTTGGAGAGAGAGAGGCAGAGCCACCTAGTCAGGTCTCATATGTTGACTTGGATAGTGGTATGAGGCGATCAGAGTTGCACAGGGTACAGCAGCCACGAGTTGAGGTTGGATGGCGAGAGATTTTGAGTTGGTACTCGGGGGAGCAGGCTATGGTGGCAAGGGTGGACCCGAGGTGCGGTCTCCTAGCCTGTTCTAGGTGTTGAGCATACGGGGACTCCCGGATTGGCATTGGGATCCGAGGTGATTTCTGTCATTTCCCGGCCGAGGTCGGGCGGCCTGCCTTGGAGAGTACAGTTGGCCTAGTAGCAGAGCATGTGCAGTTTGGGTCAGCTCCAGTGGCCAACCAGTTTATGGGCAAACTCCCTAGGATGTCTTGGCATGACATTCATACAAGGGATCACGGGGTGGTCGGCACACCTTGGCAGGAGCTTGTCGGAGGAGGTGGCGTTGGCAGGTCACCAGATGGCACCTTGTATGGCGCCAAGGATTCTTCACCTTTGTGTGGGGCACAGAGGACGCAGCGGAGCCGAGCAGTGGTGGTAACACTACTGACACACAGGGAGATTCACTTCTCGAACCCCTTGAGGAGTATTTGGAGTGATGACCCTTTCGTCGGCAGGTATAGTGATGCGACGGTGGAGACGATGTTACCGATTGGTGGTAGTCGGACATGTAGAGGCACAACTCTAGGACATCACATCCAGGGATGTGTGGGAGCCTCTAGCATTGAGCGGTCGACTACTGGTAGACATGGAGCTACATGGTGGTGTACCGTAGTGTGTGGGACTACATTGAGGAGTAGGAGTGCCCTACATCACATTGAGAGCACGCGGGGAGCGACAGATTTCTAGACACAGTCAGGGCACGAGACGGTACAGGGTGGTACAGTAGTAGCATGGGGTATCCAGCAGTATTCAGGGGTATGCCTCAGTGTGCAGTGGCATGTCGAGGAGTGTATGGATGATCAGTGGTATGCGAGGGCATACGGTGCTACACAGCAGGGACTTAGAGCATTCCTTCCAGAGAGACTCATGGGTAGGGACATCGGGCTTACCTTTGGGAGTAGTTCACCCAGGATCGATGGAGAGACAGAGGAGCGATACTTGGCAGTATCTGTGGGGACTCACACACCTGACTCGCTTCGACATCACTCACAGGTACAGTTGATTATTTTGACCTTTGGCACTTTGGGGGTGAGCAGCAGGGTACGCGAGGTTCACCCAAGATATTTGGATGACACTCAGTACACTAGGCGAGAGACTTCTCAGCAGTGGCCCTGGGTTGGTATGCTAGTTGACAGCCACAGGTTGGGGGATGAGATGATCCTTTGCAGAGGTGGTGCATCAGTCATCATTGAGCCTACGCTTGGGGAGCAGGTCATGAGGGAGACATGCCTCATTTTTCCCTCAGGGCATGTCGAGATCATGCATGATCAGAGGATACGGGGTACAGCAGAGGTAGTATCCCCGTATGTGGCTGGGCTCCAGACACTGTATCGACACTTTGTCGAGAGGGTGGATGGCATGTTCGATGCAGATGATATGGCGGAGGTAGAACAGGAGGGCATTCCTTCTGTATGCCAGAGTGAGGACTCCTTTTCACATGAGTCCATAGGATCAGTTGAGGTCGCTTCTGGGGAGCGAGGGCAGTCATGCATGGATGGTGACAGTAGACCGGAGCTATATACTAGTGTCCAGGGTGAGCAGTCAGCTGCATTGACATCGAGTACGGTGACAGCTGTTACAGATCCATATCCTCTGGAGGTGTTGGAGGTTGATGGGATTGTTATGCAGGGGGCTAGTAGACAGCAGGAGTTGTTGGATATGTTGGAGCATCCATCTCTGGGTCAACACTGGGATGAGGCACAAATAGATGTACTCGCAGTCAGCAGAGCTGCAGCGTTTTTAGTGGGTAGCACTCTCCAAGAGTACATCGATGGAGCTTGCAGCATACCTTGCCCACTTTTGCCCATTATAGAGAGAGGGGCTTCCTTCTACAGGCAGCTTCCATTGGCAGACAGGGTAGAGCAGTGGGAGTTGATTACAGGCTGGCGGCAACATCCCAGGCATGTTCCATATACCGTTGTTGTTGCTACATCAGATTCTTCTTCTAGGATGGACTGGCGGGAGATCATGAGTTGGTACCCTCTAGATGGTGCGGTATTATTCGTAGGGAGCACAGTCGGGCAGGGACCCTTGGACATAACAGAGGTTATAGATTCCAGCTGGCAGGGCAGCACAGGACATCATTTCTTCAGCACTCCATCCCGATTTCAGGAGAGCAGGATCAGCATGGGATTGAGTCAGGACGGGGATTGGAGAGAGGTGATGAGTTGGTATGCAGTTGGAGAGGCAGCATATGCAGTCACAGGTACATCACAGCAGGAGCCCGAGAGCATTGATGCTTGCTGGTGGTCTTCACTGCTTAGAGCATTAGTCATAGCCAGAGGCGGTGCACAGTCCGAGCCGTGGGACTTGTGCGATTATTGGCCACAGTGGCGATGGGATCCGGGAGGACTATTGATTGGTTGGTACCATGAGAGGCCAGTTTGGGATCCTGGCATTGAGATATCCCTTCATGTCAGGGTGATGCAGGAGACAGAGAGGTTTCAGTGGGACCCAGGCACATTTTGCAGTATCGGCAGGGAGCATCAGCTAGAGAGTAGGCTTGTTCAAGGATTGCTTGAGAACAAGCAATTTTTGCCGGATGAGGATGCCACTTGGGCGAGCGAGCAGACTTTACAGCATCCATCACTTCAGTTGCTTGAGGACAAGCAACGTTTTGCCGGGGGAGACTGTGATATTCCCAATTAGCCTTGCTAATTGGAATATTTCATTTTTGCTTTATTTTGCCGCTTTAGCTAGAAATAATAAATAAAGTGAGAAATAAGAGGGGTCACCCCACTTTAGTCACCTCACTTTATAAAAGAAAGTGTTTTTCCTAGTTGATTGACGTTATAACTTAGAGAGGGGGCCTTGGGGGTCCACATGTGTATGAGGGGAGGCCTCAGGCTGACCCAAGGTTAACTGCGCAGGCCAAGGAGAGTGAAGGACGCAGTCAAGGTTTTGGAGGGAGTTTAGCACTATAAAAGGTGGGGTTCTCACCTCATTTTGGCATGCATGATTTGATATTGATATTGAGAGCTAGACTTCTGTCTGCTTCAGCACGCCGGTTGTTTAGTCGGTCTGCAGCACTGTTTAGTGCAACCGAGTGTCTCCGTTCGAAGATCTCACCCTTAGCCTCGGGGGACTTCGAGTGCCTGCCCTGGTAAGGTTATTTTCTGGTATCACCCTTAGCTTCGGGGGACTTCGAGTGCCTGCCCTAGTAAGGTTATTTTCTGAGTAAAATCCTTCAGTTTCAGTGGTAATTAGCAGCAGCTTTCTGGTGGAGATTTGGAGAGGAGGAAGCCCCTTCTTGTGACTGCGCAGATCCAGGAGGTAGGACGCTGATCCAGAGAGGGAAGGACGCAGATCCAGCAGGAAGACGCAGATCTGAATAGTGAGGACGCTGATCCAGCTGTCCAAGGCAGAGAGGACGCAGATCTGAAGGGGGATTGGCAGATCCAGTCTTGGAGGACGCAGATCTGGAGAACTAGTAGCAGATCCAGCCTTGGAGGACGAGATCTCGAGGGATATTGGCGGTATCTGCCTTGAGGGTGCGTATTCAGAGAGATACCTTCGCATCTGTGCCTTGAGGATGCGTATCTCGAGGAGATATTGGTGATCTGCACTCTAGATCCGAGGATATACAGCGAGACGAGCCTGGTGGACGCAGATCCGAGAGGATAGACGAAACTGGATAGGAGGATTCGCATCCGCAGATCCGGGCAGAGAGGACGCAGATCCAGTCAGGGAGGACGCTGATCTGAGGAACAGGGTCTGGTGTGTGGGCTTTTGCAGCGTTTGCAGTTGCTTTTCAAAAGGTTTCCACTGGAGGAGCCGATCATTTATCCGAGGTTTCAAAGCAAAGATTTCATCTGAGTTTTCTCAGCTGCCACTTTTGCGCACCGTTTTTATTGGTGAGGGTTTGGAGGATTGAGATCAGCCATCTTCTAGTCTTCAGTCATAGTTCCATTGCATTCCAGCAGCAGCTCTTCATAGCAGATCTTCAGCCAGCTAGGACGCTGTCCTTGTTTGCAGCCATTATTTGTTCTGAGAGGGTCTCCACTTGCCTAGGGCAAGGATAGGTGCACTCATCCCGATTATCTTGTACTCCTCTATATGTATTCTCAGATTAATAAAATGGCTTAGTTTTCTGGCATTCTATGTGTAATTGTTCCATGATCTGGTTCCAGCATTGTATTTTGTATATCTGTCTGGCATATTTCTGTGTATTACTGGTTATTTCCCTTTGGGGATATTACAATGTTCAACAAGAAAAATATTAAAGGAAGGCTTGGGGTTGGTTGGAGAACACACAGAGTGGCAACACTTCAGATAAGTCAAAATTCTAGGGTGTATTTTTCGAGTGAGCTTGCAGTGCAGCGAGGGGTAGTTCGACAGTGGGATTTCTGAATCCAAGTCCGAGAATACAATAGCAGAGAGGCAGATCTGTATCGGAGAGACAACCCAGGGCAAGGAGGGGTGACGCAGAGCCAACCAGACTCACGCAGAGCTGACGCAGAGGCAATGTAGGCCCAGAAGGGGTGACACAGAGCCAGATGGGCTCACACAAAGGGATGCAGAGCTAGAAGAGGGTGACACAATCACTCAGAGAGCTGTGTTGGTGTTTCAGTGGGCCAGATCGTGCTCATAATCAACAGATTTTAAAGGGTGATGCAGCCACACTGAAGGTCGATGCAGTGTCTGCGTAGGCACCTGTGGGGTGCTTCATTCTGAGCTGAATCAGCCATAATGTTTGTCTCCAGAAATAGAGGTACATCTTGCGGGATTTTTTCTGTTTGGTAAACCACTACTGATACCCTAGTTTGTATTCATAAATCTGCATAATAATAAAAACCCTTAAGTGTTGCTGCATCGGTTTTCCCGAATTGGGTTTTTCCGGGGATATTTGTCCGAAAAATATTTTGTGTCCTTTGTCGAATGTGCTTAATTCTTCATTACTTGATCTGTATATTTGTGTAGGCTGCAGTGTATTTACTTTGATGTTTTACTGAATAATTCAGAAAAATAACTTGTTAAGTAAAGCAAACAAGTAGGAGAAGTAAATCAGATTACTGCAGTAGGGTTTCTGTATAGTAAATTCATAAATTTTCACATGGTATCAGAGCTATTGCAGATTAGGGAGAGCTGAAGCCATCAACGGAGAGGCGAAATTTTGCTCTAGGAAGGTGTCTGTGATAGCACAAATCCAGGAAGAGGCAGTGCAATACTAGAGGGACAGCGCAGGTCTAGGAGGGGTAACGCACAACCTGTCTAGCTCACACAAAGGCTCACGCAAACCCAAAAGGGTGACGCAGAGCCAGTCTAGCTCACGTAGAGGCTCACGCAGGCCCAGAAAGGTGGCACAGTCCAAGAGGAGGTCACGCTGTGCTGGTTGTCGTGGCTGGATGTGCAGTTTTGTTTTTTAGAAGTTGCTGTTGGGGCATTGTTTTGTCGGTGCAAAACAGTGTCTGGAAAGGTTGACAAAGTAAGGGGAAGCAATTCCTCAATAGGCTTTCTTGCCAAAAAGTCTGATATCTGATCAACGTAGTGATTGGAGCAGGTTGATTCGACAACAGTTTGTGGAGGATTTCCGGGAGGGAAATCACTTGTTAGAGGGAGCATATACTCTAGAGGGTTTCTAGCGCCAAGAAACCCAGATTTGGTGTTTTGCTGAGGGTAGCATTAGAAGAAGGGAGAAAAGTATTCAGTTCGAAAACTTTCGAGCAGAGATGGCCGCGCATGGATTGAGGGATCAAGACAGGTTGGATGGAGTATCAAACTTTGTCGTCTGAAAGGCCAGAATCCTGTCAGTTCTAGATGAATATCGCATCAACGATCACGCTGAGAATGTTTGTGACGCTCCTGTTGATGCTGATCTGTTGAAGAAGTATGAGGAAGCGCAAGCAAGGGCCCAACGCTTAATTATGGATGGGGTCAAGGATCATCTGGTCCCACACATTGCTGAAAAGAACACAGTGAATGAGATGTGGACAAAGCTAACCTCAATGTATCAAGGGATTTCTTTCCAAAGGAGAATGCTTCTGGAGAATCAACTTCGACTATTTCAGATGCATAAGGGAGAGGAAATCGACCCCTTCCTCATTGTGGAAATATTTGAATCTTTACACTTTATGCAGAAATTATTTCTGTTAATCTGGTTATGATCCTCCTACTTAGATAAGTTATTAACTGAATGAATTCAAGTTAAAATCGAACCAAAACACACAACAGATCTCCACCAATCTAGATCTAGAACAAGTTCATGCCCACATAGACAAAGTGGCACATTTATTTCTGGACAAATAGTCCCCGGAAAAATCCAATGCGGGAAAACCAGTCTTCTGGCTACTGGAGGGTTTTATTATTAAAAAATTTCTGAATACAACAAGCTTGGGTTCCAGATCTGGAAAACCCGACAGAGAATTAATAGATCTACAACTCACTGGCTGATCTAGTGCCAAAATTATGATTGATCCACACCCTCAGATGGGATTTACAGAACTCAGCCAAAATTAGGGCCTAGAAACCCTAGTGTTGCCCCTGAAACCTCTGCATCAGCCTCTGAAGCCTCTCTGACCCTCAGCGCTGCTCCAGAAAGAGTTGCGTTACCCCATAATGGGTGATGCAGTCCTTACGCTGCCCCATAAATTTGCATGCAAAATGAGTGTAATGCATGTAGTGTTAATTTCTCAATTAAATGTTATGCATGCAAAATGAAATAAACCAACAAAATCACAACACCAATTCTCTCCAAAAGATGAAGAGATAGGGATACCAATGGATAAAACCCACGCTCCCAAAACCAAATTTTTTATTATTTGTGTCTTAAAATGAGGTTAGAGCCTCTTGGAGGGCTTGCCAAGGAATCGATGAGATAATACAATGTGAAATCTTGAAACAAGAAGGAAATCCCTTCAATTATGGGAGTCTCAAAAGAGATGAAGGAGTTCTACAATTAGAGAATACAAGCTCCAAAGTGGTGTACGACCTAGCCTTCTTCCACAAGCTCTCCTAATGCCCATTGCTTGCTTGAAATGCAACTTGAAGCTTGAGAGGACCTACAAACAAGAATGTTAGGGCTGCAAAACTAAAACCAAATTTAGCGTGAAAAGAGAGCATGTAAATATGTGAATGTGCTACAAAATAATATACAAAGGCTAAATCAAGTGATGGGAAAATATCCCCATCGCTTTTCTAGCTTATGAGAAGCTCTTGAATAACTACATAATGAAATGAAAGCACAGATTGAAATATGTAAATGATTTTTTTAATATTTTGATTCATGCATAGACTATGTTAATGAGAACCCTACAAGAACAAGTACTTTCAAAAAAATTAGATCTATGAAATTCAAATAACAATGAGAGCTCCTTGAAAACAATGCCAGCAGTGGATTGGTCTCTTGAAGACTTCCCCTCAGGATTGCTAGTTGATTCAACAATGATACTCTACAAAACTTCCAACAAACATTAGTTCATATGGATTAAATTAATAAACAATGGCAAGAGAACTCTAGAATTTGTATGAAAATAGATAGAGTTGTCTAGCCTAGAGCATATCAAATAACCAATTGCAAATGTAAGATAGTTGTACATCTACAACTCAACAAAAGCATATGAGAAAATGAAATATAAATCAAAGGCACAAGTAGAGATATACCATCAATGATCCAAGCAATGCTCCATCGAAATAATAATCATGAATGAACTCCAAAGTCTTTTTATTCATATGAAGAACACAAGTACATAGAAGCAGAGCTTCCCCAAGCACAATAGCTCGTTGCAAAAGATACAATACGAGAGCCCATGGCTCCATTATATAGAAAGTTGGGAGCAAATCCCAATGAAGAATTAAATGCCAAGTGGTGAGAGGGAGGAGATCACAAGGCAAATTCGAATTTGATAAGTGGAGCTGCATTGCCAAGTGTAAAAATCGGATCCTGGTAAGTGGACATCATTTTTTTCTTCCCTTATGTGCCAAATTCGAATTTTATGATGGAATGACATGTGTATATGGGTGGTAACCCATGTGGGGACAATTTCCCACAAAAATCTCCACCCAATATTCTCCCAAATCCTCCCAAATGTGCATTAACTTCACAAATTCGAATTTCCAAGTAAGCAGCTCTCATTTAATGCCATAAATTCGATTTTATTTTGAGTGCATATCATTTCCTTGATTTTAGGAGTCCACATCACCTTGTTACTTCACTTTAACTCCTCCATAATGTTCTACCTCATTTAAAATGTGTGGATATTTATTTTTCTCTATTTATTTAATTTCTGGCTTAATTAATTGCCAGATTTCCCACTAAACTTAGGAAAAATGGGTTTTGAGGGTTCAAAACACATTTTTAACCCCTCAAAGTGTGTCATAGTAGAAAGTTGAGGGTAAGATGTGTTATTTTGATTACTCATACCCCGTACAACTTCTTTAGGCAACACTTATTACAATTTTTATTGCATTTTTCAACTTGTGGGAAATCTAAAATTTTAAAAATCACTTCCTAGACCTAACCAAATTCCACGAATTTTTTTGTGTGATCTAGGATGGTAATATACATTGACTCTAGACACTAGGACTCACCCAAGGCCTCACCATCAAGCTGTAATCCGACTTTGGGGTAAAATTGGAGGAAAATACTCAATTAATTATTAAGTCTTGATAGGGAGATGATAATTAACCAAGTGAAAAAAACCTCCCAGAGTAATATTCACTTGTTGGCAAGGTCCCAAGTTACCTAGGCCTGTTACAGACTCAATACTGACTCAAATTCATCATTACTAGCATCACTTATTACAATTCCCCATAGGGCGTGGAATCTAGGTACAAGAGAAAATGATAAGAAGTAGAAGTAGAGTTTAAAAGCTCTGTTGAACTGATGATATTTGATGGTACAAGTGTCCTTTGGTTCATGCTTGGGCATGGAGTCTTCATATAATCATTAGGTGCCACTCGAGTGGTCAACAAGTACAACAATTATGAAGACCGAAACTAGTTACATTTCCAACATACCCAATGCTTATCCCTTGGCTCCACCATGAATTGAGTCAAGGAGTTCACTACAAAACATATATCTATTTTTGTGTCGACTAAATACATTAAGGAACCTATTATTTGCCTGAACAATGTGAGATCCACCAACTCTAAATATAAATCCGTCACCTTCTTCAAATTGGTGATCATGGCTGTGGCCATAGGTTTGCAATCCTCTATTCGAAATCTCAAAGGATCTCAATTACATGCTTAAATTTCCCACGAAATATCTCCCCTGGATTTTTCCAAACGTCCAAACCTAAGAAATATCGCATCATGTTGATATCCTTCATCTTGAATTCAATTTTCTTGTCTATTTTGCACCTTGCAATGAGCTTATTTGCACCTATAAGAAACAAGTCATCTACATATAGCACCAAAATAAATAGATAAATCTCAACAAATATATAAGTTAAGATTTACTTCACTTTTGGTGAAGCCCATACTCAACAAATATTCATCAATAGTGGATTACCATGCTCTTGGTTTTTGCTTGTGTAGGAATTTACAGCGTAAGTTCCTTAGATCAAGAACCAAAGGTCACTGCTCACAAATAGATCACAAATCAGTACACTAGTATAATCAAGTGGTTAAAACCCTCAAAGAGGGAAACAGTCCACGGCCTGAGCCAATGCGGCCACTTTAGGCAATTTATTAATATAAAAAGAAAAGTTACATATGTTTTTTCTCATAAACAGTTACTGGACAAATGACCCTCCATGCTCTTTAAATAGAGATCATGGACCAAGCGGGTGTTAAGCCATGGATCAAGTGTCGTTAATACCAAGGAGAGAGATAACCGTCGGATCACTACAAATCGTGACCGTCGGATTATAAGTTACAAAGGTACATGGTAAAGAAACACACTTTACCTAACTCTAAAGGTACACGATCATGAATGAGCTTTCTAATGAAGTGTATGTGGAGTTCAATATGTTTCATACGCTGATGCTGAACTGAATCTTTACATAGCTGAATGGAGCTCTGATTATCACACTAAAGTGTAGTTGGATGCTGCTAATGGAGACCAAATTCAGACAGGATTTGGCGAAGCCACATGGCTTCCTTTTTGGCTTCAACTGCACCACGATACTCTGCTTCTGTTGAAGAAAGAGAGATGGCACTTTGTTTCGTACAGGACCATGTAATAGGTCCTGAACCAAGAGTGAATACATATCCTGCAGTAGGCTTTCGATCATCAGGGTCACCACCCCAATCTGAATCAGTGAAACCAATCAACAATGGAGATGATCCTGCACTGTAATGAATCCCGAACTGAACTGTACCGCGAATATATCGAAGTATTTTTTTAGCTGCTTTCCAGTGACTTTCATGAGGTTGGTGCATAAACCGAGCAACAAGACCAACGAAAAAGGAAAGGTTAGGACGAGTATGGGTTAGATACAAAAGTTTACCAACAAGTTGACGGTATAAGGTAGCATTAACTTCAGGGGTAGTAAAAGTGACTGAAAGCTTGACTCCAGACTGAAAGGGAGAAGGGGCTGGCTTACAGTCTTCCATGTGAAAGTGGTGTAGAAGATCACAGGCATACTTGGACTGAGAGAGGGTAATGCCTTCCTTGGATTGCAAGACTTGAAGACCAAGGAAATAATGCAAGTGTCCTAAGTCTGTCATTTCAAACTTCTTTTTGAGGCTAGACTTCACATGGTTTATAGGTTTGGATCACTACCAGTAAGGATATGATCATCAACATAAAGAACAAGGATGGTGAAGGACTTACCCACTTTCTTGGTGTAGACAGTGTTGATTGCAGAATTCAGATTATCCACAGTATCATAAAACGATTGTCGACGTTTCGAATCCCATCGGGGATCCATCTTTAGGACGAGAAATGAATGAAGAATGAAAGGTCGCAAAATGTATAAATAGTGAAGGGCTGAGATGATGAGAAGATGAGAAGAGCCGACAACAAACTCTATAATTTATTTAAAATAATTTTAATTTTATTTAAAAAATTTTAAAGTTTCATATTTTTTTTTTGTTTTTTGTTTTTTTGTTTTATAATTTAAATCTTACCTAAAATAGTATAATAATTTAACTATTTTTTTTTTTATAATCTAAATCTTACCTAAAATAGTATAATAATTTAACTATTTTTTTATAATCTAAATAATCTCATAATATGTTAAGAAATTTTATTCTAATGTCTAAAAAATATTTTATAATCTAAATCTTACCTAAAATAGTATAATAATTTAACTATTTAAATATATGTTCAAATGTATGTTAAAAAATTGTAAATATTTATTATCAAAATTTGAATTAATTTATAAAAAAATAATTATTTAAATAAAATTAAAATTATTTTAAATAAATTATAGAGTTTGTTGTCGGCTCTTCTCATCTTCTCATCATCTCAGGCCTTCACTATTTATACCTTTTGCGACCTTCTTTCATTCTTCATTCATTTCCCGTCCTAAAGATGGATCCCCATTGGGATTCGAAACGTCGACAATCGTTTTATGATACTGTGGATAATTCGAATTCTACAATCAACAAAAACCACAGAAGTTTGTAGACAGTGTTGTCAGAATGACACCTAGAAAAGCCATTATCTAATAGAAATCTATCCATTTTGGCATACCAAGCCCGAGGAGCTTGTTTAAGACCATAGAGAGACTTCCTAAGGCGACAATGTAATATCCCCAAAGGGAAATAACCAGTAATAAACAGAAATATGCCAGACAGATATAGAAAATACAATGCTGAACCAGATCATGGAACCAATACACATAGAATGCCAGAAAACTGAGCCATTTTATTAATCTGAAAGTACATAGAGAGGAGTACAAGAAAATCAGAGTAAATGCACCTATCCTTGCCCTAGGCAAGTGGAGGCCCTCTCAGACAAATAATGGCTGCAACAAGGACAGCGTCCTAGCTGGCTGAAGACTGCTCTGAAGACTGAAGCTGGACTGCACCGGAACTATGAGCTGAAGACCAAAAGATAGCTGATATCAATACTCCAAACCCTCACCAATGAAAACGCTGTCTCTGCTAGTGACAGCGCTGAAACAGATGTGGTGCTGGTCACCAAACCCTCCAGATGAAAAGCTCAGCTCCTCAAGGCCAAAACGCTGTCAAGCCCTTCTCACATGACCCTGCTCATCAGATCAGCGTCCTCCCAGATGGATCAGCGTCCTATATGCTCAGATCTGCTGGATCTGAAGCCTACAATCCAGATCTGTGACCTGTCCCTCCAGATCTGCGTCCTCCTATATCAGATCTACTGCTCTCTCCTCGGATCTATGCTAGATCTGGCAATATCTCTTCAGATCTGCAACCTCCAAGGCTGGATCTGATGTTATCTCTTCAGATCTAGGCTGGATCTGCCAATATCTCCTCAGATCTGCAATCTCCCAAGCTGGATCTAATGCTAGCTCTCCAGATCTGCCACCTATAGAACCAGATCTACAAATATCTGCTCAGATCTACAGTCTCCAAGGTTGGATCTATCAATGTGCCTTCAGATCTGCGTCCTTCTCTCCCTGCTGGAACAACGTCCTCACCCCCGCATCGATCGGCCGTCCTCTTTCTCCTCGAAATGTACGTCCTCTTCTTCTCGTATCCGCGTGTGCCTCCGCGCAGGGCTTCTTCCTCTCCAATTCTTCTGCTGAAGATGCTACCAATTCCCACTAAAACTTAAGGGTGTTACTCAGAAAATAACCTTACTAGGGCGGGCACTCGAAGTCCCCCGAAGCTAAGGGTGAAACAGAAATAACCTTACCAGGGCAGGCACTCGAAGTCCCCCGAGGCTAAGGGTGAGATCTCCGACCAGAGACACTCGGTTGCACTAAACAGTGCTGCAGACCGACTAAACAACCGGCGTGCTAAGCAGACAGAAGTCTAGCTCTCAATATCAATATAGAATAATGCATGTCCAAATGAGGTGAGAACCCCTCCTTTTATAGTGCCAAACTCCCTCCAAAACTTAACTGCGTCCTTACTCTCCTTTGACCTGCGCAGTTTACCTTGGGTCAGCCTGATGCCTCCCCATCATACCCATGTGGACCCCCAAGGCCCCCTCTCTAAGTTATAACGTCAATCTACTAGGAAAAGAACACTTTATTTATAAAGTGAGGTGACTAAAGTGAGGTGACCCTCTTATTTCTCACTTTATTTATTATTTCTAGCTAAAGCGGCAAAATAAAGCAAAAATGAAATATTCCAATTAGCAAGGCTAATTGGGAATATTACAGTCTCCCCCGGCAAAACGTTGCTTGTCCTCAAGCAACCGAAGTGATGGATGCTGTAAAGTCTGCTCGCTCTCCCAAGTGGCAACCTCATCCGGCAAAAATTGCTTGTTCTCAAGCAATGCTTGAACAAGCCTACTCTCTAGCTGATGCTCCCTGCCGATACTGCAAAATGTGCCTGGGTCCCACTGAAACCTCTCTGTCTCCTGCATCACCCTGATATGAAGGGATATCTCAATGCCAGGATTCCAAACTGGCCTCTCATGGCACCAGCCAATCAATAGTCCTCCCGGATCCCATCGCCACTGTGGCCAATAATAGCCCAAGTCCCATGACTCGGACTGCTCACTGCCTCTGGCTATGACTACAGACCATGACTGCTGCTGCTCTGCATCTCTGAATGTGTAAGTTGTCCCATCGACTGTGTACCAGCTCATCATCTCTCTCCACTCAAGGCATGAAGTGAGGAACATCTCTCTCATGTGGATCCTCCATCCCCAAGCAATCATCCAAACCAAATGAGCCACCTCCCGACAAGGCAACTCCTGAAAATCTCCTTCCACCTCAAGCTCCGGTAATGAAGGCGGACTGAAAGTCTGATCTTGGGCTGCAAAATCATTGCCCTCCAATGGCAAGGTGAAGAACAATCCTCCAAGGAAGGTCCCTCCAACAACGAAGAACAAGCTGGCCCAAAACAATTCATCCATGAAGAATAGGACATGTGCTTCATGGATCATTCTAATGAGATGTTTGCTGAAGGTGTTACATGAGGATACATAATGCAAACAATCCCTCACAAGGATACATCGCAGTCTCATCCACTGCAACCTCAGAAGATCACATGGCAAGCAATGTACAAGATCCATCACATCTACTAATGGATAGTAAATGGCTGAATATGACAACAACATAGGGCCAAACACTTGCCCATGGCTGTACAATGGATGAATATCAATCTCATGGCCCACATCAAAAGAGAACGCATACATAGTAGTGGTGGCCATGCCTCCTTCCATGCTCCCATTAGAACATGTAGTGCTGAAATTGTGAGAATTTTTCCCACTCACGGACACATCCAGCTCACGTGTCTCCCTCATGATCAGGCCTCCCATACAAGTCTGACATTTATCAGCAAATGAAGACATGATCAGCAGCAAAATGAAGGAAACGCTGAAGGTTACATGTGATGAAAAGAGGTACCAACAGCTTCCCCAACAAGTACAGCGCAGTTTTACAAGTTGCTGCTTGATAAGAGTACAAGGCAAAATGTTTATGTTACCCATGCACGTCTTCATATGATACATGATAAAGGGCTGCAAATAAACATACATGTGATGATAAAACATTTGCCCAAGGCCATAAAAGAGATGGCTGCCTCCATCATGTAGATTGGCCCAATACAACTCATGGAGCAATGTGACAAGCTTGCCCTCTTGTGAAGCAATGCACTGCATGGCAAAAGTGTGCAAATCAATGAATGTATAGACAAACTCCTCACCATATGCTGGAAGTAAGATGGTACATGGATCCGTAAATGAGTCCTCCATATTGTTCTGGCCTGCTATGAAGAAGAATGAACCATGTGCTACAGGAAGATAATCCTCCTTATGCTTGGAAATCCAAGTTAAGAAGAATATGCCATAGTGATAAATGTCTCTATCATCATTACCTCCTCTTTGTTCATCAAGTGCAACAAATATGAAGTGATCCTGGGACTTATGGGTTATAGATCCACCATATCTCTGCTGCGCACACTTCATCCATAATGTCCTGATCCCAGGTGACAACGCTGTGAGCTCATGCAAATAAGCTCCTGTCAATACAAGACTCTGTTCTTTGACATGCCCCTTGTCAAAGGCTTCTCCAATAATGCTACAACAAGTGCGGAATACTTCCCAAGATGGAAGTGCTTCCAAGCCATCCTCAAGGATCAAAGGGATAGTGCCATCCCCTCTTCCTCCATCATACAACTCATGTGATGAAGACACAATGAATGATAGGAGTAACACATCAACACCATGCATCCATACTCTACGTTGCTCAATGATGCAAGTATCCATACATCTTTTCCCCATCCTCCTACTCTTAAGAAGAGTGTTTGCCAAGTGATGGCCAAACTCTTTCAAGAGTAACCAGCGCAGCCAAGCCTCCTGCTGCCTTGTGTCATAGATCTGCAAGTAGCCCCCTAGCTCCTTGCTCATCAACCACGTCCACTCAATCACTTGTGGATGCCTTCTTCTTCTCCTTATCCTGGTATTCCTCCCATGAGGGCTACCATCCTCCCAAATCAAGTTTCTGACTTTTCACTCCATGGGATCTTGAAATATAAACTTCTCAAGGATCAATGAGACCCTATCAAGAATCAAATAGGTGGTAGGCAAAAACCTCCCATCATGATGTGTATGGCTCAAGGGATGTCCAACACAAGCACGAGAGATGTTATCCATCCGAAGATGTCCTCCATCTTCTATCTGCTCTTGTGAGAAGGGAACCAAATCATTGTGTTCCATAGCCCGCTCCACCGAGTACCAACTCAAAATCTCTCACCATCCAATCTCAACATATGGATGCTGTACCCTGTACAACTCTGATCGTCTCATACCGCTATCCAAGTCAACATATGAGATCTGACTAGGTGGCTCTGCCTCTCTCTCTCCAACGGGAAGAGATGACTCAACAGCACCGCCAGTCCCATCCATGCATACCTGAAGGGGAATGACCTGACGCTCCAATGCGCCCTCTGGTTGTACTATCAGGGAATCCAGCTGTTCCCCAATGCTGACCAACTTGGCCGCCGACTTGGCACAAGTCGTTCTCATACCCTCCAGCTCCTGGTCCTGCAACAAAATGGTCTCCCGTACTGACGCGGCCTTCTCTCTCAAAGCTCGAAGGTCTGTCCGAAGCCGATGATATCGCTGTCTGCGACCATCATCCGATACCTCTGTATCTCCTAGTGCCTCATCAATAGTGGATATATCCCCTGATATCTCGCCCATCTGTTGTGTGCTACTACCACCCGAAGACTCGGACGTAGCTCCAGTCATCACCTCAGTGGATGGCTCTACCGGGGTAGGCTCTACCTCCTCTACTACGATATCAACCGGCACAGTCAAGGATGTCTCCAATGAGGGTGAATCCTGTGTCACACTAGGTGTAACCTCAGACTCCCTGCAATCCTGTGTGTCCTCATCCTCCAAGTGTGAGGTAACCATATTAATGGTTTTCCTCCCTGATACTTGGTCAAGCTGGAAAGAGGTATCCAACTTGTCCACTGTGCGCTGTAAGCCCCTATCATGTGAGTGCTTGTTCCCTCTGCGAAAGTTGTGAGGTCTACTATCACGCTGGAGCTGAACATAATCTTTACTCGCGGTGCGGTGGTAGTCTCCACCATGATGATGCCGGTGCCCCTGGTGTTGATCATAGAGTCTAATGCCATACTGGTACAGGATATATCTCTCGAAGGGGAAAGCATCCATGAATCCTTGTCCGAAAGCCTGATACTCTGCAAGAATGTTAGCCATCCGAGCTGGTTCTACCTCTCGCTGTACTGCTATTCCTGTGTCCTCTGGCAAGAATGTGGGCATAGTGGGACGTGTGGGTGTACATGACTCCCTATGCCGAGTGGCATCATGCCGAACGATCTGAAAACCCCTAGGGAGTTCTCTCTGCCTGCTCTCTATGGCCAAGAGCCTCTGTGATGCCTCCTGCACCTGATGGAGGAGTGCATCCAGTTTCCTATCTACGTCTTCCATCGGGTCCCACGGCTCTGTGTCCCTCACAGGCTCCTCAGAAACTGCACGGCTGCTGCAAAACCATACTGCTGCTTAACTTCGACATCCGATTTACCCATTGAAAACCACTCAGAAGATTCCAGGAATTTGGGAAAGTGATCCTTGTCCAAAACCCAGAAAAACCCAGAAAACGTTTTTCCTAATTCCAAACTTCAAAATTTGACCTTTTTTATTTTGGCCCTTTTTCCAACTGCGTTTCTGGTATTGCAACTGCTATTGCTCTGTATGATCTCTTTTTCGATGTCATAGACCGCAGTGAGACGGGGTGAAATACGATACCCTTTATGTGTCCCGAAAGGAAATAACCGATGTCGCAATATGCAGACGGATATAGAAAATACAATCTTGAACTAGATCATGGATCATTACATAGAATGCTGACCCGTTCATATTATTAATGCGAAAGTACATAGAGAGGAGTACAAGAAAATCGGAAATAAATGCACCTATCCTTGCCCTAGGCAAGTGGAGGCCCTTCGGACAATATGCATTTGCAACAGGGCAGCGTCATTTGGCTGAGCTACTCGAAGGCGGGAAAGGCCCAGAGGCTCACAGCTAGATTATGCGCTGACGATATCAAACCCTCACAGTGACGCTATCTCTGCTAGTGACGGCGGCTGAAGCAGAGATGTGGTCTTGGTCACCAAACCCTCCGAGATGATAAGCTCAACTCCTCGAAGCTCCAAGCAGCTGTCCAAGCCTACGAGGACGCAATCCACGCTCCTTTAGATCAGCGTCCTCCCAGATGGATCAGCGTCCTATATGCTCAGATCTGTTGGATCTGAAGCCTACAATCCAGATCTGCGTC
The DNA here is from genome assembly GCA_034641835.2 of Pinus albicaulis. NCBI lineage: Eukaryota > Viridiplantae > Streptophyta > Pinopsida > Pinales > Pinaceae > Pinus > Pinus albicaulis. The sequence continues at coordinate 888,029,286 of CM076574.1, forward strand.
CTGTCCCTCCAGATCTGCGTCCTCCTATATCAGATCTACTGCTCTCTCCTCAGATCTATGCTAGATCTGACAATATCTCTTCAGATCTGCAACCTGCGAGGCTGGATCTGATGTTATCTCTTCAGATCTAGGCTGGATCTGCCAATATCTCCTCAGATCTGTAATCTCCCAAGCTGGGTCTAATGCTATCTCCCCAGATCTGCCACCTACAGAACCAGATCTGCAAATATCTGCTCAGATCTACAATCTCCAAGGCTGGATCTATCAATGTGCCTTCCTCCTCCTAGTACAGCGTTTTCCCTGCTCAGATCTGGACTGCGTCCTCCCTGGAACAGCGTCCTCACTCTCCAAGGTTGATCAGCGTCCCCTTTCTCCTGGAACAGCGTCCTCTTCTTCTCAGATCTGCGTAGCCACAAGAGGCTTCTTCCTCTCCAATTCTCCTGCTGAAGATGTTACCAAGTCCCACTGAAACTGAAGGGTGTTACTCGGAAAATAACCTTACTAGGGCGGGCACTCGAAGTCCCCCGAAGCTAAGGGTGAAACCAGAAATAACCTTACCAGGGCAGGCACTCGAAGTCCCCCGAGGCTAAGGGTGAGATCTCCGACTGGAGACACTCGGTTGCACTAAACGGTCTTTGTGAGCCCAGGCTAAACAGCGGCGTCTTGAGCCGAGACGAAGTCTAGCTCTCAATATCATTATAGAATAATGCCTCCCTAAATGAGGTGAGAACCCCTCAGCACATGAGTGCCAAACTCCCTCAGAAACTTAACTAGTCCTTACTCTGTTACCTAAACGCGGTTTACCTTGGAAATCACGGGTGATGCCTCCCATCTGCTCATGTGGACCCCCGAAGGCTCTCTAAGTTATAGATCGATCTACTAGGAAAAGAACACTTTATTTATAAGAAGTGAGGTGACCCCTAAAGTGAGGTGACCCCTCTTATTTCTCACTTTATTTATTATTTCTAGCTAAAGCGCGAGAATAAAGCAAGAAGTAAAGTATTCAATTAGCAAAGCTAATTGGGAATGTCTAGAACAAACAAGGCTAGGGTCATTTTGGATAAAGCCAGGGGGTTGTTCCATGTAGATTTCTTCATGTAAATCTCCATGTAAGAAGGATGTTGTCATAATGACACCTAGAAAAGCCATTATCTAATAGAAATCTATCCATTTTGGCATACCAAGCCCGAGGAGCTTGTTTGAGACCATAGAGAGACTTCCTAAGGTGACAAACAAGGCTAGAGTCATTTTGGATAAAGCCAGGGGGTTGTTCCATGTAGATTTCTTCATGTAAATCTCCATGTAAGAAGGCGGATTTAACATCCATCTAATGGAATTCCCATTTAAAGGAGGCAGCAAGGGAAAGAACAAGGCAGATAGAATTCATTTTGGCAACAGGGGAGAAGGTTTCAATATAGTCAATGCCTTCAACTTGTGAAAATCCTTTAGCAACAAGACGAGCTTTATGTCTATCCACTTTTCCATCTGGTCCAAACTTGGTTTTGTAAACCCATCTGCATCTGACAAGTTTTCTTCCTTTTGGAAGAGGAACAAGATCCCAAGTATCGTTTGCCAATAAGGAACGATACTCTTCATTCATAGCTTCATCCCAATCTGGATGACCGAAGGCTTCTTCAAAGGTTTATGGATCAAGTTTTTCTGGAACTTGAGCCAATAAGGAAGAGGCTCTTTCGAACTGAGAACGTGTACGTCATCGATCGGCAGGGTCACCTGCAAGAGAACCTGCTGCATCCCGAGTAGAGCGGACCCATCTTGGAAGCGGTGGAGTATAAGGAACAATTTCAAGAGGTGGAGGAGGATTGTCATCCTCGCTGTCATCATCTGAACTAGAAGGAATGCTATTAAAAATAGAAGAGAGAGAGAGAGGTGGCACATATGCCGAATTAGGCTCGCAGGCCAAAGGTGGCACACCCGCCGAACTAGGCTCGCAGGCCGATATATTTTCATCAAACTTTACATCTCTTCTAATGATTATATTTTTGGATTTTGGTTGAAGAAGTCTATATCCTTTGACATCTTTAGAATATCCAACAAAAATACATTTTTCACTCTTAGGTTCTAAGGCTTTATGTTTCGTATCTAGAATATGGGCCCAAGCATCACTTCCAAAAACACGAAAGTGACTTACATCTGGTTTGATTGAGCTCCAAGCTTCTTCTGGAGTTATATTCTTTAAAACCTTAGTAGGAGTGCGATTTACTATGTAATTTGCATAGTTAATGGCTTCTGCCCAAAAATTGAGACCAAGTCCTTTAGATTGAAGCATACAATTAGCCATTTCTTTTAAGGTGCGATTCTTCCTTTCATCTACACCATTTTGTTGTGGAGTATATGGAACAATATGTTGCAATTGAATGCCATGCTCAGTGCAGAAGTTGATAAATTTGTTGTTAACATATTCTCCGCCATTGTCTGATCTTAACTTAAGAATTTGATGTCCAAATTGTTTCTCAACAAAGGCCTTAAAGGCCAAGAACATGTTAAAAACTTCACTCTTGAGTTTTAAGAAATATACCCAAGTGCGTCTGCAAAAATCATCAATGAAAGTTAAGAAGTACTTACAACCAGAGAAAGAGACAACAGGAAGTGGACCACATAAATCACTATGCACAAGCTGCAAAGGGGTTGAAGCATGCCAAGAGGCACATTTGTCAAAACTATCCCAATGATGTTTTCCAAGTACACATCCGGAGCAAACACCATCTCAGCAAGATACCATAGGAAGACCTGTTACCATATTTTTTTTACATAGAGTTTGAAGAGAGCGATAATTTAAGTGACCAAATCGCTCATGCCAAAGTTTGCTCATTTCATCATTATGAGCAACAAAAACGGAGGGAAGACATGATGACCCAAAGTTGTCAAACTTATACAACCTTGTGGAATCATCAGCAATGCCAGTAGCTAAAATATGTCTAGGATCTTTGAGGTCCTTGATTACAACATCATGAGGTGAGAATTCTACTATTTTCCCTTCACTTGAATGAGTTATCTGATAAACAGAGAGAAGGTTGCATGACAAGGTAGGAACACATAGTACATCATTAAACTGACCATTATCGAGATGAATGGTTCGAGATCTTACAATACTAAGAGATCTATCATCACCAACATAAATATGTTTGGTGTTACAATCATTTAAAGAAGAAAACATGGCTTTATTTTTTTCCATGTGATAAGAAGCTCCAGAATCAATGAGCCACTCATGAGAATGAGAAGAGGAAGATACATTTAATGCATAACCAGATCTTGATGCTTGACAACCACAAGCAGAAAGTGCCATTCTTGAAGATGAAGGTGAAGAGTGCTCCAAATTGATGTTGTGCTTCTTCATTGCTACTTCTAAGGCTTCCATCTTCTTAAAACATTTGGACTCTATATGGCCATCACGATTGCAAAAGTTGCAATGTCTATCTGTCTTCTTCCCTTTGTTTTTATTTGCCTTATCATTTTGGTGAGTTGCTTTTTCAGTTTGCGGCTGAAATTGCTTAGGACCCTTGTTTGGTTTCGGACCATACTTTTTAGGATACTGCTTCTTGGGATTCTTTTGATATGATTGTTGTTGGGCTGCTAAGGCTTTCTTAGAAGCGTTTCCAGAAGTGATAAGACCAAGGTGTAAGAGTTTTTCTTGTTCTCTTATCAAAGAATCGCAAAAGGCATCAAAAGATGGGTTCTTGTAGGTGGTTCCTGAAGAAATGATGGCTTCTCTAGTGGAATGGAAGGTGAAAACAAATACATAGTATGCAGGGCCAAGCTTCGTAAGAATGACATAGATGAGGCTACCATCTTTCTATTTGACCTTACAACCTTCTAAAAGAACTCTAAGTGTCTTGAATTTGGACAAAAAATCTTCAATAGAGGAGAAATTATTGGGGTCCAAAGTAAGCAACTCATTTTCAAGGTGATGGGCCCTGATTTGATTTTGAATGCCAAAGACAGTGTTTAGCTTGTCCAGGGCTTCATGAAGGGTGTCAATGTCAAGGATATGAAATCGAAGATCTTGAACAATGGACATTCCTATCAACCCTCGTGCTTGATCTTGTTTATTTTCCAATTTAGTGACTTTACCATCATCAGAAGTTTTAGTTTCTAGCCCTGTGGCTATTCTATAAATCCCTTTACTTCTAAGTATATCTACCATGTGAGGTAGCCATTGGAAATAATTGGTGCTGTTAAGAATAATCGAGCATGCACTTTCCATTTTAAAAAAAAAAACTGAAGCGGAGAAAAGCTAAAACTAACTGTTTCAATGGAAGGATCTCGAAAAATTAGGCCGTTTAAAAAAAAACGGCTCGAGAAACGGTTTCCGGATGAAGAAGTTATGCCTTTTGAAAAAACTGAGTTATAGATGCCGAATAGTTACGGGAACGATTTGAAATTTGGTGATGAAGTTCAACTTTAAAAAAAAAAAATTGGTGATGAAGTTCAACGGTTTGAGAAAGAGACTTGAACCCAAGACCTCTATTCTCATAAACAAACTCCTCACCAGGTGAGATAGTAAAAAGATTCTGTAAATGTTTGAAAGGAGGAAGGGGTTTTTTTATTTATTTTTTTGGTGTGTGTCTTTTCCTGCACAAAAAAACACAAAAAACTGAGCTTTAAAAAAAAAAAAAAAAAAAAAAAAAAAAACGAAATGAAAACCTTACGGCAGATTGTTAGATTTTTGCTTAGCCTTACCGACATCTATCTATTTTTCACTATTTCTGATTTCCTGAGATCGCACAAAGATGCGGGGAAAGAGCATACGTAGCAAAAAAAATCCCTTTTCCTGTTTCCAATTTGCCGAGATCGCACGCAGCGCAAAGCAAAGAGCATACACAGAGAAGAGGGTATAGATTCGGCAAATAAATAAAACCTAAAAACCGAAAAATAAACAGAGGGAACCGAAATAAGCAGAACTTTTAACAAATATAACTGCAAAATAGATATTTTATACCTCCAGATCTAAACTGTCATAACTTGGGCAGCTGGAAACCTTTTCGCATGAAACGAAAGGCGTTCTTGACTGTAACAGACGCTCCAGACACAACAAAGCAGTTCTCCAAGCCCAAAAATGTTCAGAAATAGTAGATCTACAAAACGACAGTCGAATGCAGTCAAACCGGCTTCAGATTTTGATTAACAATAGATGTGGCTCTCAACATAGCTCTGATACCATGTAGGAATTTACAGGGTAAGTTCCTTAGATCAAGAACCAAAGGTCACCGCTCACAAACAGATCACAAATCAGTACACCAGTATAGTCACGTGGTTAAAACCCTCAAAGAGGGAAACAATCCACGACCTGAGCCAATGTGGCCACTTCAGGCAATTTATTAATATAAAAAGAAAAGTTACATATGTTTCTCTCATAAACAATTACCGGACAAATGACCCTCCATGCTCTTTAAATAGAGATCATGGACCAATCGGGTGTTAAGCCACGGATTAAGTGTCATTAATACCGAGGAGAGAGATAACTGTCAGATCACTACAAATCGCGACCGTCGAATTATAAGTTACAAATGTACATGGTAAAGAAACACACTTTACCTAACTCTACACTAGAATAAGTTATTCTTAACTATTTCCTATGTGTTGGAATATCCTAACAACTTGAGTCCATACTAGGCCTTCTTAAGCCTGCATACATGGATTCCCTTCCCATTACCTCAGAGCCTTGAGGTTTCTCTATGTACACTTCTTCCTCAATGATTCCATCAAGGAAAGTTGCCTTCACATCCATTTGATGTATTGTCCATCCCATAAATGAAGCTAAAGATATATTTTCGTTAATGGAAGTGTGCTGTATAAATTTCTGAATCTTAATTCTTATGCATAAATTATTTCTGTTAATCTGGTTAAGCTTCTCCTACTTATACAAGTTATCAACTGAATAAATTCAAGTTAACATCAAAGAAAAACACATAACAGATCTCTACCAATTCAGATCTAGAATAAGCATATGCACACATAGACAAAGTGACACAGTTATTTCTGGAAAAACTGTCCTCGGAAAATCCCAATGTGGGAAAATCGGTCTCTGGCTGCTGGAGGGCTCTATTATTAAGAATATTTCTGAATACACAACTCTGGGCTAGATGTGGAAAACCCTACAGAGAAAACTCTAGATCTGCAGCACCTTGATGATCTAAGACCAAAAATATTGATTGATCCACACCCTCAAACGGGATTTATAGAACTCAGCTAGATCTAGGCCTAGAAACCCTTGATCTGCGCCTAAAAGACACTGTTGCTGCTGCTGCTGCCATCTGTTGCTGCTGCTACTGCCATCTGCTGCTGCTGCTGCTGCCGTCTACTGCTGCTGCTGTCGCTGCCGTTTGCTGCTGTTGCCTTTCTCTGCGCTGTCCTTGCCGATCTCTTCTCTGCTTCTTGTGTATTCTAAACCCCGGGATCAGATCATCCCCTTGGCATAAATCCCCCTCTCTGCAACTGAAACACTTCTGAAAATTCTTAGCAACCCCGCCCTAGAATCTCAGCTTAGCTTCAATGCTCTGCCTCTGTGTGTATTACAAATGACCCCAAGTGTTTCCTTTATACTTTTCTTGTTGACAAATCAACGACCAAGATTAAATCTTTAATCAATGGCTAAGATTAAAATAAAGCTTGATCCATGTGACTTAAGACAATTTCATCACATGTTTAATTAAATTCACTTAAATTATTTTATTTTCGTAAGTTTTAACTTAGGAAATACATTAAAATAATTAATTAATTTAATATCTCCTAAACCAGATGAAATTTCCCAAATCCATTTCTGGGTCTTGCAGATCAGGTGAACTCTAGTCCTTCCTCAAAATTTGGGACCTAGAGCACAACTGATGCTCAAATACACAAAATCTCAACACTCCCTCTTAGCATCAAGGGTGTGCTCTAGCAATACATCACACTTATGCGTTACATGATTTTGGGCACTGGTTCTGTGATGCTGAATCTTGGCCTCCTGCCACTCAACTCTGCACTACTGCTGCCCATGACTGTGCCACTACCACTGCAACCACTGTACTGCAGCTCCCTCTCAATATGCTGCATTTGTGCTACTCGTAGCACTGCCATTGCTGATTTGTTGCACTACAACTTCAGTTGTTGAGAGAAACAACTGAATCTCCTGCCCAATCTTTGACAAACAAGTCAGATGGGCTGCATCCTCATCACTGAAGCTCCATAGGCTACAGATCTACGCTGGCATTTAAGGAACGATGCACAGCTATAGCTTTGCCTGCGTAATCAGACTCCCTCTGCACTACTGAAGTCACATCAGCTCCTTGTGTTGAAATTTATCATGCTGTTGTTGCACTGCGCTGTCCCTCTGAAGCTCTTTGTGTTGCTGCAGCATTGCTTTGCACTACTGAAGTCACATCAGCCTCTGCGCTGCTATTGCTTCTATGCTGTTGTTGCTATGCTCTGCGCTGCTCCTCCTAGCCTCCAGATCTGCGTCTACCTCTGCCTCATCTGTGATCTATGCACCCACTACTCCACTTGTCCCACTACTGTCTTAAGGCTGTCGTAGCTCGCTTATGATCCAAGAGATGAGTTGCTCAAGGATCCCGCCTTACTTCCATGTAGCTCCTCTACATGTCCATGTCACCCCACCTCCATGGTTCATGAGCACTCATGGCTACATCATCTCCAGACCCATCGTCTGCCACCGCTGCTTTGGAAGAAGATGCTTCCTTGTCCTTCTTCCTTTCTGGACAATGGCTGGCAAAATGTCCCATTTCGCCACACTAGAAGCACTTGATCTTAGAAAGATCCTTCTTCTTCTTCGGCTGCTTCTTTGATGCCAAGGCTACATCTTCCTCCTCTTCCTTCTCTACTTTGCTCAACATAGGGCTGTGCTGCTTCTTGGTGAACCTTCGTAGTTCGTCTTACCGCAGGATCGACCACAAGTTGTCCCAATCTAGGAGGTCCACTCTGCCCAAGATACTTTGGATAAAGGTTTCCCACTCATACGTGACTGCATTGAGGGAAATTCTGACTATCATTGCATCATCTACGGTTGCACCCGTTGCAGTCAGCTGATCCCTGATTGACTGCAATCTGAAGAGGAAATGCTCGATGTCTTCTCCCTTGGTCATCATGAATGACCTCATTTGGGCCTCCAACTCAATCTTTCTTTGGACTGATTTTCCCTCATACAAGGAAGTCAAGGCCTTCCACATTTTGTTAGTTGTCCTCTTCTTAGCTATGTGTGGTACAATATGGTCCTTGATACTGTCCATTATCAGCCGCTTGGCATGCCCAGTAGCTTCCTTATGCTTCCATGTCAGGAAATGCTCGATGTCTTCTCCCTTGGTCATCATGAATGACCTCATTTGGGCCTCCAACACCATCTTTCTTTGGACTGATTTTTCCTCATATAGGGAAGTCAAGGCCTTCCACATCTCATTAGTTGTCTTCTTCTCAGCAATGTGTGGTACAATATGGTCATTGATACTGTCCATTATCAGCCGCTTGTCATGCCCAACAGCTTCTCTATTCTTTCGTAGGAGATCCGCATCTGTCGGTGTGGCCTGGGTCTGCTCTGCATGGTATCTTAGACCGTATGCCTCAAGGACAATCACGATCCTTTCTTTCCACACCGAAAAGTTTGAGAGGTCCTCTAGCCTATCCTGATCACGCAGTCCATGAGGAGCCATCTGCTTAGAATGTGTCAGAGCTTCTCTTCTATATGCTAGAGATCTTGGATCTAGGGTCCTTTTCGAACTGGGAACCCTCTGCTCCCTCTGACACTTGATTTCCCTCCTTGGAAATCTACCAAATCAACTATGATTCAACTTCTTCTTTGATCCTCTGACCAAACTACAAGTTTCCTTTGGCAAGAAACTCCATGAGAAGCTGATCCCTTCCCAACCTTTGTCACTTGTGCTAAGTTTAAAAATCTTGAAAACTTCAGAAGTTTAACCCCACTAGCTCTTCTGAATTTCTACAACTTTTCTGCAGACTTTTTCTGGATCTAACAGATTCAGATCTAAATCACACTGGCTAGCTTCAGACCTAACCAGCGCTGTTTTTGAGCTACCTCTGCGCAGTAATTGTGTGGGCTTGCTAGGACACAGCATTGGACAGCGTCACCCTTCCCTCTATGTGAATCTCCTCCTGAAAATTGCGCTATCCCTTCAGATCTGCTTTTTTGTTGCCTTTCCAGCTGCTTTCTACTGCTAGATTCTTCAGATGCTTCAGCCAAGGTTACTTGGGAGCGGGAGCGAAAATGTGGAGCGGGAGCGGGAGCACCATTTTTAGAAGCTTCCGGTCTGGAGCCATATATTTTGATGCATATATGTCAACAAAAACATGTAGAATGATGAATTAGACATAAAAAACATAAAAACATAGATTGAATCATATAACATCAATCATCTAGAAGTTTTAATCTTCATCAACCACGCCCACAAGTTGGAAGCATACAACATATTGACTCTTGAGTCTTGCGAATCATCAATCTGAAGGTTTCAAGCTTTCAAAATTCAATATATAACATTTATCATCATTGATTCATTGATTTCAAATTTCAATATATAACATTTATCATCATTGATATATATCATTTATCATCATTGATTTATTGATTTCAAAATTCAATATATAACATTTATCATCATTGATATTATATAACATTTATCATCATTGATTCATTGATCACCATATAACTTTCATGAAGCATCATATTCATAATTCATAATGACTTGTAAACTTATAAATGCCAACTTCAAAGTTTCACCTTTCAAATTCAAACTTCAAAATTAAATTGTCATTAAATATATGAAAGAGTCAAGTTTCAACTGTTCAACTGTCAACAACAATTAGAAAAGACTAGTAAACAACAAATCTATTTTATCTACTGGCTGGCCCCTTGCCATGCCCACGAGAAATGTCTAATTTGTGCGAGCCACGAGGAAATGGTGGTCTTCTAGTACTCTCAGGAGTACCACGACCATGACTAGAAGGTGGAGGCTGGATCTGCAAAGGAACAATAGTGTGATATCGAGAACTGGCACTAGCACTGGCACTGGCACCCGCATTGCTACCAGTAGATGGTGGGATTGGCCCTGTGTGTGGCGGTGCTGCTAATGCTTCATCATCATCCCTAAAAAGTTATGCTTCCAATTCTTCCATATGTACCGTGCCGTCCTCCAAATTATCATCCTCTGGGTTGTTGTCCCAGACTCTGTATGATTGATCCTCATTTGCCCGATCACAGTAATGGCTCAACAACCTCAAGTTGTAATGCACATAAACCAAGCTTTCAGCTCGGTTTTCATTCAGCCTGTTTCTTCTCACATTGTGTATGAAGCTATAGGTGCTCCAACACCTCTCTGCAGAAGAAGTGTTCACAACCTGTGAGAGAACTTTTTTAGCCAACTTTGGCAAAAGTCCCATGCCGCCATATGCTTCCCACCATGTGATAGCATCAAATCTGTCCCCGTCTTCCATTGCATGGAAAGAACCAAAGTTAGCAGTGCAACTAAAGTATTTGCCTAATTCAAGGCGCAATCTAGCACACTCCTCCCTGTCAGGTACCAACTTGTCTAATGCCTTCATGTACCCCTCTTGTACCTCTAGATCTGTGTGAGGTTTCATCCTAACCCCACCTCCAGGTGCAGGTTGGCCCAACCAAGATGGAGAGTAGTATTTTGACGTAAGGATATATGCCAAGGCATGTAGTGGAACATTGAGTTTATTCCACCGTGCACACACACAATCATGAATCATATCATACAAGTTGGGATCATTATCCTTAACAATATCTTTTATTTGCCCCAACATGCTATCCATCTGCTCATAAACCTCCCCAATCACTGGTTTATCTGTATCTGCAAACCGAATCATGTGATAAATGGGCTTGGTGAAATTCAAAATTTCCCTCACACGTGCCCAAAACAAAGGGTCAAGGGCGGTCTCCTCCACATGTTCGAAACCTTGCTTGTCAACTATTGTCGCTGCCCTGTCCTTTAATACCTGCCAGTGTGGGCTTGATACCATTGCAGCCAATGACTCTCTTACCTTCAAAAGGCGCCTGAAGGTGAGGTAATAGCTAGCAAATCTAGTCTTTACTATCTTCAACAACTCCAATTTGGAGTGAGTACGGAAAAGCCCATGGGTATTGCTATGATTTGTAATAAATTTTATCATTTTTTTACCTCTCTTGTACAAATCACCAAGCCATTTGAATTGAGGTTGTTTGTTTTTGATGATATCATGCATCAAAAGGTTCATTGTATGAACCAAACACCCAGACCAAAATATGTTGGGGTATTTATCCTCAATAATTGCTCCTGCTGCCTTATAGTTAGCAGCATTATCAGTGATGACCTGTATGACATTGTATGGCCCACTCTTTACAATTATATCAAGTAATGGTTCTGCAATGTTAATGCCAGTTTTGAATTTGTTTGAATAATCATATGCTGATAGGAAGATTGCACCACTAACCGACACAACCAAAACACTTATCAATGGCTTTCCTTTTACATTGGTCCATCCATCAGAGACAATGGACACCCCATGCTCATTCCACGAATTTGTCATTGTAGCCAAAGAATGGTTTATTTTAGCTTTTTCATGATCAAGACCCACGGTTCTGGCCTTGTCATACCCAGGGCTTTTGTATCCTTTGGGGGCATCATTAATGGCAGAAACCATTTCATGCCAATAAGGTGAGCGAAGAACATTGAATGGCACCCCACATGCATATAGAAACCGGTAAACTTTTGAATCCACATCATTCCTACACCCTTCGTCTAGGAAATTGGATATGGTTCTACGCCTTAATCCAGATGTGCCACTGCCTCCAAAACCACTGGCATGGGTGGAAGTTGAACTTGTTTGTCCATGACGTGTTGGGCCTGAATAAGAATCAATGAAACCCCTAGATCTTTTAGATCTCTGTAGGGCAACCTCCTCTTCCTTCCTATATTACTCTCTCTGTGTTGCTGGCACACTAGTACAAATTTTGATTCCTATATTTTTTTCTCCATCCCCTGGCATTTTCCCACAAAGGTGCCTTCTCGCACGGGTGTATGAACCATGGTATTGTTTATTGCAATGGGGGCAAATAAATTTAGTGGTTCCACCACCTTTCCCTCATTCCTGTTTCTGAACATATTTCCACAAAGGTGTCTGAGTTTGGTCTTGTCTAGTTGGGGAATCTGTGTCCTCATGTTCTCCACTCCCCACTTCCTCCTCAACATAATCCTCCTCCTCCTCAGGATTTTCTTCAAATCCACCATAACCCTCCTCTTCTCTGATTTGCCTCTTTCTTCTACTACTCTCCAACACCATTATTACAAAGAAAGGAACCAACATGAGGAAAATCCCTAGCCATATAGCCATGATGTTTCAAGTTTCAAGTTTCTAGCCTGCAAAACAAATGGAGAAATGCCAAATGGGAATAGGAAATGCAACATAGGAAAAAAAACAATTCATTTTTTAAGTTTTAAACCCAATAAAATGCAACATTCAAGAAAAAATCAAGTTTTCATTTTTAAACAACCTACAAATTCATCCTAGAAAATACAAAATTGGATTAGAAGGCCTACCTCTTTCTTGCAATCCTCCTGTTGCCTTGCAGCTTGCTCCTTGCTCTCTCCTTCTTACTTCTGTAGCTCTGCTCTCCAGTTCTCTCCTCAAGCTCTTCTTGCTCTCTCTCACTCACTCAACAAACAATAAAACAAAATGACCCCCCCCCCCCAAAATAAACAAAACGAATTTTTTTTTGTTCCGGGGAGCGTTCGGGAGCGAACGCTCCCCGACCACTTTCGACGTTTAAAAAACGCTCTCGAAGCATTTTTTAAACGCTGGAAGCGCTCAGGGAGCGTTCGCTCTCGAGCGCTTCTGGAAACACTCCCGACCAAACATCATCCTTCACGATGGAGATGTACCCCATGATGACATCTTGTCATCCCTGCTGGTTTGCTTCTTCTTGAAAATTGGAAGGCTTGGAATCAATGATGTTGCTGATCAATGTTGTGTAAGTAGGAATCTTCTTTGGAGACTTTCTTTCTCAAATGTGCTCATAAGAGCCCAAACATACCATTGAGGTTTCCTGACATAACTGGAAGGGGCTAATTTCTCCTTTTTCTCACTTGAAGGTTGTTGTCCTATGGGTGTCTTTGGTGACCTTGGCTCAATCTTTTGAGCTTCTTGCTCCTCATTCCATCTCGCCGGAATGGGTTCATGCAACTCCTTGAATGCAAAGTCTTCCTCAAACTTTACATCCTTGCTTAACACTGCCTTCCTTTGCTGATTATAGACCCTATAGGCCTTTGAAGGCTCATTGTAACCCACAAATAAACCCTTCTTGGTGGAGAGATACAACTTGGTTGTCTTTTCTATAGGTGCATGGATATAAACTAGACAACCAAAGATACATAAAGGACTTTCCTTTGGCTTCACACTAGTGAATGCTTCCTCTGGTGTCTTTTCCTCCAATATCGTGTGAGGACACCTATTCAAGATGTAGATTTCTCTATTGCATGCTTGAGGACACCTATTTTGGATGTAGATTGTGTTAGAAAATGTAAAGTGGCAACAATTATAACTTATTTTCTTTAACCTTGATACTCGCTTGTGAAACTTAGTTATCTTCTTTATGTTCTTTAGTTAGATATTTTCATCAAAGAATATCAAGAAACAATAACAACAAAAGAGGACACATATATAGGCTCTCAGCCAGGGCAAAGCCCCTCCAAGGGGAAAACCCGAAAACTCTTCTCTTCTTATAATTTGCTTCAAATGAGATACAATTACCCAATCCCTAGACCAAGTCCTTCTCCTAGTACCAAGTTGGCACTTCCTCAAGACCTTCCCTCAACCTGCTTATTTCTTGCAACTTTGACCTGCCGACAACTGCCCAGCTATTTGACCTAACAACTTCGTCCCAACAAATGCTGCAGAAACCCTAATCTATCTTCCTTTTGGGACCTTCCTAGAGAAAAACAACTCTCTCCAAGGTCAACAAGGTCAAGAGAAGGATATTGCTTTATCCAACAACCTGTTCCTGCAATTATGCTCCCTAGCAACAACTTCTCTCCCCAATAATTCAAACTTGCAATTTCGGCCTCTTTTTGGCTACAAATACCCTAGCTTCTTCGCACATGTCAGAGGGATAGAGGCCAGGAACAACACATTTCGTTCTCCCAGCTTCTCCTACACTTTCACTTTCCTTTTTCCAGCTTCCTAGCTACAGATCAAAATTTTTCCTTAATAGATCGAACTTGTGAGTGTGTGTGCCAAATGAGGTCAAGTTGCTTCCTTTTATAGCCTTCTCAAGGGGTCGAATTCCCTCCTTTAGACCGACTTGAGGATTTGAGGGCCGATTTGTACTCTTGGAGATTCCAGGACTTTCTAGACTCGAAAATAATTATTTTTACAATTACAAATTGCCCAGAAGCACGAACAACATGCTGCAGAAGAAGACCTAACAAACCCTAGAAGCACGAAGAACATGCTTTTACTTAGAAGACCATCAATAATGAGCATGAAACTAACACTTTGATAATAATTTTTCTTTTCTTTTTCTTGTTTGTTACATAGGATATATATTGAAATGAGTACAACAATTATGAAGACCAAAACTTGTTACATTTCTCAACACTCCCTGTTAACTAAGGAGGTATTCATAATTGTACAACTAGTACAACATCATATCTCAAATTGAAGTGTTCTCAAGAAGAGTTGGATTAATAAGCCATACTGTAAGCATCATCATTATTACCAACATTGTCCCTGATCCTTAACTAGACAAGCTCTTCTTTAATTCAAGAGCATTATTCTCGGAGTCCTTATGTGTGATATGACACTACCTCGCTAAGGTATATACCCCATCCGGATGTACACAAGTTATGCACTTTTAGGACTATTCTTATCTTGGATCTCCATACTCGAGTCCTTAAAGAATATTGATCCTCTTCGACCACTCTTCTCTTGGATTCCTGTCCCATCCTCAAGGAGTATCGGTCCCCTTTCCTTTCTTGGACGGCCTATCCTCAAGGAAACCACAAATGCTTATCCAATCCTCCGTCATTCTCTCTTCATCACCTGAAGAGAAGAATGCACATGTGGTATCAATATCACTCCCTCTCAAACCGAGAGGACATCCATATTGTCCCTAAATCTTGAGAATAGATCCTTGCTCCTTATTCAAGGAGACTCCTTTTGCTCCCTCTCAAAACCAGAGGAGATTCCAGACTTCCAATAATTGAAGCCAACATCACAAGCCTTTTATCTTGTCTTCAACAGAGTATTAACTAAAAGTTCTCCATAGCTACATGGTTCCCTCTTTTCTTTGCATCTCTTGAATCGATCGTGCTTCTTTTTGAGGTATCATGGAACCATCTCAACTCTTCGTTCTTGTGACAGGATCTAGGTCATCTTTCTTGCTTATCACTTTCCATCTTTGACATGAAGGCATTGTATAGAGCCTTCCCAAACTTCTATCTGATCGCGGCTTCCTCATGAAAGTTATCTTCCTTGACCTTCAGTTTATCTTCTTGTACTGTTACCTTCCAAGATGAACCCATGTTCACTTCATAGATGGCAGGTGCCAGATATTGAACTTCCCTCAATGATTTTCATCCATACAATTGACCTTACCTCAACAGTCATCATGTATTCCTGCACCATTCTACCAGGTAGCAAAATAATATGTTAACCAGATAACCAAACCATAAATGAAATAGACTTACCTCACCATGGTGACCTTCTTGTATCATTAACATATTCATCAATCATCTCCACTCGAACTTTCCTGATTAAACTTGATTACCAAGTTACAACTTTTTATTCCAGAGATTATGTCAGATGTTAATCTTATCATATACATATTCTTAGATAAAGTCCTAATCTTTTATACATTCTTAAGTCAAGTTCTATTCTTTTTGCAGCATCATAAATACTTCAGCATATCTATCTAACCAACCTTGTTCCACAAGAATTTATCCAAAGTTTTCTTTACAACATGCATTCCCATGCTTTCATCCAATCATCTAGCTATCCATATATATTTTCAGAAAAAGTCTATATCCTGACTTATTGCAATCCTTCATCTCTTTTTACCAGCATGTTTCCACATTATATAGAGTACATACTATTCTTGTCATGATTCTTTTCATAAGGACTTCTTAGTATAATGGTCCTTCCCGGATCACAATGATCCCCTTAAGCAAGATGACAAGCTCTAACATAGTGTTAGATAGTATGTGGATGGACAATATGCAAAATGGTCTAACATTCTATCCTAGACGATTTTTACCAAGAAACATAATCATGTAAGTTCAAGACATGCTATTGTCATATGCTTCTATCCTATGATGCTTATGCAAAACATATCATTAAAAAGAAAAGCATTCATAAAGAACCTAGAAGTCAACGAACCTTCTTTCAGTAGTAAATATCTTTCACTTCTTCCTTCTTTTCCTTCTTCTCAGGTTCTCCCACTAATTCAACTACATGGGCTTCACTCCTATCCTTCCTCTTATTGTTCTGTTGATTTGGATAGTCCCTTTTCTAATGTCCAAATTCTTGACACTTGAAGCATTGCACTTTGGACATATATTTCTTCTTAGACTTGCCAAACTTTTCCTTCTTCGTATTCTTGACTCAGGCTTGAAAGGATTTAGACTGCACATCTGACCCAATGTCATTCTTGAACTTGATCCTTGATTCTTCTAGTGTGCATTGTGCCTAGAACTCATCAAAGAGATTTGAATCTTTCTTGGATTAGATACTTGTTGCAAAGTTGCTCCATTCTGGTGGCAATGCATTTGGAACACATGATTATCTTTGAGTCAGTGATAGGTTCCCCAAGTCCTTGCAAATGGTCTCTTAATTGAGAGACTCTCGTGAGGAAGGATGCCATGTCCTCATCCTTTGATTTCTTCATTCTATATAGCTTGTTCCGCAAAGAAATCTTTTGGACTGTTCTACTTATAGAGTATAAATTCACTGGCTTGTCGTACATGGCCTTGGAAGTCTTCAGGTTTGCCACAAATGGAACAAGAGAATCCTTGATTGATTCTACTATGATCCTTTGAGCTCTAACTTCCCCTTTCTTGTACCTTGCTAGTTCTTGCATCTTGTCTTTCCTAGGTTTAGTAATTTCTCTGGTAACATATCCAATTACATCTTGTTCTGTGAGTATCAAGTCAATCCTCTTCTTCCATGCCAGATAATTTACTACCCCAATGAGCTTGTTGCTCTCCTTGCAGAAAGAACTTACATGACTTGAAGATTCAACCATTATGAGATAGTACAATACTTGAATAGTATTTCCAACCTTCTTGATGTATTCAAGACCTTTAGAGAGTTATTGATGATATCCTTGAAAGATGTTCCCCAAGTTTCCTCCACGAACATCTTCCAAGATTGATGCCTTCCAAGTAGACTTCCTTTTGCGAGATCAACACCCTTCTTGCGAGATTGATGTAACCCTAGATTAGGTGGTCTTTTATCAACGAGCCTTTTAACATATCCCTTCAAGAGACAATCTTCTTCTTTTAGGCCTTGAGAGATTCTTTATCAACAATTATTTCTAATGTCCTTCTGGCTTCCTTCCTTGCTCACTTTAGCTCTGATACCATGTTAGAAAATGTGAAGTGGCAACAATTATAACTTGTTTTCTTCAACCTTGATGCTTGCTTGTGAAACTTAATTATCTTCTTTATGTTCTTTAGTTAGATATTTTCATCAAATAATCTCAAGAAACAGTAACAACAAAAGAGGACACAGATATAGGCTCTCAGTTAGGGCAAAACCCCTCCAAGGGGAATACCCAGAAACTCTTCTCTTCTTAGAATCTTCTTTGTTACCCACCTTCTGTGGGTGGTATCCATAAGAGAAATTTTTCTCCTAGATGGTCCTCAACCGACATCCTGCAACCACTAGATAGCTTGATGTGCCATTATCTCTGCCACTTGAACCATCCATGTGGTCCCTCACGCATCTGTTATGATCGTATGATTGAAGGTGGGCCCTCCAAACCCGAAGGTATGAATTTTCATTATGTAGTTGGGTATTTTTGTTTATTATCATGGACACTTTTGGGACTAGATTGGTGGGGGGATTCAACGGGAAGAGTGGGCTATGTCTGTACTCTTGTCTCCTCTGCTTGATTTGATGGGTCACCTTGTATCCTATGTTGGAAAATGTAACTAGGTTTGGTCTTCATTCTACTTGAAGTCAAAGATATAATATATTTGTCAACACAAAAGAATTTTATTATTGTTGAATTGACTTGTTAAAGCATGGGTTTCATGCTTGGGTCAATGGTTATAGGTCAAGACTCCATTGAAGGCTTTAGGATTAAGTCAAAGTCAATTTTTTATTTGCACTCCTCCATCAAGTCATTCTCTTTAGAAGATTACCTACTCGAAATATTCAAGTCAACCTCAAATAGATTATCTGCAAGTCGGCTTCAATTAATATAACTCAAGTAGGCCTTACCATAAATTGGAGACACAACGGTTCATAATGGTCATGTCGGCTCATGTGGCTCATTTAATCACCAAAGAACAGTTTGATTTACCTCTGAAATTTCGGATCAAATTACAGTCAAGCAAGTTCGTAGAAGATTTCAGATAGTGTCTCGGTGCCACTACAAGATAGAAGTTTGGTTAGATCATAGAATCTCGTGCCAATTGTAGAGGTAAAAGGTTCGAAAATCATAGTAAATAATTTCAGTTCCTTGACAGTCTTGGACCATCACAATGATAGCAGTCTTAAGGGCTCGATGCTTATTCAATATTGAGGATTCGATGTAATCACAGTGAGAAGTATAGTTCGATGGTATCACAATTTGATGGCCTTACAGTGATAAGGTCTCACAGTGATGATGTCTCGGCGTGACAAGAATGTGGTGCTCACATAATGTTGGTTTGCAGACACAGTGAAAGGAAGAATAAGGATGACTTGATGGAGGGAGTCTAGACTGTGAAAATTCCTAGAGCTAAACAGATCTCATGAATCCTACTGCTACCATCCGAATTACTTCATCTATTATGTATTTTACTTTACACAATTAATTTTGAATACATTAATGAAATACTGAAGCAATCATTGAAGCAGCCTATACTACAATTATTATGATTTTGAAACAAGGAAACTGAACAAGGAAATCATTCACACATATGACACCTTTATCTTGGACTAAGTCCCCGGAAAACCCAATGCGGGAAAACCAGTGTAGCAGATCCGAGGGTCTTATTATTAAGCAGTAGCAATGTCTAAATACATCTCTGAATACCCCTAGGGTGATTCAGTCACAGAGAGAAATACTGGTAGAAGAATTTGCGAGGATTTACCTCACTCAATCATTGAGTTATCAGCTTATCTGGATGAAGAAAAACCTGCCCTAGGGAGGCTCTGCGTAGTCCTAGAGCTACAACTCGCAGTGTCTGTGTCACCCCCTTCCAGGCTCAGTGTTCAACCCCAACCAAGTCGTTTTGCCTCCTTGGACCTTGAGGAAAAGCCTCCTGGTGCCACTTTTTGGATCTCGACCTCCGAAACTGATCCACCAACAAAATTCTGCAAACCCTTCCTCTGCCTCTGCGCTGCCTCTGCGTGAGCTTACGCAGTCATTGCGTCAACTGTCTTCCTTCAACGCTGGCTTTGGCTAGATCTCTTTTGCCTCTCTCCGACTGATGGTCCATCAGTTGAGAAAATCGTTCTCACCGGATGTTATCTCTGCCCCTCACTGCTCAAATCTCTAGCTCGAATTTCTTAGCAAACCACGGCCCAGAAATTTTGATCTTAGATCAATTCAGTGTCTCGGTGTATTTTCCAAATGACCCTCAAGCCTTCCTTTATAGTCTTCTCGTTGACATATCAACGAATCAGATTAGATGTCTAATCAATGGCTAAGATCATAACATGACTTGATCCATGTCCTCTAGAAGATTTACACTCTGTTTTATTTAATACCCTTTAATTATTTAATTTCCCTAAGTTTAGACTTAGGGTCCCCATTAAAATAATTAATATTTCAAATAAAACAAAATCCGAGTGGAATTTCCACAAACGCTTTCTAGGTTCTTTGGAATACAAGTGTCTAAGCCAATACACCAAAATTGAGACTTATAGCACTTTCTGATGCTACAAAAATCAACACTCCCTCTTAGCGAGGAAACTGCTCTAGCAATAATGCCTGCTGCATATTGCTTTGACCCTGAAGCATCCTCTGGGCTGCTGAAGTCCATCAGTCTCTGCGCGGCTGCTAGCACTGTACTGCTTCCCATGATACTGCCACTGTCACTGCTGCATCTATAATGCAACTCCCTCTCAAGTGCTACATCTGTTATGCTGCTAACACTGCCACTGCTAACACTTCATCTGCACTGCAACTTATTTGTTGAGAGAAACAACTAAAACTCACCCAAAACTGAACAAGTGTTCAGTGGATGCACCTCGGTGTTGAAGAATCTCATCTCACTGCTGATAGCTACTACGTTGTCTTTTGATGCTCTGTGTTGCTGCTGCTCTGCGCTGCGCTGCACCACTGTGCACTGCGTTGCACCACTGTGCATTGCACTGCTACTGCTACGCTGCTGCTGCCTTTGCTTTGCGCTGCTCCAGAAATGAACACTGATATCCACTACACTGTTATCTCCATCACTTGGCTCCTTTTGAATTCTCCTCCATTCGGCTACTGCAAATATGGGTTCCCGTAGCAAGGTAATGATCCACGAGGTGGGCTCCTCAAGGATCCTGCCTAGTATGGTACTCTGGAGTTTTATACTCCTCCTCCTGGGTTTGGTGCCCCTTTCAAGCCTAGTCCCTGGTTGGGACCTTTCCTCTCTTTGCAACTTACACTTCCTCTGACATCTACTTCTGGTAATTGGAAGTCAATCTGCTGCCCAGATCTGCATTTTGGATAACCCATACAACCTTCTCTAGCAATCTCATATGATCATCCCTGCAGAGCTGCAAAAATATGAAAACTCAAAACTAGATAAGGAAATGATCTCGCCAAAATGTCAAATGCCTCCTCTCTACTCTGCGCAGCAGCTGACTGGATCTATGCACTCCCTGTTGGAGTAAGTAGATCCGCTCCGGACTACTGCTGCTCTGCAGTGAGAAATTGAATTCCTTGGCTCATAATTCTCAGAGGAAGAAATTCCCTCATTGTCATGCAACCCACTGGCTGCCACCTCTACCGAAAACTGTTGAACTACTTCCTCTTTCTCCCCCTCTGCGCAGCCTAGGTAGGCTTACGCACTCCCTCTGGAGTTCGTAGATCTGATGCCTAGATTCGCTGCTTAGATCCTGGAAATACGTTGAATTCCTTGGCTAGGAACTTATTGAGGGAGAATTCCCCGCTATGTGATTTTTCTTTCTTCTGACGCTTCTCTGCTCGACAACCACCTCTAGAAAAACTGCGTCCCTGTGGCTCTGTGTGAGGGCTCTGCGCAGCTCCCTCTGCCTCGGCAAAATCTTGAATCGAAATTCCTACCTCTCCTTCGATTCACTCAGAGAGACAACCTCAAGAATACAACCTTCCTGGCTAGATCTGCGCAATCCCTCTGGGGATTCGATATGCTGCTGTTGCAACAATTCAACCTTCACATCAGATTTAGATCTGCTCTTTCTGTTTCACATCAAATGCTTTGATACCATGTTAAAATTCCTAGATCTAAACAGATCTAATGAATCCTATTGCAACCATCCAAATTACTTCATCTATTATGTAATTTACTTTACACAATTATTTATGAATAAATTCATGAAATACTGAAGCAATCACTGAAGCAGCCTACACTACAATAATTATGATTCTAAAACAAGGAAACTAAACACGGAAATCATTCACACATATGACACCTTTATTTTGGACTAAGTCCTCGAAAAAATCCAATGCGGGAAAATCGGTGCAATAGATTTGAGGGTTTTATTATTAAGTAGTAGCAATGTCTGAATACATCTCTGAATACCCCGAGGGTGATTCAGTTACAAAGAAAAATACTGGCAGAATAATTTGCGAGGATTTACCTCACTTAATCACGGAGTTTCCGGCTAATCCGGATGAAGAAAAACCTGCCCTGGGGACGCTTTGCGCGATCCCAACGTTGCAACTTGTAGCCTCTACATCATCCCCTTCCAGGCTCAGCGTTCAACCCAACCAAGTCGTTTTTCCTCCTTGGACCCTAAGGAATTGCCTCCCGGTGCCACTTTTCAGATCCTGGTCTCCGAAACTGATCCACCAGCAAAATTCCGAAAACCCTTCCTCTGCCTCTTCGTTGACTCTGTGTGAGACTACGCAGTCACTGTGTCAACCCTCTTCCCTTAGCGCTGGCTTTGGCTAGATCTCTTCTACCTCTCTCTCTCTGATGGTCCACCAGCTGAGAAAATCTTTCTCTCTGGATGCTATCTCTACCCCTCACTGCCCAAATATCTAGCTCAAATTTCTCAGCAAACCACGCCCCAAAAATTTCGATCTTAGATCAATTCAATGTCTTGGTTTATTTTTCAAATGACCCTCAAGCCTTCCTTTATAGTCTTCTCGTTGACATATCAATGACCCAAATTAGATGTCTAATCAACGGCTAAGATCATAACATGACTTGATCCATGTCCTTTAGAATATTCACACTATGTTTTATTTAATACCCTTTAATTATTTAATTTCTCTAAGTTTAGACTTAGGGTCCCCATTAAAATAATTAATTTTTCAAATAAAACAAAACCCAAGTGGAATTTCCACAAACTCTTTCTGGGTTCTTTGGAATACAGGTGTTTAAGCCTCTACACCAAATTTGAGACTTAGAGTACTTTCTGATGCTACAAAAATCAACATAGACTATTTTGTAAGGTTCATGGTCGTCTTGTCTTGAATCTAAGGAGGAAAGATTTTGTGACTGGGTTTTCCCCTCAAGGGGGGTTTTTCCTTGGCAGTGTGCCTATATCTTGTGTTCTCCTTTATTTGTTTGATTGAAATTAATTTTGATGATAAGAAAAGATAACTAAGAGATCAAATACTAAGAATGAAAATATCACAAGTTAATGTCATTAAGAGGAAAATCGCCTAATTGCCTCCCATATGGATTTTCCAACATCCTAGTCCTATGGGATCTCCTTACTGGCTATTATAGCTTTAGGAGTGACACTACATGGGAAACCCCGATTTTGGTTGTGTGGTCCTGCTTGCTAATACCATATATATCGTCCCCTTCTGCTCATTACAACCCCATTCATCATTTTTACCATTCGGGGCCACATTTGTCCATTGGGTCTCATTAATTTTTCTTTAGGGCTATATTGTTCTTTGTTTTGATAATTCCATTTCATTATTTACATATATAATTCACCCAACAACATCATAACATTATTAAGATTTACTTCATTATTCCGCAACATATGCAACTATACAGAAAGAACAATATCATCAACAATGCAACGAAACATAAAGGAATAATAGAAGAAAAGCATTCACACACAGAGACTCCAGGATTGGTCGAAGACCAGAGCAAAATCCACTATGGGGAAAACCCTTTCAAATTCTTCTTCTTATTAGATTGTCATTGAATGATCCAACAAATGAGTACAATGATCCATATCTTCATCCATACAACTATTCAGCAATATCAACTAAACAATATTCATGAAATGATCCCAACAATGCTAATACTCAAAACCTTGATTCATGAGCTTGTAATCAACTGCCACTGTTTGTGGTCAACTGTAGGACCCTGTAGTCAACGAGCAAAATCTGTGGTCAACTGAAAAATCAAACTTTAGGTTCCAGTCGCACGGAAGATGTGTCATGCATGCAGTTGAAAGGCTTCGGTTGAAATTTCTCCATGAAATGCTTGCGATATGTTGATATAAGTGAATATGAGAGAGTGAATTATGAATACATGATATCGTAGTGTGATAACTTAGGATAGGTACATATTACAGTAATAGGGTGAAACACACCACTCTATACAAACTAGTTATAATGCTTGAACATGATGAACTATTTCCATGTATTACGAAGCTAACGGTAATTAGCTAATGTGTTATGTTGGCAAGCTACTGGTCTTATATGTAAGCATAACTTATATCAATCTACTAATTCAGTTTATCATAATAATTCATACTCATAACAACAAGGTAGTTTCCCTATATAAGCTTGTGTTTACTGCTATGATGGTATTAGAACTATGAATTTTATTAGCCGCTTTGTTGTGATTGATTATACCATATCCTTGAATCAACACATGACCATTCTTCTACTCTGGCACATAGTAATGGTACTCAATCTATGACCTATTGGATAGGGTCAGCTTGTTTTACAACACTAAGGATCATAAGTAGAGCAAATGAGAGTATAATGGAAACTAAACCACAAGTGATTTTGTGAATACCATATGATACAAAGCTGAACATACCTGCATATCATGTATGAAACTAACACAGGTCTTGTATTACATAATGTTATCATATAGGGTATAATTGATTAGAGTGATCTTACTGCTCGTTTCAACATTGAAAGCTAGTAGTAGAAGCTAATGATGGAGAATAACACCTTCTTCTTATTTATGTGTTTAATGCCCCTCTCCAAGAAGATCGATAATTGTTCATTTGCACTGTAGAAAGAAATAAAAAAGTGAAATGAATAATTAAAAGGGTACTATTAAGTGACTTTATAAAGTCACTTTATATTATTGGGCAGGAAAAAGGTTAAATTTGGAGATTCATGGTATTTTGATGACCCATGGTATTCCGATAATCCGTGGTATTGACCCATGGTATTCCGATGACCCATGGTATTCTATTGATAAAAGTTATAAAAGGGGAATAGGAGTCCACTTTTGGGGTATGCGTTGGTTATTTGTCTCCTATTTGATTTGAGAGCTTTTGTAGCTCGGTGCAATGATGTGAGCTTTGGTGATGATTATTCTTTGGTGGTGAGACACGTTGATGTTTGTAACTATGGTCAATCTTCATAATGTATCTTTGAGCCATTAATTTATTTGTAAGCATGTTCTTCATGATAGAGACAAAAATAATATTAAAGGACATGTTCTTCATGTTGGTTGTACAAGAGAAAATAATGAATTTATAAAAGTTAAAATTTTGGTTCTAAAAGATGAAGTCTGCCTCCTAGTCAAGTTGGTCTAGCTAAGGATGGTGCCCATTCGACAAACAAGAAAGTTATAAATATGAGGCATTTAACCTCACTCCAAGAAAGTAATTTGAATCCCTTATCTTCTATAATTCAGACCTGCTACAAGTCAGCAAGGAAGAAAAATATCTCAAGAAAACAATTTGAGTCTCTGAGGCAAACAAAGAATCTAAGGAGCGGGACGAAGTCTAAGAAGCATGACAAATATATGTGCTGGATAAAACCTATGTAAAGAAGTTGAATCTTATCTCTATGATGAAGGTTGAGTCCTTACATCTCTGTCTTTCTATGTCTGTAATGAAGGTCGAGTTTTTGTGCTAGATCAGACCTTTGTGATGGACGAATCTCTAATGAATAGTCTTTGTGATGGTCCGAATTTATGTACTCGAATATCCTTGGAAGGAAAGAGTTCTGTGGATGGAAAAATGACAGACTTATGACTTGATGAGGAGGATGGTGTTGATTTTTGTAGCATCGGAAAGTGTTCCAAGTCTCAAATTTTGTGAGGAGGCTTGTACATCAGTATTCCAAAGAACCCATAAATCGTTTGTGGAAATTCCACTCGTTTCATATTTTATTAAAATAATTAATTATTTTAATGGAGACCCTAAGTCTAAACTTAGGGAAATTAAATAATTAATGGGTATTAATAAGACAGAGTGTGAATCTTCTAGAGAACAAAGATCAAGTCATGTTTTAATCTTAACCATTGATTAGATTTCTAATCTGGGCCATTGATTCATCAATGAGAAGATTATAAAAGAAGGCTTGAGGGTCATTTGGAAAGAAGGTCTGGCACACACTCAGTAACCCAAAGGAGATCGATTATGAAGGACTAGAATTAGATTTCAGAGGGAGAGTTGTAGGGCAGAGTTGCAAAGGCGGAAGGAGAAGAGAGAGTCAGCAGTGAGTGAGAACAAGGAGAGAGGGATGTAGAGGGCCGCAGAAGGCAGCGCAGCGCTGCAGTGTAGTGTAACCACGCAGAGCACACACAGAGTGACGTAGTCCAGCACAGAGAAGCACGCAGAGAGACGCATAGGGAGAAAAAGGGTCTTTCGGGTGTCAGAAAATCCTCGGAAGGATCCAGGAATTTTGTCTTAGATGTTTTATTAATGAATCTGCCAGTTTATTCCTTGTAAAGAATTCATTTGCTGAAGAATAATATATAAACCCTCATCTGCTGCACCGGTTTTCCCACATTGGGTTTTTTCGGGGACAATTGTCCAAAAATAAGTGTGTACATGTGATTGTTTCTTACTGTTCCTTTCTCTGCATATACATTAGTGAATGTTGCAGTAGTATTTATTTCGAAATTTACTGAAAGAATTCTGTAAATAACTTATCGGAGTAATAAGTAGGAGAAATAAATCTATCACCGCAACTGTATATTTCTGGATTGAAATTTTCATATGGTATCAGAGCCAGAGATGTGTAACAGGAGCAGAGAACTGAGAAGCGAACGTAAATCTGACATTGTTGCGGCAACTCGGAAGGGTTCATGCAGTTCTGTAGAGAAGAATGGAAGCATGGAAGAACAGATGGATCACATGTTTTTATTCTGGCATCTAGATTGGAAGAAGAGTTTGCTTGTGTGTCAAGCACTACTTCTCCTGAAGTTTGGTACATTGACAGTGGGGCTTCTGCTCATATGATTGGAGTGTGGGAATGTTTCTCAAACTAACAAGAAGAGCATATGAACTTTAAAATCACTATGGGTAATAAAGCAAAATGTATCCCTATTGGAAGAGGTACTGTAGTATTTCAAACAGAAGCTGGAAATAAGCTTCGGGGCACTAATGTACTGCATGTGCCTGGTTTGGGGATGAACTTACTCTCGGTGTCTCAACTTCAAAACAAAGGCTATGAATTTTACTTCATTGGCAACAGAGTATACCTCAAACACCCAAGTTGGAAGAAGAAAGCACCAATCAGAGTTAGGAGCAATAAACTATATAAGTTATAGCTCCAATCCCCAATTGCACTAATAGGCAGCTTTGATGAGAAGGACTTGAATGAACTATGGCACAGAAGAATGTGTCATTTGCATCATGGGGCATTAAGGATTCTCAAGAAAACTGTCATGGGAGTTCCAAAACTGAGCACCAAGCGAGACGATGTCTGCAGAGGGTGCGTATTGGGAAATTATGCCAAGACAACGTATCATAGAAGCAACAATAGGGCTAAGAGTCGGTTGGGCTTAATACACTCGGATATCTGTAGACCAATGTCCAATGGAGCTCTTAGTGGCGCTGAATATTTCGTTAACTTTATTGATGACCATTCCAGGAAGACCTGGATCTACTTTCTGAAGACCAAAGACGAAGTCTTTAGTCGTTTCAAAGAGTTTAAAGCTCTGGTAGAAAAGTTGACAGGAAAGCGGATCAAGGTGTTTCTATCAGACAATGGTGGAGAGTACGTTGATAAAGACTTCATAGGGTTTTGCTTAAGGGAAGGTATCAGAAGAGAGTGGACCGCTCTATATAATCCAGATCAGAATGGTGTGGCAGAAAGAAAGAATAGAACTATTGTCGAGGTTGGAAGGGCAAGGCTGTATGTTCAAGACATGCCCAAATTTTTGTGGGCTGAAGCTTGTAATAAATTTGTCTATGTGTAGAACAAGATTCCTCACAACGCATTGGGAAGATCACTCCAGAAAGTGTCTTCACTGGAAGCAAGCTTGAAGTGAGCCACTTTAGGATCTTTGGAAGTGCGGCATATTTTCATGTGCCCAATGAGAAGAAGAAGAAGTTGAATATGACTGCGAAAAAAGGATATCTGGTAGGATATAGCGAAAATGCAAAGGCTTACTGCATTTACATTCAGGAGAGCAGGAAATTTGTAGTGCAGAGGGATGTGAAATTGATGGAGGAGAGGGCCTTCAGGAAATCCTCGGAGATGCTTCCTGCAACGCAGTTTGAGGAGGATCCGCTGGTCCAACCACAACGACCTGCGGAGGGTAATACGAGTGCCTCTCCAAGGCATGGAGATCCAAGGGATACTTCTCCCGAGGACTTGCAGGAAGGAGAGAAGGTAGATCCACCCACTACCAGTGGTAGAACGAGCAAAGAACTACGAAAATTTTTGAGAGACACAGAGGAATTTGTTAGAGCCCCACGGAATGAGAAGAGGCAGCGCAGGCAGCCTGAAAGATACCAAGCCTTGGTAGCACAGGTTGGGGAACCTACTTGTTTTAGGGAAGCAGCTCAACATCGGGTATGGGTAGATGAAATGGTGGAAGAATACAGTTCCACCATGACGAATGATGTCTGGGAATTGGTTCCAAACCTCAGGACAGATCAGTTGTAGGTTCAAGGTGGATCTACAAGATCAAATATGTTGCATATGACAACATCGAGAAATTTAAAGCCTAGTTTGTGGCTAAGGTGTATGCTCACAAGGAAGGGATAGATTATGAAGTGACCTTCGCCCCAGTAGCCCGATATACTTCCATTAGATCCGTGATATCTCTTATTGCGCAGATGGGATGGGAGATTCACCAGATGGACGTCAAGACTGCGTTCCTAAATGGGGTGATAGAAGAGGAAGTATTCATTGAACAACCAGAGGGCTTCGAGATGCATGAGCAGAAGACTCATGTGTGCAGGCTTAAGAAAGCCTTGTATGGACTAAATTAAGCCCCTAGAGCTTGGTATGGTCGAATTGACAGCTACTTGCAAAAGATGGGGTTTGTGAAGAGTGACACAGATCCCAATCTCTACTATCTAAGGGTAGGGAGTGAGCCTCTGATACTGGTTCTATATGTAGATGATCTATTTTTGAGAGGGTCATCGAGGCTCATCAAGGACTACAAGGAGAATTTAGCTGCAAAATTTGACATGAAGGATCTAGGGCTGATGCATTATTTTCAGGAGTTGGAAGTTTCGCAACAAAAGGGGGAGATCTTCCTTGGTCAAGGATGGTATACTACAAAAATTCTGAAAATATTTCAAATGGAGGACTGTGGACCCATGACTACTCCAATGATCACCAACTGGAAGAAAATTCACACGTCCAAAGATGATGAGGATGATCCTACATTGTATAGGCAACTCATAGGAT
This sequence comes from Pinus albicaulis, assembly GCA_034641835.2. Lineage (NCBI taxonomy): Eukaryota > Viridiplantae > Streptophyta > Pinopsida > Pinales > Pinaceae > Pinus > Pinus albicaulis. The sequence goes on from CM076574.1 coordinate 888,058,465, forward strand.
CTCTGATGTATCTGGTCAACACTAGGCCAGGCATCTGTTATGCTGTAAATACCCTCAGTCAGTTCATGGTGGAACCAAAGAGGGCTCATTGGGTAGTAGCCAAACATGTTCTCAGATATCTTCAAGGAACAGTCGAGCTTGGACTGAAATACACTCGTGGCAATGACATAAGGTTGAGTGGGTTCACCGATGCAGATTAGGTTGGTATTCCAGTAGATCGAAAAAGTACCAGTGGGTACTGTTTCAGTATTGGATCAGGAGTGACCTCTTGGTACAACAGGAAACATAAATCTGCTGGTGCTGAGCTCAGCAGAGGTAGAATATATGGCAGCTAGCACGACTTTGTGTGAGGCCATATGGCATCGGAAATTTCTTGTGAACTTACTAAAGGAAAAGATGGAAGCGACCAGTATTTTATGTGATAATTAGAGTTGCATTAATCTCTCTGAAAATGCTGTGTTTCATGATCGGTTGAAGCATATTGACATCAAGTGTCACTTCATCAGAGACTGTGTCCAACGAGGAGCAGTACAGTTGCAGTACACTCCAACAGGAGAACAAGTCGCAGATATCCTCACGAAGAATCTGGGGAAGACAAAGTTTGTCTATTTTAGAGAGAAGATGGGGATGATCAAGAATCCATTTCAGTAGCAGGAATGGATATGATTAGGATTCAGAAGGAGCTGCAGTATAGTTGAGGCAGTGATAGTGGCAGTGTCATGGGCATCAATACAGAGGGCAACATCGCAACAGATGAGGGGCATTAGCCAGAGCTCAACAGCGCAGAGGATGCTTCAAAGCAGAGCAGCATGGAGCAAGCATATTGCTAGAACACTTTCCTCGCTAAGAGAGAGTGTTGATTTTTGTAGCATCGGAAGGTGTTCCAAGTCTCAAATTTTGTGAGGCTTGGACATCAGTATTCCAAAGAACCCAGAAACCGTTTGTGGAATTCCACTCGGTTCATGTTTTAATGGAGACCCTAAGTCTAAACTTAGGGAAATTAAATAATTAATGGGTATTAATAAGACATAGTGTGAATCTTATAGATAACGAAGATCAAGTCAAGTTTTAATCTTAGCCATTGATTATACTTCTAATCTGGACCGTTGATTCATCAATGAGAAGATTATAAAAGAAGGCTTGAGGGTCATTTGGAAAATAAGCTGGCCACACACTCTGTAACCCGAAGGAGATCGATTTTGAAGGAATAGAATTTGATTTTAGAGGGAGAGTTGCAAGGTAGAGTTGTAGAGGCAGAAGGAGAAGAGGGAGTTAGCAGTGACTGAGAACGAGGAGAGAGGGACGCAAAGGGCCACAGAAGGCAGCGTAGAGCTGCAACGCAATGTACCCACGCAGAGCCTATGCAGAGTGGCGTAGTCCAGCTCAGGGATTGCGTAGAGAGACGTAGAGGGAGAAAGAGGGTCTTCTGGGTGTCAGAAAATCTTCTGAAGGATCCAGGAATTTTGTCTCAGGTGTTTTCTAAATGAATCTACCAATTTATTCCTTTTAAAGAATTCATTTTCTAAAGAATAATATATAAACCCTCATTTGTTGCACTACTTTTCTCATATTGGGTTTTTTCCGGGGACAATTGTCCAAAAATAAGTGTGTACATGCAATTGTTTCTTATGCTTATGTTTCTTACTGTTTCTTTCGCTGCATATACATTAGTGAATGCTGCAGTAGTATTTATTTCGAAATTTACTGAAAGAATTCTGTAAATAACTTATCAGAGTAATAAGTAGGAGAAATAAATCTATCACTGCAACTGTATATTTCTAGATTGAAATTTTCACAGATGGACCATGTTGACCATGTTTCTCTGATGGTCAGTTTGACCTTGTATATGATTAGAATGTCTAGGTGTATCTATGTTGAAATGAAGAATTTCTCTATTGAAAAGGTTGCTAGGCTTTTCCAGCATGTAGGTTTTCCTAGGATAAATTCTTGCTTTTATTGTGTGGTTGTCTCTTTATTATCCTTCAAGCACATTGTTTTATTATTGAAGTTATTTATGTAATTATTTTATGATGAATAATAAGTGTAAGAAAAGATCAATTTAAGAAAGATCCTAAGAAAAATTATCAGATTTGAGGACAAGTCAACTTGGTATCAGAGCTATGTTGAAAAGAGTAGCCCTAAAAAAGAAGTCATCTAGCCATCCTCTAGGGCTTAATTTGTCAATTAGGCCTTGATTTCTAGGTTCAATAAGCAAAGGACAAGATTTGTCCTCTTGCTTGAAGAAAAGCTACATTCTACAAAGTCTATATAAGGATGAAATTATGGTGTAAATCAGGGTCTATCTAGGAAGGTCGAAGCCCTAAACCTCAGGCCACAAATCTCAGAGCTTCAAAGGTCCGAATTATCTCCAAGGAAAAAAAGGTTGATCATATCCTAGATGCGAAGGTTTTAAAATTTAATCTTAGGTAGGTCGAAGTCCTTATCTTACCTCAGGAGATCTATTTGCTAGGAGTAGAACACATTTATCTATCTTAATAAACCAAAGGACTCAGAGATAACCTCAATGCTGAGCCTCGGGAGTTTTTCAATGATCAAGTGTTGTTTTTCCACGATCCTGGTGTCTAGGATAGAATCTTAAATCACTGACACTACCAAACCAAGAATCAAAACAAAGCTGCTTTGCACAACAAAATATAAACAACAATAAATCTACTAGTGCACAAAATATACACAAATTTTTACACTAGTATGTACAATAACCCAATCTTCGTTATTAGTCCAACTGAATAATACAACAGTCTAGGGCTCCTGTACCAGGGATAATGGCCCTCGAATATCCACAAGTAAAAGAATACAAATACGAGATAATCTGACGGTCTAGCTAATGTAGTGCACCTCATTGCTACTTTGTCATACCCTGTATGTTAAATTTTTAGATTGTTCTATGTTGAATCAATTACTTTAGCCTAATTCGATACTTCAATTAGCAATCTTTTTAATTACAATTAGTCTTTCCATTCATCAACAATAATTGAAGATAGAACAATAAATGCAGTGACAAAGGAGACAATCAACACATTAGCAAGAGACGCCAGATTTGGTCAAAGACCAGGGAAAAACCCCACTAGGGGGAAAACCCTTTGAAATTCTTCTTCTATTATATTGTCATAAAATGTTCAGCAGAGAGTGCAATGAGCCCAATAAAATATCATCAGCAATACAACCCAATAACATTCAAAAACCAATTTCCAGTGTCAAAATATATCAGAGACAACTTCTTTCAGACTTCAGTCAGTTGCAGAAAACTTCGGTCGATGGTCAACTTTAGTCAAACCCCCAGTTGCTCCCTTGGCCTTAGCATGCGTGCGAGTGTGATCGAAATAGCCTTGTGACTTGCATGCGAACATGAAACAGACACCCTAACTTGTGTGAGCTTCAGACCTGAAACTTTGGACCCTTACGTGAGCTTTCCTCTGTCGATCCTGTGCAAACCAAATCAGATACAAGAGAAGAGGATTCTTGGATGATGTGATGTCTGTTGAGATTTGGTGTATTTGGGGTAGTATCAGTTGTGCTCTAGCTCCCAAATTTTGTGGAGGGACTAGAGTACACTTGATCTACAAGACCCAGAAATGGATTTGTGAAATTTCATCTGGTTTAGGAGATATTAAATTAATTAATTATTTTAATGTATTTCCTAAGTTAAAACTTAGGAAAATAAAATAATTAAAGTGAATTTAACATGTGATGAAATTGTCTTAAGTCACACGGATCAAGCTTTCTTTTAATCTTAGCCATTGATTCAAGATCTGATCATGGCCGTTGATTTGTCAACGAGAAAAGTATAAAGGAAAGGCTTGGGGTCATTTGTAAAGACACACAGAGGCAAAGCACTGAAGCTAAGTTGAGATTCTAGGGCAAGGTTGGCTAAGAATACTCAGAAGTTCTTCAGCTGCAGAGAGGGGAATTTAGACCAATGGGATGATCTAATCCCAGGGTCTAGAATACACAAGAGGCAGAGAAGAGATCAGCTCAAGGACAACGCAGAGGAAGGCAGCAACAAGGACAGTATAATTTTCAGGAAACCCTTCAGGGGTTACGTAGAGAGACCCTTAAGGGGCAACGTAGTGACTACGTCACCCATTCTGGGGTAACGCAGTCCCTTCCAGGAGTAGCACTGAGGGTTTGGAGGCCATCCAAGGCTGACGCAGAGGCTTTCAGGGGCTTCAGAGGCTGACGCAGTGCATTTCAGGGACAACATTGGGGTTTCTAGGCCTAGATCTTATTGAGTTATGTAAATCCCGTTTGAGGTTGTGTATCAGTCAGTATTTTTGGTCCTAGATCAGCCATGAGCTGTAGATCTAGAGTTTTCTCTGTAGGGTTTTCCAGATCTGGAACCCAGAGTTGTGTATTCAGAAATATTGTTAATAATAGAACCCTCCAACAGTCAGAGACTGGTTTCCCCACCTTGGCTTTTTCCGGGGATTATTTGTCTAGAAATAACTGTCACTTTGTCAATGTGTGCATGTGCTTATTCTAGATATGAACTGGTAGAGATCTGTTATGTGTTTTGCTTCGATGTTAACTTGAATTTATTCAATTGATAACTTATATAAGTAGGAGGAGCATAATTGGATTAACAGTAATAATTTCTGCATAAAGTATAAGATTTAGAAATTTCTACATGGTATCAGAGCAATTGCAAATCTAGAAGGGTCACCAGCTGAGGTATCTGAAGGATCTTGCTGCAGAAAGCAGTTGGAAAAGCAGCAAAGAAGTAGATCTGAAGGGACAGTGTAGTTTTCAGGAGCAGATTCACACAGAGGGAAGGGTGACGTTGTCCAATGTTGTGTCCTAGCAAGCCCACGCAATTATTGCGCAGAGGCAGCTCAGAAACAACGTTGGTTGGGTCTGAAGCCAGCCAGTGTGATTCAGATCTGAATCTGTCAGATCCAGAAAAGTCTGCAAAAAAGTTGCAGAAATTCAGAAGAGCTGGTGGGGTTAAATTTCTGAAGTTTTCAGGTTTTTTAGCCTTAGCACAAGTGACAAAGATTGGGAAGAGATCAATTTCTCAGAGAGTTTCTTGCCACAGGAAACATGCAGTTTGATCAGAGGATCAAAGAAGAAGATGAATCATAGTTGATTTGGTAGATTTCCAAGGAGGGAAATCAAGTGTCAGAGGGAGTAGAGGGTGCCCAGTTCGTGAAGGACCATAGATGGCTCCTAGAGAGGAGGAGCTCCGACACATTCTGAGCAAATGGCTCCTCATGGACTACGTGATCAAGAATCAGGATAGGCTAGAGGGCCTCTCAAACTTTTTGGTTTGGAAGGCAAGGATCCTGATTTTCCTTGAGGCATACGGTCTAAGAGACCATGCGAAGCAGGCCCTGGCCACACCGACAAATGTGGATCTCTTATGGAAGCATAAGGAAGCTACTGGGCATGCCAAGCGGCTGATAATGGACAGTATCAAGGACCATATTGTACCACACATAGCTGAGAAGAGGACAACTAACAAAATGTGGAAGGCCTTGACTTCCTTGTATGAGGGAAAATCAGTCCAAAGAAAGATTGTGTTGGAGGCCCAAATGAGGTCATTCATGATGACCAAGGGAGAAGACATCGAGCATTTCCTCTTCAGATTGCAGTCAATCAGGGATCAACTGACTGCAACGGGTGCAACCGTAGATGATGCAGTGATAGTCAAGACTGCCCTCAATGCATTCATGGATGAGTGGGAAACCTTTGTCCAAAGTATCTTGGGTAGAGCAGACCTCCCAAATTGGGACAACTTGTGGTCAATCCTGCGGCAAGAAGAACTACGCAGATTCACCAAGAAGTAGCATAGTCCTGGGTTGAGCAAAGTAAAGAAGGAAGAGGAGGAAGATGCAGCCTTGGCATCAAAGAAGCAGCGAAAGAAGAAGAATGATCTTTCAAAGATAAAGTGCTTCTAGTGTGGCGAAGTGGGACATTTTGCCAGCCATTGTCTAGAAAAGAAAAAGGACAAGGAAGCATCTTCTTCCAAAGCAGCGGTGGCAGATGATGGGTCAGGAGATGATGCATCCATGAGTGCTCATGAACCACAGAGGTGGTGTGACATGGACATGTAGAGGAGCTACATGGAAGAGAGGCGAGATCCTTGAGCAACTCATCTCTTGGATCACAAGCGAGCTACGACAGCCTTAAGACAGTAGTAGGACAAGTGGAGCAGTGGGTGCATAGATCACAGATGAGGCAGAAGCAGAGGCAGATTTGAAGGCTGGAAGGAGCAGCGCAGAGCAAAGCAGCAGCAACGTAGAAGTAGTAGCAGCATAAAGGCTGATGTGACTTCAGCAGTGCAGAGCAGTGCTGCTTACGCAATGCAGAGCTGCAGTAGCGTAGAAAGCTTCAAAGGGACATTGCAGTGAAGCAACAATGTGATAGATTTCAGCACAAGGAGTTGATGTGACTATAGTAGTGTAGAGGGAGTCTGATTACGCAGGCAGAGTTGTAGTTGTGCATCGTTCTTTAGATGCCAGCACAGATTTGTAGCCTATGGAGCTTCAGTGATGGGGATGCAGCCCATCTGACTCGTTTTTCAAAGATTGGGCATGAGATTCAGTTGTTTTTCTCAATAACTGAAGTTGCAGTGCAGCAGATCAGTAGTGGCAGTGCTATGAGCAGCACAGATGCAACATATTGAGGAGCTGTAGTACAGTGGTTGCAGTGGCAGTGGCAGAGTCATGGGCAATAGTACAGAATGGTAGAATAGTGCCGAGTTGAGTGGCAGGAGGCCAAGCTTCAACAACACAGAACCAGTGCCCATAATCATATAATGCATAAGTGTGATGTATTGCTAGAGCACACCCTTGATACTAAGAGGGAGTGTTGAGATTTTGTGTATTTGAGGTATCATCAGTTGTGCTCTAGCTCCCAAATTTTGTGGAGGGACTAGAGTACACTTGATCTACAAGACCCGGAAATGGATTTGGGAAATTTCATCTGGTTTAGGAGATATTAAATTAATTATGTATTTTAATGTATTTCCTAAGTTAAAACTTAGGAAAATAAAATAATTAAAGTGAATTTAACATGTGATGAAATTGCCTTAAGTCACACGGATCAAGCTTTCTTTTAATCTTAGCCATTGATTCAAGATTTGATCATGTCTGTTGATTTGTCAACGAGAAAAGTATAAAGGAAAGACTTGGGGTCATTTGTAAAGACACACAGAGGTAGAGCACTGAAGCTAAGCTGAGATTCTAGGGCAGGGTTTGCTAAGAATACTCAGAAGTGCTTCAGCTGCAGAGAGGGGAATTTAGACCAAGGGGATCTGATCCCAGGGTCTAGAATACACAAGAGGCAGAGAAGAGATCAACTCAAGGAAAGCATAAAGGAAGGCAGCAGTAACAACAACATCAAGGACAGTGTAATTTTCAGGAAACCCTTTCGTGGTTACTCAGAGACCCTTCAGGGGCAGCGTAGTGACTACGTCACCCATTCTGGGGTAACATAGTCCCTTCCAGGAGCAGCGTTGAGGGTTTGGAGGCCATCCAAGGCTGACGCAAAGGCTTTCAAGGGCTTCAAAGGCTGACGCAGTGCATTTCATGGACAACGCTGGTTTCTAGGCCTATATCTGACTGAGTTCTGTAAATCCCGTTTGAGGGTGTGGATCAGTTAGTATTTTTGGTCCTAGATCAGCCGGGAGCTGTAGATCTAGATTTTTCTCTGTAGGATTTTCCAGATCTGGAACCCAGAGTTGTGTATTCAGAAATATTCTTAATAATAGAACCCTCCAGCAGCTAGAGACCGATTTTCCCACCTTGGGTTTTTGTGGAGACTAGTTGTCCAGAAAGAACTGTGTCACTTTGTCAATGTGTGCATGTGCTTATTCTAGATCTGAATTGGTAGAGATCTATTATGTGTTTTGCTTCGATGTCAAGTTGAATTTATTTAGTTGATAACTTATATAATTAGGAGGAGCATAACCAGATTAACAATAATAATTCCTACACAAAGTATAAGATTTAGATATTTCTACAATGTCCAAATGATCACTTGTATTTATAGGCCTCCAGGGGTATCCAATAATGTCCATTTGATGTTGAGGCTGACCTGACCAAATGTGCATGTGTGGGTACATAAATTCAAAAACCAACTTCAGCTTGTCCAAACAGGGTGATCGTTAGGTCGATTTTGGTCCTCCGGAAAAGAAGAATTCAATGTAATCATCATCTTCATCAAAGAAGCTCTCTAAGGTGCAATTTGATTGTATTTGCATAATTTTAACACTTCCTCTCAACTAGGGAGAATTCCACCTGTCTGTCTCGTCGCCATATCATGTCCCATCTTTGCTCAAATCTATTTGCTGAAACATTCTTGTTAATTTGAACATGTTCTATGCCATTTCAGATTATGGCACAAAACACTGAAGCAGATACAACATACCAATAGATTGATGGAAGACAAGCCAAAACAGAGATGATGAATGGTGGCGTTACGACGATCAGCAGGATGCTTCAACCAGCAAAGTCTCCAATAGGTCATTCAGCCAAGTGTGTCACACACAACCCGAAGACAACCTAGACAACGATTACTCCACAAATACGCAGCACCAAGAATGCAGCTCCATCGCCCTCAAGGGAGAAGAAAATCCTCCACACATTGTGTGTAAAATGAACTCCAAGTCTCTCCAATATATAGGCATCTTTGGGGGTGTGTGACACGTCCTTTAAGACATTTAAGTCTATATTATATTCCAAGCCGACCTAGCACATAAGTGGAATAAATTCAAAGTACATGTTCTGTTCATCCGATTGAGATGATCTTTAGATCAATCTTACACCTCTCCGCAAGAGGAATCCAATAAAAATATTAGTATCGTCATTTGAGCAACACGACTCGGAGTTTGGACCTAGTTGTCCAATTTTAACACTCCCTCTCAACTAGGGAGAACTCCGACCACTAGTGCAAACCAAACATCGTGCGTCATCCCGCCATAACTTGCTTTGCTGGCTTCTTTATTTTAGAACAGAAGTGGGTTAGACAACAAGACATGATTCCCAGCTGACAGATTCAGCCCAGAGGTCCGAAACCTCTATAGGAATCACAAAGAGTCTCATATCAACCCAAAGTTGGTTTACTTGACTCGAAGTCAGTTGGAGGTCCGAAACCTCACTAGGACTCAAGAGAGTCATATACTAACCCAAAGTTAGTTTCACTGACCCGAAGTCAGTTGGAGGTCCGAAACCTTGCTAAACTTGATCCCAGATCAAGTGGTTGGACACGTGCCATCCTAGACATAGAGAGTACAACAATCTCCGATGCGTCCATCGGTCTTGCTATGGTCTCTATTCTCATTTCCCACCTCATTGGCCAAATGAGAGGTACTTCTTATGAGTCTGGAACTCAAATGGGTAGGATGCATATGGGGCACAGATCATGAGAGCCGAACCAACTCAATCATCATAACAGTGGGGCAGAAGCACACCAACAAGGTTCGACAATCCTAGCCCTATGGTTGCATATAGCTCTGAGGAACTATCCCCAAGGCCTCCCAGAGCTCCCAGAGCTCATCGTCCAACAGGACCCTCCAAATAGGGTCGATCCACAATTCCAAGATTCTCACAGAAGGTTAGGAACATGACCTTCCCCGAGGGCATTGTGAGAATATCCGCGACCTGCTCATTAGTTCCTATATGATCGAGCCTTACGGCGCCTCACTGTACCATATCCTGGATAAAATGGTACCAGCCATCAACATGCTTGGATCAATCGTGGAACACGGGATTCTCGGACAAACGAATCCCCCTTTGGTTATCACAGAGGATAACGGTGGCATCTAGTACATTTTCGAACAGCTCACTGAAGAGCTTTCACAACCAAGTAACTTCACAATGGGTCATACATGCTGCAATGTATTCGGCCTCAGCGGTGCTCAAGGCTATTAACTTCAGTTTCCTGCTTGAAGAAGATCTACTTGTAAGTAGCATCCAGATGTGCTCTTACGATCCACCACACTGCCAGCCCAATCGGCATCAGTATATCCAAGGATTGTCATGCTCCCGGTAGTGCATCTCAGCCCAATGTCTATCGTGCCACAGAGATATCTCAAGAGTTTCATGGCACTAACCCAGTGAATGTTATGATCAACCATGTGTTGACTCAAAGTGTTCACTGCACAACATACGTCCAGACGAGTGTTCACTAAGAACATTAGAGCCCCTACGAGTTAACGATACTGAGTAGGATTTGCTAACACGGGCCCAACAGAGCTGCCACTCAACTTCTTAAAGTTAAGCTCTATCGTTGTCGACAAAGACTTACAGTCCACCACACCAGAAGCTTCACAATGTATTTTCCTTGAGAAAGGAAAATCTCGCCAGCTCTCCGCCAGACCTCCAGGCCTAGGAAGTAATGCATCAGTCCTAGGTCCTTCTTCTCGAACTCAACAACGAGCTCCTTCTTGCATTGATGAATGAGAGGGTCAGCACCTGTCAGGAAGAGGTCGTCCACATGCAACACCATAATGAGAGGCTTCTCTCTATCAACCTTGAAGTAAAGGTTTGGATCATCATTACTACGAGTGAAGCCCAGCTTCATCAGGTAACTATCTATCCTCTCGTACTAAGCTCTGGGTGCTTGCTTCAACCCATAGAGGGTTTTCTTCAACCTGCAGACATGGGTGTCCTGATCCTGGACTTCGAACCCTAGAGGTTGCTCTACATACACCTCTTCCTTTATCGCACCATGCCAAAAGGTGGTCTACACATCCATCTGATGAAGATTCCGTCCTTGCGTAGCAACAAGGGTAATAATAGATTATCGGTGCAATAATACTTAGTGCCTTCCTAGAGAAGTCTCAGGCAACACATTTTATCATCAGATCCATGCTTGATATTATAACGAGGTGACAACAACTTTGTCCTATGGTCTAGGGACCGTATCCCAGACGTCATCCTCACATCCTTGCAGTCTTGATGCTTTACAACATCATATTGTACTCATGGCAGCTAGATACCCCTAGTATTTATATGGCTTCTTGTTTTTATACTGAAATTTACCCCTTGAAGCCATATATCTTCGAGCCATGAGGGTCTTCTTTCAGCGATGATATTAACTCAGGAGCATATACAGTTGTATTCTCCCTCTTAATGTCAGCTTCTCTTGTGAGAGAAGACATCTTTTTCAAATGAGGGCATCCCAGACACCAACTTGGAAAAGGAGTCTTATTCTCCCATAGTCAAAGCCATTCAAGACTCCAACAACGTGACTGAAGACTGCAAAAACTTCTCAGATCACTCTTCCAAATTTATCATTAGACTCCAATGTAAGACTGATACAACTTACTGCTATTATGAATTTTGTAAACATGGGTGACTGTCTATGTCACTGTCATGATGACAGTGACATAGAATGACAGATTTAACTCCTCAACATTGCAGCTATAGAACCGTCATCACTGTCATATTGCTGATTACGATGTTGCCATAATTTTTTCGTACCCATCACTATCTTCTACATCATGGTCATACTGCCATATAGTATTGAAGATTTCAAATTTCATGGTCATACATATTCTGCCATATGTCACTGTCAAAAAGGGATAATATATCATGATTCCTCCTCTCATGATCCTGCACTGCTTCTTATTTCCCAGATCTGTCCATTTGTCATTCTTTTGGTCATTTTAGAAGACTGCTCCTAAGGCTACCAAAATTGGCCTAACACTATGACAAATCTACTTCTCTTGTCACTCTCCCTAGGGCTTACAGATTTTCCCATCTTGACAAAAATCTGACCCTTTCATAATATTGCACCAAGGGCTTCTGCAGTCAACCCTCCAAAAATCCTTCCAATTCCTTTAAAAAAAAACTGCTACTTAGGGCTTCCAGATCTGCCCAACTACAGTTAATGGTTGATTGATCTAGGGCTTCAAATCTTTAGATCTCTGTTCTGCAATTTGTCTCCTAAATTGCACAGATCTAGGAACCAATCATACAGATGTTCCAAACACTGAATTGACCTTTCTACATGCCAGTCCATACCTTATATGGTACCTTTCTGTTACGCAAATCTAGCACAGTCATAAGTGCACATCAATAATTGTTGTTCATCACCTATGAACATACCTCATTTTGATTTCTACTCTTCAAGGTGACCCATACACATCTGCCCTCTTGGCCCCTCTGATTACAGTGCACAGCTCCTAAACATGTGGTCTTAAATGACACAGTGTGTCATCTTCTAGATGTCACTGTATTGCACCAGGACTAGGAAAGCTTGGTTCCTAGTGATCTTCCTTTCTGCTCTTTCTTGAATTGTCCTCTGCCTCCTAGAGATCCCTTCTCAACCCTTCTTTGTACACACTTGAAGCATAATTTCAAGGTTTCTTTCTTACTGCAGAAACCTTCTTTCATGCTGTTTATTTTTGGTCTTTTTCTGAAAATATCTGAGATCAAGACAGAGACTAGTTTAGTCTCTCTTTTGCACACTTGGAAATTTCTTACTCCTTGTTGTATGGTCCCTTCAACCCTAGATAGCAGACCCTTTATGTGACTATTCTTTTCATGAAATATCTCCGGCCTACCTCAGAAATGCGATGCCCAGAACAGAGAACCTTTATTACTGCATTATACTCCTATCTTCGTTGAAGGGTGTTAATTGATTGTGGCCTAACTTGAGCATCCTTTTAGACTTTACGGTATACCCAAACAGATACTCGTCCTAGAGAGAAGGGCTTCTTCAAGTCCTCACGTCTTCAAACTGACATCCCATACTGCTGCTATAGGAGCCTTCTTTCTGCAATCCGTTACAGAGAATTTTCATACAAAAATAGCACAAAAGACATACCTTATTTGTTCGTTGTTTGGTCTACTCCTCTGCTATTGATTTTGGACTGGTTAGGGCACACATCACAGTCCCTAACAACCCTCAAATCTGGCCCATAATTGCTTCCCTTTGTTGCGGCTGCTCTTCAATGGGAGGCTGCCCCTCCACGCTGCTCCTTGAGGGAAGTTACAAAGCTTTATACACAGAGTTGCCCTCCTAAATGATAGCGGCACCCTACATGTACACAAACAGACCTATAACAGCCTCTTATGAGGGATATCCACCCATCAAACAACCCTTAAAACAATCCCTTTTGCTGCGGTCTTCTTCCAAGGGACCTCAGCCTTTCTTCCTGCACTCGGTCACCCAAAAACAGATTGTAAACAACCTTCCTTAATTCTCTATGGCAAGCATTTGTGAGGCTTCAGAGGCCTGCGGCATTTTAGAGACAGACCACCCATAAATTGTTGTGGTTTAGGAAAAGAGAGATGGTCACAATATAGGCTGAAGTTCTGGGCACTTTGCAGCCCTAAACACTCCCATGCTGCCCCTGTTTTAGGATGATAGGGCCTGCGGCCTATCAAAACAATACGCTGTCACTTCCAACCAACCCAAAACAACTTTCTCCTTACCTCTTTGCAGCCCAAACAGATCTGCGTAGCTCCTGAGGTTACTTGATCTCCTTGCTAGAAGAAACAACCCCACAAACAAGTGCTGGAAGGCCCCATGCAACCTTATCCTTCTCGTTGTGGTAGCCTATATCCTGCGGCCTCAACAGAAATGCCCTAGCTACCCAGCCACCTGTTTAACCAAAACAAAGTTGCGGCCCTAGCTGTAGCTTTTCGGCCCCAAGGTAAAATAGGCCTCCAACCTAGCTGTAGGTGCTCTTCATCAATGCGGCCAACTGTAGGAGAGTTCCACCAAAAATAATCTTTCAAAACTCTATGCAATCTTCCCTTTAACACAGCGGCAACCTCCTGTAGCTTCAACGACCCTGAAAGAGATAAACCAGTTCTCCTCTTCCACATCTAGCCTCTGCTCCAATTCGGATGCCTCAAAAATGTTTTATCTATGAATGATGCTCTTGTGGATGAGTTGCACTTGTTGGATCAATAGATCGGAGATTGCTTTCCAACACAGATTGGGCTTTGTCTTCACCTCAGCTCCGATACCATGTTAATTTGAACATGTTCTATGCCATTTCAGATTAGGGCACAAAACACTGAAGCAGATAGAACATACCAATAGATCGATGGAAGACAAGCCAAAACATAGATGATGAATGGTGGCGTAATGACGATCAGCAGGATGCGTCAACCAGCAAAGTCTCCAATAGGTCATTCAGCCAAGTGTGTCACACACAACCCCAAGACAACCCAAACAAAGAATACTCCACAAATATGCAGCACCAAGAATGCAGCTCCATTGCCCTCAAGAGAGAAGAAAATCCTCCACACATTGTGTGTAAAATGAACTCCAAGTCTCTCCAATATATAGGCATCTTTGGGGGTGTGTGACACGTCCTTTAAGACATTTAAGTCTATATTATATTCCAGGCCGACCTAGCACATGAGTGGAATAAATTCAAAGTACATGTTCTGCTCATCTGATTGAGATGATCTTTAGATCAATCTTACACCTTTCCGAATGAGGAATCCAATAAAAATATTGGTAGCGTCATCTGAGCAGCACAACCCGGATTTTGGACCTAGTTGTTCAATTTTAACAATTCTTGAATATAAAGAAGAAGAATCATTGGGGAGAAAAAAATACCACCCTTTGTCCATTGGGCTATTACTCGGAATCTCAATGAGCAGGCTACTACCCGAAAATATCTATGAGCGAGCTACTACTCGGAATCTCATGGAGGAGCAACTACTACGACCCCATATCGAGCCATAGGTGATGTAGGGGAGCTACTACTCAACCCATCCTATTGCCTACGGATCTTCCAAACAATGACCCACAAGAGTCATGTGGTAGAACACCTGCATCATAATCTAGCTTGGACGAGATGCCCGACTTCCCAACAGGTAAGGATCACACGCCTCCAAGCCTCTTTAACTGTTTGCCAGACGAAGAGGGATAATCCCAACAAGCCCAGCTTGTGGGTACGATGTCAACTAGGGTATGCTTTGCAATGACCAAGATAGGTTTAGCTACTTCTCCAACCCTATGGGTAACAAATAGGGGTGAGACCCTATTGTCCAAAGTTCCCTCAACCCAAGGAGCCCTCTTTCTCAATCCCTCACCCTGGGACCTCAAACAGGGGGGAAGAGTTGGCTCAGTGTCCTTGATCAGTGATGCCCCTTATTAGGAGGAGTCATATCCATCAGTCCAAGTTGCTCTCTGAAGACCAAGAACTTCCCTTTCAACAAAGCCTTGGTGAGTATATCTGCAATCTGCTCATATGTCGATATGTGATGGAGTCGAATGACTCCTCCCTGCACCATGTCTCAAATGAATAGATATCAGATATCTATGTGCTTGGACTTGTCATGAAACATGGGATTCTCTGCCAGACGGATCCCACTCTTGTTGTCGCAATATATCACTGTAGTGTTTGTTTATTTTTGTAGCATTGGAAAGTGCTCTAGGTCTCAAATTTGGTGGAGAGGCTTAGACACGTGTATTCCAAAGAACCCAGAAATCGTTTGTGGAAATTCCACTCGGTTCATGTTTTATTAAAATGATTAATTATTTTAATGGAAACCCTAAGTCTAAACTTGGGGAAATTAAATAATTAAAGGTAATAATAAAACAGAGTGTTAATCTTCTAGAAAACAAAGATCAAGTCATATTTTAATCTTAGCCATCGATTAGACATCTAATCTGGGTCGTTGATATGTCAACGAGAAGACTATAAAGGAAGGCTTGAGGATAATTTGGAAGCTACACCAAGGCAGAGACTCAATTGCCCAAGAAGATCGATTTTCTCACTAGTTGAAGTTCGACACGAGAAATCGATTCAGAGGGAGAGTTATAGGGTGGAGAGAGAGAGGGATCAACAAGGGCTGAGGATACAGAGCTTGACAGAGAGAAGCAACACAGAGGAAGGACCGCATAGAGGCAGTGACACATCAACAATGACAGCGTAGGGATTGTGATGCTGGAACTATGTAACCATTGCCCAGGGGTTGACGTAGTGAGACACAGAGGGACGCAGAGGCTCTCTGGGGTCGGAAAATCACTGGGAAGCAAGTGAGGAACTTAGTTGTAAATTATTCATAGTATTTTCTTTTTGTTCTGCTGGTCATTTTCTGTACAAGAGCTTTTTGCTGAAGAATAAATAAAACCCTCATTTTCTGCACTGGCTTTCCTGCATTGGGTTTTTCCGGGGACAATTGTCCAAAAATAATTTTGTCATTGATTGTGCTTGTATTACCTTATGTTTTTCTCAGTATCTTATTTGTGATAACTGCAGTTGTATTTATTTCAATAACTGAAGTAATTTCGGTAAATAACTTGTTACTGAATAATAAGTAGGAGAAGTAATATTATATACTACAGTAGAATTTCATTTTAGAAATTTTCACAGCTTCTAGGACCTGCTCAAATAGCTCTCCTAAGAGCTTCCTCAACCAAATTGCTTCGTAGCTAGCCATGCTAGTGGCAATATACTCTGCCTCGGCAGTACTCAATGCTACGGACTTCTGCTTTCGCTCATCCTAGATATCATGGCAGATCCAACTAAAACAACTTCCAGACGTACTCTTTCTATTGTTAACATTTCCTGCCTAGTCAGCATCGGTGTATCCATGAAGTCGAACATCTCCGGAAAAATATCTCAGACCAAGTGTGATCGTCCCATGCAAATATCTCAAAATGTGTTTGGTAGCAGTCCAATGTGCATGGAGAGGCTTGGTCATGAATTGAATCAACGTGTTCACTGCATAGCATATGTCTGGACGAGTGTTCACTAGGAACATCAGACCCCCAATCAATCAATTGTCGATAATCGGATGGATTCGCCAAATCAGGTCTTGCAGCTTCTCCACATAACTTCTTGAAGTTCATTTCCATCGGTGTGGGGAGTAATTTTCATTCTGTCATCCCAAATCTCTCCAATAACTTTACGATATATTTCCCTTGGAAAAGGATGTCATTGGGCCTTTGCCACACCTCAAGGCCTAGAAAGTAGTGCATGAGTCCAAGGTCCTTCATTTCGAATTGAGATACTAGCTCCCTCTTGCACTTGATAATCAGGGGCTCACTACCTATCAAGAATAGATCATCAACATATAAAACCAAAATCAGTGGCATATATTTGACTACCTTGAAGTAGAGGTTGGGATCAACATTGCTTCTTGTGAATCCCAACTTCACCAAATAAATGTCTATGCGTGCGTACCATGCTTTGGGGGCTTGCTTCAAACCATACGATGCCTTCTTCAATCTACAAACGTGTGTCTTTCGTCCTCTAATTCAAATCCCTGTGGTTTTTCAACATATACTTCCTCCTGTAATATACCATGAAGAAATGTCGTCTTCACGTCCATCTGTTGAAGAGTCCATCCTTGGTATTTGCATGGCTTCTTCCTTTCTCGAAATGATCTTCGAATGAGCACATGTCTCTCAGCATCTTGTAGAGTGTCATGGAGCCAAAGTGGTCTCTTCCTAGTAGGAAGATCACTTATAGGAGGATCTAAGGGATCCATAGGCTGCAAGGGATCATCAACAATAGGCATGAAAGGACCATCCAAAATATCTATATCTTCATCCTTCTTCTCAGGAGGTGGAGGAAGGTCCCTTGCTTTTCCAAGGGCAGCATCTTCATCGATTGTAACATCCCTGCTAATCTCAACCTTCCTTTGACCAAGAGTATATATTCTAAAAGCTTGCGAATTTTCACCATATCCAACAAATGTACCTTTTATTCTAGTGGCTTTCAACTTGTTTCTTTTCTCCTTTGGCACATGAAAGTATATGGGGTAGTCAAAGAAACGAAGATGACTCACATTGGGTTTGACACCTGTGAACACTTCTTTGGGTGTTTTTTTGTCTAATGCTTGATGAGGCACCCTGTTTTGAACATGTACGACAACATTTGTTGCTTATACCCAAAGGAACTTTGGTAACTTCTGATCATGGAGCATGGCACGAGCGACTTCTACAATTGTCCTATTCTTCCTTTCGACTACTCCATTTTGTTCGGGAGTATATGGCGCAGTTGTCTCCTTCGCGATACCTTCCTTCTTGCAAAAACCAATGAACTCATTTGAAGTGTTGAATAAACACTTCATAACAATTTCTATATGCCTTTACCAATGCAAGATCCCTGTTTGAGAATGACTAGGACTATCTCTGCCTTTCTGAGTTTTATATAGGTTCCCCAGTGAGAACCTTTGTCAAACAGATGGTAGGAACACTATTGTTGGTGAAGTTTATTGTATTTATTTAAATGAGTAATCAATATAACAAGTAATCGCCCAAAACATGCTTCCAACCATCATTATTTCATTCACATAATATTCAGAATTTTCAGGGACTATTTAAAAAATGGTACCACAAAATCTAGTAGGCCCTAAGGAGGAAAATCCTATAGAACAAAAAACTAGACTAAGTGATAACAATGGGACAATGGCCCACTGTCATCACAACCAATGTCTCCTACTCTTTACAAACTTTCACTGATTCGAGGAGTCCCGTTAGATATTTATTCACCTATGATTCATGTTATAGGGTTTGTGGTACTAGGTGATGAAGTAGGAGCTTGCAAGGAATGCCTTAAGTTATAGTATAACACTTGACTCCCTTTAAGAGACCTAGGAGAAATTTGCACAAGACCTAGGGATTTGCGAATTATTATGGTTAAAGGTATACCCGAGATCAAGGCAAGGAGGAAAAAGGGCCTCTTTTGATATATTCCAACGAATGCTAAGCTCATACAACCCTCAAGGAAGTCCCCAAATCAAAGAAATGCAAGATAGGGTTTCCCTACTAGGGCATATTGAGGGCAAGAGTTTTTATGGATGAAAAATCAAAGTATGCCTATCAAACTTCATGGTCATGTAGATAAGACCCTACACTTGATGTATGCACTCCTAGAATCCACCTTCTCACTCTCTAGAGGATTTCGCTCTGTGCCCTAGCTTAGCCGCCCAAGAAGAGGGGATCAAAATTTTGAGTAAGGAGAAAATATGGGGAAAGAAAGGTTTGATCACCAAATGGCTTGGCCCAATTCCTTCTCCTTTGGGATATGGAGTCCTAGATGATTTATATTTGCCAAAATTGTCCTTGAGGAGGTCAAGAATTGATGCCGTAGCTTTGAACCCTCAATAAATATCTACTCAAGAATTATGGAGCTTTATGGAAGAAAACCAAAATTTCATCCACTAGGAACATTCATCATTTTCCATACAATGAGTAACATATTCAATTGCCAACCAAATAGCTTTTCAAAATGATCTTCAATAAATTAGGGCACAATAACATTAACCTTGTTGCAATAATTCCATACATTAGATATATTTCAAGAACAAAATTTCAATACAAAGCACTTAGAAGATGACAACATGATATATCCATCAGCAATCCAAGAGATAGCTCCAAAGAAGATCAATATTTTAGCTCCAAATATCGAATGCATCCTAGATCATCCAATAGCCTACCAACGAAAATGTGTGAATTTTCCATGACGGCTGAAATTTCAAAGTGTGATAATGATCCAATACAAATGAAGTTGAGTTATATTTATATGAGACCTAGTAGGTCGAATTACTTGCCTAAGAGCCCCCTAACATTATAAATTTAGGCAAGATACATGCCTTGGTCACAAGCTCACCAAGTAGCTTTTAAAAATTATGAAATAAGCATCCAAATGCTAACTGAATTGATGACATCAAGATGATGTAGGGTTGTTGGAGGGCCACGTTGAGTCCTCCTGGTGCCAAAATGTGTGAGAGGGCTCCAGAAATCATGAACAAGGTGATGGCCCCTCAGTCTCCATGCAAGTCATCATGTAGGGCACCAAGTGAATTTGGGGCATATAAACTGGTCTCATGTGTCTCCTGATGATGTAATAGCTTGTAATGCTCCAATATTGAGGGCTCTAATGATGGTGCTTGCTCTCCCATGTCTCAAGGAGTGCGACAAACCTCTGGGCCTTGGATTAAGCTGCCAAACCATGTGATCACTACTAAGTTGACTGGGGCACACTGGTCCAAGTGCATCATCTTGTGAATAAAGTGGGGCAATGAGCAAGATGCTGAAGGTGCTCGTGGTTTGAAGAAATGCTTTGCACATGATAGGAGTCCCATGGCTCTCAACGCTTCCCCTAGGGGTTCCAATATGATCCTTTGGTGGACATTGACCCTAGTTAAGTTGCCCACTCCATTATGAAACCACTTGCTAATTACATATAATGTCCAATGTGCATCTTCACCATCTGATACAATAATTCATTAGTACGTCTATGTGAACCAAGCTTGTTTATCAAGGGCAGATTGAAACTTCATTCATAATGGGCTTCCCTTCCAAATTTGGGGCTTCATGCTCGTAATAGTTTTATCTCCCTGGGTGGGAGTCGCTAAGAAACAACTTTATTAGGTGTTCCCAACCCCTAAGGGGAAGGACAATTTCTTGGTAGATCGTTCATTTGATAGGTGTCATATGAATGATGATGAATGGATGGGGACACGGTGGTCTTAAGGCTAAACTCCATGGGATTAAAGTTGGCAACGATGATGGATGCCCACATATTGGGTGCATAGATGTAGGGGGGAGCAATCATGGACACATGAGTTACCTCAACCTTTGTTTTTCTACTTCTTATTTGACTTTTGCCTTGATTTTTCTTTGTATTACTGCTCAAGGCTCCAAGAAATTAGAGCATGTTGTGTATGATGTAAGCAGTTAGTGCCCTCTTAAGGTGGGGAATTTCATTGCCCACCAGGGGTTAGGACATGCATGGGTTCCTTAATGATGTAGGAGCACCCATGGGTCCTCAGGAACTGAGGTGATGGCCATAGAAGGAGGTAGATCTCATGCTTGGAGTTTTCCCACGTGCTATATTAGTGTCCCGTCCATCTTTTGCATTTTATGATATTCTTTTCTTTCTTTTCTTGCTTGTGGCCATGATATGCTTTTAACTTTCTTTTAGCTTCATTAACCTTCGGAGCAACATTTCCAATCCCGACCTAGATATGTAGACAAGGAGAGGGGGTGTGTCAGTGCTTTTTGGACCCAGAGAAGGAAAATTATGAAATAGGGCTTTTAATGTGAAAAGGGGATTGAAGAATGTGGAATGGGGAAACGAGACCATGCAACTAAAATTGGGGTTTCCCAAGTTGTGCCCTTCCTAAAACCATAGGTAAATAGGGGAGATCCCATGAGACTAGGATTGAGGATTAACCCCCCATTTTAGGCGAAGGAACAAAAATACGGTCAAAACCCTTCATTCTTCCAAGTTACCGAATAATCCATGCCCAAGATGCCCAGGGAAAAACAAGCATAAGCACCTGATTGCACAATGAAAAACATACCTTTTGGGTTGGTTTCCAACCTTCTAACATATGCTCTCCATAGATGGGTGAGGGGACATATGACTGATGCAGGGAGTGGAGATCAAAATGGCACAATGTATTGGCTACACTGGTGCTTGTCTGGGGTTGTCGGCTGAGGAGATATCTACGAGAAAAAATTTCCTATGGGGTCACCCACATTTGGTGGGTAACAGGACCTGCGATACATAGGCTATCATTAGTCTCTTAGAAGGGAGAGATAAATCTATTAAACCATCAAATACAATAATATTTGCTAAGAAAGGTCAACATATCATATTAGAAAGGAAACCTAAAATGCTAAGAACCCTAAAATGCTAATTTTTCTATAGAGGCTTAAAGGAAAAAAATTAAGCTAAAAAATCTTGGGAATGAAATAACAACAAAAAGAAAAGGATAAAGCAAAATTCAGAAATAAGGGGGAGTAAAGAAAAAAAATACTAAATTAAGCTTAACTAAGGCAACTATGAATAAGAAAAGAAGAAAACTGATCTAAGAGGAAAAAAATACAAACAAAAGCTACATAAGAAAAGGAAAAGTTATAAATAAAAGTAAAAAAACAAAGAATATATTAAAAGTAGAATAAAATCCCAAGGAGATGATAACAATAGGAAGAAGAAAACATAAGACAAGGAAAGAATACAATGGGCATAGAGGAAGAAGATATTATCATATATTATGATTTAATAGATTTCTCTCTCTTCTTCCCTTGTCCTAATGATGGATTGTGTATCGCAGGTCTGAAACGTGGATGCAAATCAAATAGTGAATCCAAAAGCTATTAAACAAATCCATCACATTGTGAAAGCCTTTAACATCAAATTGTTATGTTGTATGGACCAACAATTGTTTCTGATATTTTCTGATTTGAAAGAGTTAGATACCATTTTTCTATTAAGGTCACCCATCTTATTTTTTTGAAACATTGTAGGGATAATGAGGTTTGTTACCCATCAAACAGTGGGTAACCCATAAGAGAATTTTTTTTCTCCTTGGACAACCAACCAACTATCAACCCTATATGATCAACACATGACATGTGTGAAAATTTCTAAATCCTTATTACGGAAACCCTACTGCAATATTCTGATTTACTTCTCCTACTTGTTTGATTTAATTAACAAATTATTTTCCTGAATTATTCAGTAAAACATCAAAGTAAATACTACTGCAACCTACACATACATCCAAATCAAGTACTGAAGAATCAAGCACACATGACAAAGGACACGATATTTTCTGGACAAATGTCCCCGGGAAAACCCAATGCATTAAAACCGATGCTCATGAGGGTTTTATTATTTTGCAAAATTATGAATACAAACAAGGGCACCAGTAGTGGTTTGCCCAACAGAGAAATCCTGACAGATGTACCTCTATCTCCGGAGACAGAAAATATGGCTGATCCAGCTGAAAATGAGGAACCCCACAGGTGCCTACGCAGTCACTGCATCACCCTTCAGTGTGGCTGCGTCACTCTGTTTGATCTGCTAAATACAAGCCCTTTTTGGCCCACTGAAACCCCAGCGTTGCAGCCTCTGGCTCTGCGTTGACCCCTCCTAGCCTGCGTCACCCTTATGTGATTGTGTCAGCATCTGCGCTGGCTCCACGTGAGCCTAGCTAGGTATGTGTCACCCCTGTTGGGCCTATGCTGCCTTTGCGTCACCCCTCCTGGACTGTGCTGCCTCTGCATCACCCCTCCTAGAATGCGTTGCCTTTCTCGTACGGATCTGCCTCTCTGCAATTGTATTCTCGGCCTCGGATTTGAAATCCCTCTGCCGATCTGCCCCTCGTTGCACTGGAAGCTCACTCGAAAATTCTCACCAAACTGCACCTTGGAATTTTGACTTAGCTCAAGTGCTGCCACTATGTGTGTCTTCTCCAGCTAACCCCAAACCTTCCTTTAATACTTTTCTCATTGAACAATCAACAAGACATGATCTAATCTCTAATCGACGGCTAAGATTAGAAAATAGTCCATATACATGAAAAACCGAGCGAGTTAAATTCATACCAATGTAGAAGCAAGCGAAAATATTTCCCCAAACATTAAGAGAAAATATTCAAACTTGTGGGCAACAGTGAAGCACTTCACCGTTGACCCATCGCTGGAAAATACTATTTTAATTTTGATGTCAAATTAATAATAATATGTTGGGGATTGATATTCGATTTTAAACTATGTTGCATGGGTTCCAGAACCCAGGGGTGGGGTTCTTGAGCCCGTCCCGGGTTCTCGAACCCAAGAACCGGATTCGGGTACAGGTTCTTCCGAAACGAACCCATAAGAACTAAGTTCTTCTACAAAGAATCAGGTTCTTTGTTAAAAAAATTTGGGTACTTTTGGTGTTTAGGGTACTTGGAACCTCGATAATGGGTACTTGGAAGCCCAAAATTGGGTTCTTTAGGGTTCTTTGTTGAACGATTTTTGAAATGAAAATTTAAATATAAAAAAATTGTGGAAATTCAAAAGGTGAATACATAACTCGTAAAACCTAAAATTGCTTCACTCTTCGACAACGGCATTCCGTTTGAGACAACAACCATTCGGTTTGACTATTGAGACAACGAGCGTTCCCTGGTGTGTTTGGGACATTTGCTGGTGTGTGTGCCAGTGACTGGAGGTTCCCACGGAGGCGCAATCCACAGAGATGCAATCCCTGCTTGAAGATTCGCAGGTAGTTCTTGAAGATTCATCATGCGGCATGAATTAATTCTATTTTCTGTGTGTTCAAACTTCACTATTTGCATAACAAAATTAGTAAATTAAAATTTAATTCTAAATAGTAAATCGACCCATGATGTCAAAGATGGGAAAGCTTCCTTATGACGAGTATTAGAATCTTGGTTTTTAAACTCCCGTGGTGATCATTTGTTAAATAGCTTCCCGGATTATCCACAATATTGAGGAACATGTGTCATATACACAATCCTGAAGAAAACACAATAAACAATCTACTGCCATATACTAAGATTCCAAACTGTTGTTTTTCTACTGTAATCTCCACATTCTCTCATGGCCAACCGACATCACTTGCTTTTCTAATCACTCTTTTAACTGTGTTTTTTTTACATTTTTTTGCCAAGAATGTAACTTTTGGCCTTCTCTTTCCCTATCAGAGTTTTGGGTGAAATTGGCTTGGGGCCAGATTTACAAGTATGTGTAAACTCCAATTTTTACTTGACATTAAACTAGAAATTTTGAAATTTTAATGTAAATGTTGAATGTGCATGTTTAAATTGTCAAAGTTTAAATCATAAATATTTTAATTCTACAAATTCACACACACACATAGACACACACACACCCATATATATATATATATACCCTGACAAGCCCATGCACTCTATTTCAAAAAATGGTGCACCCGTCCTCGTCCCTGTCCCCGTCCCCGTCCCCATGTTTCCTGGCAACATAGATTTTAAACTAAAGATTCAGGAGCACATAATTGCTACTCATGGTAAATTTTTTAATACATTCCAGATCGATCTCTGATTTAGAAATAAACAAAGTTATTTGAAAGGAAAAATGTTATATTCTACTGAGTACGAAGGTATATCCCAGAGGAAAAAAATTCAAGTTACACATGGACTGGGAGTGGTGTGAATACTTTGTACCTAAATTTCTGCAAAGCTGAGACACTCTCTGGTCACTCATGCCCATATATGAATACATAGAGTGAGCGAGTGATCTCTTATTACATTCTGAAAAAGATTTGCAAGAGATGGATTGGGAGTTTCCCAATTGTCTTTACACGAAACCAACATCAATTTGGAAGCACTACAACAAAACCAATACCAATTTGGAAGCTCTGCAACAGGGTAATTAAAGAGGCTTTAACCACTACTCTGCAGCTTTTTAACCGAGACTTTTTTGACTTGGTAAGTTGCATATACAAAGATTGCTAGTTTTCTACAACAACGGTCACTCTACACTCTCGTGAAACAACATATATAGTCTGCAGTGTTGAGGACTTGGAAGGGCAGTGTTTAATCAATTCTCTTACTTGATAATTGCTTGTTATGCTTCTATTATTTAGATCTTGTCTTCATTAGCTTATTATGTTCTTCGTCAAGTCAACACTATCAAAACACGAGACACAGAATTTTGGCTCTTCAAGCCACGGCCAAAACCTCTCCCTCTTGGAGAGGAAAACCCGAACGTAATTCTTCTTCTAGATCTTTAGTTGACAAGTAGAATGACCATGACACGGACCCTTGACACAAATATGCCGCCAAGACCTTGTCTCTGCTCTTTCTTGGCTCCTTATGCAGATCTCCTTTTCTGCACTGTGCTGCACCAACACTAGTGAGACTCGGTCCCTAATTTAGCAGCCCAAATGAAGTTCTATTCCTTTCTTCTCGGTCTCCAAGAGACTCCTCTTCGACCTTCTTACTGCACCCAAGATTCAGATCTTTCACTTGCTGTAATACCCTTCCTTTATGCTATTTTTCAGAGATATACTAATCAAGATGGAGGCCTGAATTATCTTCTCTTTGCACTCCTTGCAAAGTCCTTTATCATGCTGCCAAGACACCTTTCCTTCGCACTGTATTGCAGACCTTTTTTGACCCAACCACAACGCTATACTTAGCTGAGATGTCTTATCTTTTCGCACTGTCTTCACACCAATTGCAATCCTGAACTTAACACTCTTATCACAGAGCTTGACCGAGATATATTAGACCCAAGACAGAGATACACTATCCCTCTTTTCCTTCGCTTCTTGTCCTTATATTTTCACACCAACTGCAGTCCTTACTTCGCACTCCAATCTCAGACTTGATCCGAAAACTTGATGGTGTAATGAGGCTGCAGTCCACTCTTATATAGGGACTGTCTCTCCTATCCTAGGCCGACATGATCTCTGCTGGAAGGCCAACTTGTCAAGGAGGTGTATCATCCATATTTGAGCCGACTTACAAGGAACATTTAGACAAGGTCTTGGAGCATATTATTTACATCAACAATTGTCCTACACAAGTGTAATACATCTTCATATACATGACTCTTTAATTATATACATTTATGACAAGATGACAAACCCCTAAAGACATCAAGAAGAAGTCTTTGACCTATAATAAAAACTTCCTTGCTCATGAAACCCATGAGACAAGCATTACAAAATACATTTTATTTTCTTTGTCTTCTTCATTACATAAATTCATAATTACTAGTCATTATGAAGATCGAATCTAGTTAAACTTTCCAACATGCAGGGCATCTGTTTTTTATTTTTTGAATTTCCCTGCATCTTTTGTAAAATCATGCAACTTTCAATTTCCTTTTTACAATTGAAAAATGAAAGGATACAGTGAACAACGCTTGTGCTCCTATTATTTTTTAGTGATGTGCGTCTATGTTGATCTGGATTTTGAAACGACAACTTTCTTATTACTCAAAAAATTATATGCAGGTGATTTTGGACTGGTAAAAACACTCAAGGAAGATGATTTAGCTTCTTATGTAAGTGATGCATTCTGTGTGAAAATTTCAAGATCCAAGATCTAAGAATCCCTACTGCTACAACTGAACTACTTCTCCTACTTGTAAATTCAGATTTAACAAGTTATTAACAAATTACTTCTGGAAATACTGAAGCAACCTTCACTCATTAAAATAAATTTGTGAAAAGGAAACTTACTAAGAAAGAATAATGAAAACACAGGACATCGTTATTTTTGGACAAACGTCCTCGAAAAAACCCAAAGCGGGAAAACCGGTGCAACAAATCTGAGGGTTTATATATTATGCAATAATTTTCTGAATACAAATCTGGGATGCCTTTCTGGAAAACCCTGCAGAGAATATGACTGATAGAGAGATAGTGAGAGAAATCTCACACTAAAATTTGGAAACCCGACTGACCAACA
Source organism: Pinus albicaulis (assembly GCA_034641835.2). Taxonomy (NCBI): domain Eukaryota; kingdom Viridiplantae; phylum Streptophyta; class Pinopsida; order Pinales; family Pinaceae; genus Pinus; species Pinus albicaulis. The sequence continues at coordinate 888,085,611 of CM076574.1, forward strand.
AACCTCGGGCGACAAGCCCTCCACTGCACTGCGTAGTCTCTGCGTCACTCTACGCGTAGCTGGTCTTCGGCTGGATGGATTTGCCCTTCGGGCCCCTTCCAATCTCACACCTCGACTTCCAGGCATTGGATCTGGTTGACCCTTACCTGAATTACAAATTCCCTCAAGGCTGTAGCACTGCGTTTGCGTGGGACTATGCTGCCTCTACGTAGCTGTCGCGTTGTCTCTACTGATCTGCTCTCTGTCTTCTCGGCGATGTATTCCCGGCTCAGGAAAATCTCCAACCGGAACTACTCTGCCCCTCACTGCAATGAAGAATCACTTAGATCTTATTTTCTTTCGAGCACTGCTTTGTCAGAAAAATTCGATCTCTAGATCATTTCGGTGTTTCTTACAAATGACCTTCAAGCCTTCATTTATAGTCTTCTCATTAACAAATCAACAGTGGCTAAGATTATATTAGACTTGATTTGCTTTTTCTGGAAGTTTCATCCACAATTTACATTAACACTGATTAATTATTTTAATTTCCTAAGTTAGACTTAGGGTACTCATTAAAAATAATGATTTTTTCTTATAAAATTGTTTCTGGAAGGAATTTCCCAAAACGATTTCTAGGTTATTTGTAATGCATGTATCTAAGCCTCTCCACAAAATTTGGGGCTTAGAGCACATCTGATGGTACCAAAAATCAACACTTCCTCAATGTGCTCTAACATATATGCCCTGCTGCACACTGCTCTGACTTTGAAGCATCTCCCTTTGTGCTGATGATGTCTGATATGTTGCCCATCAATCACTGCGCTACTGCTACACTGTATTGCTACTGACCCTCCCATGATCAACACTGCATTCTTATTGCAACTCCCTCTCAATTGCTACATCTACTACTAACATTGCCATTGCTAACACTACACTGCAACTCAGTTGCTGAGAGAAGTAACTGAATAACGTCCAAAAATCTGAACAAGTGTTCAGGATACATCTCGGTGTTGAAAACACTGATTGTTGGTAGCTACTGCACTATCCCTCTGATGCACTGCGCTGTTATTGCCCTGCACTTGTTGTTGCTGCTTTGCAGTGTGCTGCTCAGAAGTTGGTGATGTTATACATTGCAACTGTCGTCTCTGCACTCCTCTACATCGACTGACAACTCCTCTAATCTGCTACCTCAAAATATGGGCACTCGTAGCCAAAGTCACCACGTTCATGTTCGTGTTCGAAATTCGAATAAAGTTCGGCACCTAAAATTTTGCTAATAAAGTTCGGCATAAAATTCGACATATAGAAATTTGAAAGAAATATGTATATATATAAAAAATCAATTTTAAGCAAACTAAAAAATAAATGTGACATTCATCTTTATATATTATATTGTATGTACTTTGGGCATATCTCAAAATATCTAAAAATTTATGACAACTAGAAAATTTTGCATAAACCAAATCGAATTGCAAGCGAACCTAATCAAATTTTTCAGAATTTTAAAAAGATTCATTGAAGTTCATCATTAAGTTCGAGTTTGAATTCGGCATCAAGTTCGAGTTCGAGTTCGGCATCAAGTTCGACGAACAAAATCGATTTTGTTCGAAATCGTTTGAGGTTTGACGAATTTCGAATCCCAAGGATAAAATTCGTCGAACTTGGTGACTTAGCTCATAGCAAGGTTGTGATCCGAGAGGGGGAATCCTCTAGGATCCTGCCCAACTGAAGTTATTGCGAACTTACAGCTCAATGTCGCCCCATGTCCCTCCTGCAAATGCATGAGCACTCATGGCATACTCATCCTCATCGATCTTCGAATTGGAGGCTCTCTCCAACCGGTCTCGATCTCTAAGCCCGTGAGCTGCCATAGTCATCAAATCTGTGGAATCTACTCCTCTTCTTCCCCCTCTACGCAACACTAGACAGGCTTACGCATTCTTGGTGGAGCTCGTAGATATGTTGCCCAGATCTGCTGATTCGATATTGAAGAACTGAAATTTCCCCGCTAGGAATCTCCTGAGAGAGAAAATTTCCTCACTGTGCTACTTCTTCCTCTTTTGACACTTTTTGCCTGGAAAAATAAAAAAATCTGCCTACAAAAGTGCATCCCACTAGCTCTGTGCTGCTCCCTCTGGTTTAGGGAAATTTCAATCTGAAGATCTTACCTCTCTGTCGACTCACTCAGAGAGAGATCTATCTGGAAACTTCAGCTCTCCAGGCCTGGACTGTGCAATCCCTCTGGGGATTCGAACTGCTGCTTTCTGCAGCTTTTCGGCCTCTGTCACGTGTTGGATTTGCTCTTTACTGTTTCACAATGCAAGCTCTAATACCATGTGAAAAATCCAAGATCCCAGATCTAAGAATCCCTGCTACTACAACTGAACTACTTCTCCTACTTGTAAATTCAGATTTAACAAGTTATTAATAGATTACTTTTGGAAATACTAAAGTAGTTATTGAAGCAACCTTCACTTATTAAAATACATTTGTGTAAAGGAAACTGAGAAAGAATGAATAATGCAAACACAGGACAACGTTATTTTTGGACAAACGTCTCCGAAAAAACCCATTGCGGGAAAAACGATGCAGCAGATCTGAGGGTTTATATATTATGCAACAATTTTCTGAATACAAATTTAGGATGCCTTTCTAGAAATCCCTGCAAGGAATATGACTGACAAAGAGATAGTGAGAGAATCTCACATTGAAATTTGGAAACCCGACTAACCAACAAACCCCGAACGACAAGCCCTCCACTGCGCTGCGTAGTCTCTGCGTCACTCTGCGTTGGGACTACGTGGATTCTCCATAGTTGGTCTTCGACTGGTTGGATATGCCCTTCTGGCCCCTTGTAGTCTCACACCCCAGCTTCCTGGCACTGGATCTGGCTAACCCTCAGCTTAATTACGAATTCCCTCAAGGCTGCAACGCTGCCTCTGCGTGGGACTGTGCTGCCTCTGCATAGCTGCTACACTACCTCTGCTGATATGCTCTCTGTTTTATCCACGATGTATTCCTGGCTCGGGAAAATTTCCAACCGGAATTATTCTGCCCCTCATTGCAATCAAGAATCACTTAGATCTAATTTTCTTTCGAGCCATCAGAAAAATTCGATCTCTAGATCGTCTCGGTGTTTTTTACAAATGACCCTCAAGCCTTCCTTTATAGTCTTCTCTTTGACAAATCAACGACTGACATTAGATCTCCAATCAACGACTAAGATTAAATTAGACTTGATCTGCTTTTTCTGGAAGTTTCATCCACACTTTACATTAATACTGATTAATTACTTTAATTTCCTAAGTTAGACTTAGGGTCCTCATTAAAAATACTTATTTTTTCTTAAAAAACTGTTTCTGGAAGGAATTTCCCAAAATGATTTTTGGGTTATTTGTAATGCATGTGTCTAAGCCTCTCCACAAAATTTGGGGCTTAGAGCACATTTGATGCTACCAAAAATCAAAATTCCAGAGTTCTCGACTTAGAAATTCTAGTCACCCATTTCAGTTTTTTTGTAGATCAAATGAAAGCTATACACAAAATATTGCTTTCTGTCTCTCCCGATTTTTTAGATTTCTTGTAATTTTGTTCTACTTGAGATGGAAAAATTGTAGACAAAGCAGTGCAAGTCTATTATCATTTATATCAAAAGTGATGCCAATTTGATTTTTTTTAAGTCCATTCCTGTATCATTTTATCGATCTTTGCTGTTGTCTTTTGTCTTTTGAGAGGTAGACAAAGAAATAATGTTAGACAAGACAATAATGCTAATCCAACTCCTGTTCTAAAATAAAAGTGCATAAATAGCTGCAGCCTTAAAAATACAACTCTAACCATTTCAGTTTAAAAAAAAAAAAATAAAGTGCATAAAACCCAGTATTCTCGGGAGCGAAAGAATTTGCAAAGGTGCTAGCATTCTAGTGTAGAGGACTAACAGAAGCATGTAAATCAAATATTAGGAGTGCAGCAGTAGATTTTGCAAGGGTGTTGTTTGGTTGCAATTTGCTGAGGGTGTCTTTTATGACAGTGGACGACTAGCCAAGGATGTCAGGTATCTATGTTATAGATAAAAGTTTATTGCTACAAAAGTAATGTGAAGGAATTAGAAAATCGCAAAATGCTTCCATCCTTTGGCCTTATAGATGTCGAAGGACTCTACTGGGAAAGGAGCATTTGAAGCCCTGTACAATTTTAGTCCGGAGAATTGCATATAGTTTGTACATTTGAGTATTTGTTGGACATTGATTGCTTAAGTATCTAGGAAGCCAGAAGCTCCTTTTCACCAACAAGTTTCCAGATAATTTGTTATTTCTGTGTGAATATTTATAGCCAGTCTATGGAAATCATATGTTGTGCTGCTGGCTTTTTTAAAATCTTCCATCAGTTTGACATTTACATCACAACAGTACTGGTATCTATGTTTTGATGATTAACTTGTTACGAGTAAATTGCACATGATATGAAGCACAAAATTAAGAAGAAGAAGTGTTAAAGGTAAATACTTTTGAAATGGTGGAACTAGACTGGCATTGTAACTTATGCTGAAGATATTGTATTCCAAATTGGAAACAAAAGCAATAATGAAGGATATGTGTAACATGGACATCTTTGCAAGGATGCTTGAATCAAGTTCATGTAGCTCTATGTTCATACTCAATATTTTCCTCTTCCCCTGTTGTTCCCATTCTCTACAATCTCAAATTAACTTGTGCTACAAATATCCTCCTCCATGGCAACTGTTTGTGTTCCTCATACTTATTATATCCCTGACTATGTCAATGCCCTTTTCTCTACCCTACTCTGCGTGTCATCTCCATGCAACTTTCTTTCTTGATGTATCCATCCTTCTTGTATAAAGCCTTATATATACTTCCTCTTCCAACCCAATTCTTTACGTTACTAATCAGCTGTGGAACCTTTTCTTCCCTGTTATCCCCTTTCCATTCAGCCTGGCTGCCTACCATAATTGTTAATTTTGGGCAACTAGGGCCAAAATCCATGTTGCACTGTTCATATGATGATGATCATATTTTTGTTGGATTCCTCTTTCAGAGAGGTGCAAGATTGATCTAAAGATCATCTTGTTTGGTTGAGAATTACATATATTTTGATTTTATTTTCCACACATGTGCAAGGTCGGCCAGAATAGTAATGTAGGCTCACAAGCCTAATAGATGTGTCACACATCCTCATTGATGGATATAAATTGGAGAGACTTGGTGGTCGTTTGCTCATCAACTCATCACACATTCTCTCATTGTGATATGATTGGTTCGATAGCCTTTGGAGGCCTCTTTCCTTCACACATGCGGAGCTGAAGCTGGGGAGAATCTGCAGATCTGTTTAGGGTTGTTTTGCTTAGCATTGGCCAGCGTTGACCTTGGTCAACCCTTGACCGTTTGACCTCAAATATTTGCTGAAAATCTGATTTTTGAAGGCCGTACAATTGGGCACAAAAATCGAGGAAAAAGGAGCAGTTTGACCGAAGCCCTAAATTTGCAGCATTTACTTTCTGCGTTGATTGTCCTGCGTTGACTTTGGTTGACTAGCGTTTACTTTTGATGAGCTGTCTTTGAGGGCTATGTGTGTGACACTTGGAGGGTTGGCTGATCTAAGAAAGACTTTGTTGGCTGATGCATCTTGTTGACTGTCGTAACACAAACCATCCTATATCTTTGCTGGACAAGAAGAATTGTAAAACTTGATCAATATTATTGGCTTGTCTTCTGTTGATCTATTATTGTGTTCTATCAACATTTTATTTTCATGTTTATGAGATTTCTAAATTGAATCGGGCCTAAGAAAGATTGAAGTAAATTTTCATTAAGCATAGAACACTCCACATCTATCTAAATTTAACATGGAATCAGAGCTGAGGTGAAGACAAAGCCCAAGCTAGTGTGAGAAGCAATCACCGAAGAAGAAATCCTATCAAGGACCAATGGCCTCCTCAACCTATAAAGGTTTCAAGTCTCATGATAAATTCAATGATAAATTTGATTATCATGCATGGAAGATGTCCTTGGATTTGGCATTAGAAGATTAGGATGTCATGGACTATGTGTAGCGGAAGATTTAAGAGCCTCCATCAAATGCACCTGCTGCCACAAAGACGAAGTATAGAAAAGGGGAAATCAAAGCAAAGATGATTATCTAGGATTCTATTCATAAGCACTTGGTTGCTTACATTTATGAGCTGAGCACATCTAAAGAGATGTATGATAAGCTAGTTAGCATGTTCAGGGCTAGCAATGCTAATCAAGTTTTTTTCTTCAAGAATCAATTGAATAATATCAAGAAGGGCAAGGATGAATCCATTCAATCAATTCTTGAAGAATATCAAGAAGGGCAAGGATGAATCCATTCATTCCTATTTTATGAGGCTCACTGAAATTAGGAACAATCTTCTAGCTATTGGAGAAGAAATAGTTGATCGAGAGATGGTTCTCATTGCGCTTGGATGTCTCCCTCGTGATTGGTATGTATTCAATACCACTATTCTTAATAATAATGTGATTCCTAATTTTGATGAAATATTGACGAGATGCACTCAAGAGGAGACAAGAATAATCGAGAGAGATCATCCCTCTAATGGAAATGGAGGTGACCCTACTGCCTTCACCGCTCTTGCAAAGAAGAGGAACAATGGAGGTCCGAGAAATCAAAATGATGGAAGAGCGGGGCCCAAAGGAAGGAAGGGAAGATGTTACACTTGTAACAAGTTTGGTCACTATGCAAGAGAGTGCCCTAATAGAAGGGACTCTCCCAGAGATGATGAAAACAACAACTCTAGGGGGAATGGCATTCAAAGGAACAACAAGTTCAAAGGAAAAAGGAAGGATCCCTCGGATCGTAGTGGAAATGGGCAACCTTTCAAGAGGTCAAGAAATTTCAGGTACGATGAGTCTAATGTTGTTGATAATAAGAGAAATGAATTTATTCTTGTATCTGCCTTCTTTGCTACATCTCCTCCCGACACCGTGGATTTCTGGTTGATTGATAGTGGTGCTTCAAGGCACCTCACTGCTTATAAAGAAACCCTCTCTGATTTGATTGAGAAGGATACTAATCTAGAAATTATCCTTAGAGATAATGCCACCTATCCCGTGAAAGGGACAGGGACTGCGACTCTTCATCTATCTCAAGTTCAAGTCCTTCGTTTACAAGATGTGTTATACATACTTGATCTAAAGAAGAACCTTGTGTCTATTTCGATGATGGAATACAAAGGGTTCAAGGTGGCATTCGTTGATGGAAAACCTACGCATCTAGAAGAAGAACCTCAAAGAAGCTCCTACTATTGGTTTTAGAGTTGATACACTCTACTAGGTTGGAGGAAGTCCATTGGGGGTCCATTGGGGGCTATGTCATGTGATATAACTCTTCAAACAGAGTTATGGCACCGAAGGTTTGCACACCTTCATTACAAAGCCCTTCCCGAAGCAAGGAAGGTGGTGACATGGATGCCCGAATTTAGAGATGGTCATGAAGGTATATGTTAGGGTTGTGCCGGAGGGAAGCAGACAAGGGGACCATTCCCCTCAAGTGTCACAAAGATAACTTTTATCTTGTAGTTGATATATTCTGATCTATCTGGTATGTTACTCGTGACATCCTTGGGAGGATTTTCTTATTACATGACTTTTGCAGATGACTTCTTCCACAAGACCTAGATATATTTCTTGAAGAAGAAGGACGAAGCATTCAAATGGTTTCGTACCTTCAAGGCCTTGGTGGCAAATCAAACCGAGAAGAGAATCAAAGTTTTGAGGACCGACAATGGGACCGAGTATGAGTCAAATGAATTCAAAGACTTTTGCATAGAAGCTTGCATTAAGAGGGAGACCACAACTGTGTATACTCCTGAGAAAAATAGTGTTGCTGAAAGGAAGAACATGACCGTTGTGGAAGTTGCCCGCGCCATGCTATGTGACCATGGTCTTCTGAAGTTTCTATGGGGAGAAACTTGGAATACTGTTGTGTACGTTCAAAACAGATACCCGCATTCCGCTTTGGACACCAAAACTCTCGAAGAAGTCTTCTCTGATAAGAAATTTGATGTTTTTCATTTTAGAGTTTTTGGTTGTCCTTTTTACTTTCATGTGCCGAAAGAAAAGAGAAGCAAGTTGGATGCTTCTGGAAAGAAGGGAATGTTTGTGGGCTACAGTGAAACTTCGAAGGCATATAGAATCTATGTGCATGGTCAAAGAGAAGTGGAGATATGCCACGATGTCATCTTCGATGAAGATGCGACCCTTAAGAAAGTGAGAAATCTTCCTAGCTCCAAGGAAGACAAAGAAGATGAAGAAGCAGGGAAGCAGGAAGAGTCGAAGGATGAACCGATGCCCGATGTTGAAGGACCTATGGATCTTATTGATCCACCTGTCATGGCTCAAGGATACTCTCGCAGATGCCGAGAGACATATTGCCCCAAGGGGGACATTCCGTGAAAGCAAGAAGCTGAATAGATACCAAGGGTATATAGTAGCCATGAGTACAATTGTACAATCTGAGCCTGGATCATTTGAATAAGTCGTAAAGCATCAAGTTTGGAAGGATGCTATGCACAAAGAATATGAGTCCATTATGAAAAATGATGTATGGGAAGTGGTCCCGAGACCAGAGGACAAATGTGTTGTCACCTCGAAATGGCTCTATAAGATCGAGCATGGATCTGATGGTAGTGCTGAAAAATACAAGGAAATATTTGTTGCCCGAGGCTTTTCCCAAAAGGAAGACATAGATTATGATGATATATTGGCACCTGTGGCTTGCTATACCACCATCCGATCTATCATTGGCCTTGCTGCAACGCAGGGATGAAGTCTCCATCAGATGGATGTGAAGACCGCTTTTCTGCATGGTTCTATAAAGGAAGAGTTGTATGTGGAGCACCTCTGGGGTTCAAAGTCCCGAGATAGAGACACCTATGTGTGCAGGTTGAAGAAATCCCTTTGTGGATTGAAGCAAGTCCCTAGGGATTGGTATGAGAGGATAGATAGCTACTTGATGAAGATGGGCTTCACTCGAAGTAATGCCGATCCAAACCTTTATTTTAAGGTTGATAGAGAAAGGCCTCACATTCTAGTTCTCTATGTGGACGATCTCTTCTTGATAGGTGCTGACCCTCTCATTCATCAGTGTAAGAGGGAGCTAGCTTCCGAATTTGAGATGAAAGACCTAGGATTGATGCATTACTTCCTAGGCATGGAGGTCTGGTAGAGGCCAGGCAAGATTTTTCTTTCTTAAGGAAAATATGCCATGAAGCTGCTGGAGAGATTTGGTATGGTGGAATGTAAGTCTGTGTCGACACCGATGGAACTCAACTTTAATAAGTTGTGTGGAAACGTTGTTGGGCCCATGTTGGGAAATCCCACCGAGTATCGACAACTCGTGGGGGCCCTAATGTTCCTAGTGAAATCCCGTCTGGATGTATGCTTTGACGTGAACACTTTGAGTCAACATATGGTTGATCCTCATCACATTCACTGGATTGGTGCCAAGAATATAATGAGATATCTTCGGGGCACAATCAACCATGGGCTGTGATACACTGCCAGGAGTTTGAGACTCCATGGATATACTGATGCCGATTGGGCCGACAATGTGGTGGATTGCAAGAGCATATCTGGATGCTGCTTCACCTTGGGTTCTGCTTTGATATTTTAGATGAGCAGGAAGAAAAAGGCGGTGCCTTTGAGCACCATTGAGGCTGAATACATTGCAGTGAGTATGGCCTGTTGTAAAGCTGTTTGGTTGCGAAAGCTCTTCAATGAGCTGCTTGGAAATGTGTTGGATACCATCGTTATCCTTTGTGATAACCAGAGTGGGATTCGTCTTTCTGAGAATCTTGTGTTCCACGATCAATCCAAGCATATTGATATCAGGTACCACTTTATCCGAAATATGGTACAGCGAGGTGCCGTAAGGCTCGATCATATAGGAACTAATGAACAGGTCGCGAATATTCTCACAAAGCCCCTGGGGAAGATCAAGTTCCTAATCTTCTGTGAGAAGCTTGGAATCGTGGAAAGACCCTATTCTGAGGGTCCTACTTGAGTTGGACTATGAGCTCTGGGAGCTCCAGGAAGCTTGGGGATAGCTTCTTGGAGCTATAAGCACACACGAGGCTAGGCTTGCCGAACCTTGTTGTGTGTCTGCCCCACTGTTATGATATTGAGTTGGTTCACCTCTCTTTGATCAATGCCATGCACACATCCTACCCATGGAGTTTCAAACTCGTGGGAAGTACCTCTAATTTGGTCAATGAGGTGGGAAATGTGGATAAAGACCAATAGCAAGACCGATGCACACATCGAATATTGTCGTACTCTCTATGTCTAGGATGGCAGGTGTCCAACACCTTGATCTGGAATCAAGTATGATGAAGTTCTTACCTCTAAACTGACTTCGGGTCAGTAAACTAACTTCTGGTTAGTATGAGACTCTTTTTGAGTCTAAAAGAGGTTTTAACCTCTAAGTTGACTTCGGGTCAGCTGAGCGTGATGTCTTTGTGACTCACCTTTTGTTCTATTTGAGAAGAAGAGCTAGCAAAGCAAGTTACAACATGATGACGCATGATGCTATATGATGGTACACGATGGTACTGATCTCTGGGTGGCACAGGTGGACAGATGGAGTTCTCCCTAGTTGAGAGGGAGTGTTAATTTTGGGAAAATAGGTCCAAAATCCATGTTGCACTGCTCATATGATGATGATCATATTTTTGTTGGATTCCTCTTTCGAAGAGGTGCAAGATTAATTTAAAGATCATCTTGTTTGGATGAGCATAACATATATTTAGATTTTATTTTCCACACATGTGCAAGGTCGGCCAGATTTGTAATGTAGGCTCACAAACCTAATAGATGTGTCATGCACCCTCAGTGATGGATATAAATTGGAGAGACTTCGAGGTCATTTGCTCATCAACTCATCGACACATTCTCCCATTGTGATCTGATTGGTTCGATAGCCTTTGGAGGTCTCTTTCCTTCACACATGCGGAGTTGACGCTGGGGAAAATTTGCAGATCTGTTTAGGGATGTTTTGTTGAGAGTTGACCAATGTTGATTGTGGTCAACCCTTGACTGTTTGACCGAAGCCCTAAATCTGTAGTGTTGACTTTCTATGTTGAGTTTTCTGCGTTGACTTTGGTTTACCAACGTTGACTTTTGATGAGCTGTCTTTGAGGGTTATGTGTGTGACACTTGGAGGGTTGGCTGATCTAAGAAAGACTTTGCTCGCTGATGCATCCTGTTCACTGTCGTAACACACACTATCCTATATCTTTGCTGGACAAGAAGAATTGTAAAATCTGATCTATATTATTGGCTTGTCTTTTGTTGATCTATTATTGTGTTCTATCAGCGTTTTACTTTCGTGTTTATGAGATTGCTAAATTGAATCCGGCCTAAGAAATATTGAAGTAAATTTGCATTAAGCATAGAACACTCCATGTCTAACTAAATTTAACAATAACTAAGACAATTGCAGAGAGATCATTTTCATAATAACAATGAAAGTAAAGAATTTTTGCAATCATGTCTCATTACTAAAAGCTGGACTTGGAATTAATCTGGTTGCCTGTGTTTCTCTTGCAAGTGTATGGCATTTTGGTCTTATGCTCCTCAACGGAGGTGATGTGTATATTTCCCCTAACACGGGAGCTCTTGCTGATTGAGTAGTTTGAGAATTTATGTTTTGTTGTATTTTGGGCAACACCCTTAGCTTTCAATGCCGTGTTTTCTTTTGTTTTATTTAATCAAAGGATAAGCCCTTATGTCTTGAATTCAATTGTTCTCCTTATCTTTAGTGTGATTTTACTAGTTATCAACTCATATGACAAAGTAGCAAGACTAAGCAGAGCCCACTTCATTTCAGGATTTCGTTCTACAGTTTTAGCCTATGCTATCGCTGGACTTCTTCTTCCAGTAACACAACTTGTGTTCCAAAAATTTGGTAGAAAAGAAAATTTCATCATTGTCTTATATCTCATGCAATATATTCATTCCCAGTACTCACTGAAAGCATATGAAATAAATCCCCATACCCTCAATAGCAACGCCATTATCTTATTGTCATCCAGTTTCTCGTGGAACAAGAAAATAGCCAAGATGGGAACAACAGACAGTGTGACTGAGTTGACAACATTCGAAAATAGAGAAGATACCAAAAATATCAATTTGAAGATTCTAATAACAGTGGTTTAGATCTAGAAGAGAGGTCTACTGAATCACTCTTTTTCCGCGAGACACTGGATGGCAGTAAGATAATGATGTTGCTATAGGGGGTATGGGGATTTATTTCATATGCTTGAAGCAAATACCAGGAATGAATATTATTGCCTGAGATATAAGAACAACAATGAAATTTCTTTTCTACCAAACTTTGGAACACAAGTTGCGTTACTGGAAGCAGTCCAAGTTACAACGATAGCGGAGGCTAAAACTGTAGAATGAAAGCCCAAAATGAAGTGGGTTTTGCTTAGTCGTAGTACTTTGTCATTTGAATTGATACCCAGTAAGGATAAGGAGAACAATTGAATTCAAGGCATAAGGGCTTATCCTTTGATTAACTAAAACGAAAGAAAACACAACATTGAAAGCTAAGGGTGTCGTGCATATCAGAGAGAAGGTCGATACTTGAAGACAGGAGACACCGATGGAGAAGAGTAAGTTATTTTTGATAGAAGAGGCCAGATTTGAACGAATCAAAATAAATATCTTCAAAAACAAAATGGTTGAGCGGTTTAACTGTTTGAGTCATGGAGATCAATTATCTCTCTCATTACATGATTTAATTTAGAATGCTCAAACTATCCCATACAATAAAACTGACCTCTATTATTTTTGGGTTATTGAATTTTGTTCCTTGCCAGACTAGTCTCCATCCAAGTTGAAAGCTAATCATCGTTCTCCTTTGAAGTAGCTAAAACCAATAATAGTGTTTTGTAACACCACCTCTTCTTGTCAGAGCCGATTTGTTTGTACTGTGAAGCTTCTGGAATAAAATTCAATGTTTACTTCTGTGGTGATAGATAATCTATTTGTGCCTTAAAATCTCATAGGAGAGGGAATTGAAACAAACAGTGCTTAGATGTGACCAGAAAGTAAAAAAAAGAAAGTGGTAAACGGTATTAGTTTTACTTTTAGGCATTTTAAATCTGTGATTTCTTTTGATCGGTAAATGGCATTAGTTTTCCTTTCAGGGTATTTAAATTTGTGATTTCTTTTTAGGGGATACCTAAAAATCTACTTCTTCATTAAGTTTTTGAAATCTTTAGTTTCTTTGTTTTCAAATTCTTGTGTATGTTATATTTAGTAAGTTTGTCATCCAATATTTGTAAATGATTTGAAGAGTGACCTGGAGGAATTGGTGGTTTGAGATTTGTTTTCTTAGATATTGTTTTATTGGCACTGTTTTTACAAGAATGATGATAGGTTTTGTTACATTGTGTCAAATTGGTTGATAGTAAGAAGAATATGACATTTTCTGATTTCTTTATTTATTAAGTCAACAATTAATTGATTAGTGCATAATTCCTTTTCCTTTTTCATCCTCACAATTGTTTCCGAAATCCAGCGTTTTGTTTCTTTCACTATTCAGTTAGTCAGTAAGTAATTCAGATCTACCGTCTGGTTGAAGTAGCCCAAGTTTCCATGTCATAGGCTCTGTAGGATAGTTTTTAAAAGTAAGCTTCGATCCTAGTCTTCCCCAAAATCGGGCAATTTCTCAAAAATTGGGCTATTTCTGAGAACCTTCCTCCTCATATCAATTAAAAGTAAAAAAAATGCCATTAATAAATCGAGAGGATGTCACAGGGAAGGCCATCTATGTAAATAAAAGGAAAAGATTATATCAGTTCCGCACATTTCTCATTTCATAACCCTACCCAAAAAAATGCCATTAATAAATCGAGAGGATGTCACAGGGAAGCCCATCTAAGTAAATAAAAGGAAAAGATTATATCAATTCCGCACATTTCTCATTTCATAACCCTACCCAATCAGGTTAACTTCCCATTTCAATATGATCCTAAATTTTCCCCCAAGCTTCACTTAGAAACTGCTGTGGAATCGCTCACAAATCTACGAGATAAGTGAGTTTTGACAAAAGTATGGCTTTTCTTCTTGGCTTATGTTGCACTCACTTGATGTGGGCACCTTGCTCTAGTCCTAAATCTAAATGCACTTTCATCTTGGTTACAACAAGAATGTAAGATATGTTGCTTGTGACAATTTTGCAAGTATTTTGTTTCATAGATGCAGTATTTATCATTAGTGTTATTAGGTATGATTAATATGGACAATGATTGGGATACTGTAATTAAAAAAAGTTGATAATAGCAGTATTTTCTTTTCTATATGATTCATTTTTCATATTTATATGCTACTTTACAGGTTTCTATTAGAAGTATGCATATAAGAATGGTTTTAATAAAGGTTTTTATTTATATTTTAAGGAAAGGTGTGATTTAAAGAAAGGTAAATTTATTTTTATTGTTTATATATGTAATAAAAAAGATAATCATATTTACTATTAGTTTCCAATCATTGGCTTATTGACAACCATTAGTTTAGAACTATTGAACAATGAAACTTATAATTTTGAACTTGAAAAATTAAATATGTATTTTTCATTATTATTATTTTACAAACATTTATTTGACTATAATTTGAAAGACTATAATTTGAAAGTTTTATTATATCTTTTGCAGAGTATAATGCTAAGTGGATAACTAGCTCACATATTTTATGCCATAATTTATGGAAATGGTTGTAATAATCATGCATGATTTTTATCATTTTTGTAGTTATTTTTTATTCTTAAGCTTGGCAAGAAAACCATTCAATTAATTAACATATTTACCATTAGTTACTTTCCACCATAATTTAAGTTAATATTTGCATAAAAATGGATACAAATAATATGTATATAAATATACTTATGGGGAGTTACTTGCCACCATTATTTATGTTTTCTTTAACCCTTATGTATGAGTAAAACCAGTGTTGCGAACATCTCGATAACATCCCGATTTATCTCGAAATCACGATTTTTTGGCCTAGTTGATGTTTGCTGATTTTTAAGATATTTTTTATGGTATCTTAGTTTTGCTGATGTTTGTCGATTTTTACCGATATTTTCTCGATTTTTACGATTTTTTGGTTTTCCGGACCCTTGCCGGTTTATCCTGATCCCGATGTTCGCAACATTAGTAAAACCATACATGTATAGACTTACTAGTGGCTACTACCCACCAATATTTATGGAAGTCCTCAAGCAAGTAATTAATTTATCAACTTCACATCTCAAGTTATTAGTTCCTACCAAAACAAGACTATCCAATAAAATGTATGTTATACTGTTTTATGCAATTTTTCCCAATGCAAAATTTGTAACTTGAGTAGCAAGGACTAAGTTGTCCTACAACACTTGTTTTATATGATAAAAGAAATAAAGCATTTTTATTAAATTTTATTAAAAATATTTCATGATGGTTTACTCAAAATAAATATGGATTTACTTGTATATTTATTTTCTCTCATTAGTTTGTGAGATTTGTGTACATAAAATTATTAATAAAACTATTTTTTGTGACAGGAATTTAAACTCTTTCCCTTAGCTCTAGGATGGTGCAGTCATTCAAATTTCTTTTTTGGGTATATGTTTTACTATGTAGACATGTAACTGACATTTCAATCATTATTCACTCATGTAACCACATTTATCACAATTACATTTAGATTAATGCAATCCTACATTTCAATTTTCTTAAAAACTTCCACATAAATATAAATTATACAATTTTAAATCATACATGAAAAACCCTAAATGCCTCTCTAAAACATAAACCATGCATATTATTTTTATTTTTGTAATATTTTTCACACATGTATATATGTTGTATAAAATATATTTTAATTTATTTAAAAAATTGAATTGTAAGGTGGATGTTGCTTGAATATGTGTATGTATGTATGTGATTTTGAAAATGTTTATTTGTTTATATTTATATTTTGACTTGAAATTGCATAATGAAATTTTATGCTTGTGTTTAATTTAATTTGTATATTTGAGAATACTTATAGAAAATATATAATATTTGTTTTCTTATTTAAGATTATATATCTTGTCCTTGTTTATTTGAATTTGTTTTATGTATATTATTTATTTCAAATTGTAGGTTGTATTTTCTTATTATAATTATCACAGACATAATATTACATATTCAATTTTTCATTTGATTAGGTATTATTTTGTTTTTGATAAAAAAATTGCAACCTCTCCATAGTTCAACATTATGGATTGAGTTTTATTACCTTCTATTAATATTTAAAATTATTTATCTAAAATATGATTGGTTCAGGTCTTATTCTGTAATGATTGTTTGGGTGCTCGTGTCATAATTGCATGCATTATTTGCCCCTCATCATGCCACTACCGTGAAAAACCAAAATATTTTTTCCGTTTACTGAATCTTTCGAATTTATCTCAGGAGCCAATGGGCAAGTAGTCATTTTAGTTTTCTTCTTGTGCAAATCCACATTCTCTGCATAAACTCTTGCTTTTATATGAATTATGTATCTCGTCTAGCTCTTATGAGTGTTGAAGAATGTAACTAGGTTTGGTCTTCATAAATGTATTTGAGTCATTATGTAATGTACTTGTCAAAAGAATAAAAAAGATTTTTTATTTATTGTTAAAATGATTTACTAAAGCATGGGTTTCATGCTTGGGTCATCTTTTATTAGTCAAAGTTCCCATTGTGGACTCGTAGGATTTATATTGAGTCATTAGAGTCATTGTACATTTTATGAGACCCTTCTTGGGCTTTTGAATCATGTAAAAAGATTTATGTTTTGATCAAAAATGAATTTTGTCATCTCCACACCAAGTCAACACTTGTCTGATGAAGTCGCCCTGAAAGGGGGAAATTTGACTCACAAGAAGCCTATCTATTTGCTTATTTTCTCATCCACTCAACAAGTTTGATACACATAAGAAGTGTAGTAAAAGGTGTGAAGTGCAGGAGGAAGAAGCTAAGGTGTAGGATCGAAGTTTTCGGGCTCTCTATCTTTTTTGCGAAGTTACTGGGCTATTGCAGGATCAGAGTTGTTGGAGTTGTAGGGTCGAAGTTGCAGTAGGTTGAAGCTGTAGAAGGGTCAAAGTTGTTTAGGTCGAAGTGTTGGATAGATCGAAGTAGTTGTTGCTGCATAAATCGAAGTGTTGTTGCTGCAAGGTCAAATATCTAGATCGAAGTTGGAAGGAAGGGTTGACGTGGTGGTTGAAGTCTGCGAAAAGTCTAGGATTATCTCAGGAAAAATTATTGAAGGAAGATATTTTTGACTGGGATTTCCCCTATATAGCGGCTTTGCCCTAACTGAGTGCCTACATCTTGTGTCTCATGTTTTTGTGATCTTCATACACACATAATTTGGTAACTGCTTGATGAAAGATAATATAACAAAGAAGTAAAAGAAGCCAACATAACTCACAAGTAAATATCAAGAAAGAAGAAATCAAACCCTAAGTCTACTTGCATTCTCAACACTTAGGAGTTGCATTTAGTGCCTTTGTAATGTTTGTATAATTCCCACTATCATCCTTTGCAACCATGGCGTTTGTTCCATCATGCTTGTAGGGTTTTGTAGAAGCCTTTGATATTTAGCTGACATCCAAGTCAAAAAATCATCGTAATCCATGGGCATGAAACTGAGGTAAAATTTATTCGATAATAGAGAACGATTCTGAGTCAAAACATTTTGTCGCATATTTGCCATACTTGAATCTTCGGTGAAATATTCTTAACCATAGCTATTGAATTGTTGACTAGATGACATACGTTCATCAACCCTCCCAACAACCTCTGTTTGAGATTTTCGTTGCAGTGACAAAAACTATCAAGGCACATGTACTAGTTGATGATGGTCGTGTTCAACAATGTCTCCAAGTCACTAGTGTGTTGTGGAATTAACATGGAAGTCATGTTCTGCAAATTGGAGAGTGTGTTGTACAATTCATCCATCATGTCGTCAGATAACTCAAAAAAATATTGCAGGGCATCACATTGTCTT
Source organism: Pinus albicaulis (assembly GCA_034641835.2). Classification (NCBI taxonomy): domain Eukaryota; kingdom Viridiplantae; phylum Streptophyta; class Pinopsida; order Pinales; family Pinaceae; genus Pinus; species Pinus albicaulis. Next base: position 888,103,676 of record CM076574.1, read on the forward strand.
TATTGAATGGTATTCTCATTGATGCCAACATCGGTTCTTGAATGTTGTGTCCAAATATCACATTGATTGGAAGCATAAAGGGATATGGTGGCTTGAAGACCAAATGACTAATCATATTGCCCTGCACTTGTTTAAGAATAATAAATTTTCTCACATAACCATCTCCATTGTGTAGTCCTCGTCATGCCATTTCCATTGGTAGGTTGCATGCCACATGGGTACTCTCAGTTGAGGAGATATGGCTGCTTGTTGTTGAAACCCCAAAGTGTGGGTGACCATGCAAATCTGAAGAAAGAGGGTTATTTTTATAAGGGTTTTGGACCTTATTGTTTCATCTTTCTTTTGTGGTCATTCATTTTAATTTCAAGGCTAAGAAAGCAAGTTTCTAAGGAGGCTTGTTTAAGCGCATATTTAGGGTAATTCCAGTTACAAGAAAGGGTTGCATTATGCCATAGAAGTCGCAAAAGAAAGGGAGCTTTGGGTCGCAGGAGAAGGACAACTTAGCCGCAAGTGGAGATCGAATTAGGCCTGAGGTAAACCACAGTGAAGAGCCAAATTTTGACTTGAGGTAGCTGCAGGAAGAGTCAAGTTTTTGGTTGCACAAACACTACAATAAAGGCCCTTTTATAGATTGCATTACCCTTTGGAGGCCACAATTATGATTGCATTATCCTAAGGCATAGATTTAGGCTTGTTTCATGGCCTTTTCTTGAGTGAAATTTGGTTGAATATGACGCATTCATTTGCTAGTTTACAACTTTGTTTTGAGGATGAATTAAGACATATCCATGCCTGTTTTTAGATGAGGCCTAAGGCATTTATTCCAAACATCTCTTGAGGCCACTTTGGAGGCAAATTTGAGTTTGTTCATTCACAGGTCTGAGGTAGTTTGTTGGTGCCTTGAAGGACGGTTTAGCTATCTATTGCAACAGAAGAAAGGGCCACAGTAGGGCTTGGTTAGGGCCATCATGACACTCCTTTGTGGACCACGAAGGAACATTATATCAAGCATGTTCAAGGAGAATTTAAGGTAGGATAATACAAATTATTAGAGCATAAGTTGAGTTTGATTTAGGGCTTATCTTTTTTAGAGTGAAAGTGTCAACGTAGAAGGATCAAGGCCATAGACAAGGTTTTTATCTTGGCATAAGTTCAATTATGTTAACAGATCAAATCAGAGGTAGATTCATGGGAAGAATTACGAATTTTGTACACTAAGGCTAATCCTTGAATCATGATCCAAGTTTTCATTAATACAAACAATTTTGAAAACCTAATAACTTTGTGGCAAATTTGAGACCATCTTGAAGGTTAGCTTGGTAAACAAGCATTAGTAGTTGAGTTTTAAGATCTTATTGAAGGTCAAAACTCTTAAAGAGATCAGTAGTGGCAATCTGAAGTATTGCAATGAGATGAACATTTGATAGAAAATATAATTTTCATCAACAAGTTCAGGTATGAGACATGTTGTGTAAGTTTGAGTTTAACCTGTTGAATGGATGACCTAGAGCAGTATACACGAAGCAATTTTTATGTTGACAACATTTAGCCGTCCATTGCATATCTTGTACGTCCATCAACAAGGGTACCCCCAAGCACAACAGTTGGCAGTGAGTGGTACACTTCACATCAGAAGACTTGAGGTAAATGAATTGTTCATATAAATAATTGTTGAGGTGAAGTTTGAAGGCATTATCAAGCATTGCAATCAGAGAGGTGAAGGTTGTTGATTGAAGACATGTTCAAATATTGCAATAAAAAATACAACTTTTTCATAAGCAAAAAATGGAGTGTGTTCTTGTGAAGTAATTCATGTAGGTGCTTCTTGTGAGCATCATTTTGTAAGATCGATGGGAGCTTGAATGCATACACCTATAAAGTAATGGAATGAAACAATCATCAAGTTGTATGGCTATTTGTGTATGGTGAGAATGTAGCACGAACATGGGACAAAGGATGTTGGTATGTATAGATCAAAAACTCATGTGATGTTCCATTTGGTGTGTGTCTGAAGTGCATGACTTCACTACAATTCCAGAGGTCTACAACTGTTGCATTATATCATTGCAGAGGATGCGTTGATGGTAGAATGCATTATTGCCAATCAATTTTAGTAGGAATTGTCATTGATCCTATGAGTCTTACGCATAGTGTGAGGATGAGTAATATTTCTATGCTGAGAATAATGGATATATGATGTTGGTAGTTGTTGTTGCTGGTATATGCGATTGAGCACATATGTATTGTGTAGAAAACTAATATATTGTAGTTGTCATAGATTGAGGCCATGTCATAGCATGTTGTTGAGTCTTGAAAGTATGGTTGAGTGAGAGTGAATTATGGATAGGGTTTGATGGATTTATGAGCAGTTAAAAGTTTCTTGTATTGTTGTTCGTTAGAGTGTTGCGAAGATTTATGTCAAAAAATTGTACTATATGAGCATATGCAGTAGTGTTTGGACAAAGATCAAGAAGTGGATGTAGTGCAACAATTAAAGCAATGCCTGTGAAGTGTACTAATCAGGTACTTTGACCAGTGTGATTTATTTATCTTTATCCTAAGGGTTACAGGGTGGTAAAAGGTGGATATTGGAGTCTCCTTCAGGTTGGATCTAGAGAACACTTCAGGGCAGTAGAGTGGTGCTAGGAAAGTTGAAACTTGCAGGTTGTTGGTGCATCCTTTCAGTTAGAGTTGATAAAACCAAGGCGTTGGAGCATCCTTCCAGTTGGAGCTAGTAAACTAGTGTGTTGGAGCATCCTTTCAGTCAAAGCTAATAAAACATAGGCGTTGGAGCATTCTTCTAGCTGGAGTTGGTAAATTAAGGTGTTGGAACATCTCTTCAATTGGAGCTAATAAAAACGGGGTGTTGGAGCTGGTAAATCAGAGTGTTGGAGCATCCTTTTAGTTGGAGCTAATAAATCAAGGGGTTGGAGCCCCCTTTTAATTCTTGCTAGAGAACCTTAGAAGTTGGAGCTTCCTGTTGATGTAATCCTTAAAGAACTATATTAAAAGCACGCATTGGTTTTACTCTCGGAAGGGTTTCCACCTAAAAAATTCTTGTGTGTTGTCTCTAATGATGTGCATTGTTGAATGGTGTTGTTAATTGTTCATGTGATGTGATGTTTTGATATGCTAATGTTATTTAATTCTCTAAAGATTAATATTAACTAATTGAAGTGAAATATTGATTCATCCCCTCTTAGTATTTCCAACAAATAGTAGCAGAGCAGGTTCCTTCAATTGCAGCCTAATAGCTGGAAGGCAGATAGCAGGAAATCATAAATGGGAAGGTCAAAAAACAAGACACCAAGTGTTTAAAGGATTCAAAGGAAGTCCATTATTGAACTTTCTACATCTTATGAAGAGAATCAAGTTGATTCATTTCCTTTGTTCGACGAAGTATACTTTGAATTTTGGAAAAGATAGAATGAAAAAATCATATTTGGGAGCCCTTGGATATGATGTATGTTATTATGACATTTCTGGAGACACATCTACTGATGAATTGAGAAGCAACAATTCAAAATCCATGAATATTATTCTAAGTGCCCTGCGAGAATCTATGAAGGCCAAGGTGGATCAATGATCATCAACCAAACATCTTTGGGAGAAACTTCAAATTATTTGCTTAAAGAAACATGTAGGTCAAGATGATGATGTTGATCACGATTCAAATAGAGCAGATACTTGGGTCAAAGAATCTGACGATGAAGAAGAAGAAGCAAAAGTGGACATTGAGGGAGAATTGATCAACACTTTGAGTGATCTTGACAAAGAAATGAAACAAAATCAAATACTCGAAACTAAAGTTATTCAAAAGCAAAAGGATCTTGATGCAAATCTAACTAAAATAAACAGGCCCAAGGATTGGCAGAAAGATAGGTTGCAAGATATTGAAAAGAAGGATTGTGTCATTAATGAAAAGGAACAAGAAGTGGCTCAGTTAAGCATTAAGCTACAAGAAGCATAAAGAAGCAAAGGTATTTTGATAAGTCATCTCAAGGAAAGATATGGGAACTTGAGAAAGCTTGAAATTGATTTCAGTCAACAAGAAAGAAAACTTGAAGAAGAGATCATCTCCCTGAAGATCCAACTTGAAGGAGCAAGAAGAACAAATGTAGTAATAAATACTCGAGTGTTGAAGAAGGAAGAATTTGTCATTTCCAGTAGCCAGAGATCCCCATGTGTCGAAACAAGTGGAGCTCCATGCATTGAAGGAACAAGTTCCAGGCCCCCAAAGAGCAAGATTGAAGAAAATCATGTCATCATCCTTTAAAGGTCAAATCAAAGTGGAAGCTAGAAGGATATTGAAGATGTTGAAAAACAACAAAGAGATAAACCCCCTCCAAGGAAGAACAACTTTACATACATCATCAAGGCAAGCATCTCATCCAGGTACACTCATTTGTTTTCGGGTTATTGATTGTCGTGTACAAATTTTGGGCATAAGGTTAGAGATTGCAAAGCTTATGAAAGGGATGATTATCAAAGACATTATCAAAACCCTAGAATCAAGTTTGTCGGAACACAAGATAAATGTCCAAATGACCCCATCAACAAAAAGTATATCTCAGTTTCTTTATCCTTCAGATATCATGTATAATGCTTCAAATTCCATAATATGGACGTATAGCTCATGATTGTGAATACATGATGGAATCTTCCATGAAAGAGAATTCTAATATCAGGTACAATAAGGTTTGGATAAGAAAACAAAAATAAGAAGATCAAGTGAATGAAAAAATATCAGCATTTATGCTCGCGGGATATGTAAATTCACAAGGCCATGATGAATCCAAAGTTACAATTGAAGATGTCAAGGTTTAGGATGTTCGCGCTTTAGAGTTGGTTCGTACATTATTATGAAGAATCCAACTTAAGGACTCCTTATCATGTGAATGCTTAAGAGGGTGAGTCTAAGTAGTAGTGGTTGCAAATTTGAAGATTTATCCTTCGACAACGTGATTTGGAATGGCATATGGAAAATGTAAAGAAATCGTCTAAATAGTAATCAGTGTTGTGGGAAGATTAGTCAGCTTGTGGAGTAATGGCTTTTAGAAGTAACAAAAAAGACTTCTGTTTTTTTTTTCAAGATTGAAGATTTGTAGAAGGACTCATTGAAGCATATTGACAGTGGGAATCATAATGTGAGAGACACGATAAGACAAGGGGAGATAGGTTGACAAAGGAAGAAAGGCAGGTTGTAGGAAGAAAGAGAATGATATTTTCACAGGGTGAGTCACACTTTCCTAGTGATGTCAAAGGGGGTGAAAATTCAGGAAAGAAAGATGAGAAGCATGGAGACAGGGGGAGTAGTAATTTCTAGGGGAGTATGTGTGTTGCCATTAATAAAAAAGGGGGATATTATTGAATGGTGTTACCATTGATGACAACATCATTCCTTGTACGTTATGTCGGTAGATCACATTGATTGGAAGCACAATGGATATGATGTCCTGGAAGCCCAAATATCTGATCATATTGCCTTGCACTTGTTGGAGAATTTGAGGATGAAGAATAGTTAATTTTCTTGCATAACAATATCCATTGTGTATTCCTTGGTATTCCATTTCCATTAGTAAGTTGCACACCATGGGGGTCCTCTCAGTTGAGGACATATGGCTTCTATAAATTGAAACCTCAAATTCATGGTCAAAGTTACTATTAATTGTGGATAACTAGGTCCAAACTCCATGTTGTGATGCTCAGATGAAGATTCCAATATTTTTATTGGATTCCTCTTTCGGATAGGTGCAAGATCGATCTAAAGATCATCTTGATCCGATGAGCAAAACATTTATTTTGAATTAATTCCACTTATGTGCAAGGTCGACCAAAATTGTAATGTAGGCTTGAAGCCCCAACAGATGTATCACACACCCTCACTGATGGATATATATAGGTCAACGTTGGAGGTCATTTTCACCATCACTCATCACATATTCTCTCTCATCATCTGATTGGTTTGATCATCTTGGAGGCTCTTCTTCTCTCACATGTGGGAAATTGTAGCAAAGGGTTTTCTGGTTTTGACCTAGGGTTTTCGGCGCAGATTTGACCAGCGTTGACTTTGGTCAACGCATGGTAAAACTGACCTCAAACTCTCCCAAAATTCTGATTTCTGCACTTTGCATTTTTTGGCACATAAATCAAGGCTGGATGTTGACTTTGACTTGGCTATGTTGACTTTTGCTGCTGCTATTTTTGCATTGACCATTGACTGGACAACATTGACTTTTGTTGACTTTGGGTTGACCATTGTAGAGCTGTCCGAGAGGGTTGTGTGACCCATTTTGGTTGGCTAACCATGTAGAGACTTTGTTGGTTGAAGCATCCTGTTGACCACCGTAACGCACCACAACACATATATTTTGTTGATCAAGTTAAGTGTATTTTTGGCTTTTCTTCTGTCGATCGATTGGTATGTTCTATCAGAAATTTACTTTCTTGTTTATGTGATTGCTATTTGATATTGGGAATAAAAGTAAAGTTGCATCAAGCATAGAACATCTACGAAAATTTACATGGTATCAGAGTTGAGGTGAAGACAAAGCCCAAGTTTGTATTAAGAGAAATCATCGAAGAAGGAGCATTTGTCAAGGGCCCATGGGTACCTCAAACTATAATGGCTTCAAAGTTGATGACAAGTTGACTGGGAAGGAAGACTTCCATGCTTGGAAGATGACTTTGGATCTAATGTTGGAAGACCAAGATGTCATGGACTATGTTTAAGGTAAAATTCAAGAGCCTCCATCTTCTGCACCTGCTGCCACAAAGTCAAAAATATAAGAAGGGGGAAATCAAAGCAAAGTTGATGATCCGGGATTCAATTCATAAGAGTCTGGTTGCCTACATCTCTGAGCTATACACATCCAAGGAGATGTATGATAAGTTGGTCAACATGTTCAAGGCTAACAATGCAAATCAAGTCCTTTTCTTTAAGAACCAACGGAAGAATCTGAAGAAAGGCAGGGATGAATCCGTTCAATATTATTGTCTGAAGTTGATCGAAATCAAAAATAATCTTCTGGCCATTGGGGAGACAATAGCCGATCGAGAAATGGCTCTCACCACACTTGGAGGTCTCTCCTCCGAATGGCATGTATTCAATACTACCATTCGCAATAACAATGTGATACTTGATTTTGACGAAGTATTATCGAGATGCATACAAGAGGAATCAATAATGAAGGTAATGTTGCCTTCACTGCTCGTGCTAATAAGAAGAACAATGGTGATCCTAGGAACCATGGAAGAGCAAGGGCCCGAGGAAAGAAAGGAAGATGTTACACATGTAACAAGACCGAACACTATGCTAGAGAATGCCCAAATAAGAAGGATTATCCTGGGGATGATGACAACGACAACAACCAGAGGAATGGCAATCAAAGGAACAACAGGTTCAAAGGCAAGAGGAAGGCTCCCTCTAGTCGCAATGGAAATTGGCAACCTTTCAAAAGGTCGAGAAATTCCAGGTATGAGGAATCTAATGTTGTTGATGATAAAAGAAATGAATTCATTCTTGTATCTGCCCTCTCTGCTACATCTCCACTCGACACTATGGATGTCTGGTTGATTGATAGTGGTGCCTCAAGGCATCTCACTGGGTTTAAGGAAGCACTTTTTGATTTGCTGGAGAAGGATGTTAATCTGAAAATTATCCTTGGAGATAATGCCACATATCCCGTGAAAGGGACAAGGACTATAACCCTCCACTTATCTCAAGGTCAAGTCCTTTGCTTGCAAGATCTACTATATGTACTTGATTTGAAGAAGAACCTTATGTCTATTTCGGCCATGGAAGACAAAGGTTTCAATGTGGCATTCGTTGATGGGAAGGTATGCATCTGGAAGAAGAGCTTCAAGGAAGCTATCACGATTGGGTTTAGAGTTGATGCACTCTACCAGGTTGGAGAAAGTCCACTGGGAGCGATGACATGTGATACTATCCGACAGACTGAACTATGGCATCGAAGGTTTGGACACCTTCATTACAAAGCCCTTCCTGAAGCAAGGAAGGTGGTGACAGGGATGCCCGAGTTCAAAAATGATCATGAAAGTGTATGTCAGGGTTGTGCCAAAGGAAAGCATACAAGGGGACCTTTCCCCTCAAGTGTCATAAAGACATCTGATGTCTTGCAATTGATACATTCTAATTTGTCTGGTATATTGCCCGTGACATCCTTGGGAGGATGTTCTTATTATATGACGTTCATAGATGACTTCTCTCGCAAAAACCTCGATATACTTCTTGAAGAAGAAGGATGAGGCTTTCATGTGGTCTCGTACTTTCAAAACCTTGGTGGAAAATCAAACAAGGAAGAAGATCAAGATTTTGAGGACCGATAATGGCATTGAATATGAGACAAACGAGTTCAATAACTTTTGCAGAGAAGCTGACATCAAGAGGGAGACCACAACCGTATATACTCTTGAGAAAAATGGCGTTGCTGAAAGAAAGAATAGGACCATTGTCGAAGCTATCCGTGCCATGTTATGTGACCAAGGTCTTCCGAAGTTTCTGTAGGGAGAAGCTGCGAACACTGCTGTGTACATACAAAACCGATGCCCGCATTCCACTCTGGACTCCAAAACTCCCGAAGAGGTTTTCTTTGGTAAGAAGCCTAACGTATCTCATTTTAGAGTTTTTGGTTGTCCTGTTTATTTTCATGTGCCGAAAGAGAAGAGGAGCAAGCTGGATGCTTTTGGGAAGAAGGGAATGTTTGTGGGCTACAATGAAACTTTGAAGGCTTATAGAGTTTATGTGCCTGGTCAAAAAGAAGTGGAGATATGCCACGATGTTACCTTTGATGAAGATGCTTCCCTTAGGAAAGTAATCAATCTTCCGAGCTCCGAGGAAGATCATGAAGTAAGGTTTGGAAATCAGGAAGAACCGAAGGATGAGATGATGCTCGATGTTGAAGGACCGATGGACCCCATTGATCCACCTCCTTCAATGAAGAGAAGACCCTCATGGCTCAGGGACACTCTCAAGGATTCCGAGAGACATATGGCCCCAAGGGTGACATTCTGTGAAAGTAAGAAGCCGAATAGATACCAAGGGTATCTAGCAGCCATGAGTACAATTGTACAATCTGAGCCTGGATCTTTTGAAGAAGTTGTCAAGCATCAAGTCTGGAAGGATATTATGCACGAAGAATATGAGTTCATTATGAAGAATGATGTCTGGGATGAGGTTCCGAGATCAGAGGACAAAGTAGTTGTCACCTCGAAATGGCTCTATTAGATCAAGCATGGTTATGATGATAGTGCTGAAATTTTCAAGGCAAGATTCGTTGCCCGAGGCTTCTCTCAAAAGGAAGGCGTAGACTATGATGATATATTTGCACCTGTGGCTTGATATACCACCATCCGATCTATCATAGCCCTTGTTGCTACACAAGGATGTAGTCTTCATCATATGGATGTGAGACCGCATTTCTGCATGGTGTGATAAAGGAAGAGGTATATGTGGAGCAACCTTTGGGGTTCGATGTTCAGGATAGAGACACCCATGTTTGCAGGTTGAAGAAAAACCTCTATGGGTTGAAGCAAGCCCCCAGGGCTTGGTACGAGAGGATAGATAGCTACCTGATGAAGTTGGGCTTCACTCGTAGTGATGCTGATCCGAACCTTTACTTCAAGGTTGATAGAGAAAAGCCTCTCATTCTGGCGTTCTATGTGGACGTTCTCTTCTAAACAGGTGCTGACCCTCTCATTCATCAATGTAAGAGGGAGCTCGCTTCTGAGTTCGAGATGAAGGACCTAGGATTGATGCATTATTTCCTAGGCCTGGAGTTCTGGCAGAGACTTGGCGAGATTTTCCTTTCTCAAGGAAAATATATTATGAAGCTGCTGGAAAGATTTGGAATGGTGGACTATAAGTCCATGTTGACACCGATGGAGTGCAACTTTAAGAAGTTGAGTGGCAGCGCTGCTGGGCCCGTGCTAACAAATCCTACTGAGTATCGTCAACTCATAGGGGCCTTGATGTTCTTAGTGAATACCCATCCGGATGTATGTTTTGTAGTGAACACTTTGAGTCAACACATGGTTGATCCTCATCACATTCACTGCGTTGGTGCCAAGAATTTGTTGAGATATCTTTGGGGCACGATAAACCATGTGTTGAGATACACTGCCAGGAGCGTGACACTCCATGGATATACTGATGTTGATTGGGCTGGCAGTGTGGTGGATCGCAAGAGCACATCTGGATGCTGCTTCACACTTGGGTCTGCTTCGATATCTTGGATGAGCAGGAAGTAGAAGTCGGTGGCTTTGAGCACCGCTGAGGCCGAATACATTGCAGCGAGTATGGCCTATTGTGAAGCAGTTTGGTTGCGAAAGCTCTTCAGTGAGCTGTTCGGGCATGTGCTAGATACCACCGTTATCCTTTGCGATAACCAGAGTGGGATTTGGTTGTCTGAATTCCCGTGTTCCATGATCGATCCAAGCATATTGATATCAGGTACCACTTTATCTGGGATATGGTACAACAAAGCATCGTAAAGCTTGATCATATAGGAACTAATGAGCAAGTCGCAGAGATTCTCACATAGCCCTTGGGGAAGGTCAAGTTCCTAACCTTCCATGAGAATATTGGAATCGTGGAACGACCCTATGTTGAGGGTCTTGTTGGACGATGAGCTCTAGGAGCTCCTGGGGGCCTTGGGGATAGCTTCTTGGAGCTATAAGCAACCAAGGGCTAGGCTTGGCCTACCTTGTTGGTGTCCTTCTGCCCCACCGTTATGATATTGAGTTGGTTCACCTCTCAGGCTCTATGCCCCGCATGCATCCTACCCATGGAGTCATGAACTCATGGGAAGTACCTCTCATTTGGCCAATGAGGTGGCAAAAGCTAGAGACCAGTAGCAAATATCGATGGACGCATTGGAGATTTTCGTTCTTTCTATGTCTAGGATGGCACGTGTCCAACCACTTGATCTGGGATCAACTCTAGTGAGGTTTCGGACCTCCAACTGACTTCAGGTTAGGTAAACCAACTTCGGGTTGGTATGTGACTTCTTTGAGTCCTATAGAGGTTTCAGACCTCTGAGCTAAATTTGTCAGCCGGGAGTGATTTATTTGTGACTCACCTTTTGTTCTGAAATAAAGAAGCTAGCAAAAAAAGTTATGATAGGATGATGCACGATGTTTGGATGGCACAGGTGGATGGAGTTCTCCCTAGTTGAGAGGGAGTGTTAATTTTGGACAACTAGGTCCAAAATCCATGTTGTGATGCTCAGATGAAGATGCCAATATTTTTATTGGATTCCTCTTTCTGAGAGGTGCAAGATCGATCTAAAGATCATCTTGATCCGATGAGCAGAACATTTATTTTGAATTAATTCCACTTATGTGCAAGGTCGGCCAGAGTTGTAATATAGGCTTGAAGCCCCAAGAGATGTGTCACACACCCTCACTGATGGATATATATAGGTCAATGTTGGAGGTCATTCTCACCATCACTCATCACACATTTTCTCTCATCATCTGATTGGTTCGATCATCTTGGAGGCTCTTCTTCTCTCACACGTGGGAAATTGCAGCAAAGGGTTTTCTGGTTTTGACGTATGGTTTTCTGGTTTTGACCATGCAGTCTGCATTTTTTGGCACAGAAATTGAGGCTGGACGTTGACTTTGACTTGGCTGCATTGACTTTTGCTGATGTTGTTTTTGCGTTGATTGTTGACTGTACAATGTTGACTTTTGTTGACTTTGGGTTAATAGTTGTAGAGCTGTCTGAGAGGGTTGTGTGACACATTGTGGTTGGCTAACCGTTTAGATACTTTGTTGGTTGAAGCATCTTGTTGACCGTTGTAACGCACCACAACACATATATTTTGCTAACCAAGTTAAGTGTATTTGTGGCTTGTCTTCTGTCGATCTATTGGTATGTTCTATCAAAATTTTACTTTCTTGTTTATGTGATTGTTGTTTGATATTGGGAATAAAAGTAAAGTTGCACCAAGCATAGAACATCTACGAAAATTTACAGTTACACCCAAAATGATTGAAAATGACAACTTTGTTAAACTCAACAATGGTGAACACGGTAAATACACAAGACACATGAGAAAGATAAAACCTTTGATGCACTATTACTCACAATGATACATATTTATCACACATGGAGTGACCCTTGGATTCCATATTCCAGGGTCTCTTGGACTTCTTATGTATGTTCGTCTTCTACACCTACCCATAAAGGATTAGGTGTCCAACATTCCCCCCCCCCCCCTTAATCCGAAGGGGTATGTGTGAGTCCAAGAAGAGAGTTGTAATAAAAATTTACAAGGTATGAATGGCAACACTTAGGCTAAATGAGCTCTCTGAAATGTTGGCATAAAGAGGTGGTTTAAGGCTGACCACCAACACTGGAACGCTTAGTGCAGTTCCCGAAACTCTTCTAGATTTGGCAAGAAGCTGAGGTCTTCTGCTAGAGGAAGTGTCCCTCATATTTTAAGAGGGAGACCTTCAACCTAGAAAAAGGGAGGTCTACAACCTGTGATGGTTTAAGGATGACCACCAACTCTGGAATGCTTGATGCATTTCCTGGAACTCTACCAAAACTGGCAAGAAGCTGAAGTCTTCTACTAGAGGAAGTGTCTCTAATTCTTTGAAGAGGAAGAATATCAACCTCGCATATATGGTTTAATGATGTCCACCAACCAAAGGAATGCTCATTGGCATCCGTGTCTCTGCCTACAACTCTGAATCTGGAATGACAAGTTGTGGCTCAGGCTGGCTTGAGCTGTTGTGTCTCTGGCTACAACTCTGAATCTGGAATGACAGGTTGTGGCTCAGGCTCGCTTGATGTGGCTTTGAAGCTTGTAGACGACCACCATTTCCCCCCTATTAGGTACAAGGTGAGATGATGGCGAAAAATCAACTACAAGTTTGTTCAATATTCTAGAGCAAGTTTTGACATGTGACTTAAACATCTTCTTGGCTATTGATGCCCATTGCCAAGAAGTGATCCATCCGAGATCAATCTTTGTTCTTGCAGGAGGCTTGTTTTCGAAGCATTTGTGTGAAGAATTGGTGTGTCGACCACAGTGCTTGCATGGGTGAAGATCGAAACAATGATCTTTCATATGGCCAACTCGATCATAGTGTTGGCATTTTAAAATCTGTTGTTGCTACTTTGGAAGAGGAGCAGGATCTGGAATAGCTGAAGGTGAGCTATCATGAAAGAATCTGACACTCTGAAATTTTATGGGCTTGGAGTAGTCCAGAATATGAAAGAACACATCCTTGTCATATCCAAGACCAATTATGTGCTTGTTATGGACAAGCTCTTCCCAAGGTCTGATGATGGGCTTAGGAAGTGCAGGCTGGATCTTTGCTTCTGCATGCAAATATGCTCTTGAACTAGACACTAAATGTCAATCGATTGTAACATTATTGACTTGCTTCTTATAGGAGTCTGTTTCAAATTTTTGAATAGAAACAAGTTCAGAATGATGAATCCACTGTTGTAATTCTGGTTGTTGAAGCTGAGATTCAAGCTGCAAAAAAACAATCTTCTCTTGTGCATTTTGTAGGTATGTCTGAATTTTAAAGAGAGTTTCCTTGCTGATGTTTACTATCTCATTTCCAGTGGAATGTATTAGAGCATTCAGTAATTCTAATACATCATCGATTTTGGCCATTATGGCAGCAAAATAATAAAAAAAAAGGCTCAAGGAAACAAATGAGGAGTGTCTCCTTTTCAAGAAATGTGTGCAAGGAGTCCAAAATATCTTTGAACTAGACCAGGAAGCAATTTTAATATTGCTTCAACACTATAATATTCAAATTGCTCATAAAAGATGTTCATAAATTGGTCCCTCAAATTCAGAAATTTAATACACAGAGAATAGTTGGGACAAATAGAACCCGATGTTAAATAGTGATCAATTATGCCATAGAAGAGGGAACGTATGAGGAGCAAGAGAAATAATTCTTAGCAGAGGCATATATCCACGGGCCTTGTAATTACATGTGTACATAGTCCATACACGTCCAACAATAACCAAGTGAAGAGCGCTAGCCCTCTGGTTATTTTTCGGCCAAATAATCTACAACTCGTGGTCCAAAAGAATCAATACATCCTCCGCGTAGCTAGTGTGAGTCTCAGCCACGTCCAACAACAACAGCAACATCGGTTTCTCACGTTCCATATGACATCCATGAGCTACCCAAATTAGAATATTTGGTTCACATGCCCAAAGAATGGTGGTTTTAAGGTACACGTGCAACAGATTGATTGAGCACGCACTCCTCGACAACAACAACAACTCGCAGGAGGGAGACTCTTTTCCCTTGAAATCTAAATATACAAAGACCAACAAACTTGTCCCTTTACAACATTAGAAATATTGTCAGAACTCTTACCCAACTAGAAGGAGTATTTACAATTAAAGGTCCCCGAAAATGCACTACTGCAGTCTAATGCAGTGATAGGATTCTCAACAAGAACACATGCGAGTTGATTGCAGCAATAGGACAATATTCAAATTGTTGTAGTCGAGAAACATCTCCTCTATGACAAGTTGTTTGAAAAGATTGGTTCTCCTATGTTTGAGTTGTGTGCTTGAACAATCTATTGTAGGAAGAATTGTATCAATCCAGGGAATAGTGTAATGCGTACCTTTAGGCATAATGAATGATGTCAATCGAAATCATGGTGTGAGGGTTGGAAAAGTTGGTTCAAGGCTAAAAAATAAGGCAACTTCTACACCATCCTCTCTCTGTAAAACCTTCTTCTTCTTTTTCTTTGGTGTCCTCTTTTAGATAACGCTGTTGTAGCTGCTACCTTTTTTTCTTAGTTTTAAAAAACAACCTGACACAATATATACTTGTTGATCAACACATAGAGGATGTGATGACATTGAGACAATAAATACTAAACGCTCAATCCACATAGACAAAGGTTGCATGAAGATCGAGCACAAGGAGAGTCGAGCTAATAATGCATTGTGCCTCGACGCAATTCTTCTACGCAGGCTATGTGAGCTATGGCATACAATGATCACAAAATACTGGACAACGATCATACATTGTTTGGTCTAGGTTCGGGAGGAGGTCCACGGAGCCACGAGCAACCAGTGGACAGAGGCATGAGCTTGGTGTGGTGTCACGCACAATGGGAGGGAGACTATTTCGAGGAGGGGTAGCGAACAAGAGGCAGAGGAGGTCGGTGAGGGTCGAGAGGCCGAGGTGGACAACGTGGAGCGTTGTCTATAGAGTGTTCAGAGTGTAGAGCAAGGGGTTCGACGACAGAGGTATGCCAACGGTCTCAGTAGGGATCTGCATACTTAACTTGCGAGTAAGGGTTGGCAAGCCGTGCAGCCAAGCTGCAAGTTCAATGATATTCAGTGGGGAGAAAAAAGAGTGTGAGGACTGCGTATGGAGGGGAGTAACACTGGCGCAACACTTAGATAGTAGCACGGACTAACACGCAACAACGGTGTATTGTATTCACAGTCATGAAACCAGAATACAACACTTCAACACTATTTGCTCACTGCCCCACGAAATTCACACCACAACTTGACTCCCACTATGATCGGTTCTCCTATAGTAGTCTTGACAACAATCCATTCAACATGCATCTGAAACGGAGGCAGTGTTATAATGGAGTCAGTTATACAATTTGTAACAATATGGACAGGGCACGGAAGGATGTTAGGACCGGGGAGAGGTAACCGATTTCCAAAATAGAATATGCTCTGACACATATAGAAACGACAATAATGGTAGGAAAATTACAGAGATGCAGGTAGAGCACCCAGAGGACAGAGTCACCAGCAAAGACTACACATTTCTATTTTGGAATGTAGAGAGCGCAGAGAATACAGCTAGAATTTAGCGGATTTGAGCAGGGCCAGCAATCGCCCTCTAATATTCCCAATTAGCAATAGCTAATTTGAAATATTAATTTTTGACTATTTCACTTTAATAAAGTTAAGTTAGAAATAAAGTGGGTGAAGAGGACACTTAACTCACACTTAGGATAAAAGCATTTCCTAAAGTCACTTAGAGACATGATTGTTTGACAGCGTGGGGCCAAGAGGACGAAGTGGCAGCGTGGAGGAGATGTCAGCATGGGCAGCGTGGGCCCAAGTCAGCACAGAGATAAAGGGATAGCGTGGCTCAAGGAGACAACGCAGTTGGTGGTGGGGGTCGGGGCCTAGGAGAGAGCAAGGCTCTCCAAACATAAAAAGGGAGAGAGGCTCCTCATTTGGATCATTCGATTATGCATCTATGTTATTTGTCTTTTGAAGTTGAGCACGGTTTTGCTGTTGAGCAAAGTCTGCAAGTGATGTTCAGCACAACAGGTGTCTCCATGCGGAGATCCCAACCTCAGCCCCGGGGGACTTCAAGTGCCTGATCTGGTGAGGAGTTCTATCCTTGGTTTTCCAAAGAGAGTTGGAGCAACCACAACTGGGATTGTTCACTTGCAGAGACAGCACAGTCAGTGAGAGGGAGGACGCAATCTTTGGAGGAGGAGATTTCGGATTGAGGGTTTATTAGGGGATTCAGCCCAAAAGAGTTGGAAAGGGGTCAGCCCTTCCCTATTCCATCATTTTGGTAGAGTTGGAAGCCATCTTTTGCAGCAGATTATTCAGGGCCAACGTTTATCATTGGGACAACATGGTACCTCAAGGGAGGTCATTTTCAGAGGTCAGCCATTTTCGAAAAGCTCTCTGGGCTTTTCTGGGTAATGGGTGCAGAGGCCATTCCCCAAGTTTCATAGTTTTCTGAGGTGGGGAGCAGCCCCAAAGATTTAGTTTAGTCCAGCAGGAGCAACAGCATGGCAGTAGCACCAACAACTTGGAGATTACGCTGTCATTGAGGGAGAAACCATTCCATGATTCATTCTGAGAGTATTCCTACGCTTGCCTAGTGCAAGCCAAGGTGCCATCATTCTGATCCCTTTGTACTCATTTTATCTTTCAGTGTTTAATAAAATGGCTTAGGGTTCTCCATATTATGTTTTGTTCATGTGATGTCTCTCTAATTGTTGTAGTTTCTTGTTTATGTGCTTTATATTGCTGTTTATTTCTATCCAGAATATTATAGTGGTATCGGAGCTCACAGACTTGGCTCAGCCTGTGGAGCAGATTGTCTATGACACCAACAAGAAAACCATACATCTGTTACCGAGGAAGGAAGTATAAAGACCAAGAGCGAGGGTCAGAGGTCACTTTCGGGGAAGGTGATTGTGTTCTAGTAGTGGACGCAGAAGAGGAGGAACCAATGGCAGAGGAAAGAGATGCCGGGAAGGAGTTCGAGGAACTTCTCCTCAAATAAGTGCAGGATTTGTCGAGGCAGATAGAAGAGATGGGGCAAAGGTTCACTGCAGAATATAGACAGCGTGAAACCCCAAGAGGTTTCCATACCGGAGAGGGATCAGGCACATCCCATCATTTGCAGGAGCACTTCACAGCGCAGCAGATGGCATCAAATACACCCCCACGTTCCACGATGCCCACATTTCTTGAAGCAGACACTGGGGCAGGAGCAAGAACCGACTCACATGGGAGATTAATTTGCCGAGTATCAGTCCTACGGACAGGAGTTCAAAGATGCCCTCACATTCCATGACTTCGTACAGCTCAAGAGGGACAACGAACCCCACAACCATCACAGGGGAAACAGGATTCACATGATGGGGATGTACAGCGCACGGTAGGCAGATTTTATCTACCGACATTTGATGGGTCATCCAAGTGTTAGGCAAAGGCTTTGGTGGAGAAGTTGGATATATATTGCCAGCTTAACCAGATGGTAGAGACAAAGGTCATCAAGGTGGCAACGCTACACCTGGAGGGCGAGGCCCATGACTGGTGGTTTCACAGGATGGCTACGTTGGGGCACTCAGGGGTGACAACATATGCCGAGTTTATGCGGAGGCTGATAGAGCGATTTGATCGGAGGGATCCAGAGGAGAACTTTGTTGAGCTGACTAAGCTCAAGCAAACCGAGAGTCCGGACACACATTTCAGAGTTCTTGAGACTCTCCGTGATGGTGCCTGACTTATCCGTAGCCAGGATGATCTACATGTTCATCGATGGATTGGCAGAGCCTCTTCGGGGGTTAGTCAAATCGTCGGGGCCAACTACACTCCATGACGCAGTTGGGAGGACTCGGGACTTGCAGGATGCACTACCTCGGACTAGAGCTCCTTTCCCCCAAAGACCAACATTTCAGGCGAAGGGGAAGGACATGAGGGTTCTGCCTCCAAAAGGGAACCAGAGCAGAGGGCCTTTGGATGACGAGACCAGGATAGATCTGAGGCGGAAGAGGCTATGTTTCACATGTTAGGAGCCATGTTTACCAGGACATTGTTGTGCCGCAGGGAAGGAAAATTACATCGAGGTTTTCTCCGACAGTAGCGGGGAAGAGGAGTATGAGGAGATAGAGGCAGGAGGCAACAATACAATGTAGAGAGGAGATCATCCACCACCAGGAGTGGGAGGTGTGGCATTTGCACCTACCGGGGGAGCCCTTGCTTCTTGGCGAGGGGTTCCCAAATACTTGACACTGCGTGTCCGAGGTACTATGCGGGGACAACGTGTTTCAGTATTAGTGGACAGTGGGGCCACCCACAATTTTATTGATGCCCAGTTGATAGAGCGGAGGAGCATACCAACAGAGAGCTTTGATGGGTTATCGATACTGGTTCTAGGTGACAAGACCATGCAGTGTGCCAGGTATGTGCTAGCCTTGGTAGTGACTATGGGGACTTACACCCTGACATATCACTTCTTTGTGGTGGAGATTCCAGACACCAACGTGATACTGGGGGTGTAGTGGTTGATCACGCTGGGGAAGGTGACCACAGATTGGGAGACTTTGGAGATGGAGTGGATGGACAAGAAGACCGGGAGGCACGAGAAGATTCGGGGTATGCACACCTACCCCCCATAGATAGTTTCAGCACATCGGATGGAGGTAGATTTCCGGAAGGGAGACATAGAGTGGGCAGTGGAGCTGCGTGTTTCAGAGGAAGGGTCTACAGGGCAGGCCATACACCCAGATGTACAGTCCATTTTAGACAGATATGCCATATTTTTTGGAGATATAAGACCAGGGCAACCACCAGATCGGGGATTTGAGCACACGATCGAGCTAGAGTAGGGGATCTAGGCTATCATCACTACACCCTATAGGCATCCTAAGGCCTAAAGGTATGAGATTGAGAGGGCTATTCATGAGCTCTTAGCTCTTGGGCACATCCGTCCTAGCACTAGCCTCTTTGCTTCTTCAGTAGTATTGGTGAAGAAGAAGGATGGCAGACTGAGGATGTGCATTGACTACCCGGCTCTCAACAAGAAGACCATGAAGAACCGGTACCCCATTCCACGGATAGATGAGTTGATGGATGAGCTGAGGGGATCAAAGTTTTTCTCGAAGATTGACTTGAGATCCGGGTACCACAAGATTTGCATGAGGGAGCAGGATGTTCCCAAGACTGCTTTCAGATGTCATTACGGTCACTTTGAGTTCTTGGTGATGCCCTTCGAGCTGACCAATTCTCCAGCCACTTTTCAGTCATGCATGAATCACATCTTCCGTAGTCACTTGAGGAAGTTTGTGTTAGTGTTTTTCGATGACATCTTGATTTACAACAGGACATGGGAGGAGCACCTACAACATATTGAGGCTGTATTGCGCATATTGGAGGAGCAACAATTTTATGCTAAGCTCTCCAAATGCGAGTTTGGGCTGATAGAGATGCTCTACTTGGGGCACATCATTGGGGTGGATGGAGTGAGGGTCCACGAGGAGAAGATCAGGGCCATCAGGGATTGGCCAGAGCCGAAGAATGTGACAGAGCTTCTGGGGTTTGTAGGTATCTACACCTACTACCGGAAGTTTGTCAAGGGATTTTCCCAACTTGCTGCACCCCTTACAGACCTTACCAAAAAGGGGGCATTCATTTGGACTGACACAGCGCAGAGGGCTTTCGACAGGCTCAAGGAGATGATGAGCAGCTGTCCAGTTTTGGTATTTCCATATTTCACACGACCCTTTGTCCTAGAGTGCGATGCATCAGGGGAGGGGATAGGCGCAGTTTTGATGCTGGGAGGCCACCTCGTAGCTTTCGGGAGTCGGAAGTTATTGCCACATGAGAGGTTGTATGCTATATACGATAGGGAGATGTTGGCCATCATGCATGCATTGGCCAAGTTTTGGCAGTACCTAGTGAGGAATAGGTTTAGAGTGAGGACTGACCACAACAGTCTCCGATTCTTTCTAGAGCAGAAGCAGTTGCAGGAGAGGCAGTAGAAGTGGGTCAGAAAGATCCACGCATATGATTTCGACATCGAGTATGTCAAGGGAAAGAACAACGTGGTGGCTGATGCACTTTCGCGTAGACTGGCAACGTTGTCTTTGATGAGTTTAGATACGGACTGGAGGGCTCAGCTGTTGGTAGAGTACTCCAAGGACCGCTTTGCCTATGAGGTGTTGGACGGACAGGTTACAGATGACAGGTACAGGGTGATGGATGAGGTGATCTACTTTAGGGACAAGATCATCTTGACCGAGGGCTCCAACCTCAAGGAGAAGATATTTCATGCCTCACATGATACGCCACTATTAGGCCACCAAGGGTTCACCAAGACCTATAGGGGCATCAAAGAGAGGTTCTCATGGAAGGGCCTCAAGGAGGACATACTCTGAAATCTCTTGGACTTCCTATGTCCGTTCGTCTTCTACACCTACCCATAGAGGATTAGGTGTCCAACAAACTTGATGATTTATTTATTAATGGAATTTATTCTCAAAAGGTGATTGATTGTGCTTCCAAAATAGGATTTTTTCAAAAATATATGAATTAAAAAATTGGAATTCAAGTCAGCCTCCATGGGTAAATTAATTTGGATCTAAAAATTTTACAATTTGGAGGGTCGGCTCCATACCTCGCATGCCAGCCACCTCTTAGAAGCCTCCATGGCCAGTATAAATATAGGGCACATCTTCCCCCTCAAATCACATAAACTCATGCACATCAATTGCTAATTTTATTTGAGATTTCTGAGGCCCAAGGTAGTCACACAAATTTGAAGAAAGAGGGCTATTTTTCTAATGGTTTTGGACCTTAGTGTTTCATCTTTTATTTTTGTGGTGATTCGCCATCATTACGGGGCTGATTTTGGTTACAATAAAGGATTGCATTATGCCATAGAATCCAAATAAGAAAGGAATTTTTGGGCTGCAGGATAAGGACACCTTAGCTGCAAGTGGAGGCAAATTTAGGCCTGAGGCAGACCACATTCAAGGGTCGACTTTCGGCCTTACATAGCCACAAGAAGGGTCCTATTTTGGGTCGTTGAAGGACCACAATAAAGACCATGTTCCAGACCACAATACCCCTATGGAGACCATAGTACTAAGGCAAAAATCTTGGCACTCCTGAGGCACATATTTAGGCAAGTTATGTGGCCTTTTCTTGAGCAAATTTCGTTTGAATCCGACACAGTGATTTGTTGGTTTACAACTCTATTATGAGGTTTAATTAAGGTAGATTTGTGCTTGCTTTTAGATCAGGCCTAAGGAATTTATTTTAGACATCTCCTAAGGCCACTTCTGAGGAAAACCTGAGTCTTTTCATTTACAGGTATGAGGTACTTTGTTGGTGCATTGAATGATGATTTAGTTATCTATCGCAATAGAAGAAAGGGGCACAATATGGCCTGGTTAGGGCCACTATGACACCACTTTTTGGACTACAAAGGAAGATTATATTAAGCATGTTCAAGGATATTTTGAGACAAGATAATCCAAATTATCAAAGAAGGGGTTGATTTTGATTTAGGTCCTATATTTTCAAAGTGAAAGTCTCAGCATATATGGATCAAGGCCATAAACAAGGTTTTTATCTAAGCACAAATTCAAGTTTTTTAATAAACCAAATCAAAGTCAAATCCATGGGAAGAAGTAGGGTTTTTGTTCACTAAGGCTAATCCTTGAAGTATGATCCAAGTTTTCTTTGAAATAAGCATTTTTCAAAACCTAACTGCTTTGTGGCACATTTGAGACCGTGTTGAAGGGTAGCTTGGTAAAAAATCAATAGTAGTTGAGTTTTAACATGTTGTTGAAAGTCAGAATTCTTAATCAGAAGTATTGTAATAAGAAGAACATCTAAAACAAGGTACTTTTCATCAACAAGTTTAGGTATGAGACAAGTTGTGTAGGTGAGTTTAATATATTGAATGGATGACCTAGAGCAGTGTACACAAAGAAGGTTTGTCGTTGATATATTTTAGCACCTCATTGCATATCTTGTACATCCATCAGTAAGGGTATCCTTAGGCACAACACTTGGTAGTCAGTGACACTCTTCACATCAGAAGACTTGAGGTATATGAATTACTCAAATTAATAATTGTTCAGGTGAAGGTTGAAGGCATTATCAAGCATTGCAATCAAAGAGGTGAAGGTTGTTGATTGAAGACATCTTCAAACACTGCAATCAGAGATACAACTTTTTCCTAGGCAAAAAATGGAGGGTGTTCATCTGATGTAATTCATGTATGTTAGTGTTTCTTGTGAGCATCGTTTTGTAAGATCGATGGGACCCTAAACGCATACACTTATAAAGTAATGGAATTCAACACTCATCAGGTTGTATGGCTATCTGCATATGGTGAGAATGCAATAAAAACACAAGAAAAAGTATGTTGGTATGTATAGATCAAAAACCCCTGAGATGTTCCATTTGGTGCATATCTGAAGTGCATGACTTCACTACAATTTCAATGGCATACATCTATTGCATTATATAATTGCAGAGAATGTGTAGATGGCAGAATGCATTATTGTTAATCAATGTTAGTAGAAATTGTCATTGATCCTATGAGTCTTATGCATAATGTGAGGTTGAATAATATTTCTATGTTGAGAAGAATGGATATATGATGTTGGTAGTTGTTATTTTTGGTATATGTGATTGAGGATAGGAGTATTGTGTAGACAACTCATATATTGCAGTTGTCATATATTGAGGCCATGTATAACATGTTGATGAGTCTTGAAATTATGGCTAAGTGAGAGTGAATTACGACTAGGGTTTGATGGATTTATGGGAAGTTAAATTTCTCGTATTGTTGTTGGTCAAAGTGTTGCTGAGATGTCCATGAGAAAAATGTATTGTATGAGTAGATGCAACAGTGTTTGGACAATGATGAAGTAGTGGATGTTGTACAACAATCAGAGTAGTGACTATGAAGTGTACTAATCAGGTATTATGAATAGTGTGATGTATTTATTCATTTATCTTTTATCCTAAGGGTGGTAGGGTGGTGCAAGAAAAGTATTAGAATCTTGTTCAGTTTGGATCCTAAAAACACTTTAGGTCGGTAGGATTGTCCTAGGGAATGTTGAAGCTTGCAGGGTGTTGGAGGATCCTTTCAGTCAAAGTTGATAAAACCAAGGCTTTGGAACATCCTTCCAATTGGAGTTGGTAAACCATTGTGTTGGAGTATCCTTTCAGTCAAGATAATAAAATAAGGGAATTGGAGCATCCTTCTAGTTTGAGTTGGTAAATCAGGGTATTGGAGCATCCCTTTAGTTGGAGCTGATAAAACCAATGTGTTGGAGCGTCCTTCTAGTTGGAGATGGTAAATCAGGGTTTTGGAGTATCCTTTTAGTTGGAGATTATAAATCAAGGGGTTGGAGCCTCCTTCCAGTTGTTGTTGGAGAACCTTGGAAGTTGGAGTTTCATGTTGATGTAATCCTTAAAGAACTATATTAAAAATATTCAGTGGTTTTTCCCACGGAAGGGTTTCTGCCTAAACATCTCTTGTGTATTGTCTTTGATTATGTGCATTGTTGAATGGTATTGTTAAATATTTATATGATGTAATGTTTTTATCATATGTTAATTTTATTTAATGCTCTAAATATTAAGATTAACTAATTGAAGTGAAATATTGATTCAATCCCCTCTCAGTATTTCCAATAGTCTTTGGTCGTGCCTGAGTTGAGATAGGCTGTGGGATTTGGCGTTTGCCTCATCATCTACATCTATACTCAAATTCAATGGCCTTCATAATGTCCATCAAATTTGGATGTTTAGATAATTTAGGAAATATCGAAACGCTGGATACGATGAATTCCATATATAGTGTGATATTGCAGACACAGTGGATTTCAGTGGATGTCGATTTCCAATGCATTATTTATGCACCTCCAACATTCGTCTCTTTATTGAATTTATTGGAAACCCCTATTGTTAAACAAATGATAGAAATGACGAGCAATATGAATGCTAGGGCAATGACAATGACACTTCTAGGGCATTTCCACCTCCCAACTCTCATGGTGGTTGCCTCTGACCTGCATTAATATTGGAATAGTTTATATCGATACTATTCATTTTATAGGATGCAAAGGTTTCCCAGGTTTTCTTAACTAAGCTATCAAAATATTAGAATTTTTTCATCCCAAAACCCGACTAATAATGCTTTGTGCGAAGGCTTACAATTGCTTTGATTACTAAGCAACTTAAATATTATGAGCAACAGTGCAAAGTACCACAACAATGGGGATATCTTTATGAGGTACAAATTGCAGTGGGGATGCTTTTATTCTTTAGGCTTTTGGTCGTTTCAAATGACATGTATTTTTGGCTATTTAGTTGTTTTAAATGACGAGAACTATTTAGGGACTTTTTACAAGAATTTCGAGGCAGAGTAGCAAATCTTTACAGGAACTCCTTTTATGGTGGTGAGATTTCCTTTCTATGGTATTTTTCATTGTTGCTTAGAGTTTTTATTTACCAAATTATAGTGTTTAATGTTGCTATGTAATGGGATACATGTCCTTGGACTTAATTGATGCAATTTCAAGATGCCTAGCAGAAAATATACTTAGATATTTACAAGAAATATAAAATTTATCTTTAGTTGTGGTTTATTTCTTTAATTCCTGCCATAATTTAAGTGTTTGCATAAAAAATAGATAAGAACAAGATGTGAATAAATATACTTATAATTGCCCACCATTATTTATATGTTCTTCGGCACTTGTGCAAACTCAGTGGTTACTACCCACCAAAATTTATGCACCTTTTTACACCTTAGTAAGCAACTAATTTTCCACTTCATATATCAATTTGCAATTTTTCTTAAAGCTTAAGTTGTAACTTGAGTGGGAGGGACTACGCTTTCCTACACTTTTTTACACCTTGTTCTTATCCATTTTTTATGCAAAGACTTTATTAAATTATGTTAGGAAGTAACTAATGGTAAATGTGTTATTTACTTTCTCCAAAGCTTAAGAATAAAAAATCACTACACAAATATCTAAAAATAATGCATGAATATTGATTGGAGTCTAAACCTTAACAGTACCTTGAATTCAATATTTTTAGTTTAATTTAGTGATATTTAGACTAAGCAGTAGATGCTAGCTACTATGTAGCACTTGTTAGTACTCTAGCAATATATTTATTGTTGACTACTATTAGTTTAGCATTGACCAATGCAATTTATAATGTTTAACTTTGAAAACAAATATTTTTTTCAATATTATTTTTTTAAACAAAAATGAATAGCTTGGTATAAAGTTTGAGCATGGTCATAGCAAATACACAGGAGATTACAAGGCCAATTTTCGATTTTGACCAATATTCAGATTGACTAAAAACTCATTACATGGAGATACATCCTTTCAAAAAAACATAGAAAACCACAAAAAGACCAAAAGACCAAAAGGTCAAATGCTTCCATTGCCATACTTTTGGACACTATGCTTCCAAGTGTCCCAATCAGAAGAGGGGTTGAATAAGGAGCATGAAGCTGCAACAACTAAGGTAGATGAGTCTTCCTCTCAGTTTGAGAAGGACTTCTCATTGATAGTTTGCATGGCAAGCTCAATAGGGAGAAGGATATGGTATATTGATTTAGGAGCCTCTTTCCATATGACTGGAATTCCAAATTATTTCATCCAGCTGGATGAAAAGGATATGCAGGTGTTGCAAAACCTTTAGATCCAGACGAGTTGAGGCTCTTCCAAAGAAAGATGAAGAAGACTAAGAGAGTGATCTTGGATGGACTTCAAGATCATGTAGTTCCTCATGTTGCAGCTTGCAGGTAAAAATACAACAAGGGACATGTGGGATGCCTTAGTCAAGCTCTACCAGAACCCTTTAGAGAATTGGAAGATGGTCCTCAAAGAGAAGCTAAGGACAATTGAGATGCAAAAGGGTGAAAATGTAACTGCCTATCTCACCAGAATCCAGGAAGTCCTTTATGGGCTAGAAGGTGTTGGAGAACAACCCATGGACTCAGAGCTAGTGTGTGTGGCTCTTGTAGAAATTATACAACATGCATGTATATCTTGGATTCGCCCGATCTAACAATGTACTGAAGTTAAATACTGAATTGATTCTACAAATATTTTGCAGAATTAAAAACACAATCGCTAATCACATGAAGTAAAGAAGAATCAAATCACACCACAACACAGATAATTTCCCGGGGAAAGCTTATAGCTAAAAACCTCACTATCTTCTATTGTATATTCAGCATGGATCATGAAACAATTACATACAAAACTCTTCTCACAAGAGCCCTCCAGTACTCAGCTAATTTTCTAACACTGACATGGACAAAACTGACCAACACATAGCCAATTCTCAACCTCTAGACAGCCTACCTTGCTTGCGCAATCCCTGATGGATGCAATCCCTAAAAAATAGGAATTCTTGCCTTCCTTGACTGCGGAACTATCATGGGCACTACAATGTGTGTTTGGTTGCATGTGTGCAACCCAATAATCCTACAACTGATAGTCAACTTCCCTTTCACCTCGAACTCAACTTGGTCTCCATTGGATCTGACATGCATGCAGTTAATAATAGTAAATCCTCGGTTGCATGTGAGATCACTAGTTGTGAATTAATGAATATTTAATTCACTTGATCTCTCACTAGTGTATCTTCAGTTACAACTAGCACAACTGAGTTAAACTGATTACAACCTACATTAAATAATGCACCACTGTACTTCGAACTCTGTTACAACTAGAATTACTCTGCATGCCTCACCAACTACCTCTAACTCGAAATCCACTATCTAACTGGGTTTATCACTCTCAGTTAACTATTTCTAGTGTACATTGAGAATAGATTACAATTTATTTTCCATCTTAATTAATGGATAGCTAAAATAAACATGCATCCAAAAATAACATTGTGGGCCCCACCCTACTTTGGGTGCTTAATGCAACTAGGCGTGGGTGCTCAAATTTTCTTATTGAATCTCAACACTCCCTCTCAACAAGAAAGGGATTATCCTTCACCCTGATCTTGTCTCTATGGTATTCGAATTTGCTCCTGGTGAGCGCCTTCGTCAAAATATCTGCATCTTGATCTTCCGTGGGAATGTACTGAAACAACATTATCCTTCTCTGCACACAATCTCTGAGATGATGGTACCGGATATCTATATGCTTGGACCTATCGTGAAACACAGGATTAATAGAGAGTTTAATGCAACTTTGATTATCACAATGAATCACTGTCGGATCCATCTGAGAACGAAACAAACCAACCAAGATCTTTCTCATCCAGATAGCCTCACATGCAGCTTGACTTGCTGCCATATATTCCGCGTCCGCTGAACTGAGTGCCATAGATCGTTGTTTCTTGCTGTACCAAGAAGCTGTTGTCGATCCTATGCTAAAGATCCCTCCTGATGTGCTCTTTCTGTCTGATGGACTGCCCGCCCAATCTACATTTGTGAAGGCTTGAAGCTTCACTCCCATAGTCCGTCTATACCATAGACCATACTGTGATGTGCCCCTTAGGTATCTCAGGACATGCTTCCCTGCCTTTCAAAAGAGCTTGGTAGGCTTAAGCATAGCTTGACTCAGCTGGTTAACTACGTAGCAAATGTCCAGTCTCGTGTTCACCAAATACATTAGTGAACCCACTAACTACCTGTAGACAATAACATCCTACTACCTCTCCAGAAGTAGCATCCTCTTTCCTCCAATTTCCTAGAATAGGAGTATCCATGGGTTTGCAGCTCTCCATGTTAAACTTACCCAATATCTCCTTTGCATACTTGCCTTGAGACGCAAAAAGTTCACCATCCCGTTGCCATATTTCCGATCCAAGGAAATAATGAAGGAGTCCCATCTTCTTCATTTCGAACTCCCTTGCAAGATCCTCCTTGCATGAGTGTATCAGCAGCTCATCACCAGTCAAAATTAGATCATCAACATAAAGAAAAATGATCAATAGCTTACCCTCAACCACAATCTGGTACAGGTTTGCATTTGCTTCACTTTTGGTGAAGCCCAGTCTAGTGAAGTAGCTGTCTATCCAAGTGTACCAAGCACGGGGTGCTTGCTTTAGCCCATACAATACTCTTTTGAGTCGGCACACAAGCGACTCACTGTTGAAGATCTAGAAACCTTGAGGCTGCTCTATGTACACCTCTTCCTCAATGATCCCATTGAGAAACACAGTTTTCACATCCATCTGATGAATGCGCCAGCCCATCTGCGCTGAGATTGCAAGGATGGATCTTTTATGGAAGAGTACCTTGCAACAGGTGCAAAAGTCTCATCATAATCTATCCCCTCGATCTGTGAGAATCCCCGGGCCACAAATTTGGCCTTTTATTTCTCCACACTCCCATTAGCAACTTGCTTTACCTTGTAGATCCATCTCGATCCAACCACTGATTTGTTGACCGGTCTTGGGACTATCTCCCATGCACTGTTCTTAACAATGGAGTCATACTCCTCCACCATTGCATCAATCCAAGTTGGTTGTTGCACTACTTCCTGAAAGGAAGATGGTTTAGTCACAATACATTTGCTCATAAGAGCCATGTATCCAGTAAATCGGTTAGAAGATTGTCTCTATCTGCACTGTGAAGTAGGGGCTCCTACATTCTCTGCAACATCAAGTCTCAATCTATCAGCTTCCGTGGTGCGCCTTCTGCCATTTCTGATGGATGGCTCTGCATGAGTGTTTTCCTCCACTCCATGAACCTCCTCATGTGGCTGATCCACATCTTGAGACTCATCCTTGGGAATCAATAGTTACTCCTCTGCATGCAAGTCCAACTCTCTCTCAAGGGACAACCACATGGCTTTCTCCTCGTCAAATTTTAGATCTCGTTACACAACAGTCATTCAACTATTTGGAAAATACACACGATAATTATGGGGTGTTTCAGTGTACCCCACAAAAATCTCGATCTCAGCTGTTGGTTCCAGATTCTTCCTGGAGTCCTTGGTCACATGCCACATAAATGTGAGCCAAAAATCTTAAAGTGTGAAACATTAGCTTTCTTACCAATGAAAGCCTCTTCAGGTGTGCTCATGCCAAGCACTCTATGAGGACAATGGTTTTGAAAATGTACCGATGTGTTGCATGCTTTCGCCCACAGATGCATCGGTAGGCCTTGATCATGCAACATCACTCATGATGCACCCACAATAGTTCTGTTCTTCCTCTCCACGACCCCATTCTGCTATGGGTTATGAGGCACTATGAGTTCTCTTCAAATTCCTCCTTTGCTGCTGAAGTTCTTGAATTTGTTAGAGATGTATTCTCCACCATTATCGCTCCTGAGAGCCTTCACTTGCTTCCTCGACTTTTTCTCCACCAATGCCTTAAACTCACAGAACTTAGAGAATGTCTGATCTTTCTTCTGCATGAAGAAGATCCAACACTTACGAAAAAAGTCATTAACAAATATTACATAGTACTTATGTTTTGTTGTCGAAGCAACAGAGAATGGTCCACACACGTCTGTGTGGACTCTCTCAAGGATCCCCGAAGCTCAGTTTTCCTTCTCATGATAGGTGGCCTTTACATATTTTCCCATAGTACATCCCTTGCATGTGTTTGACTGTGCAAGTGTACCCTTGGGAAGACCAGTAGAAATCTGCTACATGACTTTCAAGGCTCCATGGTGAATATGGCCCAATCTCTTGTGCCATAATTCGCCCTCATCCCGGCTCACCACTTTATCTTCCTTGCTCGTCATTGTTGCGCAGCCATATACCTCCATCTTGTAGATATTCTTAACTCAAATCCCTATCCTCTTGGCTTGTCCTGTTGTTTTATGTCGCATAAAAGCTTTTCCTTCACTAAAAACAATATTATAGCCTCTATCCTCAAACATTGAGATTGAGACCAAATTTTTCTTCAAACCTGGTACATGCATTACTTCTTTTAATTGAAAGGGTTTACTTGACTACCTCTAAAAGGCAATGGTACCAATCCCAGTAACACTGTACTACCCGTCATCGCCCATTTCAATATGCATTTGGAGATCCTTCTCCTCCAAGTCACTAAAAAGTTCCTTGTCTCCTGTCATGTGAAAGGAAGTGCCACTATCCAAATACCACACATATCCCAATGCATGGGACACCATGCATGCGATCAATGAGAAGTCAAGCTCAAATTGTGAGGCAAGGGCCTCACCAGCTGCAGATCCTCCAACCTTTTTGTTCTTCTTCTTTTGTGGATAGTTAGTAACAAAGTGCCCATGCTCGTGATAGTGAAAACACTTTACCTTGGACATGTCCTTCTTCTTTCCATTCTTGGACTAGGATTTAGAATGGAATTTCTTCCCCTTCCCCTTCCTCGCCTTGGCATCCAAAGCACAATCCTCTTCATCTTCATTCTTAGATGAAGATCCATCTCTGGTGTTCCATATGAACTCCTCCTGCACTAAATCCGACCACAGTCATTCCCAATCTGGCAAATTTTCCCTTCCATTGACAAAGTCTTGATAACTGTGCCAACTCTTGGGAAGTCCTAGGAGAGCCAAGCTCACCAAATCATCATCAGCAACTGTTATTCCAACGCTCCCCATTTCATCCCAACATTGGAAAAACTTTGTTAGATATTTTATAATGGTGTCGCCCTTTTCCATATTGATCTACCTGAGTTTATCTTTGAGCGCCAATTTCCTATGGTCGCTGCTGCTTTGGAATAGATCCGTCAAAGCCTTCCACATTGCATATGGTGTGGCTTTCCCATGGAGGCTTGAAACAATGTGGTCTCATACTCCCTCCAACAGGATCCTCCTCGCCTTTGCCACTTTTTTTTGCCATGCATCAAGATTTGCAACATTTGCCACAGCGGGTTTAGGAACATCATTGTCAATGAATTCCTTCAAGCCATTGTCTTTGAGTAATGCCTCCATCCTATCCTTCCAAGCAATATAGTTTAAGTTGCCCTCGAGTGCATACTCCAACCTCAAGCCATTGAAAGCCATTTCGATCTTGAATCCGATGTAGCACTAAGAAAATATTTCTGCAAATTCGAATTCTATCTAGTCAGAAACTCAACTCCTTCACTTCTGCAATTTCCTGTGCTCTGATACCATGTAGAAATTATACAACATGCATGTATATCTTGGATTCACCCGATCTAACAATGTACTAAAATTAAATACTGAATCACTTCTACAAATATTTTGCGGAATTAAAAACACAATCGCTAATCACATGAAGTAAAGAAGAATCAAATCACACCACAACACAGATAATTTCCCGGGGAAAAATTACAGCTAAAAACCCCACTATCTTCTATTGTATATTCAACATGGATCATGAAAAAAATACATACAAAAATATTCTCACAAGAGCCCTCCAGTACTCAGCTAATTGTCTCACACTTTCATGAACAAAACTGACCAACACATAGCCAATTCTCAGCCTCTAGACAACCTGCCTTGCTTGCGTAATCCTTGATGCATGCAATCCCTAAAAGATAGGAATTATTTCCTTCCTTGACTGCACAAGTATCATGGGCACTCCAATGGGTGTTTGGTTGCATGTGTGCAACCCAATAATCCTACAACTCATAGTCAACTTCCCTTTCACCTAGAACTCAACTGGGTCTCCACTGGATCTGACATGCATGCAGCTAATAATAGTAAATCCTCAGTTGCATTTGAATAGTAAATAATTTGTTCAAGTAATTTTCAAATAGAAGAATAATCATCAATTGTTGCGCTAGGATTCGGGTAACCGAATTTTCACATGGTTTTTGTGCTTGTTTAGCAATGCAGGAGGAGCAAGAGAGCAGACGAAGAAGATCCAACATTGAAGAAGAAGCCAGAGATCAAAGAGCTGCGTAAGCAACAGATCAATTTCCAAAGTGATTATGTAGTACAAGCCAGGAGGGCTATATCTGAAAGGAAATCTCTCTCTAAGTGAGCCGACAGAGAGGTAGGATTTTCCAGTTGTAGTTTGTCAGAGTCAAAGGAAGCAACACTGCAGATTCAACGCATATCAGTAGCGGGTGGGACTCAGTTTTCCTGTAGCAACAGTTGTTGGTGCATAAAGCGTCAGGATAGAGTAGTAGAGGACAAATTTGGGGATTTAACCTCAGAAGTTTCTTGCCTAACAAACTCTAATTTCCCATGCAGAAGCAACAAGATCGTGAATTATTTGGTTTTCTCCAGTAGGGACTACGTAGAGCCAATTGCACTGAGGGTTAGAGGCAGTAGATTGACATTCAGTTGGGTGAGATGGTAGCCAATGGGTTGCGTGATCAAGATCGTTTGGAGGGTGCCTCTGACTACGTAATCTGGAAGGCAAGGATTTCCTTACTTTTGGATGAGCATGAGCTCAAAGCCTTCATCGACAGTGTAGTAGCCGAACCGGTGGATGCACCACCATTGAGAGCCTTCAAAAAAGGTATGGCGAATTTTTGAGACCAAATTATAAATTTTTTAAACTTCAAGATAATTTTCCATCCTTAAAATTATCCCTGCAAAGAGCTGCATAAGCAGAAGTTCGATTTCCCCAGTGGTTGCGTAGTCCAAGCCCCAGGAGGGCCAGATCTGCAAGGAAATCTCTCTCTGAGTGAGCCGACAGAGAGGTAGGATTTTCCAATTAGCAGTTTGTCAGAGGCAGAGGGAGAAACACAACAGATTCAACGCAGATCAGTAGCTGGTGGGACTAAGTTTTCCTGTAGCGGCAGTTGCTGGTGTAGTAAGTGTCAGGAGAGAGTAGCAGAAGACACATTTGGGGATTTCATACCTCAGAAGTTTCTTGCCCAAGAAACTCTGGTTTCCCGTGCGAAAGAAGCGAGATCATGGATTATTTGGCGTGCTCCAGTAGGGAGTGCGTAAAGCCAACTGCGCAGAGGGTTAGAGGCAACATATCGACATTCAGTTGGGTGAGATGGCAGCCAGTGGGTTGTGTGATCAGGATCGGTTGGAGGGTGCCTCCGACTACGTAATCTGGAAGGCAAGGATTTCCTTCCTTCTAGATGAGCATGAGCTCAAAGCCTTCATCGACAGTGTAGTAGTTGAACCGGTGGATGCAACACCATTGAGAGCCTTCAAGAAAGGTATGGCGAAGGGCAAGAGACTGATCCTCAACGGAGTGAAGGATCATATTGTCTCACACATTTATGGCAAACAAAGAGCCAGGGAGATGTGGGAAGCATTGATTACACTGTATGAGGGGTCTTCCAAGCAGCAGAAGATGTTCTTGGAGAAAATTCGTTCTACCACGATGCAAAAGGGAGAACGAGTTGATCCTTTCCTTTCAAAACTTCAAGAGGTTCGAGATTAGTTGGAAGCTGTGGGAGTAGCTCCTCAGGCCATAGAGATGGTCCTTAAATTTAGTGTCTGAATACTATCAGGTCTTTGTCCAGAGTATCATGGGAAGAGAGAAGTTTCCGGCTTGGGAAGGAACATGGGCAACTCTTCAGCAGGAAGAGATGAGGAGAGATCTACTCAAGTATAAACTTGATGGCAGCAATAGCAATGGGATGAAGCCTAAGGAGGAGGAGGAGAATGCAACCCTTGCATCAAAGGGACAGTAGGAGCAGTGGAGACGAAAGAAGGACATATCAAAGATTAAATGCTTTCGTTGTGGTGAGATGGGACATTACGCTATACAGTGTCTTCTTAAGAAGAAGGACAAAGATGAGACGCATGATCCGCAAGCTGCGGCTGCAAAGATCGAGGAGGAGGAATTCGCAATGATTGCCCACATATCTCAAGGGAGAATTGGGGTGATCTAGAGTTGTAGTTCAACATAACTACAGTTGGGTAGGATCCTTGAGTCCACCTCTCAGATCATCACCTTGCTACAAGAGCCCAAATCATAAGTAGGAGGATGGAGAAGTATTAGTGGTGCAGAGGAATGCAAGAGTGACAGTGCAATGGCTAGAGAGCGCTAGAGTCTTAGCAGCGCAGAGTAGAGTTGGCAGCAGTGCAGGGAGGCGCAGTGCAGAGCAGAGTTGGCAGCAGTGTAGGGAGGCACAGTGCAGAGTTAGCAGCAACAGAGTTAAGGGTTGGATTGAAGGGTTGTAGGGACGCAAAGCTTAAGGACAGATTGATGTTGTTTTAGGGTAGTGTGGTGAAGGATTGGAGGGAGGTCAAAGGCTACAACAACTGTTGTGCTAGGTCGCAGGCCATATCTAGCAACTGAGCCATCCTTTGGTGCTATGTTTGGGTGTAACCAAGCGCAAAGAGGGAATGTTGGAGTGGAGGACCTTTCCCTTGGAGGACCGCAGTCATTTTGAGGGTTGGTTGCTAAGTTGCGTGGAGGAGTAGGGTTGTAGGTGATGCCCTAACCAGAGGTGCAACAGTGCAGCGTGGTGTAACAACATCATTTGTGGAGGTGTATTGGGTCAAGGTGTGACCGATTTGGATCAGGATTTGTTGAGAAGCCTATCGATGCCATGTGCATGACATTTCGAGGTGGTGAAGTGTCATACGAGGAGCCGAATAGGAAGTGATTGGATTGGGTGCCATAGGTCTTTTGGAGGGCAGCGTGTTGGCTACCCAAAGTAGCCCTAGACGAGCTATCTTGAAGGAAGAAGAGCAACTGAAGATTGAGTGAAGTTTTGTGCCGAAGTGCAACACTTTGATGGAAGAAATTTGTTGCTAGCCTGGCAGTTTGGAGCTCGGGTATTGGCCAGCCTAGAGAGAAAATTGGATTAGCCCATGTACACTCTACAGATGGACATGCAGGAGTGTTAGGTGGCAGCCCTCGTGGAGTCTCTATGTGTAGATGCTTTGATGGACTAAGGCGCTACTAGTGAGCATTACGGAAGCGAAGGACTGACAAGACGAGATATGACATTGTGTTTGTCATTGTATCTTGTATACCATAGACTGTTGTATTATTCAGATTTGGTTTAATATAAAGAAGATTGGTGATTGTACATTATTGTACAATTTTGTTTAAAATTGTGTATATTGTGCATATGTGATTTACTGCTTTATATTTTCCATTGTGAAAAGTAGTTTATGGTTGAGATTATTGGTTTGGTAGTGCTTTGCCCAAGGTCAAAGATGTGAAAATTTATGAATACAGAAACCCTACTGCAGTATATTGATTTATTTCTACTTGTTTTATTTAATTAAAAAGTTATTTAACTGAAGTATTCAAAAAAACATCAAAGTAAACCCTACACGTACATACAGATCATTTACTGAAACATAGCGCACATATGACAAAGGACACAAATGATTGTTTGGACAAATGTTGCCGGAAAAACCCATTGCGGGAAAATCAGTACAACAACTCTTAGAGGGTTTTTATTATTAAGCAGAATATGAATACATCAAGGGCACCAGTAGTGCTTTACCCAATAGATAATTTCATGGCAGTTGTACCTTATCACTCGGAGATAGAAAATATGACTGATTCAAATTTTAAACCCTCAAGGGAATTACTTAATACAGGGCCTTTCTGGCCCATTGGAACCCAACACTGTCTCTCCAGCCTCTGCGTCAACCCCTGAAGCCTCATGTTGCCCTTGCGTCACCTTGAAGGGCTCAGCGTTGCCTTTGTGTCCCCTGAAAGGTTCTATGTCATCCCCTGCGCTGTCTCTATGTCAACTTGGCTGGGCTGCATCCCTCCTGCTTGCTGTGCGCTGCTTGGTACGGTTTTGCCTCTCTACTTATGTATCCACGGCCTCAGATCAGAATATCCCTTGCCAGTTTTCCCCTCACTAGCACTGCAAGCTCACTCGAAAATTCTCAGCAATCCACGCCCCAGAATTTTGACTTAGCTCAAGTGCTACTGAAATGTGTGTCTTCTCCAACTGACCCCAAGCCTTCCTTTAATAATTTTCTCGTTGAAAAATCAACGACCATGATCTAATCTCTAATCAACGGCTAAGATTAGAAAAGACTTGATCCACGTCACTTAGAACATTCTCACCCACATGTGTAAATTAATTCACTTTAATTTTTTAATTTACCTAAGTGACTTAGGGTCCTCATTTAAAATTTAATTATTTGAATAAATTTACACCGGGTGGAATTTCTCCAAACGATTTATGGGTCTTGGAGATCTCATGTGTCCTAGCCCCTTCACAAAGTTTTGGAGCTAGAGCACATCCAATGCTACCCAAAATCTCAACACTCCCTCTTAGCGAGAAATGTGCTCTAACAACACTTCACTCCAGAAGCGTTACTTTGATATCTGGCTTCGGTCCCCTGCATGTTGATTTTTGTAGCATCGGAAAGTGTTCTAAGAACCCAGAAAACGTGTGTGTAAATTCCACTCCGTTCATGTCTTATTAAAACAATTAATTATTTTAATGGAGACCCTAAGTCTAAACTTAGGGAAATTAAATAATTAAAGGGTATTAATAAGACAGAGTGTGAATTTCTAGAGAACGAAGATCAAGTCAAGTTTTAGTCTTAGCCATTGATTAGACTTCTAATCTGGATCGTTGATCCATCAATGATAAGACTATAAAAGAAGGCTTTAGGGTCATTTGGAAAGCAAGCCAGGCATGAACTCAGTACCCGAAGGAAATCGATTCTGAAGGAATAGAATTGGATTGCAGTGAGAGAGTTTCAAGGCAGAGAGTTGCAACGACAAAAGGAGGAGGAGTGAACAGTGACTGACCATGAGGACAAAGGGACGCAAAGGGTCATAGAAGGCAGCACAGTGAACCCACGCAGAGCCCACGCAGAGTGACGCAGTCCAGCCCAGGCACTGCGTAGAGAGACAAGAAGATAGATGCAGAGGAAGTCAGAGCCTTTTCCGGGTGTCAGGAAATTTTCGGCAGGGGCTGAGAATTTTGTCTCAGGTGTTTTCTGATTATATCTGCATGTGTATTCCTTGTAAAGATTCATTTACTAAAGAATGATAATAAAACCCTCATCTACTGCACCGGTTTTCCCACATTGGGTTTTTCAGGGACAATTGTCCAAAAATAAGTGTGTACATGTGATTGGTTCTTATGTTTATGATCTTTACTGTTTACTTCTCTGCATATGTAATTATGAATGTTGCAGAAATATTTATTTCGAAGTTTACTGATAAATTTCTGTAAATAACTTTTTGGAATAATAATTAGGAGAAATAAATCTATCACTGCAACTGTAGATTTCTAGATTGTAATTTTCACATGGTATTAGAGCCAAAGATGAGTAACAGGAACATAGAACCGGCAAGTGAACAAAAATTTGACATTGCTACAGTAGCTTGAAGGGGTTCACGCAGTTTTCCAGAAAGGAAGAGAAGCATGAAAGAACAGATGGATCATGATGTTTCTATTTTGGCATCCAGACTGGAAGAAGAATTTTCTTGTGTGTCAAGCACTTCTTCTCCTGAAGTCTGTTACAATGACAGTGGAGATTTTGCTCATATGAAGGGAGTGCGGGAATGATTTTCCAACTACTGAGAAGAGTAGATGAACTTTAAAATTACCATGGGTAATAAAGAAAAATGTACCCCTATTGGAAGAGGTATTGTATCATTTCAGACCGAGGCTGGAAATAAGCTTCGGGCCAATAATTTACTGCACATGCCCGAGCTGGGGATGAACTTACTCTTAGTGTATCAACTTCAAAACAGAGGTTATAGTGCTTACTTCATTGGTAACAGAGTTTATGTCAAACACCCCAGTTGGAATAAGAAAGCACAAATCAGAGTAAGGAGCAACAAACTTTATAAGTTACAACTTGAATCCCCTATGGCACTAATAGGCAACACTGATGAAATGGACCTAAATGAACTATGGCACAAAGGAATGGGGAATTTGCATCATGGAATGTTAAATATTCTCAAGAAAATTGTCATGGGAGTTCCAGAACTGAACACCAAGCGGGGCGATATCTGTAGAGGGTGCGTGTTGGGAAAATATGCCAAGGCAGCGTATCAGAGAAGCATCAATAGTGCTAAGAGTGTATTGGGCTTGATACACTCGGATAGCTGTGAACCAATGTCCACTAGGGCTCTTAGTGGTGCCAAGTATTTCGTCACCTTTATTGATGACCATTCCAGGAAAACCTGGATCTACTTTCTGAAGACCAAGGACGAAGTCTTCAGTCGATTTAAAGAGTTTAAAGCTCTGGTAGAAAATCTGACAGGAAAGCGGATCAAGGTGTTGCGTTCAGACAATGGTGGAGAGTACACGGACAAGGAATTCATAGGGTTCTGTGCAAGGGAAGGTATCAGAAGAGTGGGCAACTCCATATAATCCGGAGTAGAATGGTGTGGCAAAAAGGAAAAATAGGACTAAGGTGTTGCATCAGAAAATGGTGGAGAGTACACGGACAAGGAATTCACAGGGTTCTGCACAAGGGAAGGTATTAGATGAGAGTGGAAAACTCCATATAATCCGGAGCAAAATGGTGTGGCAGTAAGGAAAAATAGGACTATTGTCGAGGCTGCAAGGGCAATGTTGTATGATCAAGACATGCCCAAATTTCTGTGGGTTGAAGCTTGTAATATAGTTGTCTATGTTTAGAACATAATTCCTCACAATTCATTGGGAAATATCACGCGAGAAAGTGTCTTCATTGGCAGCAAGCTTAAGGTAAGTCACTTTAGGATCTTTGGTAGTACGAAATACTGTCATATACCTAGTGAGAAGAGGAAGAAGTTGGACATGACTGCAGAAAAAGGGTATCTGGTAGGATACAATGAGAATGCAAAGGATTACCGCATTTACAATTTAGAAAGCAAGAAAGTTGTAGTGCGAAGGGATGTGAAATTCATGGAGGAGAGGGCCTTTAGAAGATCTCGAGAGTTTCCTTACACTACACAATTTGAGGAGGATCTGCTGGTTCAACCACAATGACCTACGGTAGATAATTCAGCTCCCTCTCCAAGGGATGGGCACCTAAGGGACACTTCTCTCGAGGACTTGTGATTTGTATTTATACAGGAACGCAACAGAATACACATATAACCATAAATACAAAGATGCAGCGGAAATAACAATTCATTTCATTAATATCAAAGAACTGAAATTTGCTTACAGAGAGAATGGAAATAAACTAGCTAGGGCGCTGGTAGCTTATTTCTGAGAAGAGATGTGGTGGCTACAGGCCTCTGAACTAAGTTACAATGAGGCTCAAGGGCCTATTTATTATTTAGAAACAATGGAAAACCCTAAACGCCCAAAAACCTAACCCTAGGAGATGAAGCGCCAAAACTATGGGCCCTGTTTGGGTAAATTGGTGTTCAACTTCCCGGGGACGTAACTTTGGCATACTATCTCCGTTTGACACACATGATACATCGTTAGAAATATTATCCGAGGACTACAATTATTGCCGTGAATATCAATTCCGGAACGGAATCATATTCACGAGACAAATGTTGCCCAAAAAACGTCATTTAGGGCCTCAA
Organism: Pinus albicaulis; assembly: GCA_034641835.2. Taxonomy (NCBI): domain Eukaryota; kingdom Viridiplantae; phylum Streptophyta; class Pinopsida; order Pinales; family Pinaceae; genus Pinus; species Pinus albicaulis. The sequence goes on from CM076574.1 coordinate 888,143,283, forward strand.
AACGGCTCCGGAAGTTCAGAGCCCGAAAAACTGCTAAAAATAATAAGTTGTGTCGAAACTGAAAAACCGAAAGAGACAATGGTGGGGCCCCAAGTGGAATAGGCGGGTGGCCACCAATATCCACCTGGATCATTCCTCCCCCCTTAGGAAGCAATGGTCCCCATTGCATTGTGTTCCTCCATGAGATGAGGAAACTTCTGCTGAACTTGGTCCCTGGTGAACCACTTGCCTTGGTGCAGGAGTTGGCCAGCTAAAACAACCTGATACAGTTGGATCTTCTATTGGCGAGTGTTCTGGATTTGCATGTCCATGATACAATCTGTGGTGGCCTGTATTGGTGTGAGTTCTTCTGAAATGTTAGAGGTGTCCAGTAGAGGTGGGAAGTAGGGACGAAGGCAGTCTACATTGACTACTAGGTGCAGACCAAGGAATGGTAGAATACTGAGCTCGAAGGCATTGTTTCCTACAGTCTTGGTGATGGTGTACGACCCATATCAGAGCGGGCGAAGCTTGCGGTGGGGTGTAGTGAGGTGCTCTTTCTGCAAATGTAGCCACACTTTTTCGCCCACTTGGAAGTTGTGTGGCACCCGATGTTGATCATTTCGTTGCTTGTACTTAGCATTGGCTCTGTCCAATATGTCATGAACCTGTTGGCGGATGTGCTGAATGCGCTCGATGAAGTTGTTCGCTTTGTCAGCTTTAGACTGGACATGAGCCGAATCGGCCTGAGTAGCCGCAAATGGCATGGCTACGTCAATGGGACATAGTGGTTGGAATCCCAAGCCCACCTAAAAGGGGTTGTGGCCAGTTGAGTTGTGGAGAGCCCAGTTATAACTGTGTTGTACATAGGGGTGGCTCTCATCCCATGTGCGTGGATGTTTTGAATTGTACATGTGCAGAATGTGTACAATCATCATGTTGACGACCTCTGTCTAGCCATCAGTTTGGGGATGGAAAGCTATGGAATTGGTGAGCTTGGTGTCCAACATTGACCAGAGGCTGGACCAAAATGTGCTGAGGAACCTGCTTTCGCGATCTGATATGATAGACAGTGGGATCCCAAAGTGCACCAACACTCGTTCAAAGAAGAGTTTAACAGTGGCTTCTGTTGTGATATTCTTCTTGCAGGTCGCCATAATGGCCATCTTCAAGAATCTATCGACGACCATGAAAACATAGTCGTTTCCATGCTTAGTAGAAGGAAGGCCTGACATGTAATCCATGGAGATGGATTCCCAAGGTCGACTAGGGGTAGGTAGCGGAGTATAGAGCCCTTGCTTCTTGATGGTCGGTTTGGCAATGGTGCAAGCAGTGCAGGATCTGATGTACTTCTCGACATCCTGTCGAAGGTTCGGCCAAGAGAAATTCTTCTGCAGTATTGCCACTGTTTTCTCGACCCCAAAATGCCTAGCAACTCGACTATAGTGCGCATCCCATATCATCTTGGCATGCTCGCTTGAAGGAACACAAAGGTGTCCCAGGTGACATAACAGTGCATCTTGGAGGTGAAAATTTGGAACTTGTGTACCGCCCAAGAGTGCCTTGTATGTGTGGCTGAATTTTGGATCGCTCTTGTAGAGAAGCGGCCAATCAGAAGTCTCGTGCTCACAAGAGTTGAGAACGGTGGTTATGGCCACGGTCGGTGGTCGGCTGAGGCAGTCTACAACATTATTGGTGCTACCCTTCTTGTACTTGATGTTCAAATGAAATTGTTGCAGATATGTGGACCATTTTTTATGGCGATTGTTCTACAACTTCCCTTGTGTCTGTATGAATTGCAGGGGTCGGTGGTCTGTCTGGATGATTGTCTCCTTCCCCAAAATGTAATGCTTCCATTGTCGACAAGCCTGCACAGTGGGATACATTTCTTTGTCATAAGTGGGATACTTTCGAACTGTGTCTGACATTGTCTCACTATGATATGTCATTGGATGCCCCTGTTGAGTAAGAACTGCCCCAATAGCATAGTCAGAGACATATATCTCAATCTCAAATGGTTGTTGCAAGTCTGGTAATGTGAGAATTGGGGTAGAATAGAGGTGATGTTTCAATTCTACGAATGCCTTCCGTTGAGATTCTGACCAAAAGAATTTTTCTTTCGCTCCTCCCTTGGTGACTTGACTCAAGGGCCAAGTGATATGAGAGAATCCCAAAACGAACCTGCGATAGAAATTAGCAAGACCCGGAAAGCTGCGAAGCTCTGTTAGAGTGGTTGGAGCTGGCCAATCCCGAATGAATTGGATCTTGGCTGGATCCACATGCACCCCCCTTTCATCAGTAATGTATTCCAGATATTGAACCTGGGTCATGCCAAAAGTGCACTTCTCCAAATTGGCACACAACTTGTGTTGTCGTATTGTTTGGAGGACTTCTCGGATGTGGTGGAGGTGCTCTTCCCAAGTCTGGCTAAAGATCAGAATGTCATCCAAGTACACCACTACAAATGAGTTGGTGAATGGACGCAAGATGTCATCCATCAACCTCATGAAGGTTGCGGGAGCATTCGTCAACCTAAAAGGCATGACGAGCCATTTGAAAATGCCCTCCTTGGCTTTGAAGGCAATCTTCCACACATCAAAGGGTTCGATTGGTACCTGGTGATACCCAGACTTCAAATCGATCTTGCTGAAATATTTTTCCCCTTTGAGTTGGTCCAGAAGGCCATCAACCCGTGAGATCGGGTACCTATTCTGGACAGTGATCTTGTTCAGCGCCCGATAGTCAATACAGAGTCTCCAAGTCCCATCCTTTTTTTGTACCAACACAATCGGACTTCCACAAGGCGATGAACTTGGTCGGATGTGACCTTTTTGCAGCAGCTCCTGAATGTACCTGTTGATTTCATCATTCTCCAGGATAGAGCATCTATATATTGATCCATTGGGTAGCGGCGCACCTGGGGTCAGGTCAATGGGGTGCTTAACCTGACAGTGCAGAGGCACCCCTGTGGGTGAGGTGAAGATGCCCCCGTACTACTCCACAACCTTTTCCATTTGTTGTTGTCGTGCAGAGGAGCCATGTCTGGAGGTCGTGGCCACAGTCTTCTTCTTGCCCTAGGGGCGGATCATCAGGAAAACAAATTTCCTGGTTTGGGAAATGAGATTACTGCATTGTTTTGCAGTAACCAAAGAGATAGTGGGAGGTGGTGGTACCTCTGGTATCCTGTACAACTTATTTCTCAAAGTAACAATAACAGCGCGAGGTCGGGACTCATACACAGCATGTCGCTTCCACAAGTATGGTTGGCCTAATAATACATCAGAAACATCAACAGGAGCAATGCCACATAATACCTCATCCGTGAAGGGCTTGATTCTATAGGGAAGGCGACACTGCTAGCTGATGCGAAGATCCCGTCCTTGGTGAAGCCACCCAATGGTGTATGGTTGTGGGTGCGTTGTGGTCGGCAAGCCCAAACGCTTCACGACATCTGCTGAAATGAGGTTGTTTTGGCTTCCATTGTCAACAATGAACTATAGCGGGGAACCCTTTACCCACATCTGGGGGTGGAAGAGACGCTTTGCCTCCGTTGGATCTTCTGGTTCCTCCTGGATCTTCGCAGTGGCAATAGTGGCATTGGGCTCCGCATCAATAATCTGCTTCCCTTTGCCATTCCCCTTGTCAGGTTCTGCTTCAGAGTCGGAGCATGCATCTGATTTAGAAGCCCTCATCTCGGCCACCAGCGACTGCTTGGCCTGACACTCACTTGTGTTGTGAGTGGAGCTCTTATGGAACTTACACCACTTTTCCGTGTCCTTCATTGGCTTCACAGTGTTGTTCTTTGCTTGTGGCTTTGGCAGGTTGTCTTGGGTTGCCATGCCTTGGCTTTGTCCTTTGTTCTGCGGTTTGGGGGCACCTTCCTTTGCTTTTGATTCGCAGATCCAAAGTCTCGCTTCTTCTGTTTGAATTTTTGCTCAATCTTGGTAACATACCGGTATGCCGTACCAAGCGAGGAGATGTCGAGGAACTCCATTTCCTCCTGAATGTATCTGTGCAGAAAACTGCGATACTTTAGCACCAAATGTTTCTCTGAATCTTTGATACCCAACTTTATGTGCAGGGTATGGAATAGATTCGTCAGTACATGCACATCTTGATCCCTTTGTTGCCGCAGTGTGGTCCATTGTATGTACTTGTCCTCATAGCTCCCCACATGATAGTATTGTTCCTTGATGGCATCTCGGAAAGAATTCCAAGTGGGTACGACTGAGAACAGAGAGGGTTCTGTCTCGTCCTTTTCCTCACAGTAGGTTTCCCACCAGTCCTTGACATGGGGGGTGTTGTCGCACAGAATGTCTAGGCACCGTAGACAATGGCTCATATCGGGTGCTGTCACCCTGATCCCCAATCTCTCTATCTAAGTTGTCTCCTTGCAAGCTAAGGGAGGTAGACCCTAACAAAAATGAAGGAAAAGAATTGGTTGAAAATCAACCAATTCAGGAGACACAGCTAAAAGACCAAGTACTTGTCAAGATTAACGAGATTTTATAGATCCAATTAGATTTGAAGCTTTAAAACTAGTTCCTTGTGGAGTCAAAATATCTCGTTATGAAATTAAAGTCAAGTATCTGATATGTAACTGCTGCTATGAAAAATAGATTCACCACAATGATATTCAATAAAACGCACCACAACTATGCATTAAAATACTTTGAACCCACAACGATGTTATCATGAGATTACCATCAAATTTAAATGCCAGATATTTGCAATATTTTCGAATTTATGATGTTCCAAGTAATCCCAATTCAGAAATTAAAAAATTTCCTATAGTCAAACTTTAGATAAAAATTTAAAAGCTCACTTTGACTATGAATTTTTTTTTTTTTTTTTTGAGAATTTTCTAAAGTTGAAAATTTAGAAATTTTTGGGCCTTTTTTAATTTTTTATTTATTTCTAAAATTTATCTAAAAAATAAAGTTAAAGCCTAAAAATAAAACGAAAAGGTAAAAGGTAAAAAATTTTTATTTATTTTATTTTCCCTTTTTATTTTTTTATTTCTAAAACTAAAAAAAATATTAAAACTAAAGCTAAAATAAAAACTAAAATCTAAAAATCTAAAAATTAAAACTAAACTAAAACAAAAGTAATTAAAATCTAAAAAATTAAAAGTTAAAATCTAAAATAAAAATTTTAAAACTAAACTAAACCAACGCAAATCTAAAGTCTAAAAAAAATTAAAATCTAAACTTACAATTAAAATCAGAATTGCAAAAAAAAAAATTACGCAGCCTCAGTTAAGAATTTCTGTACGGATCTGTACGGCTGATGGCAGAGCAGCTGGAGCGTAAGACACTGTATGGACGGCAGTGAGGTTGGATAAATCTGCTTGCAAAATAGCTATGCAGATAGTACGGATGAGATGCTGAGAAATGTAGAGGACAAAGTTTTGAAGAGGTGGAGACAGGTCGTACGGCTGTACGGAGGGCAGGAAATTACGAAATGCAGATTTGGAAAGGAAATAGTTGCGTGAGGAATGCAGATCAGAGCGTACGAACGACAGAAAATGAGGGTCAGCAGCAAGCAATATCTCGGGCAGAATACATGAAAATTCTTCCTCACCCAGCGTTAGAGTTTTTGCCAATATGACTCAGATCTTAAAAAATTTCAGAGAATCCCTGTAAAATATGCACAAACCAGATCAGATCCAAAACTATACAAGAATAAACCCTCAAATCCTAAAAGTAAATATAGATTCACAATGCTAATTTACAGATTGGAGGCCCTCATGGCCAGATTTAAACCCATTTCAGCGTAATTTAGAAGATAATTTTTTTTTAAAAGAGGCACAAGCCCTAGAAGACCCTCCAAAAAACAACAACTTCGTAAGATAGCTTTGGGAATTAGGAAACAATGAGTCTTTTCAGATTTACGAAATCTAAGAATCGGTTGATCTAACTGAAGACTTCCCCAAACGCTCAAACCTTAAAATTGATCTCTGCACACTTAGATCTGAACTTTAGATTGATAGAGATTTAAGAAAATAATCATGAGACCTTTCAGAAAAATAGATAACTAATCTTTCCGTTAAATCAAAAATGTCATTTTAGAAACCCAGAAAACTGCACAAGATACTTGTATGCAGAGTAATCCATAAAGGCCATCAACCATAAAAATGCCGAATAAAGTAGCAGAGTTTAGAGACAAATCACCACATAGATCTGGAAAAGGAACACCAAAGTCTGTAAACCCAAAGTCTTTATGCTTTATTCATAAAAAAAGATCACAAGAGCTTCCAAGAACAAGTGCACGATTCAAAGATCGGATACAAATGTCATACCAAGACCTCTAATTTATAAGACAAAATCTCCAACGGCTAGTTCGGTTGATCCATGTCAAAATAATCTTGACTGTCGAAAAGATTTGATCATCGTTTAATCTGGACCGTTGAAATTATAAATTTGAGAAAAAACGAATTTATCATTTAATTCCATTTTAATTAACTCAAAAATAATATTTTTGAGTGAATTACCTCAAAATTTTGACTTTGACTTAACCACCTAGGCCCAAGGGTCCAATTTTTTTTGAAATTCTCAATATTCCCTTAGCTTGGGACCTTTAAAAATTCATTTTCTAAGGACCAACGAATTTTGCCTTTGAAGAATTTTAACTCACCTAGGACTTAAAATTAATTAAATTTGTGGCTTAGTATTTTTTTAATTAATTTGGCCAGAAAATTTAATTAATTGACTAAGAAGGGATTTAATTATTTTTTCCAACCCTCTTTACATAAGATAAATACATTTAGACACATGAAGGGGGAATACCCATTTGTATAGACCCTCAAATAGCTACCCAATTATGCGACTCACAACATGATCTAGTAGACCAAGCAGCTTGTAATAAAATAATCTAGCCAATTAGCTAGGATTATTCCCAAACTACTTTTACAAAGACTCGATAGAAAACACTAGGACTCACTTAGCATCTTGATGACAAAATCCACCCTAGCTTTGGGGTGAGGCTAGAGGAGAAAACTATGCCGATCATTTGTGTCGAAAAACACAAGTAAATCAGTGAGACAAAAAACCTCCTAGGATAGAAATCGTCACCAACATACTAGGCTTACCTAGGTTGTTACATACATGATGGTCTTACTTAGATCATTTACATCATAAACATGCAAAATGGGTTTACATCATTTATAAAAGTGTCGGCTGTTGATGGAATCTGAATGGCGCGAACACATCGGACATGATGAATCCCATTTGAAAAAATGGGGGTGTACTGTTATGGGGTCGTTGACAAAGTGTGGTCAACAGGGGGTAGCTTTGAGGAGTGCAAAAATAATCTTCTCCTAGTCGAAAAAGTCATGAACCGAGAAATATCCTTCTAATAGATTCAACCATCTATTTATGGCATCTGCATCTATTTGACCCTCAAATATGGAAATGTCAAAGTTTGCTTGTACCTTAAAGGGAGTCGCGCCTTTAGAGTGGTTGCTGGATGCAGATGCGCCGCTGGTGGGCAGTTGTTGAAGGATCTGGGCAAAGTTATCTATCATCGCGTTCCTTCATTTTTTGAGGGCCTCCTCGAGCAATATTTTGATAGGATCTCGTGCTCTCTCATCTTTATTTTCGTCCCCCATGGGCGTCCATTGAGGTTTGTGAGGCTGATCTTGCAAAGGTTCCACTAGATCGAGCCCTAACTCCTTATACCCCGACTTCATTGGGGACATGCAAAGAAGGATCGAGAAAAAGAAAACCGCTCTGATACCACTGATACGAATTTATGCAGGAACACAACAAAATACACATATAACCATAAATACAAAGATGCAGCGGAAATAACACTTCATTTCATTAATATCAAAGAACTGAAATTTACTTACAAACAAAATGGAAATAAACTAGCTAGGGCGTTGGTAGCTTATCTCTGAAAAGAGATGTGGCGGCTACAAGCCTCTGAACTGAGTTACAATGAGGCTCGAGGGCCTATTTATTATTCAGAAACAATGGAAAACCCCAAACGTCCAAAAACGTAACCGTAGGAGATGAAGCGCCAAAACTATGGGCCCCGTTTGGGTAAATTGGTGTTTCAACTTCCCGGGGACGTAACTTTGGCATACTATCTCCGTTTGACGCACATGATACATCGTTAGAAATATCTATTCGAGGAATACAACTGTTGCCGCGAATATCAATTTCGGAATTGAATCCTATTAGCTGAACAAACAATGCCCAAAAAACATCGTTTAGGGCCTCAAAACGACTCTGGAAGTTTAGGACCTGAAAAACTGCTAAAAATAGTAAGTTGTGCTGAAACCAAAATACTGAAAGAGACAATGGTGGGGCCCCAAGTGGAATAGGCGGGTGGTCACCAATATCCACCTGGATCAACTTGTAGGAGGGAGAGCAGGTAAATCCACCCACTACCATTGGGAGAACAAGTAGAGAAATGTGACAAATTCTGAGGGACGCAGAAGACTTTGTCGGAGCTGCTCGAGATGTGAAGAGACAGCGCAAGCAGCCTGAGAGGTACGAAGCCTTGGTTGCATAGGTTAGGGAACCTTCTAGTTTTCAGGAAACAACTCAGCACTAGGTATGGGTAGATGCGATGGTGGAAGAGTACTGTTCCATCGTGACGAATGATGTCTGGGAGGTGGTCCCCAGACCTCAAGATAGATCAGTGGTAGGTTCAAGGTGGATCTACAAGATGAAGTATGTTGTAGATGGCAGCATCGAGAAATTTAAAGCCAGGTTTGTAGCTAAAGGGTATGCTCAAAGGAAGGGATAGATTATGAAGAAACCTTCGCCCCATTAGCCAGATATACCTCCATTAGATCTGTGATAACCCTTGCTGCGTAGATGGGTTGAGAGATTCACCAAATCGATGTCAAGACTGCGTTCCTAAATGGGGTGATAGAAGAGGTGTATATTGAACGACTAGAGGGCTTCGAGAGGCATGATCAAAAGACTCTTGTGTGTAGTCTTAAGAAAGCCTTGTATGGACTAAAGCAAGCCCCTAGAGCTTGGTATGGTTGAATTGACAACTACTTACAGAAGATGGGATTCGTCAAGAGTGACACAGATCCCAATCTCTATTATCTGAGGGTAGGGAGTGAGCTCCTAATACTGGTTTTATATGTGGATGATCTATTTCTGACATGATCATCGAGGCTGATCAAAGACTGCAAGGAGAATTTGGCTACAGAATTTGACATGAAGGCTCTAGAGCTGATGCACTATTTTCTGGGGTTGGAAGTTTGGCAGGAAAGGGGCAGATATTTCTTGGTCAAGGAAGATATATTACAAAGATTCTGAAGAGATTTGAGATGAAGGATTGTAGACCCATGACAACTCCAATGATCACCAACTGGAAGAAAATCAACACGTCCAAAGATGATGAGGCTAATCCTACTCTATATAGGCATCTCATAGGATGTTTGATGTATCTGGTAAACACTAGGACAAACATCTGTTATGCTGTAAATACCCTCAGTCAGTTCATGGTGGAACCTAAGAGGGTTCATTGGGCAGCAGCCAAGCATGTTCTTAAGTATCTTCAAGGAACAATCGAGCTTCGATTGAAGTACACCCATGGCAGTGACATCGGGTTAATTGGGTTCACCGACGTAGATTGGGTCGGGAGTTCAGTGTAGAAATTTCAGAATCTTATATCTTATGCAAAAATTATTAATGTTAATCCGGTTAAGCTCCTCCTACTTATATAAGTTATCAAATGAATAAATTCAAGTTAACATTGAAGCAAAACACATAACAGATCTCTACCAATTTAGATCTAGAATAAGCACATGCGCAAATTGACAAAGTGACACAATTATTTCTAGACAAATAGTCCCCGGAAAAACCCACGGTGGGAAAACCGGTCTCTGGCTGCTGGAGGGTTCTATTATTAAGAATATTTCTAAATACACAAATCTGGGTTCTAGATCTGGAAAACCCGACAGAGATAACACTAGATCTACAACTCTCTGGCTAATCTAGGGCCAAAACAATGACTGATCCACACCCTCAAACGGGATTTACAGGACTTAGCCAAATCTAGTCCTAGAAACCCCAGCGCTGCCACTGAAAGGCTCTGCGTCAGCCTTTGAAGCCCCTAAAAGCCTCTGCGTCAGCCTTGGATGGCCTCCAAACCCTCAGCGTTGCTCCGGAAGGGACTGTGTGACCCCAGAATGGGTGACGCAGTCACTACGCTGCCCCTAAGGGTCTCTGCGTAACCCCTGAAGGGTTTCCTAAAAATTACACTGTCCTTGCTGCTATTGCTGCCTTCCTCTACGCTGTCGTTGAGCTAATCTTTTTGTCTTGTGTATTTACAAATGACCCCAAGCCTTTCCTTTATATTTTTCTCGTTGACAAATCGACGACCATGATCAGATCTTGAATCAATGGCTAAAGATTGAAAGAAAGCTTGATCTGTGTGACTTAAGACAATTTCATCACATGTGTAATTAAATTCACTTTAATAATTTAGGTTTCTTAAGTTTTAACTTAAGAAATACATTAAAATAATTAATTAATTTAATATCTCCTAAACCAGATGAAATTTCCCAAATCTATTTATGGGTCTTGTAGATCAAGTGTACTCTAGTCCTTCCTCAAAATTTGGGACCTAGAGCACAACGGATGCTATCCCAAATACACAAAATCTCAACAGTCCCTCTTAGCATCAAGGGTGTGCTCTAGTAACACATCACACTTATGCATTACATGATTTTGGGCACTGGTTCTGTGCTGTTGAAGCTTGGCCTCCTGCCACTCAACTCTGCACTGTCGCTGCCATTCTGTACTGTTGCCCATGACTTTGCCACTGCCACTGCAACCAATGTACTGCATCTCCCTCTCAATATGTTGCATCTATGCTGCTCATAGCACTGCCATTGCTGATCTACTGCACTGCAACTTCAGTTGTTGAGAGAAACAACTGAATCTCCTGCCCAATCTTTGACAAACAAGTCAAATGGGCTGCATCCTCATCACTGAAGCTCCATAGGCTACAGAACTGTGCTGGCATCTAAAGAACGATGCACAACTACAGCTCTGCCTACATAATCAGACTCCTTCTGCACTACTGAAGTCACATTAGCTCCTTATGCTGAAATCTATCACGTTGCTGCTGCACTGCGTTGTCCCTCTGAAGCTCTCTGCACTGCGTAAGCAACACTGCTCTGCGCTACTGAAGTCACATTAGCCTCTGCGCTGCTACTTCTTCTACGCTGCTGCTGCTTTTCTCTGCGCTGCTCCTCCCAGCCTTTAGATCTGCCTCTTCTTCCGCTTCATTTGTGATCTATGCACCCACTGCTCCACTTGTTCCGCTACTGTTTTAAGGGTGTCGTAGCTTGCATGTGATCCAAGAGGTGAGCTGCTCAAGGATCCCGCCTCTCTTTATGTAGCTCCTCTACATTTCCATGTCACCCGACCTCTGTGGTTCATGAGCACTCATGGCTGCATCATCTCCTGACCAATCATCTGCCGCAACTGCCTTGGAAGAGGATGCTTCCTTGTCCCTTTTCTTCTCTGGACAATGGCTGGCAAAATGTCCCATTTCACCACACTAGAAGCACTTGATCTTTGAAAGATCCTTCTTCTTCTTCGACTGCTTCTTCGATGCCAAGGCTGCATCTTCCTTCTTTACTTTGCTCAACGCAGGGCTGTGCTGCCTCTTAGTGAATCTGCGTAATTATTCTTGCCGCAGGATTAACCACAAGTTGTCCCAATCTGGGAGGTCCGCTCTGCCCAAGATACTTTGGACAAAGGTTTCCCACTCATCCGTGACTGCATTAAGGGCAGTCCTGACTATCACTGCATCATCTACAGTAGGACCCGTTGCAGTCAGTTGATCCCTGATTGCTTGCAGTCTGAAGATGAAGTGTTCCATGTCTTCTCCCTTGGTCATCATGAATGACCGCATTTGGGTCTCGAACAACATTTTCCTTTGGACTGATTTTCCCTCATACAGGGAAGTCAAGGCCTTTCACATTTCGTTAGTTTTCTTCTTCTCAGCTATGTGTGGTACAATATGGTCCTTGATACTGTCCATTATCATTCGCTTGGCATGCCCAACAGCTTCCCTATGCTTCCGTAGGAGATTTGCATCCGTTAGTGTGGCCAGAGTCTGTTTTGCATGGTCTCTTAGATTGTACGCTTCAAGGACAATCAGGATCCTTGCTTTCCACACCGAAAAGTTTGAGAGGCCCTCTAGCCTATCCTGATCACGCAGTCCATGAGGAGCCATCTGCTCAGAATGTGTCGGAACTTCTTTTTCTCTTTGCTAGAGAAATGGATCTAAGGTCCTTGGTGAAACCGGTGCCTTTTTCTCCCTCTAACACTTGATTTCCCTCCTTGGAAATCTACCAAATCAACTATGATTCAGCTTCTTCTTTGATCCTCTGATCAAACTCTAAGTTTCCTTTGGCAAGAAACTTCCTGAGAAGCTAATCTCCTTCCAATCTTTGTCACTTGTGCTAAGGCTAAAAATTTTGAAATCTTTAAGATTTTAGCCCCACCAACTCTTCTGAATTTCTACAAATTTTCTGCAGACTTTTCTGGATCTAACAAATTCAGATCTGAATCACACTGGATAGCTTCAGACCCAACTAGCGTTGTTTCTGAGCTGCCTCTGTGCAGTAATTGCGTGGGCTTGCTAGGACACAACGCTGGATAGTGTGAATTTTCTCCTGAAAACTATGTTGTCCCTTCAGATCTGCTTCTCTGCTGCTTTTCCAGCTGCTTTTTGCAACTAGATCCTTTAGATTCTCCTACTGGTGACCCTTCTAGATTTGCAATTGCTCCGATACCATGTAGAAATTTCTAACTCTTATATCTTATGCAGAAATTATTACTGTTAATCCAGTTAAGCTCCGCCTACTTATATAAGTTATCAACTGAATAAATTCAAGTTAACATCAAAGCAAAACACATAACAGATTTCTACCAATTCAGATCTAGAATAAGCAGATGTGCAAATTGACAAAGTGACACAATTATTTCTGGAAGAGATTCTGAAGAGATTTTAGATGAAGGATTGTAGAGCCATGACGACTCCAATGATCACCATCTGGAAGAAAATCAACATGTCCGAAGATGATGAGGCTAATCCTACTCTGTATAGGCATCTCATAGGATCTTTGATGTATCTGGTAAACACTAGGACAAACATCTGTTATGCTGTAAATACCCTCAGTCAGTTCATGGTGGAACCTAAGAGGGTTCATTGGACAGTAGCCAAGCATGTTCTTAGGTATCTTTAAGGAATAATCGAGCTTCGATTGAAGTACACCTGTGGTAGTGACATCAGGTTAAGTGGGTTCACCGACGTAGATTGGGTCGGGAGTCTAGTGTAGAAATTTCTTAATCTTATATATTATGCAGAAATTATTACTGTTAATCCGATTAAGCTCCTCCTACTTATATAACTTATCAACTGAATAAATTCAAGTTAACATCGAAGCAAAACACATAACAGATATCTGCCAATTCATATCTAGAATAAGCACATGCACACATTGACAAAGTGATAGTTATTTCTTGACAAATAGTCCCCGATAAAATTCAAGGTGGGAAAACCGGTCTCTGGCTGCTAGAGGGTTCTATTATTAAGAATATTTCTGAATACACAAATTTGGGTTCCATATCTGGAAAACCCGACAGAGATAACACTAGATCTACAACTCTCTGGCTGATCTAGGGCCAAAACAATGATTGATCCACACCCTCAAACGAGATTTATAGGACTCAATCAAATCTAGGACTAGAAACCCTAGCGCTGCCCCTGAAAGGCTTTGCATCAGCCTCTGAAGCCCCTGAAAACCTCTGTGTCAGCCTTGGATGGCCTCCAAACCCTCAGCGCCACTCCGAAAGGGACTATGTTACCCTAGAATGGGTGACGCAGTCACTACACTTCCCCTAAGGGTCTCTGCGTAACCCCTGAAGGGTTTCGTGAAAATTACGTTGTCCTTGTTGCTGCTGCTGCTGCTGTTGCTGCCTTCTTCTGCGCTGTCCTTGAGCTGATCTCTGTCTCTTGTGTATTTACTGATGACCCCAAGCCTTTCCTTTATATTTTTCTCATTTACAAATCAACGACCATGATCAGATCTTGAATCAATGGCTAAGATTAAAAGAAAGCTTGATCCGTGTGACTTGAGGCAATTTCATCACATGTTTAATTAAATTCACTTTAACTATTTAAGTTTCCTAAGTTTTAACTTTGGAAATATATTAAAATAATTAATAATTTAATATCTCCTAAACCAAATGAAATTTCCCAAATCCATTTCTGGGTCTTGTAGATCAAGTGTACTCTAGTCCTTCCTCAAAATTTGGGACCTAGAGCACAACTGATGCTACCCCAAATACACAAAATATCAACATCTAGTAGCTCGGAAGAGTACCAGTGGGTATTGTTTCAGTCTAGGATCAGGGATGACTTCCTGGTGCAGCAGGAAACATAAATCTGTGGCACTGAGCTCAGCAGAGGCTGAATATATGGCAGAAAATGGAAGTGACCAATATTCTATGTGATAATCAGTGTTGCATCACGCTCTCTGAAAATCCTGTGTTTCATGATCGGTCGAAGCACATTGACATCAGGCGTCACTTCATCAGAGACTGTGTCCAACGAGGAGTTGTACAGTTGCGGTACACTCCAACAGGAGAACAGGTTGCATACATTCTCACAAAGGCTCTGGGGAAGACTAAGTTTGTCTACTTAGAGAGATGATGGGGATGATCAGGAATCCATTCCAGTAGCAGGGATGGATAGGATCATGATTCAAAGGGAGTTGTAGTACAAATGCAACAGTGACAGTGGCAACAGTACAAAAGGCAGCAGTGCAGTAGATGAGGGGCAACATCCAAAGATCAGCAGCGCAGAGGATTCTTCAAAAGCAGAGAAGCATGCAGCAGGAATATTGCTAGAACACCTTCCTCGCTCAGAGGGAGTGTTGATTTTTGTAGCATCAAAAAGTGTTCTAAGTCTCAAACTCTGTGAGTAGGCTTGGATCCAGTGTGCAATATTCCTAATTAGCACTGCTAATTGGAATATTTCATTTTTTGTATAGTTTTGCCGCCTTTAGTTAAATTAATAAATAAAGTGAGAAATAGGGGGTCAACTCACTTTAATAAAATAAAGTGCTTCCTAGTTGATGAACTTTGTGACTTAAAGGGGATGGCCTTAGGGGTCCACACACACACGAGGGGGAGGCCTCACGTAGGCTCCTAAGGTAACTGCGCAGGTCAAGGAGGAGGTCAAGGACGCAGTTAGGGTTTTTGAGGGAGTTAGCACTATAAAAGGTGGGGTCTTCACTCCATTTGGCATTATTGATATGTTATTGATATTGAGAGCTAGACTTCTGTCTACTTCAGCATGCCGGTTGTTTAGTCGGTCTGCAGCATTGTTTAGTGAGAACTGAGTGTCTCCGGTCGGAGATCTCGCCCTTGGCTCCGGGGGACTTCGAGTGCCTACTCGAGCAAGGTATTTCCTGCAGTTTCTGTAGGTGATTTACAGTGGATTTTGGGTGGACGTTTGCAGAGGAGCAGCCCCTTAGAGTGACTGCGCAGTTCAGGAGAGAGGACACAGTTCAGCAGGGAGGACGCAGTCATTGTTGTGCAGCGCAGTTGTGAGGTGATTTGGTGGTGGTTTCAGCGTTTTCCAGTCTTGGGAGATTGTTGTTTCAGCCGGAGGTTTTGCAGGAGGATTTTGGCCCCTTTCCCAGCGTTTTCCTTGAGCTTCTGCGCTGTTCCTGGGAGAGACAGCGTTTTCATTGAGGAGGGGTTGTTTGGTGGATTTTCGGAGGTGGAGCACTTGCTTCACGGTTTCTGGGTTTTGTCCGGAGGGTTGAGTACAGCTAGCCTTCCGATTTTCAGCTCATTCTGGTGTGGGGATCAACCCCTAGTTCCAGTACCTTGCAGCAGCAGTTTTCTACGGCAGTTTTCTCCAGCAGCTAGGACGCAGTTTCTGTTGTAGCCATTTCTTATTCTGAGAGGGTCTCCACTTGCCTAGAGCAAGGATAGGTGCACTCATTCTGATTATCTCTTGTACCCATATACATGTATTCTCAGATTAATAAAATGGCTTAGCGTTCTGGTATTTTATGTGTATTTGTTCCATATTCTAGTTCCGGCATTTTGTTCTATATAGCTGCTTGTTGTTTTGTTGTGTATTACTGTTTATTTCCCGTTGGGGATATTACAGTGGTATCAAAGCATAATTCTGGCTCAGCCTGTGGTGCTAGCAGTCTATGACGCCCGGGGATAATCCCTACTTTGATCAGAGGAGACACAGAGACGTTGAGAGTAGGTGGGAGTTTCCCTTCGGAGAGAGGGATTCTGATCAGGAGCCACCTGAGACAGATTCAGAGCAGGAGCAGCCTGCAATGGACACAGAGCAGCGGAACCCGATGGCAGACGATGAGGGTTCGAGGAGATGGGATACGCTCCTCCAGCACATGCAGGAGATGACACAGAGACTCACGGCCATAGAAATCAGACAGAGAGAACCTCCCAGGGTTTTCCAGATCGGTGAGGGATCGGGTATGTCTCACCACGTGCCAGTGCATGATGTTATCCCCATTGTGGCATCTCATGCACCCACGCGATCCACTATGCCCACATTCTTGCCAGAGGACGCAGGGGCAGGAGTACAGAGAGGTGCACAGAGGGATATTCCAGCACCCACGCGATCCACCATGCCTACCTTCCTGGCAGAGGACGCAGGGACAGCAGTACAGCAAGAGATAGATCCGGGTCGGATGGGTGACCTTTTTACAGAGTACCAGGCTTACGGACCGGCATTCATGGATTCTATCACCTTCAGAGACTATATCCAGGTCCAGCATGACATTAGACCCCGTGATCATCACCGAGGGCACAGGCACCACCGTGATGACCACCGTGCAGCTAGTAGATTTCATTTGCCCACGTTTGATGGCTCATCAAACAGTTCGGCAAAGTCTTGGGTGGAGAAGCTGGACATCTATTTCCAGCTTAACCCGATGTCGCAGTCAGAGGCCATTAAGGTGGCAACATTACATCTGGACGGTGAGGCCCAGGACTGGTGGTTCCATGGGATGACGACACTCGAACATTCTGCAGTGACGACATATGCCGAGTTTACCCGGAGGGTGATAGAGCGCTTTGACAGGAGGGATCCGGAGCAGCATTTTGTTGAGTTGACGAAGCTCAAACAGTCTGGGAGTGCAGAGACATACATTTCAGACTTCTTGAGGATTTCGGTGATGGTCCCTGATTTGTCGGCAGCTCGGATGGTTTACATGTTTGTGGAGGGATTGTCAGAGCCACTTCGTGGCCTAGTCCGGTCGACCAGACCAGCTACCCTTCAGGATGCCATCAGCAGGACTCGGGACTTACAGGATGTCTTACCCAGGACTCGGACACCTTATCCCCAGAGACAGGCCTTCCAGCCTAAGGGGAAGGACACGAGGGTTCTGCCTCCCAAGGCGAATCCTGGGCGAGGGCAGTTTGATGACGAGGCTAGGAGAGAGTTGAGGAGGAAGCGATTGTGCTTCACTTGCCAGGAGCCATGGGCACCGGGACATAGGTGTGCTGCAGGGAAAGCACACTTCATTGAGGTCTTCTCCGAGAGCAGTGGGGAAGAGGATGAGGGGGATGATGTGGAGGCAGGAGATTGTTATGCAGCGCAGAGTACTTTACCACCTCCACCACCCGCAGCAGGTGGGGCATCGTTTGCACCCACTGGGGGAGCTCTAGCCGCATTGCGGGGAGTTCCCAAGTACTTGACACTGCGCGTACGAGGGACAGTGCGCGGGCAGCGGGTTTCAGTCTTAGTTGATAGTGGGGCCACCCACAACTTCATTGATGCCCAGATGGTTGAGCGGAGAGGCATACAGACAGAGGGTTTTGATGGATTTTCCGTCTTGGTCCTAGGAGATCAGACCATGGCTTGTGCTCGATATGTCTCGGAGCTATCAGTGACGATGGGCACTTATACATTGACGGATCACTTCTTTGTGGTGGATATTCCGGACACCAACCTGATATTGGGTGTTCAGTGGCTCATTACTCTGGGGAAGGTCACGACAGATTGGAAGGCCCTAGAGATGGAGTGGGATGATCCCAAGACGGGGAGGCATGAGAAGATACGGGGACAGCACACATACCCACCCCAGACGGTGTCGGCACACAGGATGGAGGCGACCTTCCGCAAGGGAGACATAGAGTGGGCAGTAGAGTTGCGGGCTTCAGAGGCAGTGGATACAGGGCAGGCAATGCATCCTGAGTTACAGTCTATTCTCGATAGGTATGCAGCGGTTTTCGGGATATTCCACCAGGGCAGCCACCGGATCGGGGGTTTGAGCATACGATCGAGCTTGAGCAGGGGATACAGGCCGTGATTACCACACCGTATAGGCATCCCAAGGCCTATCGGGACGAGATAGAGCGGGCTATCCAAGAGTTGCTGGCCCTTGGTCACATTCGGCCCAGCACGAGTCCTTTCACTTCTTCTGTAGTGCTGGTGAAGAAGAAGGACGGCACATTGCGCATGTGCATTGACTACAGGGCTCTGAATAAGAAGACCCTGAAGAACAGGTACCCCATCCCCAGGATCGATGAGCTGATGGATGAGTTGAGAGGAGCACGGTTCTTCTCAAAAATTGACTTGAGATCCGGGTACCATCAGATTCGCGTGAGGGAACAGGACATTCCCAAGACCGCTTTCAGGTGTCACTATGGGCACTTTGAGTTTCTGGTCATGCCATTCGGGCTGACCAATGCACCTGCTACTTTCCAGTCATGCATGAACCACATTTTCAGGGGTCATCTGAGGAAGTTTGTGCTGGTCTTCTTTGATGACATACTTATATACGGCAGGACTTGGGAGGAGCACCTCCAGCATATTGAGACTGTTTTGCACATCTTGGAGGAGCAGCAGTTCTATGCCAAGCTCTCCAAGTGTGAGTTCGGGTTGACAGAGATGCTATATCTGGGGCACATTATAGGAGTGGACGGAGTGAGGGTCCACGAGGAGAAGATCAGGGCCATCAGGGACTGGCCAGAGCCGTGGAATGTGACGGAGCTTCGGGGATTTATTGGCATTTGCACATATTACAGGAAGTTCGTCAAGGGCTTCTCTCAGCTTGCTGCACCCCTCACAGATTTGACGAGAAAGGGGGCATTCAGTTGGTCGGACACAACACAGCGAGCTTTTGACAAGCTCAAGGAGGTGATGAGCAGTTGTCCTGTGTTGGCGTTGCCAGATTTTACACAGCCCTTTGTCCTAGAGTGTGATGCTTCGGGAGAGGGGATTGGTGCGGTTTTGATGCAGGGCGGTCACCCGATTGCTTTTGAGAGTCGGAAGCTCCTTCCACACGAGAGGTTGTATCCCATATACGACAAGGAGATGTTGGCCATTATGCATGCATTGGCCAAATACCGGCAGTATCTAGTGGGCAGCAAATTCAGGGCGAGGACAGATCATAACAGCCTGAGGTACTTTCTGGAGCAGAAGCAGTTGCAGGAGAGACAGCAGAAGTGGATCAGCAAGATCCAAGCCTATGACTTTGACATAGAGTATGTCAAAGGCAAGAACAAAGTGGTAGCTGATGCCCTTTCTCGTAGACCGGCCACGTTGTCACTCATGAGCTTGGACGCTGATTGGAGGGCTCGACTGCTGGTTGAGTACTCCAAGGATAGGTTTGCATGCGAGGTTTTGGATGGGCAGGTAGCTGATGACAGGTACAGGGTGATCGATGAGATCATCTATTACAGGGACAGGATCTTCTTGACTGAGGGATCTCAGCTCAAGAAGAAGATACTCCAGGCTTCACATGATTCACCATTGGCGGGCCATCAGGGGTTCACCAAGACAAACAGGGCTATTCGGGAGAGGTTCTCATGGACGGGCCTCAAGGACGTGCTCCCGACATGTCGGGGAGTCGATGTTTGCCGGCGAAGCAAGGGGATAAAGAGCCATCTGGGAGATGTTGCAGCCTCTTCCCGTGCAGGGAAATGGGAGAGCATATCGAGGGACTTCATCAGGGTTGCCCCTGAGTGGGGGCAAGGACGCATCTTCGTAGTAGTCGACCGGCTAACGAAGTATGCTCATTTCTTCGCCATTTCGGTGCATTACACAGCGGCACAGGTGGCAGAGCTGTTTTTCCGGGAGATTTTCAGATTACATGGTCTACCCAAGACCATCGTTAGTGACAGGGACAGCCGTTTTATGGGTGGTTTTTGGCAGGAGCTCTTTCGACTAGTGGGGACGGAGTTGACACCGAGCACTAGTTATCATCCCCAGACGGACGGGCAGACAGAGATAGTTAACAAGTGGCTGGAGGGCTACTTGCGTAACTACGTCAGTGGGCAGCAGCGAGCATGGCTGAAATGGCTACATTTGGGCGAGTACTGCTACAACACAACGAACCATATGTCCATCGGTATGACACCTTTTTACGCTTTGTATGGATATCATTCCTTATCTTTTGTGGACATGATGTTTGGTGTTAGCAGGGCTCCGCGAGCCAAGTTATGGATCCAAGAGAGCCAAGACATCCTCCGAGCTCTCAAGGACAACATAGCCACAGCACAGAATCAGCAGAAGTTGTATGCTGATAAGGGTCAGGTGGAGAGACACTTTGAGGTAGGAGACCTGGTCTACCTACGGCTACAGCCATACCGACAGTCTTCGCTCAAGCAGAAGGGGGCTGAGAAGCTGAAGCCCCGTTTTTATGAGCCATACAGGGTGATACGCAGGATCGGGCAGGTTGCGTATGAGTTGGAGCTGCCCCAAGGCAGCAAGATTCATAACATCTTTCATGTATCATACCTGAAAAAGGCACTGGGCCAGCATGTGACAGTCACCGAGGAGCTACCACCTACAGATGATGAGGGGCATCTGGTGTTACAGCCGGAGGCTATTATTGACACTAGGGAGAGGCAGCTGCGGAGCAGGAAGATCAGGGAGTTCTTGGTGAGATGGAAGAACTTGCCGGATGAGGATGCCACTTGGGAGGATGAGAGGATATTACAGCATCCATCACTTCAGTTGCTTGAGGACAAGCAACATTCTGCCGGGGGAGACTGTAATATTCCTAATTAGCACTGCTAATTGGAATATTTCATTTTCGTATAGTTTTGCCGCCTTTAGTTAAATTAATAAATAAAGTGAGAAATAGAGGGTCAACTCACTTTAGTAAAATAAAGTGCTTCCTAGTTGATGAACGTTGTGACTTAAGGGGGATGGCCTCGGGGGTCCACACACACATGAGGGGAGGCCTCACGTAGGCTCCTAAGGTAACTGCGTAGGTCAAGGAGGAGGTCAAGGACGCAGTTAGGGTTTTTGAGGGAGTTTGCACTATAAAAGGTGGGGTCTTCACTCCATTTGGCATTATTGATATGTTATTGATATTGAGAGCTAGACTTCTGTCTACTTCAACACGCCGATTGTTTAGTCGGTCTGCAGCACTGTTTAGTGCGAACTGAGTGTCTCCGGTCGGAGATCTCGCCCTTGGCTCCGGGGGACTTCGAGTGCCTGCTCGAGCAAGGTATTTCCTTCAGTTTCTGTAGGTGATTTGCGGTTACGCTGGTGGACGTTGCCGGAGGAACGGGATCGGCCAGTGGCTAACGCGTGATATTGAGAGAGGACGCGGTTTAGTCTGGAGAGGCCTTGATCATTGTTGAGCTGACCTTGATTGTGAGGTGATTTGGTGGTGATTTCAGCGTTTTTTCAGTGTAGGAGATTGTTGTTTCACCGGAGGTTTTGCGGGAGGATTTTGGCCCGCTTCCCGGCGATATGAGCACGGCAGTGCAGGAGAAACCCCGTTTCACTGAGGAGGGTTTATTTGGTGGATTTTCGGAGGTGGAGCACTTGCTTCGCGGTTTCTGGGTTTTGTCCGGAGGGTTGAGTACAGCTAGCCTTCCGATTTTCAGCTCATTCCGGTGTGGGGATCAGCCCCTAGTTCCAGTACATTGCAGCAGCAGTTTTCTACGGCAGTTTTCTCCAGCAGCTAGGACGCAGTCTCTGTTGTAGAGGGTCTCCACTTGCCTTGAGCAAGGATAGGTGCACTCATTCTGATTATCTCCTGTACCCATATACATGTATTCTCAGATTAATAAAATGGCTTAGCGTTCTGGTATTTTATGTGTATTTGTTCCATATTCTAGTTCCGGCATTTTATTCTATATAGCCGCTTGTTGTTTTGCTGTGTATTACTGTTTATTTCCCGTTGGGGATATTATATATTCCAAAGAACCAGAAGAAACTGCTTGTGTGAATTCCACTCGGTTCATGTCTTATTAAAATTTTTAATTATTTTAATGGAGACCCTAAGTCTAGACTCTAAACTTAGTGAAATTAAATAATTAAAGAGTATTAATAACATAGAGTGTGAATCTTCTAGAGAATGAAGATCAAGTCAAGTTTTAATCTTAGCCATTGATTAGACTTCTAATCTGGGCCGTTGATCCATCAACCAGAAGACTATAAAAGAAGGCTTGAAGGTCATTTGGAAAGCAAGCCGGGCATACACTCAGTACTCGAAGGAGATCGATTATGAAGGAATAGAATTCGATTTCAAATGGGAGAGTTGCAGGGCGGAGAGTTGCAGCAGCAGAAGGAGAAGAGGGAGTCAGCAGTGACGAAGCACGGGGACAGAGGGACGTAGAGGGTCACAGAAGGTAGCACAGTGAACCCACGCAGAGTGACACAGTCCAGCGTAGGGACTGTGTAGAGACACATGTAGACAGACACAGAGGAAGTCAGAGGCTCTTCCCGGTTAATGTTGTCTACACCTCGTTTGTCGTCTTCTTCTCGGCAATATGCAGAACCACGTGATCTTTCAATCCATCCATGATCAAGCGTTTAGCCCGCGCCTGATTTTCATTGAACTTCTTCAGAGAATCAACATCGGTCGGCACAACTAGGATGTTCTCGACATTGTCTCTGATGCCATACTCCTCAAGGACTATCACGATTTTGGATTTCCAGATAGTGAAGTTAGACACACCGTCTAACCTATCTTGATCTCTCAGTCCATTCGGGGCCATCTCTACTCAAATTGTCGAAGGAAATGCTCTTCTCCCTTATACTATTGCTACACTCAACAAAAGACCAGATCTGGGTTTCTTTGCGATAAAAACCCTCTAGAGTATGCTCCCTTTGACAAATGGCTTCCCTCCCAGAAATCCTTCACCAATTATGTAGAATCAGTCCTCTACGGTCACTCCACTTGATCAAATCTCAGATTTCTTGGTTAGAAAATTTGTTGAGGGATTGTTCCCCCTACTTTGTCAACCCTACTAGGCATTGTTTTGCACCGACAAAAACAATTTGTTGAGATTTTTTATAGTTGGTGTAGCATCGGGTGTGCTCTAGCCCTGCAATTTTGTGGAGGGGCTAGGACACACTTGATCTCCAAAACCCATAAAGTGTTTTGAGAAATTTCAGTTGGTGTTCAAATTATTCAAATAATTAATTATTTTAATGGATTTCCTAAGTCTAAACTTAGGAAAATTAAATAATTAAAGTGAATTAATTAACAAATGTGCTAAAATGTTTTAAAAGACACGGATCAAGCAGTCTTTTAATCTCAACTATTGATTAATGTTTTAATCTCAGTCGTTGATGAGATAAATGAAAAATTATAAGAGAAAGGCTTGAGGGTCAGTTGGAAGACACATAGTTGTAGAGCTGAGGAATAGATCTAGAATTCTAGGGCGGGTTTGCTAAGAATTTCTGGAGGAATTTCCTGCAGCAAGGGGTAGTATTGGCTAAGCAGATGATTTGATCCTGGAGCCAAGAGTCAGTAAGAGGCAGAGGAGCAGCAACAAAGACAACGTAGAGAAGTAGAGCAACAACTACGCAGGTGTTGCATAGCCGCTACACAGGACATCACAAAGGCTTCAAGGAAATGCAGAAGTTACGCAAAGGGCCTCTAGGGCAAGCGTAAGGCCTGTAGCACCCTTCTAGGGGTTACGCAGTCCCTCTTTGGGCAGCGCAGTGACATTCTGAGGCTAGCAAGGCTGATGTTGGGGCTTCAGGGGCAACGCTGAGGGTTTCTAGGACCAGATCAAGGCTGAATTCTATAAATCCCATGTGAGGGTGTTGATCAGTCAAATATTTGGCACTGGAACTTCAAGTTAGCTGTAGATTTGATTTCTTTTATTCTCTGTTAGGTTTTCCAGATCTAGAACCCAAATTTGTTGTACTCAGAACTACTTACTAATAGACCCTCATATATGTTGCACCGGTTTTCCCGCTTTGGGTTTTTCCGGGGACTTATGTCCAAAAATCCATGTGTCACTTTGTTGTATGAGCATATTATTCAGTAAATGATTTGCATGTGTAGGTTGTAGTTGTGCTTATTTCGGTATTTTCTGAATCTAATTTTTGAAAATCACTTGTATTAATCTAAATCAAGTAGGAGAAATAAACCAAGATACTTCAGCAAAATTTTCACATGGTATCAGAGCGATAGTAGATCAAGTTGGATCTCTAGCAATCAGCTGAAGCAATATTTTTCTTCAGGGTGGCAGAAGAAGTAGCAGATCCGGAAAGGGTATCTTAACATTAGGAGAATGCAGATCCAGAAGAGCACAATGCTAAAGCTGCAGAAGACCTTTAGGCTTACACACACGCTTCCCATGGTAGCATAAGGACTGTGCCACCCAGTCTGGGGTTACACAATCCACTTCTGAGCAGTGCGAAGACTGCGTTGGGCTAGACAGCGAGACGCAGTCCAATCATTTCTCTAGTTGCAGAAGAGTTTTGCCAAGATCCAGAAGCAGTGCTTCAAATCTTCAGCAGTGATGGTGGGGTAGAGATTCTGCAGGTGCAGAATTTTGCCTAGCTAAGGCAACAAAGACGGGAGGAAGATAGTTACTCAGCAGATCTGAGCCAAAGAGATTTGAGATTTAATCAGGAGGATCAGAGGGTGCTGTCCGTTTGTGTTTTTGGTGGAAGATTTACAGGAGGGAAATCAGTCTTCAGCAGAAGCAACTACTAGAGAGTTTCCGTCACCAAGAAACCCAAATCCAAAGGGAGAAGTATTGTGTCTATCAGATATGAGCAAAGATGGCTTGATATTGACTGAGGGATCAAGATAGATTGGACGGCTTTCCCAACTATGTTATTTGGAGGGCCAGAATCCTCTCAGTTCTGGATGAGTATGGTCTTAAAGAGCATGCATAGAAGGTTCTTGTTGTACCAACCGATGCAGATCCTCTCAAGAAGTATGAAGAAAATCAAGAGCGAACGAAGCGTTTGATCATTGACCGAGTCAAGGACCACGTTATACCTCATATTGCTGGGAAGACTATGGCAAATGACATGTGGGTAGCCTTGGACATGATGTACCAAAAAGGCTCCGTAAAAAGAAGAATGCTTCTGGAGAACCAGATGCAGTTGTTCCAAATGATGAAGGGTGAAGAGTTAGATTCGTTCCTCTTCAGGCTTCAAGCCATCCGAGATCAGTTGGTTGGCATTGGTGCTACTCTAGATGAGGGGCTCTTAGTGAGGACTGCTCTGAATGTAGTCTCAGAAGATTGGTAGACATTTGTCCAGAGCATTCTGGGAAGGGCAACGTTACCATCTTGGGAGGCAGCATCGCAGAGGGGTTGTTGGGACTTCAGCAGCGCAAAGAAGCTGTTCTCACGCAGTGCAGTGTTGCAACATGTGGCATGACGTGATCTTTAACTACGTCCATAATCAAATGCTTAGCCCGCGCTTGATTTTCATTGAATTTCTTCAGAGGATCAGGATCTACAGGCTCAACTAGGACATTCTCCTCATAGTTCTTGATGTCGTACTCATCCAAGACTATCAGTATCCTGGATCTCCATATGACAAAGTTGGACACACCGTCCAACCTGTCATGATCTCTCAGTCCATGAGAAGCCATCTAGCTCAAATATGATGGAACAATACTCTTCTCCCTCTTTCTGCTGAAAGACTACAAAAAATCTAGATCTGGGTTTCTTGGCGATTAGAAACCCTCTATAGTAGCTGCTCCCTCTGTCAACTGATTACCCTCCTGGAAATCTTCAGCCAAAACAATCGGACAGTTCTCTCTGATCACCCTCCTGATCGAATCTCAGATCTGTTTGGCTCAAATCTGCTGAGTGTTCAGATTTTGTGTATTTGGGGTAGCATCAGATGTGCTCTAGCTCCCAAATTTTTTGGAGGGACTAGAGTACACTTGATCTACAAGACCCAGAAAGGGATTTGGGAAATTTCATCTGGTTTGGGAGATATTTAATTAATTAATTATTTTAATGTATTTCCTAAGTCTAAACCTAGGAAAATGAAATAATTAAAGTTAATTAAATTAAACATGTGATGAAATTGCCTTAAGTCACACGGATCAAGCTTTCTTTTGATTTTAGCCACTGATTCAAGATCTGATCATGGCCATTGGTTTCTCAACGTGAAAAGTATAAAGGAAAGGCTTGGGGTCATTTGTAAAGACACACAGAGGTAGAGCACTGAAGCTAAGCTAAGATTCTAGGGCAGGTTTTCTAAGACTTATCAGAAGTGTTTCAACTATAAAGAGGGGAGTTTAGATAAAGGGGATGATCTGATCCCAGTGTCTAGAATCAGCAAGAGACAGAGCTCAACTCAGAGAGGCAGCGCAGAGAAGCAGGAGAAGCAGAGGCAAAGAGGGCAGCAGCTGCGCAGCGTAGGGGCAACTTCAGCTACGCAGGTGTTGTGCAGTCCCTCCTAGGGCGGCGTGATTCAGCTGGAAACCCTCGGGGGTTGCACAAAGACTCTAAGAGGCAACGTAAGGACTGTGTCACCCAGTCTAGGGTAACACATCCCTTGCCAGGCCAACGCTGAGGGACGCAGGGGCTTCAAAGGCTGACGCAGGGGTTCTTAGGGCCTAATTTTGGCTGAGTTATGTAAATCCCGTTGGAGGTTGTGGATCAGTCATAATTTTGGCTTCAGAACAGCCGATGAGTTGCAGATCTATTTTATCTCTGTCGAGTTTTCCAGATCTGGAACCCAGATTTGCTGTATTCAGAAAACTCTTAATAAAAAAACCCTCCAATAGCGAGTAGACCGGTTTTCCCGCATTGGGTTTTCCGGGGACAATTTGTCCAGAAAATCATTGTGTCACTTTGTCTATGTGTGCATGTAATTTTTCTAGATCTGAATTGGTGAAAGTCTGTTATGTGTTTTGCTTCAATATTAATCTGAATTATTCAGTTAATAACTTAATTAAGTAGGAGGAGCATAACCTGATCTAACAATAAATTTTTGCATAAGTGTAATATTTAGAAATTTTCACACTGAGCTAGGCACAATTTTGCACAAGAAGAATTTACACCACACCAGCAACTGCTGAAGATATGAAGCATTGATTTCGGATCTTGGCAATACTACTTTGCAACAGAAAATTAACTGGACTGTATCCCTCTGGCTGGCCTCTGCGTGAGCAGACTAGCCCAATGCAGCCTTTGCACAACACAGGCTGTTCTTGTGTCCCTCTAGAGGGTGCTGCGTTGTCTCTGCATCACACAGATGGGACTGTGTGGCCCACGCATAGTCCTTTCTAGGATTGCATCCTCCTGTTCTGAGCCGCCCTTTCCAAATCTGCTGCTTTAGCTGCTACCCTACAGAAAATATGTCTTCAGCTGATTTTGTTGGAGATTCAGCTTGATTTGCAATCATTCTGATACCATGTGAAAATTTCTGAATACAATAATGCAAAAATCCTACTGTAGTACCTTGGTTTACTCCTACTTGTGATTAAATTATACAAGTTATTTCCAGAAAATATTCAAAAAATACCAAAGTAAACACAACTAACATCCTGCACACATACAAATCATTTACTGAATATTACTCTCATTCAACAAAGTGACACAGATTTTTCGGACAATTTTCCCCGGAAAAACTTAATGCGGGAAAACAGGTGCAGCGGATATGAGGGTTTATTATTATTAAGTAGAATCTGAGCATAGCAAATTTGGGCACCTTACTAGTTAACCTGACAGAGAAAAGATAGATCTACAGCTAACTTGTTGTTGCAAAGACTGAAAACTTGACTGATCCACACCATCAAACGAGATTTACAGGACTCGGCCACTTTTTGCCTCTAGAAACCCCAACGTTGCCTCTAAAGCGCCTGCATCAGCCCTGCTAACCTCTACGTGGCTCTGCACTGGCCTGGAGAGGGCTGCATAACCCCAGACTGGGTGACACAGTCCCTACGTTGCCCTGGATGTCCTCTGTGTAACCCTGGAGGTCTCTTGCTGGCTCAGCGTTGCCCTTTCTAGGCCTGTGTAGCGGTTGAAGCCCTCTGCACTGCGCAGTTGCTGTTGTTGCCCTTGCTCCTGAAGCCATTCCACGATTGGATTTGGAGCTAGGGCTCATTCCACGAAAATGGTGTTGGAGCTAGATCTTAGGGTTTCTCCAAATCCAATCGTGGAATGGATTGAAATGTTATGGAGACCTAAAGGACACCCCAACGTAGCTATGGACCAACTTTCACTTGATTTGAACCAGCCCAATGCATTTCGCACTAGCCCTAGGAGGCTATTACAGTTAGGGTAGAAAAATAATAAAAAAGTAAATGAAAAGTATTTTTGGGGTTGATCATCAAGGATCTAGGACTAGTGCCTAGATATTGGGAAGAATGGATTTAAAATGATCAAGATTTGGGAACTTTGCTCTTCAAGGAGGCCTAAAGAAGTAGCTTCACTAATAATGGATGTTGTTACATGGGAACTTTAGACTTTTATACTTCAATATGCAAGATTTGATGGAGTTTCAAGGTAAAAGGTGCAAAACCCACCCCCAGGAAAATTTGCGCTTCTTGCCAAGATGAATAACATATTCAACGAGCGAAGATTACAAGTGTTTCATAAATTTGCATTAAATTTTAGGGCACAAGTAAAATAACGACATAGCACTCCATACATTAGACATAAAGCATTATGGAATTTGCATGAAAATAGTACTTACATGACAAAAAGAGTATATCCATCCATAAACTTTTCAAATAGAAGCTCCAAGAGAGATAGTGAAAATATTCCACACATCAAAATGCATTCAATCATCCAAATCATTCCACAAATTGTAGGTTTGAAATCTTTAGAAAGATATATCCCAAATCCAAGTGATGATGAATGAATGAGATTGCCTCTCTCATATATATACACTCCTCTAAGGAGTTTGAATGGCTAAATTTAGCCTAATGATGCCCCTATAATAAAATAATGTGCAAAATAATCTTATTTTGGTGACAAGCCCACCAAATAGCTCCATAACATGAATAATTAGCCTCCCAAGTGGGCCAAAATGATAGAAAAGTAGCTAGAAGGGTCGTTGGAAGGCCAAATGAAGTCCCTCATGTGCCATAATGAATAGGAGGGCTCCAATAACAGTGATGACCTGTGGTGCTCCCAAGTGGTTGTGGGGCATAAAGAACATCATCACGAGCCTCTAATTGAATAGAACGAGCATGTGCTCCATTTGTAAGGGTTGGAAAAATGATGCAAGCCCTCCCTTGTCTCCCTAGGTGAGACAAAACCCTATTTGGGCCCTAGATAACATGCCAAGTGAGTGTGAAGCTGGCTAGGAAAGGTGGTCTAGATGCATCATCATCATCATAAAACAAGTGGGACACAAGCACGCAATAAGTGGTGTTGAGGATCCCATGGCGTGGCTATCTGTTTTCTATTATAGTGGAGGCCCATGGCTCTCAATGCTCATCCTACAGATGCCATTAAGACCCTCTGGAGGGCTTGGATCCACTATAGGGTGACCAAACCCCAAGATGAAAACCCACTTGTAATCCTGTATAAGATCCAATGTGTCTCCTTGCCTTCTAGTACAACAGTTCATTAGCACAATTGAGGAAGTGAGCTTACAAATCATGGAACCAAGTGGGCACTTCATAGTGGAATGCCCTTCCATAATGGGCTTTATAATGTATAGGTGCCTCCACGCTCAAGGAGGTTAATAAAGGACCCTATTAGGTGGTTTCAACCTCTAAGGGAGTGACAAGTTCATAGTATATCCATCAGATGGGAGGTGTCATGTGAAATAGTGATGGAACAGAGTGGGGTAACAGGGAAGGCTCTAAGCCACATGCCATGGTACAAGGATAGATATAATGAGGGAAGCCCATACTTGGGTGTGTAGATGGTGGAGGGAGCAATCGTGGTACATGAGCCACCCCAGCCTTTGTTTTTCCACCCTTCTTCATATGCCTTTTGTTAATTTTAGTTGACAGTGTTATGCTCTATGCTTAGCACAATTACCTCAAATGTTCCAATAGCAGCCCAATGACAATTTCCAATTTAGTTTTCCAGTAGCAATCACATTAACCATAAATCACATTGACAGTAATTGTAGATAGAAAATAAAATAAAATGCGGAAGACAAGCCAAGACAAGAGGGCACCAGATTTGGTGGATGCCAGGGAAAACCCTTCTATCAATTCCTCTTATTAATATATCAAATGTCGAGCAAAGAGAGAGAGTAAAATAGTCAAAGTTGACTTGCCAAATCAAATTCAAAACAATCTCGTTAAATCTGTAGTCAAACTCAACCATAATCAGAAAGTTAGAGATGTTCAATGAAATATCAAATCTTCCTTTTTGGAGCTCGGCCATACCCAGTCAAACTCTGCTTGATAAGGTGGACATAATCAGCCCAAGGCAGTCCTGAAAATTGCAGTCAAACTTGGTCAACTTTGTAGTCAACTCTGTGGTCAACCCTGCAGTCAGCACTGCGGTCAAAGTGCCCATAAATTCTTGGTTCCTGTGCCAAACTGTACTGCTTGCCAAAAACGAAAATTTCCCACAAAAATCACAGTCAAAGTGCTTGGTCAATGCTAGTCAAACTCCTGCAACAGTCTTGAAATTCGGCCCTTCAATTTCCCCAGAAAATTCATCCTTCTGCCACATGTGTGTGAGAGAGAAGATCTGCGCAATAGTTGTACAAACCAATGAGAGAAGGAGAGAGAAGAAATGTGTATGATGATGATGCCAAATGAGGTGAGAGGGCACTTATATTTATGCAAGTCGTTGAAGGTGCAGAGTCACGTCCATTGAGCTTCATGAGCCTA
Source organism: Pinus albicaulis (assembly GCA_034641835.2). Taxonomy (NCBI): domain Eukaryota; kingdom Viridiplantae; phylum Streptophyta; class Pinopsida; order Pinales; family Pinaceae; genus Pinus; species Pinus albicaulis. Next base: position 888,174,295 of record CM076574.1, read on the forward strand.
CATGATGTGGCCGACTTGAACAATTTGCAAATGTGTGGGCATAAATTCAAAAACATACTTTTGGTTGTCCAAATTGGATGATCTTTATATCAATTTTGTTACTCTCGAAAGGAGGAATTTAATGCAATCATCATTTCCATCAAATGAGTTGTCCCATGGTGGAATTTGGCCCTAGTTATGAATTTTAACACTCCCTCTCAAATAGGGAGAATTCCTCCTGCCAATCCATCCATCATCATCGATCATCATGCAATCTTGTCTTCATGTACCATCTCTGTATCTCATCTCATCTCTGCTCTGATGAACACTGGTATGAATAATGAAGAAGAATTGATCGAGAGTGAGTCACAAGACCTTACCACTCTCCACTGATAAAATTCAGTCCAGAGGTAGAACCTCAATCAGACTTGATCCAAATCAAGTTGTTGAACACCATGCATCCTAGACATAGGGAGTACGACAATACACAATTGGTCCATTGGTAGTGCTATGGTCCCTATCCACTTTTCCCAAGTCATTTGGCCAGATGAGAGGTACTTCCCATGAGTCCCGGACTACATGGGTAGGATGTATGTTGGGGCATCAACAGGAGAAGGTAAACCACTCATCCTGCTCATATGCCATAGAAGAAGGTGAACCGCTCATCCTATGAATATGCCAATTGTAGGGGAAGGTGAACCGCTCACCCTACACACGTGTCATCAAATGTAGGGGAAGGTGAGCCACTCACCCTACACACGTGTCATCAAATGTAGGGGAAGGTGAGCCACTCACCCTACACACATGTCAACTATCATGGGGTATCACAGGGGAAGGTGAACCACTCACCTTGTGGTCACTTATAGCTCCAAGAAGTACCTCAATGATCTAGGTGGACATTGGTGGCCACCCACCTATTCCATTTGGACTCGCACCATCAGTTCTTTCAGTTTTTCACTTTTACCACAACTTACTATTTTTAGCAGGTTGTCGGTTCCTGAACTTTCGGAGCCATTTGGAGGCCCTAATGAGCCACGTGGATATTGGTGGCCACCCACCAATTCCATTTGAACCCCCACCATTAGTTCTTTCATTTTTTCAGTTTCGGCACAATTTACTATTTTTAGCAATTTTTCGGGTCTTGAACTTCCGGAGCCATTTTGAGGCCCTAAATGACGTTTTTTGGGAAAGCCAGGATAGATCTTTCTAATGAGGTATGATGCGCGTCAAACGAAAATCGTATGCCAAAGTTACGTCACCGGGAAGTTGAAACACCAATTTACCCAAACGGGGCCCATAGTTTTGGCGCTTCATCTCCTACGGTTAAGTTTTTGGATGTTTAGGGTTTTGCATTGTTTCTCAACAATAAATAGGCTTTCGAGCCTCATTGTAACACAGTTCAGAGGCATGTAGCTGCCACATCTCTTCTCAGAGATAAGCTACCATCGCCCTAGCTAGTTTATTTCCATTCTGTCTGTAAACATATTTCAGTTATTTGCTATTAATGAAATGAAGTATTATTTCTGCTGCATCTCTGTGTTTATTTCTATTTATTTATTTTATTGTGTTTCTGCATAAATCTGGATTAGTGGTATCAAAGCAGTCTGCTCTTTCTCTGTTTTTCTTTGCATATCCCCAACGAGGTGAGGGTATAAGGAGTTAGGGCTCGATCTGGTTGAACCTTTGCAAGATCAGCCTTACAAACCCCGACGACCTCCCATGGCAGAAAAAAAGAAAGACGAGGGCGCAGGAGATCCTATAAAAATATTGCTCGAGGAGGCCCTCGAGAAACAAGGAACGTGATGATGGATAACTTTTCTCAGATCCTTCAATGGCTACCCACCTACGGCGCATCTGCATCCAACAACCACTTTGGAGGCGCCACACCCTTCAAGGTACAGTTAAACTTTGACATTGATGTATATGAAGGCCAGATAGATGCAGACGTCGTAGATAGATGGTTGAATTTGCTAGAAGGGTATTTCTCGGTCCACAATTTATCCGACCGAGAAAAGATTATTTTTGCACTCCTAAAAGCTAGCCCCCATGTCAAAGATTGGTGGGAAACCTACTATGATCAAAAAGACGAGGAACCTTCTCTGTTCTCGGTCGTACCCACTTGGAATTCGTTTCAAGATGACATCAAGGAACAATATTACCCTGTGGAGAGCTATGAGGACAAGTACATCCAATGGACCATGTTGCGGCAGCAAAGGGATCAAGATGTGCACGAACTAACGAATTTGTTCCATACCCTGCGCACAAAGTTGGGTATTAAAGATTCAGAGAGACATTTGGTGCTCAAGTACCGCAGCTGTCTGCAGAGACACATTCAGGAGGAAATGGTGTTCCTAGACATTACCTCACTTGGCACGGCTTATTGCTATGCCCCCAAGATTGAGCAGAAATTTAAGCAAAAGAAGTGAGACTTTGGATCAGCGGATCCGAAGCCAGGGAAAGGCGCCCCCGAATCACAGAAAAAGGGGCAGAGCCAAAGCGGGGTGACTCAGAACACCTCCACAAATCCAAAGGACACGGGGAAGTGGTGTGAATTTCATAACAACCCCACTCACAGTACAAACAAGTGTCGGGCCAAACAGTTGATGGTGGCTGAACTAAAGGCACCCGAATCAGATGCATGTTCTGATCCTGAGCTAGAACCAGACAAGGAAGATGACAAAGGGAAGTAGATCATTGATGCGGACCCCAGTTCCATTGTTGCCACCACCAAGCTCCAGAGGGAGGATCCCGAGGATCCAAAGGAGGGAGAGCGTCTCTTCGATTGGCAGATGTGGGATAAGGGTTCTCCACTACAATTTCTTGTCAATAGCGGAAGCCAAAAGAACCTCATTTCAGCAGAGGTCGTGAAGCGGCTCAACCTACCGACCATAGCACACCCACAGCCATATACCATTAGGTGGCTTCACCTAGGGAGAGATCTCTGCGTCCGCTAGCAGTGTCACCTTCCTTATAGCGTCAAGCCATTCACGGATGAGGTATTTTGTGACGTTGCTCCTCTTGATGTAGTTGATGTATTATTGGGCCAACCATATTTGTGGAGGTGACATGTTGTGTATGAATCTAAGCCTCGTGCTGTCATTATTACTTTGGGAAATAACTTGTACAGGATACCAGAGGTAATACGACCTCTTTCCATCTCTTTAACTACTGCAAAACAACGCAATAAGATTATTTCCCAAACAAAAAAATTTATTTGCATTACCATTCTCCCACAAGGAAAGAATAAGATTGTGGCCACAACCTCAAAACAGGGCTCCCCTACACAGTAGCAGCAGATGGACAAAGGCATGGAGAAATACGAAGACATTTTCTCCTCACCCACAGAGGTTCCTCTACACTGTCCGGACAAGCACTCCCTTGATCTGACCCCCGGCACACTGCTGCCTGATATTGCCATCACTCATGCGATTACACAGACAAAATCCACACATGTACTGTCTGAGGAAACCAAATTTATTGAACGCATCCAACACGTCTACCAGCACGTCTTCCAGCAAGTTCGCCAGCAGGTCCACGACATCCTGGACAAATCCAATACCAAGTTCAGCAGAATTTGCCTCTCATGAAGGAACTTAATGCAATGGGGACCATTGCTCCCTAAGGAGAGAGGAATGATCCAGGTGGATATTGGTGGCCACCCACCTATTCCATTTGGATTCGCACAATCAGTTCTTTCAATTTTTCACTTTCAGCACAACTTATTATTTTTAGCAGGTTGTCGGTTCCTGAACTTTCAGAGCCGTTTGGAGACCCTAATGAGCCACGTGGACATTAGTGGCCACCCACCTATTCCATTTAAACCCCCACAATCATTTCATTCAGTTTTTCAGTTTCGGCACATCTTACTATTTTTAGCAGTTTTTCGGGTCTTGAACTTTCGGAGCCGTTTTGAGGCCCTAAACGACGTTTTTTGGGAAAACCAGGAGCAAAATGGGTCCATGGACTAATGTTGCTCACACCAAAAGTTGCACTCGGATAGATCTGTCTAATGAGGTAGGATGCGCATCAAACAGATATTGTATGCCAAAATTACGTCCACGGGAAGTTGAAACACCAATTTACCCAAATGACGCCTTTAATTTTGGCGCTTCATCTCCTACGGTTATGTTTTTGGATGTTTATGGTTTTGCATTATTTCTCAACAATAAATAAAACTTCGAGCCTCATTGTAATACAGTTCAGAGGCATGTAGCCACCACATCTCTTCTCAGAGATAAGCTACCATCACCCTAGCTAGTTTATTTCCATTCTATCTGTAAACATATTTCAGTTATTTGCTATTAATGAAATGAAGTATTATTTCCACTGCATCTCTGTGTTTATTTCTATTTCTGTATTTTATTGTGTTCCTGCATAAATCTGGATCACTCAAGCCCCAAGAGCTCCCAAATCTCAATGTCCAACTCAAGCAGGGCCCTCATGAGAGGGTCTTTCCACGATTGCATGTTTCTCTCAGAAGGCTAAGAATTTGACCTTCCCTAAGGGCTTCGTGAGGATGTCTGTGACCTGCTCATTTTTCCTGATGTGTTGGAGCCTTATTGCTTCCCGTTGACCATACCCTGGATAAGGTGGTACTTGATATCGATGTGCTTGGAGCGGTCATGGAACAAGGGATTCTCTGAAAGGTGAATCCCACTTTGGTTGTCGCAGAAGATCATTGTGTTATGCAACACATGATCAAATAGCTCACTAAAGAGCTTCCTCAACAAAACAACTTCACAACAGGCCATACTAGTAGCAATGTATTCGACCTAGACGGTGATTAGAGCAACCAATTTCTTCTTCCTGCTCATCCAATAAATTGACGCAGACCCCAATGAGAAGCAACATACATACGTGCTCTTGCGGTCCACCACATTGTCAGCCCATTCAACATCAATATATCCATGTGGCCTCAAATTCTCGACAGTGTATCTCAGTCCATATTTGATTTTGCCACATAGATATCTCAAGAGATTCTTAACAACAATCTAATGTATGTGATGAAGCTCGACCATAAATTGACTCAATGTATTCACAACGAAGCATATATTCGGTCGAGAGTTTTACCAAGAACATCAAGGCCCCCACAAGTTGTCGATAGTCGGAAGGGTTTGCCAATTCGGGCCCAACACCTCTTCCACATAGTTTCTTGAAGTTGAGTTCCATCGGAGTAGACACAGACTTGCAATACACCATCCCACATCTCTCGAGCAACTTCACAATGTATTTTCCTTGAGAAAGGAAAATCTCACCCGGTTTTTTCCAGACCTCTAGGCTTAGGAAGTAAGGCATCACACCTAGGTCCTTCATTTTGAATTCAGAATCCAACTCCCTCTTGCATTGATAAATGAGAGGGCCTGCACCTGTTAGAAAGAGATCATCTACATAAAGGTCCAAAATGAGAGGCATGTCCTTTTCAACCTTCAAGTATAGGTTAGGATCAACATTGGTCCTTGTAAATCCTAGCTTCATAAGATAGCTATCAATCCTCTCATATCAAGCCCTAGGGGCTTGCTTCAACCCATAGAGAGATTTCTTCAACCTGCATACGTGTGTCCTTCGATCCTGTACTTCGAACCCCCATTTGATGTAGGCTCCATCCTTGAGAGGCAACAAGAGCAATAAACGATCGGATAGTGGTATATCGGGAAATTGATGCAAATATCTCATCATATTCCACTCCTTCCTTTTGAGAGAAGCCTCGAGCAACAAACCATTTTTCAACACTCCCATCAGCTCCATTTTTAATTTTGGATAACCATTTTGAGGTGACTACAGACTTGTCCTTCGGTCTAGGCATCACATCCCAAACATTATTTTTCATGATAGATTCATATTCCTCATTTATCGCATCCTTCCAGACTTGGTGCTTTATGACTTCTTCGAACGTGCATCGCTCAATTTGAACACTAGTACTCATAGCAACTAAGTACCCTTGATACTTGTTCGACTTCTTACTTCCGCGAAATGTCCCTCTTGGAGCAGTATGTATTTCACTATCTTCGATAGTATCTTTGAGCAACAAAGGTATTTTCCTTGAGGTAGAGGGATCACCGGGAGGTGGATCAATGGGATCCATCAGGCCTTCAACATCGGGCATAGGCTCATCTGTCGGAGGTTCATCCTGATTTTCTGCAACATCATCATTATCCTTCCTTGGAATGGGGAGATCTCTGGCCTTCCAAAGGACAATGTCTTCAGCGAAGCTGACATCATGGCTAACTTCCACATCTCTTTGTATAGGCACATAGATTGTAATATTTATATGCCTTTGAATTTTCACTATAGCCCACAAATATACCTTTTTTCTAGATGCTTCTAACTTGTTTCTTTTCTCTTTACGCACATGAAAATATATGGGACAACCAAATATTCTAAAATGAAAAACGTCAGGTTTCTTACTAGTGAAAAGTTATTTGGGTGTCTTGAAATCCAATGCTTGATGTGGACTCCTATTTTGAACACACACAGCAGTGTTGGCAGCTTCTCCCCATAAGAACTTTGATAGGCCTTGATCATGGAGCATGGCACGGGTGGCTTCCATTATTTTTTGATTATTTCTTTCAGCAACTCCATTTTGCTTAAGAGTGTATGGAACGATGGTCTCCCTCTTAATGCTAGTCTCTACAAAATTCATTGAATTCATTTGATTCATATACGGTTCCATTGTCGGTCCTCAATATTTTGATCTTCTTCCCTATTTGATTTTCCACCAAGGCTTTGAAAGAATGGAACCAGTTGAACACTTCATCCTTCTTCTTCAAGAAATAGATCCATGTTTTGCGATAGAAGCCATCACAAAAATTTCATAGTATAAGTATCCTCCCAATGATGTTATGGGCAACATTCCAGATAGGTTAGAATGGACCAATTGAATAATATCGGTAGTTTGGCTTTCACTAGAAGGGAATGGTCCCCTTGTAAGCGTCCCAATTGCACAACCCTGACAACTCCTTCATGATTCACATTGAACTCGGGCATACCTATGACCATCTTCCTTACCCTAGGTAAGGCTTTGTAATGAAGGTGGGCAAAACTTTGGTGCCATAATTCAGATTGAAGAGAAGTATTGCAAGTCAAGGCTCCTAAAGGACTTCCTCCAACTTCATAAAGAACATCAATACTAAATCCAAGTGTGAATGCATCTTTAGGGTTTTTTTGCCAAATACGTACCTTTCCATCAATGAATGCTACCTTGAAGCCTTTATCTTCCATCGCAAAAATAGATACTAGGTTCTTCTTCAAGTCAAACACATAGAAGACTTCTTGTAGAGGAACAATTTGACCTTGATTTAAGCAAAGAGTGACAATACCCATCCCTTTCACGGGGTAGGTGGCATTATCTCCAAGTATAATCTCCAAATTAGTCTTATTTTCCACCAAAAATGAGAGGGCCTCCTTGTACCTAGTGAAGTGCCTTGAGGGTCCACTATCAATCAAACAATGATCCAAAGTATCCGGAAGAGAGGCGGTAGATAGAGTGAAAATAAGATAAAATTCATTTGTTTTCTCTACAACATTACTTTCCTCATACCTAGAATTTCTTGTCCTTTTGGGAGGTCGACCATTTCCATATCTAGCAGTGGGAGCATTCCTCTTTCCTTCATTGTTGAACCTGTTGTTCCTTTGATTTCCATTGCCTTTGAAATTGTTGTCGTTGTTGTTGTCATCGTCCCTTGGAGAATTCTTCTTGCGAGGGCATTCTCTAGCATAGTAACCGATCTTGTTGCAATTATAGCACCTTCCTTTTCTTCCTTCTTTGAATCCTTGACCCTGTCTCCTTGGACCAAAATTATTCTTCCTCTTAGCATGAGCGGAGAAAGAAGTAGGTTCATTTCCATTTGAAGGCTTGTCTCTCTCCATCATCCTTGTCTCTTCTTGAGTGCATATAGCCAATAATTCATCGAAACTAAGAATCCTGTCATTTTTTAGAACGGTGGTGTTAGATACATCCCATGCTCTTGAAAGGCCTCTAAGTGCGATGAGGTTGAACTCCTTGCCATCAATAGCTTCTCCAATAGATAGTAGATCATTCTTTATTTGTGTTATTCGCATGAAGTAGGATTGGATAGACTCCCCTTTATCCATCTTGATGTCCTTCAACTTGTTATTGAGAAACAGGATTTGATTTGCATTGTTTACTTTGAACATCCCAATCAACTTATCATACATCTCCTTAGATGTTACCAAATCATAAATATAGGCAACCAAATGCTTTTGAATGGAGCCTATGATAATTCTTTTAGCTTTGACCTCACGTTTCTCTGAAAATTTTGGAATCCTTATTACAAAAACCCTACTGCAGTATTCTGATTTACTTCTCCTACTTGTTTGATTTAATTAACAAGTTATTTTTTTCTAAATTATTCAATAAAACATCAAAGTAAATACTACTGCAACCTACACATACATACAGATCAATTACTGAATAATAAAGCCCACATGACAAAGGACACACAATATTTTTTTGACAAATGTCCTTGGAAAAACCCAATGTGGGAAAACTGGTGCAAGAGCTCTTGAGGGTTTTATTATTATGCAGAATTTTGAATACAATCAAGGGCACCAGGAGAGGTTTTCCCAATAGAGAAAATCTCAGAAGATGTACCTCTATCTCTTGAAGACAGAAAATATGGTTGATTAAGCTAAGGATGAAGAACCCCACAGGTGCCTATGCAGTCACTGCATCACCCTTCAGTTTGGCTGCTTCACACCTTCCAGATCTGTTGAAAACAACCCCTTTCTGGACCACTAGAACCCTAGTGTTGCCTTTCCCAGCTCTGCGTCAACCCCACCAGCCCTGCGTGAGCCTCTACGCTGCTCTGGCTGGGCTTGCGTCACCCCGACTGGGCCTACGCTACCTTTGCGTGAGCCTGGCTAGGTGACGTCAACCCTACTGGGTCTCTGTAGTGCTCGGATACAAATCTGCCTCTCTGCCAATGTATTCTTGTCCTCGGATCTGAAATCCCACTGTTGATCTGCCCCTCACTGCACTACAAGTTCACTCGAAAATTCTCAGCAAACCGCACCCCAAAATTTCAACTTAGCTCAAGTACTACCGTTATGTGTGCCTTCTCCAACTGACCCCAAGCCTTCCTTTAATACTTTTCTCGTTGAATATTCAACGACCGTGATCTAATCTCTAATCAACGGATAAGATTAGAAAAGACTTGATCCACATCACTTAGAACATTCTCACCCACATGTTTTAATTAATTCACTTTAATTATTTAATTTCCTTAAGTTAGACTTAGGGTCTCCGTTAAAATAATTAATTACTTGAATAACTTTCACACCGAGTGGAATTTCTCCAAACGATTTCTGGTTCTTGGAGATCTCATGTGTTCTAGCCCCGCCACAAAGTTTCGGAGCTAGAGCACATCCGATGCCACCCAAAAAATCAACACTCCTTCTTAGCGAGGAATGTGCTTTAGCAACACTTCACTACAGAAACATTACTCTAATCCATGACATCGGTCCCCTACATTGTTGTTGCTCGGCCTACTGCCCCTCATCCACTGCGATGTTGCCTTCTGTACTGCTGCGCATGACTATGCCATACTCACTGCCTCATCTGTATTGCAACTCCCTCTCAAATGTTGCATCATGCTGCCCATAGCACTGTCACTGCTAACTGTTGCACTGCAACTTAGTTGCTGAGAAGTAAGCAATTGAAGGACATCACCCAAAACACTGATAGACAAGTCAGTTTGGCTGCATCTCGATACTGAAGGACCCTCTGCGTCTGAACTGCGCTGACCCTCTGAAGCACTACGCTGTTGTTGCTCTGCACTGCCCCTTTGCGCTGCTGAAGTCCCATCAGCCTCTGCGTTGCTACTTCCACACTGTTGCTGCCTTTGCACTGAGCTGCTCCAGTCTTCAACTGCCACTGTGCCTCCATAATCCTCTACACCAATTGACTCTAATCATCCTGCTATTGTCTTTAAGGGTTCCTGTAGCTTGCATGTGATCCAAGAGTTTGGGCACCTCAAGGATCCTACCCCAACAACATCTGTAGATCAATCTATAGATCTATGTCGCCCCATCTCTTCTCTCGAGGTACATGAGCACTCATAGCCACATCATCATCACTGCCATCATCCCCCTTGGCTGTCGCAACCTTAGAATCTGAATCTTCCTTGCCCTTCTTCTTATGAGGACAAGTATTGGCGTCCCAATTCGCCACATCTGAAGCATCAGACCTTGGAGAGGTCCTTTTTCTTCTTCCCTTGCTGTTGCCGTTGTCCCTTAGATGTGAGAGCCGCATCTTTCTCCTCCTTCTTGATCTTAGCTCCTTTGTTGCTGCCCATCTTGGACATCCTCCTGATCTCCTCTTGACGAAGAGTTGCCCACATGTCCTCCCAATTTGGAAGTTGTGCTCTGCCCAAGATACTTTGGACAAAGGTCTCCCAATCATCGGTGACTGCATTCAGGGCAGTCCTCACCATGAGACCATCATCAGCAGTTTCCCCCATAGCAACTAGCTGATCTCGAATTGCCTTTAATCTAATGAAGAAGGGGCCAATTTCCTCTCCCTTGTGCATCTAAAATAGTCGTAGCTGATTCTCCAGAACCATCTTCCTCTGGATAGAAGTACCTTGATACAATGTGGTCAAGGTCGTCCACATCTCATTTGTCGTATTCTTCTCGAAAATGTGTGGGACCACATGATCCTTTACCCCATCCATTATCAAGTGCTTGGCCCTTGCTTGTGCTTCCTCATACTTATTCAATGGATCAGTGTCAACAAGAAAAGCTACAGCCTTCTCGGCATAATATTTGATGTGATAATCGTCAAGGAATGACAGGATTATGGCCTTCCAGATGACGAAGTTAGATGCACCATCTAACCTATCCTGATCCCTCAATCCATGTGAGGCCATCTCTGCTCAAAAAAAATTTGAAACGAATGCTCTTCTCCCTTCTTCTTCTGCTACTCTTAGGAAGAGATTGGATCTGGGTTTCTTGGCGATAGAAACGCTCAAAAGAATACGCTTCCTCTGACCAATGATTTCCTTCCCGAAAATCCTCCACCAATTCTGTCGAATTAACCCTCTCCAATCACTCCACTGATCGGATCTTAGACTTCTTGGCTAGAAAGCCTGTTGAGGAACTGTTTCCCCTTACTTTGTCAACCTTGCTAAACACTGTTATGCACCAGCAGAAACAATGCCCCACCAGCAACTTCGAAGATCAAAACTGTACCTTCAGCCACGGCAATTGGCACAACATCAGCCCCTCTCGGACTCTGTCACCCTCTTGCACATGCGTCAGCTCTGCGTGAGCTAGACAGGCTCTGCATCACCCTTCTGGGCCTGCGTGAGCTAGACAGGCTCTGTGTCAACCTTGTTGGGTCTGCGTTGTCCCTTTGGTGTTGCACAACCTCTTTTCGGATTTGTGTTGTCTCAATCGCCTTCCTGCAGCAAAAATCTTCGTCACTTCGTTGATGGCTTCAGCTCCCCCTGATCTACAATAGCTCTGATACCATGTGAAAATTTTTGAATCCTTATTACAGAAACCCTACTGCAGTATTTTGATTTACTTCTCCTACTTGTTTGATTTAATTAGCAAGTTATTTTTCTGAATTATTTAGTAAAAGCTAAAACATCAAAGTAAATACTACTGCAGCCTACACATACATACACATCAAGTACTGAAGAATAAATCCCACATGACAAAGGACACACAATATTTTTTGGACAAATGTCCCCGGAAAAACCCAATGCGGGAAAATCGGTGCAACAACTCTTGAGGGTTTTATTATTATGCAGAATTATGAATACAATTAAGGGCACCAGTAGTGGTTTTTCCAATAGAGAAAATCTCGGCAAATGTATCTCTATCTCTTGGAGAGAGAAAATATGGATGATTCAGCTGAGGATGAAGAACCCCATAGGTGCCTACGCAGTCACGGTTTCACCCTTCAGTGTGGTTGCTTCACACCTTTTGGATTTGCTGAAAACGAGCCCTTTTTGGCCCATTGGACCCAGCGTTGCCTTTCCCAGCTCTATGTCAGCCCTGCGTGAGCCTCTGCACTGCTCTGGTTGGGCCTACGTCACCCCTATTGGGCTTACACTGCCTCTACATGAGCCTGGCTGGGTTGCGTCACCCTTGCTAGGTCCCTGTGCTGCTCTGGTACAGATCTGCCTCTCTGCCAATGTACTCTCAACATCGCATCTAAAATCCCACTACCGATCTGCCCGTCATTGCACTCCAAGCTCATTCGAAAATTTTCAGCAAACCGCACCCCAGAATTTCGACTTAGCTTAAGTGCTACCGCTATGTGTGCCTTCTCCAACTGACCCAAGCCTTCCTTTAATACTTTTCTCGATGAACATTCAACGACTGTGATCTAATCTCTAATCAACGACAAAGATTAGAAAAGAATTGATCCATGTCACTTAGAACATTCTCACCCACATGTTTTAATTAATTCAGTTTAATTACTTAATTTGCCTAAGTTAGACTTAGCGTCTCTATTAAAATAATTAATTATTTGAATAATTTTCACACCGGGTGGAATTTCTCCAAATGATATCTGGGTCTTGGAGATCGCATGTGTTCTAGCCCCTCCTCAAAGTTTCGGAGCTAGAGCACATCCGATGCTACGTAAAAAATCAACATTTTCTTATACTTCGTCTTCGCAGTAGTAGGTGCTTTTGAAGGAGGCTTTACAACTCTTCCCTGCATAGTCCATGGCATTATGCTCTTCTAAAGTCAAATCCAAAGTCGTCTTTCATGCATGATAGTCGGATTTGTCCCCTCAGATTTGAAGTAAGATGTAGTTGCCATTGAAGCTAGTCCAATAATCTTGTCTAACAACTCTCCCTTAGTGATTTCTTTTCTCTCTCTTGCTTGGGCTTTGTCTTCACCTAAGCTCTCATACCATGTTAATTTTAGTTAACAATGGCATGCTCTATGCTTAACACAATTACTTCAATGTTCCTTTAGCAGCCCAATGACAATTTGCAACATGCTCTATGCTTAGCACAATGATTTCAATGTTCCTTTAGCAGCACAATGACAATTTCCAATTTAGTTTTCCAATAACAATCACATTAGCCATAAATCGCATTGATAGTAATTGTAGATAGGAGATAAAATGAAATGCAGAAGACAAGCCAAGACAAGAGGACACCATATTTGGCAGATGTTAGGGAAAAACCCCAATGTGGGGAAAACCTTTGATCAATTATTCTTATTATTATATCAAATTCTCAGCAGAGAGAGATAGTACAATAGTCAAAGTTAACTTGCCAAATCAAAGTCAAAACAACCCTGTCAAATCTGCAACCAACTGCAGTAAAACTCAGCCCTAATCAGAAAGTAAAAGATGGTCAACGCAACAACAAATATTCCTTTTTGGAGCTTGGTCATACCCAGTCAAACTCTCCCTGATAAGGTTGTCAAAGTCAACCCAAAACAATCTTGAAAACTGCAGTCAAACTTGGTCAACTCTGAGGTCAACCCTGCAGTCAACCTTGCGGTCAAAGTGCCCATAAATTCTTGGTTCCTGTGCCAAACTGTACTAATTGCCAAAAACGAGATTTTCCCACAAATATCACAGTGAAAGGATGAGTCAAAGTGCTCGGTCAACGCTGGTCAAACTCCTGCAATAGTCCAGAAATTCGACCTTGTAGTTTTCCCATAAAATTCATTCTTCTACCACACGTGTGAGAGAGAGAAGATTTGCCCAATAGTGGTACAAACCAATGAGAGAAGGAGAGAAAATAAATGTGTGTGATGATGATGCCAAATTTTTTTCACAAAGAAAAAATTCGTAATTTTATTTATGAGTAAACAAATTTACATGTTGCATGTGCTGATATATGTCCAAAGACATTTAGAAAGCCGCAGAAAAAATAAGCAAAAGAGATACAATTAGGATTTTCTCCCCTTCTTCTTTTCAACCTTACGCCAAGCACCAAGTGTTGGCCCGGTCTCGATAAGGATGAGCTGATTTTCTTCCATTGGTGCTCCGTTATCCTTATCAGAGTCTGATGTGTCTGTTGTATGTGTTCGTTTATATCCCCCACTGTCTAGTGTTCCAGGTACCATTTCCTGCTGAGTCTTTGTGGTGGTGTCGAGAGGATCTTGCATTTCCTGTTCTTGTGTGCCCAAGGAAGTATCTGTCTGTTGATTCTCTTGTGGTGTTGGTTCCACCTCTTCTTCCTGTAGTTCTGGCTCTTCAGAGGGAAATTGCCAACCTTTTGCCGCTTTGCCTGTTTTCTTCTTTTTCCTGTTATCCCGTTTGGCTGCCGGGCATGTGTTTTGTAGGTGTCATGTACACCTACATATCCGGCATCTGAAGGTTGTGTTCTCATAATCTAAATGTTGTGTCCATCTCTGTTGTTTGTTGTTCAGCATAATGGACTCTGGAAGTCCCTTGCTCAAGTCAACCTCCACACAGATACGTGCAAAGGTGAATATGCGCTCCTCCAGGCTTTGAGTATCTGTTTTAATGTATCTACCCAGGGTGTTTCCAATGCAGGCAAGTACATTTTCATTCCAAAAATGTAGCGGGAGATTGTAGAGCCTTACCCAGACCAGCATTTTGGTCACTTCCATGGTGTTGGCGTCAAAATCTGGGAACCATGGTGTAATGAATAGTCCCGTAGAGCCCCAGAACCATGGTCCCTGGCTGATAATGACATCTCTGGCCTCAGTAGATGAAAATTTGACAATGAAGAAACCTTTAGAACATAGGTGTATTTCACATTCCATGGTCCAGTTTGTAAAAATCCAATGGAACAGCTCCATTGGTTTGGGCCAGAAACAGTTGAATCTGCCTATAATGGCTTGGGATTCGTAGGCAGTTCTATGCACATCAATGTCTAGACTGTCTATATTTATTTCAGGCACGCTGTCCTGCAGTTCTACAATGTATGGCTTAGGGGAACTTTCAGCAGGGGCAGCTGGTACTGTGGAACAGGTTTTGTCCCCTTGTAATACATTCCGGTATGAGCCTTTTGTGGGAACTGTTCTGGATGTTCTTGCTCCCATGGTGGATCCTTGTGCCCTGTTTTGTCCCATCATTCCACCCCTCAGTCTAAGGTTGAGGCAGATGGAAGAGCCAGGGCCAATGGCATAATCTTTAAGGGTGCAATGGTCAGCTAAGGCCTTTCCCCCAAATATCAGTAACTGAGAATGAACTGGGTAACCCGCCACAGACCAGATTTCTTCCTTCAGTTGTGGTATGGAATCAGTTGGTCGAAACCATAATACAATGCTATTGCCTACAGGAGGCTTAATGAAAACTTGGAAGGCTTTCGAGCCTACCTGATGGTCGATGTTACAGATATGCGGGTTGTATTTGTTGACTATAGGCAAATCGTTCAGGTCGTGGGCCAATGCATGGCATGTATGGTCCGAGGGCTGCCATAGAGTCGCATAGGGCCTGCCCGTCAACCAAAATCAATGCTGCCTCCGCACCCATTGTTCTTTGTCCCATCCGGTGTAGAAGGGGAAGGAACAGGGGCGAACAGCCGAGACCCCTAGCAATAAGCACGATAAAAACTGCAGATGAGGGAGGTAAGATACCCATAGCCTGTAGGTGCGGATGTCTGTTGTCGATGGAAGAAGACCACCAGAACCGGTCCAGAGCTGTGAAAACATAAAACAGAGATTCCTCCTCGAAATGGATGCCGCTCTGTGCCCCGAAATCCTCTAAAAAGTTTGTATTCTGTGTCAAATCGTGGCCTGAGTTCAGTGCAGACGAGGGGGAATGAGCGATTCGCCACCGAACAAAGGTAAATAGGCACAAGAGTTCGATGCGGCGCCTCATAATCATGGTCCGCCGCCACTGTAGACAGAGCAGCCGCGCCCAGTGCCCTAGGGTTTCCACGATGTACCGCGCTCCCATCTTTTTTCGCATGATGCCAAATTAGGTGAGAAGGCATTTGTATTTATACAAGTCGTTGAGGGTGAAGAGTCACATCCATTAGGTTTCATGAGCCTACATGATGATGTGGCCGACCTAAACAATTTGCAAATGTGTGGGCATAAATTCAAAAACACGCTTCTGTTTGTCCAAATTGGATGATATTTATATCAATTTTTGTCCTCTCGAAAAGAGGAATTTAATGAAATCATCATCTCCATCAAATGAGCTTCCCCAAGGTGGAATTTGGCCCTAGTTTTCAATTTTAACACTTTTGTCTTTTATTGATTTTTCTTTCTTTTAACTGCTCGGGGCTCCAGGGAATGCGAGCATGATGTGAATGATATAGCAGTGGATATCCCCCTTTAGGGTAGAGAAGTTCATTGCCCACCATAGGTTGGGACAATCATGGGTTCCTTAATGATACAAGGGGCTCATATAGGGCCCTAGGAACCATGGTGATAGCCATGATGATAAAGTGGGTAGAGCTCATGTTGGATTTTTCCCATGTGCTAAATTCTTATGTCTCAACCATCTTTTGAATTTTATGGTACTTTTCCTGTTGTAAGTAGCCAAATTATGATTTTATCATTCTTTTTAGTTACATCAAGCTCCACGACATCGTTCCAGGTCCTGGCCCAAAGTGTGGACAAGGGGAGGGGGAGGCTAACTCCTTGTGGACCCAATGGAAAAATGTGGACCTGGATGGGAAATATGTGAAAAGGGGTTTTAATGAGCAAAGGGGAGTGATGTATGTGGTGTTGGAAAGCGGGAGCACATAGCCAAAATCGGGGTTTCCGATGTAGTGCCACTCCTAAAGTTAGTAGCCAATAAAGGAGATCCCACAGGACTAGGATACAAGACTAACCACCAAATTGGATAAGGGGAAAAGAGTACAGACCAAGCCTGTTCTTTAAGTCGAACTCCCCCCACTAATCCATGCCCAGAAGTGTCCATGATAAGTAAGAAAAATACCCAACTACATAATGAAAGACATACCTTCAGGGTTGGAAGGCCCAGATTCAAACATACGATCATAACAAATGGGTGAGGGTGCATAATGGCAAGCTCAAGTGACGGAGATGGTGGCGCATTGAGCTATCTGGTGGCTGCAAGAGGCTACTAGCTGCCGATAGAAGAAAAACAAGGAGAAAAATTTCTCCTATGGGTGTCACCCACAAGTGGTGGATAGAAAGGTGTACATGACATCAATATGAACTCTCAAACAAATACGCATCCCTACACAAATACCCATGGGGAAATTTTCTCTTTACAATCTCTTCAGCACAATGGTCAATGACATAATTCAGTTAATAACAAGTGATAAATCTATGCTAGATCTGCAATAGACTTGAAATGGAACGCTTCAATATCAATAGCCCAATCTTGTTACAAACTCCACTATCCTTGCAATGGTTCATATTTCCTCAGTTTAGCATCAAACATCATTACTCATACAACCTGAAGGAGACTTCAATCTCCGCCTTGCACCAACCTGCCACCATTAAGACAAAAGACAAAAGAATAAGATTGATTATGCTAGCTATACTGATCAGCCACTACACTTACGGCTCTAATCACTGCCCAACCATTACTATAGATAACCATGGTGCCTCTGCTGTCAATACCACTGCTATCACCAATGAGATAGCTTTCCTCAACACTGCCTTTTTCACAAAAGAAAGACCATTTCATTTCCAACTCTCACCCATATGCTCAAACCAATGCACCGTTGGTCTATCTACAATACAAGCCCTAGTTCAACAACTCTGCTCAATATAAACCTTGCTAAACCATACATCATTGTCAACTCTTAGCAAATCCTGGCTCTTCCCAATACATCAACACTGCCTAACCCTAGCAGCAGATCTCAACACACTTTTCTCATCAACAACATCAAATCTTAGGTCAACAATCCAACAACAACATCATATTCTCATTGGAAAATCCTACATAAATAACTCCACCCAACAACAACATATTCTGAATGCACAATTGTAATATCCTCACAGATACATTCTTTCCCTCTCAGGTGTACATGACATCAATATGAACTCTCACACTACATCAAGAGTCAACTCAGAATGTCAATCAATGATTTATGTAATAGCATTCATCCCTACATAAATCCCCATGGGAAAATTTGCTCTTTACAATCTCTTCAACATAATGTTCAGTGACATAATTCAGTGAACCGCAAGTGATAAATCTATGCTAGATCAACAGAAAGATCAACAGCAGACAACAGCAGACTTCAAATGGAACGCATCAATATCAATAGCTCAATCATGTTACAAGTCCCACTATCGTTGCAATGGTTCATATTTCCTCAGTGTAGCATCAAACATCATTACTCATACAAACTTTATTATCTATTTCGTTACACAGTTGATTGTCACTCGGCCCATTGCTTATTGCGTGTCTTCATCGTATCATATTTATTCTGAGCTTATTATTCCATGAACACTACTTATGTGGATCAAATATCTACACCAACAACATACTTGTCTTTTTACCGTCAAACAAAGGACTTTACAGTCATGGCATCAAGTCTGGCTCACACAAATGGATCCGCATAATAGAATGTCAATATGGCTTTAATAGCTTCAGCTAATGGTCAATGTAAGGATCTAGTGGACTGAATTCTTTCCAAGACCCTATGGACAGTGATTAGACTGTGATGCCAAATACTAAGTACGCAGACCCAAGCAAGATCAAAGCTTATACCACCAAAACAGAGTCCATCGCAATGAGATGTTAGCCACAGAGCTCGTATAGTTCCACCTCAAATAATTTTGCACAACACAAATAATTTTACAAAGCTCGAATAATATTGCAGACTTTGTATATATAAACCACAAAACTTGTATATATATATATATATATATATATATATATATATATATATATCCACAGATTCGAATGCTCAAGCCACAGAGATTGTATGAGATCCCATAGAATTGTCACACCCCAGGTTCAAATAAAAAACACCACAAGTTCAGAGCATAAGTCACTAACGAGAAATAGCCGCACTGCATGGCCAACGAGTAGATCACCCACAAAAATAAAATGGCAAAAATATATTACGAGGTAATCACCGCAATCGAGCAATCAAACCAAAACGATATTGCACTCATGTGATTCATCCACAATGATTACAACAGATGGTGAGACTCTGCCTCGATGTAGTGTATTTAGTATTTACAATGTCCACTGCCAAATAAACTTAACATCATATGTAATGAACGCGTGACTATATATATATATATTTGTTACCAGGCTTCCAATTCCCTATAAATATTCTTCCAAATTTAGATTTCAACCAAACAAACCTCCGCAAAACAACGAACATCACCAGTTAATTTGTTCATCTGCCATCGTGCTATGACCAATTCCACATCCAAAAACAACAAAACCATAATGTGAATGAAAAGAGATTAGTTAACTGTTGTACTACTGTCTAAACCACAGAAAGACTAGATTTGCGATATTTCTCCTCGTCATTTTTCCTCATCGTTCAACCATGACCAGAATTAAACAGTGTTTCTTGTCGCAAATCCCAAACTAAAAATTCAAATCATACAATTAAACCAACCACTCGCTTGTTGTTTTTTATCGAATACATGATTTAGGTTTTCAATGTTGTTAATTTCCCATAATTATATGTTGTTACAAATTACAATCACTTTAGCCCAATCTTATCTTCAATTAGCAATCAAATTTAATCTTCCAATGATAAATAACAATTGTAGATACAACAATAAATGCAATGACAGTAGAAGACAATCAAGATCAATAACAAGAGACACCCAATTTGGTCAAACATTGGGGGAAAACCCCACAAGAGGGAAAGCTCTTTCAAATTCTTCTTCTTATTAGATTGTCATAAAATGTTCAGCAAAGAGATTACAATGACCCAATTCAACGACCAAAAGTCAAAGATCAACAACTTTAACTTTCCAACAAACCAATATCCAAAATCCAAGAGATGAGCCCAAATGTCAAATCTGCAATTTTGATCAAAGTTAACAGTAGTCAAAGATGCCCTAACCAGTCCAAAGGTCAATGGTCAAACTCCTCCAAAAGAGCTCAATCAACTACCCACGGATGCAGAATCAAATGCTGGTCAAAATGAAGTCAAAACAGTCCCAAACAACTCAGTGAAATCTGATCAACGGAGAGAGAAAGTTGATGGTCAAACATGCGGTCAAAGTCTGTGGTCAAATGCAATCAAAGTGCCCAGAAAACCTTGATCTTTGTGCCAAAGAATGTGGCCTCCAAGAAAAGATCCAAAACTGAAGTGAAACCAAGTCAAAGTATGCCCAAACATCCAAAAAGTCAACGTTGGTCAAAGACAGATTTCGGCCCTCAAATTCTATCTCTCCTCGCATGTGTGAATGTAATATCGCCAAATTAGCAGTCAACTAATTGGGATATTAGTTTTGATTAATTTTGGCAAATCCTAATGTTGGGCGGAAATAAAGTGGGTAGGGGACCCACAATTAATAATTAGGCCAAATAAAGTCTTTTCCTAAAGTCCCTAGGGGAAAATTGTGGCTTTAGTGGAGGGGTCGAGTTGGCCTTAGGTGGCGGCATAGAGGAGGCACAAAAAGGACAGTGTGGGATTGGCTAGAGGAAGGTAGCACAGGCCAAGGTGGGACCCGAGGCATACGTTGGGCCTCAATGGATAAAAGGAAGAAGAGAAGGCTCATTTGTTCATTCATTTATTCATCTTATTTCTTTTGGTCATTTTGACTGAAGCACGCTTGAGCTGAAGAGCCAAGTCTGCAGTGTTGTTTAGCACACAAGATCTTCAAGTGGAGATCTCAACCTCTACCTCGGGGGACTTTGAGTGCCCGCTCAAGAGAGGTTTTCTACATTTTAGTGAGGGATTTACATGGCAGCAGCAACAGGAAGAGCGTAGCCCCTTCAGGACTGTGGGAATTACATGGCATTGTGTAAACTGCGCAATGATTGCACAGTTCAGTGCGGTGTGGGTGTCGGGAGTGTGGAGAGCAGCGGAGTTTCAGCAGGAGATTTGGAGGGGAGTTTAGCCACCTCCTGCCAGGGGTTTTGGTAGCTCTCCAGAGGCAGTTTCCAACAGATTCATCCAGAGGTTCGATTTACCCAGCAGCATAGTGAGCCAAGTCAAAGAGGGCCAAATTCTGAAGTCAACCGTTGGGCGAACCATTTTTGGGTTTTTCTGGGTTTATTGAGGAGAAGCCAAGATTAATTTGGCAGAATTTTCTGGGTAGGTTTGAGGCTTCAAACAAAGATCCTAACGCAGCTAGCAGTTAGAGGAGCTAGAGGAAATTGGGCCGAAATTCTAGGGTCAACATCTGGCTCCTTCACTAGTTTTTGTGGATTTGGTGAGTAGAGTCCAGGGTTAAAAGCCTGGAATTTTCTGAGTAGAGGAAGCAGCCCAACCAGTGGTCCAAAGTCAACTAGTAGCTGCATTTCTGAGCTAGGAAGCACAGAGATTAAGTCACCCAGAGGCACTTTCGGTCAGAGTTTTTGCTTGGGTTTGAGTTGTTCTTCAAGCCTGCCTTGAGCAGGCCCAAGTGCAAACTTTCCAGCACCTCAATTGTACTCTTTCCCAATATATTAATAAAATGGCTCAGTAGTGAATTTGGCTCCACTTTGTGTGTTTTAAAGATGTTTGCATTTTTGTTGTAGTTACTTGTCTATTTGCACTTTTATTACTATTAATCCCCATTTGGGATATTACAGTGGTATCAAAGCTTCGTTCTTGGCTCAGTCGTGGGGATCTTTTCCTATGAACAAAGAGGGTAGGTAGTAGAGGTGGCAAATATGGGGGAGTCAAGGAGCAAAGGGGAATCAACATTTGGTAGCATATTAAAGGCCCTAAATGATTTAGCCAAAAACATAAGGGAATGTTGGAAGGACTTAAGCAACATAATAGGGTAAGAGCATCCATCATGAGTTCCTAATTGGGGAGACTTCGGGGGTCTCACAACAATGTGACCACCCTTTACCAGCCACTCACCCGCCAACCTTCAGTAGGCCAACCAGGATCATGATGCCTACATTCTTAGCTCCAGTACCGAGTGGGCATGGTAGGCGACATGATCATATACCCATGGGAGATTATTTCCGAGAATGGCAGTCCATGGGGGAAAACTTCATAGCGGCTTTGTCCTTCAGAGATTATTGCCAGCTCAGGCAAGATGAAGAAGGAAGGAACAATGGGGCGTCTAACACGCAGAGTTCAGAGTTGGAGTGCACCATTGGAAGGACACCTTTTCCCACGTATGATGGATCCACAGATTGCACAGCTCAGGATCAGGTGGAAAAGTTGGATACCTCTTTCTAGCTTGACCGAATAACAGAGGGGGAAGCCATCAAAATGGCTACCTCACACTTGGAGGATGAGGGCACACAGGGTTATGGGGAGCTCACCCATGTTGGAGACTTCCTTTACCGTGTCGGTTGACATCTTAGTGGAGAGAGTAGATCCTACCCCAGTAGAGCCATCCATTGAGGTGATGACTGGAGTCGTGCCTGAGTTTTTGGGTGAAAATTGCACGCTGTAGATGGGTGAGGTCCCAGGAGATGTATCCACCTTTGATGAGGCACTAAAAGATATAGAGGTAGAGTCGGAGGACATTCCTTCTATATGTCAGGATGAGGAATCTTCTTTGGATGAGTCCTTGTGGTCATATGAGGATGCTTTTGGGGAGCATGAGAAATCATGCAAAGTTGATGATAGTAGGCCAGTTTCATATTCCAGTGTGCATGTGGTATCAGGGGACTCTATGGGATATATTCAAGATGATGTGTCACTTGTGGTGATTCAGCCGGAGCAACTTATGGTACAGCTAGAGGGCACATTGGAGCATTAGAGCAGCCCCCTTCAGGCATACATAGATGGGGCTAGCAGCGTGGTTGGGTCACCTTTGGCCATTGGAGAGAGAGAGACGAAGCTACCTAGTCAGATCTCATGCGTTGACTTGGACAGCGGGATGAGATGACTTGAGTTGCACAAGGTGCAACATCTACATGTCAGGGTTGCTCTAGGTGCAGGAGTTCACACATTCGATCCCTCTCTTGGGGTTGGATGGTGAGAGATTCTTAGTTGGTACTCGATGGAGTGGGTTATGGAGATGGTGATGCACCGAGGTGTAGCTCAGTAGGAGCTTCCAGGCACTGGGGTTACTGGAAGCACGGACTGGCATTGGGATCCGAGCGGAACTACCCATCACTTTTGAGGTATGCCGGTTGACTATGACCTGGAGGGTACAGTTGAGCGTACATATTCCCTCGAGGAGTTTCAGCTAGCACTAGTGTCCAAGCATTTTAGGAACAAACTTCTTGAGTTGTCTTGGTACGAGGATTATACACAGGATCGCAGGATGATCAACATACTCTCGTAGGAGTTCGACAGAGGAGGGGACATTGGTAGGCTACCAGACAGTTCCTTGTATGGAGCTGGGGATTCTTCGCATTTGTGTACGGCGCGGAGGATACAGAGGAGCATAGCAGGATTGGCATCGCTACTGGTACCTAGGGAGATTCACTTCTTGGGTCCCTCAGGGAGGATTTGGAAGGGAGATCCATTCATTGGAGAGTATGGTGATGCGGCAGTGGAGGTGATGGTACCGATCGAGTATTGGCCGATGCATATAAATACAGCCTTAGGCCATCACACCTTGGGACGTGTAGGAGCATCCATCATTGGGCAGTGGTCTGTAGATGGGCATGGAATGCATGGGGGTGTGTTGTGGTATGTCAGACTACGTTGTGGAGTAGGAGTGCTTCTCATCACATTGAGTACATGTGGGGAGTGACAGGTGCAGTGACGCAGGATGGACACTTTACGGTATAGGACGATATTACTGTTGTCGGGGGTATCCGTTGGTGTATAGGGGCAGGCTGTGGCATACAGTGGCAAGTCGAGGAGTGCGGTGTTACTTGGTGGTATGCAACGACACATGATGCGGAGCAGTGGGCTCTTAGAGTGTTGCCTCCAAAGAGTCATATGGACAAGGGCAGTAGGTGTACCATGGGATGCAGCTCACGTAGGATCGATGAGGATCTTGTTGAGCATTTGGAGACGCCACTTTTAGCTGAGACAGGGCTACGAGGGTGTTATCAGCAAATCCGAGGCAGAGAGAGTGTCATCTGGAGGATTACTCTTGAGAATTCAGGTAGACTCTTGGTCACACCCTTTGGGACATACCTACCCATCATCCTCCAGTGTTGCTTATGGTCGCGGAGTGTTTGGTTGGTGCCCCTTGACACTCTCCATTCAAAGTACAGGCATGGGAGGACTGTAATATCCCCAAATTAGCAGTTAGCTAATTGGGATATTAATTTTGATTAATTTTGATAAATCCTAATGTTGGGTTGAAATAAAGTGGGTAGGGGACCCACAATTAATAATTAGGCCAAATAAAGTCTTTTCCTAAAGTCCCTAAGAGAAAATTGTGGCTCTAGTGGTGGGGTCAAGTTGGCCTTAGGTGGCGGCGTAGAAGAGGCACGAAAAGGACAGTGTGGGATTGGCTAGAGGAAGGCAGCACATGATTGGCCAAGGAGAGGCAGCACAGGCCAAGGTGGGACCCAAGGTATACGTTGGGCCTAAATGGATAAAAGGAAGAAGGGAAGCTCATTTGGTCATTCATTCATTCATCTTATTTCTCTTGGTCATTTTGACTGAATCACGCTTGAGTCGGAGAGCCAAGTCTGCAGTGTTGTTTAGCACATGCGATCTTCAAGCGGAGATCTCAACCTCTACCTCGGGGGACTTTGTGTGCCCACTTAGGAGAGGTTTTCTACATTTTAGTGAGGAAATTACATTGTAGCAGAAATAGGAAGAGCATAGCCCCTTTAGGACTCTGCACAAAGGTAGAGTAGACTGCGCAGTTCAATTCGGTGTGGGTGCCGAGAGTGTGGAGAGCAATGGAGTCTTAGTAGGAGATTTGGAGGAGAGGTTATCCACCTCCTGCCAGGGGTTTTGGTAGCTCTCCAGAGGCAATTTACAGCAGATTCATCCAGAGGTTTGATTTACCCAACAACACAGTGAGCCAAGCCGAAGAGGGCCAAATTCTGAAGTCAAGCGTTGGGTGAACCCTTTTTGGGTTTTTCTAGGTTTATTGAGGAGAAGCCAAGATTAATTTAGCAGAATTTTCTGGGCAGGTTTGAGGCTTCAAAGAGAGATCCTAATGCAGCCATCAGTTAGAGGAGCCAGAGGAAATTGGGTCGAAATTCCGGCGTCAACATCTAGCCAATTCCTTCGCGGTTTTTTGTGGGTTTGGTGAGTAGAGTCTGGGGTTAAAAGCCAAGAATTTTCTGAGCAGAGGAAGCAGCCCAACCAGTAGTCTGAAGTCATCCAACAACAACTTTTCTGGGCTAGGCAGCGCAAAGGCACTTTCAGTCAAGGTTTTTGCTTGGGTTTGAGTTGTTCTTCAAGCCTGCCTTGAGCAGGCTCAGTAGTGAATTTGGCTCCAGTTTGTGTGTTTTAATGGTGTTTGCATTTTTGCTGTAGTTGTCTATTTTCACTTTTATTACTGTTAATCCCCATTTGGGATATTACAGTGAAGACAACCTGCAATTTTCAGGCTTGTGCAAACCTCCAAGAGAAGAAGATGTGAGTGATGTGTGTCCAAATGATGTAGCCTTGACTTGAAATTATATGCTTCTTTGCAGACCCAAATTATCTCTAAAGTTGACCTGTACTTTTGTGCACATGTGGGTTTTCACATTAAAAATATATTTTTCCTTGATCAAATTAAATTTTTCCTAGGGAAAAGAGGGTCTTCTTTGGATGAATAAGGTTTTTCAAAGGAGGGAATTTATCCCTGGGCTGCCAAATTAACAAATCGTTGGTATATATAGACAAGAAGTGGACCCAGAACTAAGGTTGCGGGGAATCTTCACCCCCCCCCTCCCCTCGATTCCGCTCCCGCTCCCAAAACGCGCTCCATTCAGGAGCTCTTTGGGAGCGCGCTCCCGAAAACGCTTCTTGAGGGGAGCATTTTCGGGAGCGCGCTTCCGAACCTGAAAAAATGCTCCCTGTTTTTTCGGGAGCGTTTCAGGGAGTGCTCGGGAGCGAACACTCCCTGAGTGCTTCCCCCATTAAAAAAACGATTTGGGAGCAGTTTTTTAATGAAGGGAGCAGTCAGGGAGCATTCGCTCCCGAACGCTCCCCGACGCGTAAAAAAAATTGGACGGAAAATTTCCGAATTTTTTGGGAGGGAGGGAGGGGGGTTGGGTAAATAAAAGCCCACCCTCCTCATTTGTTTTTCATTGTTTTAGTTTGAGAGTGAGAGCAAGAGCTTAAGAGTTGGAGAGCAAGTTGGAGAGCAACAGAGCTTGAGAGTTTGGAGAGCGGAAGTGCCAAGGAGAGAGCAAGGAGGAAGTTGCAAGAGAGCAAGAGGAGAATTGAAGGAGTCACGACAAAGAGGTAGGAATTCTAATCTAGTTTTTTATTTTCTAGGAATCATTTTTAAGTTGTTCAAACATGAAAACTTGATTTTTTTTCTCAATGTTGCATTTTAGTGTGTTGAAAAGGGAAAAATTGAATTGTTTTTTTCCTATGTTGCATTTCCTATTCCCATTTGGCATTCCTCCATTTTTTTTTCCAGGCTAGAAACTTGAAACATCATGGCTATATGGCTATGGATTTTCTTCATGTTGGTTTCTTTCTTTGTAATAATGGTGTTGGAGAGTAGAAGAAAGAGGCCCATTAGAGAAGAGGAGGATGAGGAAGTGGAGGCCCATTAGAGAAGAGGAGGATGAGGGAGTGGGTTATAGTGGATTTGATGAAAATCCTGAAGAGGAGGATGAGGGAGTGGGTTATAGTGGATTTGATGAAAATCCTGAAGAGGAGGAGTATGCTAAGGAGGAAGGGGAGAGTGGAGAACATGAGGCCACAGAGACCCCAACTAGATAAGACCAAAGTCAAACACCATTGTGGAAATATGTTCAGAGGCAGGAAGGAGGGAAAGGTGGTGGAACCCCTAAATTTCTTTTCCCCCATTGCAATAAATAATAGACAGGTTCATACACCCGTGCCAGAAGGCACCTTTGTGGGAAAATGCCAGGGGATGGAGAGAAAAATCTAGGAATCAAAATTTGTGTAGGTGTGCCAGCGACAGAGAGAGAGAAATATAGAAAGGAAGAGGAGGCTGATCTAAAAGATCTAGGGGTTTCATTGATTCTTATGGACCATCAGGTCCATCACATCATGGACGAAGAAGTCCATCAACTTCCACCCATGGCAGTGGATATGGAGGCACACCTGGACCAAACATCTCCTTAAAGCGTAGAACCATATCTGATTTCCTTGACGAAGGGTGTATGAATGATGTGGATTCAAAAAAAAATTGGTTTCTATATGCATGTGGGGTGCCATTCAATGTTCTTCGCTCATCTTATTGGCATGAAATGGTTTCTGCCATTAATGATGCCCCCAAAGGATACAAGAGCCCTAGGTATGACAAGGCCAAAACCGTGGGACTTGATCATGAAAAAGCTAAAATAAATAATTCTTTGGCTAGAATGACAAATTCTTGGAATGAGCATGGGGTGTCCATTGTATCTGATGGATGGACCAATGTAAAAGGAAAGCCATTGATAAGTGTTCTTGCTGTGTCTGTTAGTGGTGCAATATTCCTTTTAGCATATGATTATTCAGACAAATTCAAGACTAGCATTAACATTGTAGAACCATTACTTGAAACAATTGAAAGTATTGGGCCATACAATGTCATCCAAGTCATCACTGATAATGCTGCTAACTGTAAGGCAGCAAGAGCAATTATTGAGGGTAAATACCCCAACATATTTTGGTCTGGGTGTTTGGTTCACACAATGAACCTTTTGATGCATGATATCATTAAAAACAAACAACCTCAATTCAAATGGCTTGGTGATTTGTACAAGAGAGGTAAAAAAATGATAAGATTTATTACAAATCATAGCAATACCCATGGGCTTTTCCGTACTCACTCCAAATTGGAGTTGTTGAAGATAGCAAAGACTACATGTGCTAGCTATTACCTCAACTTTAGGCGCCTTTTGAAGGTAAGAGAGCCATTGGCAACAATGGTATCAAGCCCACACTGGCAGGTATTAAAGGACAAGGCAGTGACAATAGTTGACAAGCAAGGTTTTGAACATGTGGAGAAGACCGCCCTTGATCCTTTGTTTTGGGAACGTGTGAGGGAAATTTTGAATTTCACCAAGCCCATTTATCACATGATTCGTTTTTCAGATACAGATAAACCAATGATTGGGGAGGTTTATGAGCAGATGGATAGCATGTTGGGGCAAATAAAAGATGTTGTTAAGGATAACGATCCCAACTTGTATGCAATGATTTACAACTCTATGTGTGCACGGTGGAATAAACTCAATGTTCCACTACATGCCTTGGCATATATCCTTATGCCAAAATACTACTCTCCATCTTGGTTGGGCCAACCTGCACTTGGAGGTAACGTTAGGATCAAACCTCACATAGATCCAGAGGTATAAGAGGGGTACATGAAGGCATTAGACAAGTTGGTCCCCGAGAGGGAGGAGTGTGCTAGATTGTGCCTTGAATTAGGCAGATACTTCAGTTGCACTGGTAACTTTTGTTCTTTCCATGTAATGGAAGACAGAGACAGATTTGATGCTTTCACATGGTGGGAAGCATATGGCGGCATGGGACTTTTGCCAAAGTTGGCAAAAAAAGTTCTCTCACAAGTTGTGAATACTTCTTCTGCAGAGAGGTGTTGGAGCACCTACAACTTCATACATAATGTGAAAAGAAACAGGCTGAATGAAAACTGAGCTGAAAGCTTGGTTTATGTGCATTACAACTTGAGGTTGTTGAGTCATTACTGTGATCGGGCATATGAGGATCAATCATATAAAGTCTGGGACAACAACCCAGAGGATGATAATTTGGAGGACGACACTGTACATATGGAAGAATTGGAAGCAGAACTTTTGAGGGATGATGATGAAGCATCAGCAGCACCGCCACACACAGGGCCAGTCCCACCATCCAGTAGCAGTGCGGGTGCCAGTGCCAGTGCTCGATATCCAACTATTGTTCCTTTGCAGATTCAACCTCCACCTACATCCTCACGTTGCCCTCCGCCTTCTAGTCATGGTCGTGGACGTGGTACTCCTGAGAGTACTAGAAGACCACCATTGCCTCGTGGTTCTCACAAATTAGACATTTCTCGTGGGCGTGGCAAGGGGCCAACCAATAGATAAAATAGATTTGTTGTTTACTGGTCTTTTCTATTTTCTAGTAGTTTTTAACTTTTATAACTGTTGAACAGTTGAAACTTGACTCTTTCATATTTATTATGATAATTTTTGTAAACAATATATGACAATTTAAGTTTGAAATTTGAATTTGAAAGGTGAAACTTTGAAGTTGGCATTTATAAGTTTATAAGTCATTATGAATTATGAATATGATGCTTCATGAAAGTTATATGGTGATCAATGAATCAATGATGATAAATGTTATATATTGAATTTTGAAATCAATGATGATAAATGATATATATCAATGATGATAAATGTTATATATTGAAATTTGAAATCAATGATGATAAATATTATATATTGAAATTTGAAATCAATGATGATAAATATTATATATTGAAATTTGAAATCAATGAATCAATGATGATAAATGTTATATACTGAATTTTGAAAGCTTGAAACCTTCAGATTGATGATTCGCGATACTCAAGAGTCAATATGTTGTATGTTTCCAACTTGTGGGCATGGTTGATGAAGATTATAACTGCTAGATGATTGATGTTATATGATTCAATCTATGTTTTATGTTTTTTATGTCTAATTCATCATTCTACATGATTTTGTTGACATATATGCATCAAAATATAAAAAATATATATATTTAAAATAAAAAAACGCTCCCCGAAATGCTCCGGGCCTGGAGCTTTTAAAAATGGCGCTCCCGCTCTCACTCCCCGCTTTCACTCCTACTCCCAAGTAACCATGCCCAAAACCATGGCAAGCCAACCTCATCTTGAATAATAATTTAAATTTATGAAAACAATTTTTTTGTGGAGACAAACTGCGCTCATCATTTCAATTTGGAAATAATATTCCAATCGATTTAAAACCCTTTTCAAAAGGCAATCCCTTGCCTTGGTGAACATGGTGAGATGACCCTTTTGCAATGGTTGTTCAATCTTATACCAACTATATGCTTCCTTTAACTCAAATTGGGGTACTTTTACCATTACTTTGGGGCATCAACTTCAAGAAGGTATATCTCTTCAACCAAGAGGACCCACGTGGCAAACAACTTACCATTGGAAATGGCATGATGAGTACAATCAGATGATGATGATCTTGCTTACAAATTCATTGATCTTCTCATTCATTTACCTCAACAAATGTGGGGCATTATGGACTTCGGCTCTCTTTTGGGGCTTTGTGTCCATTGGTACTCCAATTAATGCAATCAATTGACGTATATTAAAAACGTTCAATGATTGACTTTAACATCAATGACAACACCATTCAACAATCTGTATGATATCCTTGTCTTCAACAAGAGTTACATAGAACACTTGCAGCTTATTTAGTACGTCCTTCATGTTGATGAGTGGAGCTTTTGTGTTTTGCTGCCAGCACCCTTGAATCTCACTTGGTTGGTGACATAATGGGACTAGGCCTAGGGTTTAATGCCCAAGAGTTATGCTACAATTATTTACAGTAATTTTTTACAAATAAAAGAAAGAAACTTATCTATGGCAGATTTGTACAGCAAAATCTAAGAATATTGATTACAAAAATACAATAAATAGAAAAGAAGCTAGATAAACAATTACATATATTGTTGTATCTTAATCAACTGAAATTATCGTGAAATGGCAACAAATAAATAAGTCACTTTGCAGGCAGATTTCTAAAAATCATGCCCTATCAGCCATAATGTTGTACAAGCACGTGCTCAAGATCTGATATAAAGATTAATAATAACTTTAAGTCATAAATGTTAGAGAAACCTGCCTCCAAAAATTAGAGAATGCACTGTAAATTAATTGGAGAAAGTATGCTGAAAATATTAGTTTCCAAGAATGTTGATTTTATTGACAAAATGCAAGTACAACTTGTTGTTTCAGCCGATTTCTATGAAAATTAGGGCTAGAAAATTGAAATTGCTTTAAAATGCCTAAAATGTAACCAAATTCATATGATAGACATCAAAATGCCAGATAATAAAGTGAGATATAGTGTTGGAGAATGTGATCTTTTTTTTATAAAACTGGGCAATGATGATTCTATAAAATGTTGAATTTTTGTAGTTAAGGTTGGTATTCAAGTCAACAAAGCCAAAGGAAATTAAAATATTATTTTTGAAGTTCAGGTCAGCCCCAGACAGTCAAATCGGACGCACCATATGAATGGGCTTGACCCTTGGTCAAAGCCCTCCTTATTTGACCTCTATATATTGACCAATTGATCTCCTCTATTTGGCATCAATTTGGATCATCTATTCTTTTGCTTTTTGTCCACGTGCGAAGGAGAGAGATTAAAGACCAGTGAAATTGACTAGTAGTTTTACTTTCTTTGACCGGTGTTGACTATGAATTATTTCTAGGTTGTTTGATCTGCATTGACCGAATCTTTTGCTGCTCTGTTTGACCACAGTTTGACTGGGGTAGTTGACTGAAATTCTGGGATAGTTGACCGAAATTCCTAAGAGAGCTATAGGGGCTAAAATTCAGCCTATGGACCCCAATTCACCGGAAGTTGCAAAGGCCGAAATTCGACCTATTTGACTAGATTTGATTGGCTGTTGCAGAAGATTGAAATCCTCTTTTGACCAGGTTTGACCTATATGAATTAACTGGTCAAGTTGACCATGTTTGATTGGAATTTTCAGAGAGTACATATGTTGAATTGTACAATTTCTCCTAAGAAAATATTGTTGGGGTTTTCCCGAGGTTGGGTTTTTACCAAGGTAGAATTTTGTGTCTCTTGTGCATATTTATTTTACCGTGATCTCTATTATCCTTCTGCATTTATGGTTGAAATTTTCTGATGTATAATTGCTTGATGATCTGGAATGTGCTAAAGTAAGAACAATATCATTGAAAGCAATTTTCTGTAGCAGAAAATTGTGCTCGTCTTTATTGCACTTGTAATATCAACATGGCATCAAAGCTTTGGTGAAGAAAACGGCATTGAGATCACTCTTGAAGACACTTTCTTTTACAGTCTAATCTATGACTAGATCTTTGATCATGGGTTCATCTACTAAGGCAGAGAATAAGTTGGAAGGTGCTTCAAATTTTAGGGCCTGGAAGACAAGGATTGATCTCATTCTTGAAGAAAATGATGTTATGGATCATGTGAACGGAAAGGCCACTGAACCACAGGATAATGAAGGGAAAGCAAGGTACAAGAAGTCTGAAATTACAGCTAAGAGGATTCTTGTTGAATCCATCAAAGACCACTTGATTCCATATGTTTCAACTTTCAAGGCTTGAAACTTCAAAGCAAATGTATGATGCTCTAGTGGGATTGTATACCATCAATCATTTTGGTCAGAAAATGACCTTGAGGAACCAACTTTGTGATGTTAAAATGACTAGAGATGATATGGTGGTTTCCTACTTCATGAGGATCTCTCAATT
Source organism: Pinus albicaulis (assembly GCA_034641835.2). Classification (NCBI taxonomy): domain Eukaryota; kingdom Viridiplantae; phylum Streptophyta; class Pinopsida; order Pinales; family Pinaceae; genus Pinus; species Pinus albicaulis. The sequence goes on from CM076574.1 coordinate 888,206,803, forward strand.
GAGAGATCAACTTCAGGCTATTGGAGAAAGCATTGATGATACAACACTTATGACTACAACTCTTAATGGCCTACCTAATTCATGGGGTTCATTTGCATCTAGCATTTGTGGTAGAACAGAAGTTCCTAGTTTTAACCAGCTATGAACCTCATGTACTCAAGAGGAATCTAGACTAATATTGAAAGGGAAGATTCAGAGACTTCAAGATGGTGATTCTCAAACATTTGCAGCCCATTCTAAGAATGGAAAAGGGAGAAGAAATTTTGGAAAGTTTTATAAAAGGAATGCTTGAAGAAGACTTGCTCCCTCTCAAGGAAAGAAGGATATGCCAAAGATTCAATGTTTTTGTTGCCACAAGTTTGGTCACTATAAGGGCAAGTGCCTTGAAGGAAAGGATAATAGGAAGAGGAAGGGAAAGCAACATGCTTCAGTTGTAGATATTAATGAACTTAAAAATTCAAGGGATGACAATACTAATGATGATAATTACTTCTTCTTTCCCATCCTTGCAGGTTCTATTGCTGACCACAATGACATTTGGTTAGTGGAAAATGGTGCCTCTAGACATATGACAGGTTACCATGATAGTCTCACAGAATTGGTAGAAAGAAGTCAACATAGAAAGTGGATCTTAGTGACAATAACGAGTATGTAGTCAAGGGCATTGTCTCTACATCTTTCCAGTTGGAGTCAAGAGGTAACTTTTTTATAAATGATGTATTGTATGTACCTGGCTTGAAAAAAATTGCTCTCTACCTCCTTGGAAGAAAATTGCTTTTGTTGATGGACAACTTCTTGTATAGAAGGACTCTAACTTTGATTTTTCCAAGGTGATCAGTGTTCAAGAGGGAGGCTTGTATAGACTCCTAGAACGATCAATTCATAAATTAGTACATGATAACACCAATCTATGTGAATTATGGCACTGAAGATTTAGTCACATTCATTATAAGGTTTTACCAAAATTAAGGAAGATGGTTACAAGTCTTCTCGAAATCTATGTAGAGCATAAAGGAATTTCCAAAGTTTGTGCGCTTAGCAAGAATGTCAAAGGACCTTTTTTGAGCAGTGACAACATATCCAAAGGAATTTTGGACCTAATACATTCAGATGTATGGGGACCAATGTCAGTGTCATCCTTGGGTGGTTTTCAATATTATGTGACTTTCATTGATGACTTCTCCTGAAAGACATGGTTTTACTTCTTGAAGACAGAGGATGAGGTCTTCAATAGATTTCATGAATTAAAGGCTCAGTTGGAGACAAGGAAGAAGATTAAAGTCCCAAGGTTAGATAATGGAGGAGAGTACATCTCCAAGGAACTCATTGCCTTATGCAAGGAAACTGGGATTAAAAGGGAGTTGATAGTCCCTTACCACCCTCAATAGAATGGGGTTGCTTAAAGGAAGAAAGTAACCATTATGGAAGTTGTTAAAGAAATGATTCATGATCAGGACTTACCCATGTTCTTATGGGGAGAGGCATCCAAGACAACAACATATCCAGAACAGAAGTCCTCACCGGATATTGGGGATAAGACTCCTGAAGAAGTCTTCACATGTGAGAAACCAGAGGTCAGTCATTTGATGATCTTTGGTTGTCCTGTCTACATTCATGTTCTAGGGAGAAGAGGATGAAGCTAAAGTTTTTTGGAAATAAGAGAACATTTGTTGGGTATAGTGAGACATCAAAGGCTTACAAAATTTATGTTCCAGGACAATGGCAGGTTGAGATCAATTGGGATGTTACATTTGATGAGGATGCTTCCTTCTAGAAGTCCAAAGGATCTCAATTGGATATTGATGATGAGGAGCAGGAGGCTCCAAAGGATGTGGGCTCAAGACATGTGGAACACCCTCTAGATCATCAAGAAGAGCTAGAAGGGCCACATGAACCTGTGGACCCACCTAGGGTCATTGTTCCAAAATCCAAAAAGAGGTTGGCATGGATTCGAAGTACTTTGTAGGATGCAGAGGGGCATGCAACTCCCCATGGCTCTTTCAGGGAAAGAAAACATCCTAAGTATTACTCAAGATATGCGGTACTGATGAGTAACCTCATTGATTCTGAGCCATCCAACTATGAGAAAGTAGCAAGCCAACAAGCTTGGAAGGATGCTATGATGGAGGAATATCACTCCATCATGAAAAATGATGTGTGGGAATTTGTGTCAAGACCTGAAGGGAATTCAATGGTGACTTCCAAGTAGATCTACAAGATCAAGCATGCAGTGGATGGTAGCATAGAAAATCATAAAGAAATATTTATGGCAAGATGGTTCTCCCAGAAAGAGGGAGAGGACTATGATGAGATATTTTCTCTAGTTACCAAGTTTAAGATATGTCTCAAACAATGATGTATAATTGCAGTGATATACAAATTTTTATTGGGTAGGGAGTGCAGATGATAGGAGTACTTCAGGAGGATGCTTCAGTTTGGGTTATGCCATGACTTCTTGTATGAGCAAGAAGCAGAGATTTGTCGCACTTAGCACTGCAAAAGCAGAGTATATTGCAGCTAATGAAGCTTGTACTGAAGCAGTATGGCTTCGAAAGTTGTTTGTAGGATTGTTTGACTAGGAGGTGGAAACGACTATGATCTATTGTGACAATTAAAGTTGTGTGAAGCTTTCAGAGCACCCCATGTTCCATTACAGGTCAAAGAACATTGAAATCAAGTACCACTACATTCATGACATGGTGCAGAAAGGAGCAGTGCGGCTCGAGTACATCTCCCCTGATAAACAGATAACTGATATCGGCTCGAGTACATCTCCCCTGATAAGCAGATAACTGATATTTTGACAAATCCTTTGTCCAAAGAGAAGTTCATATACTTCAAGGACAAGCTTGGGCTTATGGAGATTGCCCCTCTAGTTGAGAGGGAGCGCTGATATGCATCATGGACAGTCATTCTACCTCTATCAAAGATGTTGGCCAATTGGTGAGAATGGTCCTAGAAGCCTGGGATCGCTCAGTTGAGTGTTTAGCTTTCAGCATCAAGCTCAATCTATTCAAATAAGATGAGGAGTTCATTTAACATTGGACCTAGTTGCTCATGTAGAGTGTGGCCTTTGTATTTTCACCACGAGTCAAAGAGATTGACCATGCCACAGAATCCAAGCTTTCAACGTGGATTCCAAAGTGTTGATTTTTCAAGTGCAATAAATACAAGCACAATATTTTTGAAAACAGGTAATTACTTCTAATGATGTCGATATTGTTTTAATTTTTCCAATACATCATTAAGCAATTATTCTTGAAAAATTCAATCAATATAAAAATAGTAGGACAATAGAGATCATAATGCATAAAGAGAACAAAAAATTTACCTTGGGAAAACCCACTTGGGGGAAAACACATTTGGGGGAAAACCCGAATAACCTTTTCAATAGAGAAAATATTCTTGTCAACAAGAGACACACCTAGACTTCTAGTCAAAAACTAGGTCAAACCAGTGTTGATAATATTGGTATCAACAAAATATCGGCAAGGGTCCTGAAAACATCTTATCAGCAATATCGGCGAAAATATTGGCAAAATATCGGCAAAATATCGACAAATATCAGGAAGCATAAAAAATCATTTTTTTTATCAGATTTTAAAAAATTAGCCGATATTTTCAAAATTTGGCGATATTTAGCCAATATTTTGAAAATATCACGATATTTTGTTGATATTTTCAAATCTGAAAATATCGTGATATTTTTAGGCCGAAATATTGTTTCCTTGAAAATATCACGATATTTCTGATATTTCGCAAAATATCACCGATTTTATCAACACTGGATCAAAATGACCTTCAACAAAACTATGGTCAAACCTGGTCAACACTCTCCAAATCAAGCCTCCAATATGATCTTGCAATTCGGCCCTCTTTTTGTGCCCTACGCCAAATTTTGGCCTCCCAGAAACTGCCAAGAATCCCAAAATTTCAGCCCTACAAATGCCCAAAAAATTTCGGCCCTACAACTGCAACTGCCCAAAAAATGTGTGAACTCGAGAGAGAGATCCTCAACATGTACAAGCTAGATAGAAAGAGAAAGAAATGAATTCGTCCTCCTTGTTCTTCTTGTCCTTCGCTTGGACGCCCATAATATCCTTACTTGAGAGAGATTGAATTGCTACCTTGAGGAGGCTGCATTATCTTTAGATAGTGATTTTTTGGGTTGAATGGGTGTCTCTTTTTCCTAGGATGACTTGGAGGGAGGATGACTTGACTAGTCTTGGAGCCAAAAATTCAATTTTTTCTCTTTTAAAAGTCCACAAGGACATGACTCAAAAATCAAATTTTCTTTTGACTTTAGCATGAAAAACATGGTTTACATTAGTCAATATAATGACATCAAGGGCCAAAATAAACATTATGAATGTTGACCATAGTTTCAAAATTCAACACTCCCTCTTAATTTGGGAGGTATTCATAATGACTGTCTTAGATGTTCTCAAGTTGAAAATTTTCTCTATGAAATGATTATAACAAATCATTGTTAGCATCATCATCAACCTGGTCAACAACTCTAACATAAGGTATATCATCAACCACAACTGGTCAGTACCACTAACCCATAATCCTGGTCGGTACACCTGACACATGGAATAACATTTAGCATTAGCTAATCATCATAATTTTGGTCGGTGCCACTGACCCATAACCTTGGTCGGTACTCCTGACCTAAAATAGTCTCGGTTCACCATCTTGGTCAATCTCTTTGACTCATGGTGAAATTCCAAATTCCACACTCTACATGAGCTATTAGGCCTGATGTTAAATGAGCTCCTCATCCTATCTCAAGATCCTGGGCCTAATGTTGAAAGCCACACACTCTATTGAGTGATCATGGGCTTCTAGGACCATTCTCCCCAATTGGCCAACATCTTTGACACAGGGAGAATGATTGTCCATGATTTTAGCATATCAGCACTCCCTCTCAACTAGAGGGGCAATCTCCACAAGCCCAAGCTTGTCCCTGAAGTATATGAACTTCGCTCTAACAGAGGATTCGTTAAAATATTAGTTTTTTGCTCATCAATGGAGATGTACTCGAGCCTTACTGATCCTTTCCACACCATGTCACAAATGTAGTGGTACTTGATTTCAATGTGCTTTAACCTATCATGGAACACGGGGTTCTCTGAAAACTTCACACAACTTTGATTGCCACAATATATCATAGTCATTTCCAACTCCTGGTCAAACAATCTTGCAAACAACCTCTGAAGCCACACTATTTTGAGTACAAGCTTCCTTGGTTGTGATATACTCTGCTTCCGCAGTGCTGAGTGCAACAAATTTGTGCTTCTTGCTCATCCAAGATATCATGGCAGAGCCCAAACTGAAGCATCCTCCTAAAGTACTCTTCCTATTGTGAAATTTTGAATCTGAAAACTATAGAGTTTAAGTGATAGATTTATTCCTCCTACTTATTATTTCAATAAGTTATTTTCAGAAATTTTCTAGCAAATATCAAAATAAATACTACTGCAACATTCACAAATATATATGCAGAGAAATGAACAGTAAATGACATAAGCACAAGAATCAATCACATGTACACAGTTATTTTTGGACAATTGTCCCCAGAAAAACCCAATGCGGGCAAACCGGTGCAACAGATGAGGGTTTTATTAAATTTTTCAACAAATGATTTCTTTACAAGGAAAAATACTAGCAGATAAAATATGAAACACCTAAGACAAAATTATTGGCTCCTTTCGACAAATCTCTGACACCCTGATCAGTCTCTGCTATCTCTTGTGCTTGTCTGCTTGTTTCTCTACACAGTCCCAACACTGAACTACGTAAGTCTACGTAGGATTTGTGTGGGTTCATTGTGTTGCACCCCAGAGCTTCCTCCTGTGACCCACTGATTCCCTCTATCCTTGACCTTAGTCACTTGTTGACTCCCTCCTCCTTCTTCTTCTGCAAACTCTTCGCCCTACAACTCTCCCACTGAAATCAAATTCTCTTACTTCATAATTTATCTTCTTTGGGTACTGAGTGTATGCCCGCCTTATTTTCCAAATGACCCTCAAGCCTTCTTTTATAATATTCTTGTTGGAGAACCAATGACCCAAATTAGAAGTTTAATCAATGGCTAAGATTAAAACTTGACTTGATCTTTGTTTTCTAGAAGATTCACACTTTGACTTATTAATACCCTTTAATTATTTCATTTCCTTAAGTTTAGACTTAGGGTCTACATTAAAATAATTAATTATCTTAATAAGTCATGAACCGAGTGGAATTTTCACAAATGGTTTTTGGGTTCTTTGGAATACCACTGTCCAAGCCTCCTTGCAAAGTTTGAGACTTGGAACACTTTCTGATGCTACAAAAATCAACACCTATCATATACACTCCTTGACCAGTCAGAAATTGTATATCCCTGCAGTTGTACATCATTGTTTGAGACATGTCTCAAATCGTAAATTATAGTACCACATAGATATCTCAATATATGCTTCGCTGCAATCTAATTCTCATGTCTTGGTTCCACATGGAACTGACTTAATGTGTTTACTGCAAAGGAGATGTCCAACTTGGTATTGACCAAAAACATGAACGAGCCAATCAATTGTCGATACATAGTTGAATCCATCAAATTAGACTCATAGTCTCTCAACTTCTACAAATTAGTCACCATGGGAGTTGTCGTGGATTTACAATGCATCACGTCAAACTTTTGAAGGATCTCAATAACAATTTTGTTTTTACCAAGGAAAATCTCGTCGGGCTTCTTCCATACTTTCAGTCCCAAACATAATGCATCAAGCCAAGATCCTTCATGTCAAAATCAGAGGCCAATTGCCTCTTACACTGAATAATGAGAGGCTCAACTCGTGTTGGAAATAAATCATCAACGTATAGCAATAAAATCACAGGTGCATTATTCACAACATTGAAATAGAAGTTTGGATCAACATCACTCTTGCAGAATCCAAATCTCGTCGGATAGCTATCAATTTGAGCATACCAAGCTCTTGGAGCTTACTTGAGTGCATACAAGGCCTTCTTCACCTTGCAATTGTGAGAATCCTTTCCATGAACCTCAAAACCTTGAGGTTGCTCTATGTACACCTCTTCCTTAAATACACCATTGAGAAAAGTAGTTTTTACAACCATCTGATGTAAACTCCAACCCAAAGAAGCAACAAGAGAAATAATAGATCTAATAGAGGTGTACCTGGCAACTAGATCAAAGGTCTCATCATAGTCTTCTCCCTCTTTCTAGGAGAACCCTCTAGCCACAAATCGTGCCTTGTATTTGTCAATACTTCCATCTGTTGCATGTTTGATCTTATATATCCATTTGGAAGTCACCATGGACTTTCCCTTCAAGTCTCGACACAATCTCCCATACATCATTCTTCATGATGGATTGGGATTTTTCAATCATAGCATCCATCTATACTTTTTGGCTAGATGCTTCTTCATAAGTGGAAGGTTTTGCATCAATGAGATTAGTTATAAGAGTTGCATAAGTAAAGAAACTTTTAGGTTTCTTACTTTATTTGGATGTGCCATGTGGAGCTTCATGTCCTTTTGCTTCTTCCAAGGTAGTCTAAGCGATACTGTTATTTTCCCGATTTGAGGAACAACAACTAGTTCTACAACGTCAAAAGTCCCTTCTGGCTCTATAGGATGTTTTGTAGAACTTAGACCTTCTTCCTTTGAAGCCTCATGTTTTTCTTCATTTTTGGAGTCCATGGAAAATTCTTTAGACTTCCAATATGCAACCTTCTCATCAAAGGTAACGTCTCGACTGACCTCAACCTTTCGCTTCTCTAGAATGTAGATTCTATAAGCCTTTGACAATTCACTATAACCAACAAATATTCCTTTCCTTCCTGATGGTTCTAGCTTCTTCCTGTTATCCTTAAGAATATGAATGTAAACTAGGTAGCCAAAGATTCTCCAATGCCCAACCTTTGGCTTCTTTCCAGTGAACGCTTCTTCAAGAGTCATATCTTCCAGAATCTGATGAAGACTTCTATTCTGAATGTATACAACTGTTAAGGATGCTTCTCCCCATAAGAACATAGGCAAATGTTGATCATGCATCATAGCCTTGAAATATTCTTGAATGGACCTGTTCTTTCTTTCTACCACTCCATTTTGTTGAGGATTATAGGGGACAATCAACTCCCTCTTAATTCTAACTTCTTTAGAGATTGCAAAAAGTTCTTTTGAAGTGTATTCTCCTCCATTGTTAGATCTAAAAATCGTGATCTTCTTTCCTATTAAGTTCTCTACTTTAGCCCTTGAAACTTGGTGAAGACTTCATCCTTGATCTTCATGAGATAGACCCACATCTTATAAGAAAAGTCATCAATAAACGTTACATAGTATAATGAGCCTCCAAGTGATCTCACTAACATAGAACCACATACATCAAAATGAATCAGATCCAAGATTTCTTTGGATCTATTATCACTACTTGGAAATGACTTTTTGACATTCTTTCCAAGTGCACAACCTTTACATACACCTTCATGTTCTATCTGCAATTCACGAACACCTGAAACTATTTTACTTAAAGTAGGAAAGGCTCTATAGTGAAGGTGAACATATCTACTATTGGCCCATAATTGTGAATTACGGATAAATCATGCTTCCCTAGACAGGTTCTAGTCTAGAACAACAGGTGAAAGACTATACGACTACTTTTCCTAACTTAGAATAGATACACAAAGAGGATTGGAGGCTTACTTGTTCTGTCGCTTCCAAATGGCTCCTTCTGTCGCTTCTGTTGCAGCTTCGAATTCAAGTGGTTTTTGGGCTAAATGCTTCCTGCAAGAAAGAACACTGAAACAATAGAAGATGCAATAATATAGGTATCTTTTCAAGTTAGTTTGCTAAATCAGTAAAGCATAAACCATACACATCAACTAAGATCTTGCAATATGGAAAATCAAAGCCAATATAGATGCATATAGGGAAAAACAAGCAGTACTCTTTATTGATGATAGAAGGAGAGGTTACAACCTAGTGACTGATTTGATGTGACCTTCCAGCAACATTCCCAAGCCTCATCACAGTATAAATCTCTCCAGCAGTAGCTACACAAATCTAGCTCTCAATTGAAAACTCTCCAGCATTTCTCTACTAAAATTCTTCCTCTTCAAGCACTTAGATATGTGCTCAATTTATAGATGAACTGTAGGTTGTTTTGCAATCAATGACTTTCCAATAATAAGCAAGACATGTTTCCAGTCATGTAGATGTCAAATGGACACTTGGATCCGGAGCTTGACACATGTGAACTCTTCTAGAAGGCACTGGCCAAGTGGGGATTCTGGAACAATGAGAATTTCGCTCCCAATGTGACCAATGCACCTGTGAATGTCGGGAAGTGCTTTGCAGAGCAGCCTTGCATGGGGCTACCTGCATATGCAATGCACTTAGGCCCCTTAGAGCCTGCGTTGGTGAGCTCTCATATGCCATATAATAAGCTTCAAACCTTGGAAACCTTTGCTTAATGAAAGTCTTGCTTGATTTGTCTTGTTTCTTGTCTTAGGGCATATAGCAATTGAAATGATAGGGAATGATAGACCCTTAATAATTGGTCCTGGAGATGATGTCCAGTTAACCAGGTCATTGAGAATGGTGCCCAAATTGACCTATAACAATTGCCCCCTAAAGCATGAGATCCAAATAATAAGAACATTTGATTGAGATGCTTTACACTATGATGAGCCTGGAAACGAAGCGGAGTGGTCACCTGCATCAATCTTACAATACATTACATCATTATATATCCTCTTTGATCATAATTGTTGAGGGTAGACATTCCCATGTTCAACACATAAAAAAATCTAATAACATGTACATAATTCAGAAAGTCGTCTTCATTGGAATGTTGCCCAGATGCAGACATGCCTACAGATATAGGCCCATGTTTAGATGACAATCTGTATGTAAGGTCACCGTACAAATGATGTGTACAACAATCCTGAAATTGCAATCCGGATGGCTGAAACTAGATCCGAGGTCTTCTTATCTCATCCACTCGATCATTCGGGTACAAGTCTAGCCATGCGAATATATGATTTGTAGTCAAACATGGAAATACATCCTTTGATTACCAGCCAATTATGTGAGTTGTTAACAAACGCGGGAGAACCACCATTAATGTCAATGGCCCTCAAGGTACTGTAGTACATTTCGTAAGGCGTGAATAGATGATTTGATGTCGAACGCCAAACAAAATATTTCGGTCAAAGGTCCAGAAGCGAAGATCTTGTCGATGTTGTAACAAGACTCATGGTGCTGGAACTGATGTTTCTAAGTGAACTCCTTGGATATTGATTTGTTGTCGATAGGAAGTCATCTTATTACAAAACAGGAGTTACTGATTTCGGGGACAAGGGTATGACTTGATATAGCAATTTTCAGGGATGACGATCATGAAAATGAAGGTTTATGAGTATTGCAGAAGGATGAGTTTTTAATCACTAGATGACTTCTCTTGAACATATCGGCGACACTATGATGAGTTGGCAACATTGACCCAAAACCGAAGTGAAGGTATGATGAACCATAGGTGTGAATGAACTGTCAAGATGATTACCCAACCCAAACAGTGATGGACATGGAGTGAAAGAAGTGTCATGTTCAATAGCGACTTGCTACCAAAAAGAAACTTTGCTCACTTTTCCCAAATTTTCCCTTGTCATTTGTCGACCAGTACCTCTTTATTTTTTAACAAGCTTGAGGAGGATAAAATTTGTTTGATCTATAATTCAACCCTTCGGGTGAATAAAGTATCGCTATTTAATAATTTAACAAGTCTAGCGATGAATGAAACTTGATTCTTGCCATGATCGACAAGCCCGTCGCTATTTTATGTTTTAATGAGCTTAACGACAGTGATAGCCCGGTCCTTTTTCATATTTAGAGAGTCTAAAAAAGAGGACGAAAGAGAACTCCAAAAGTACTTTTTCGTAAATTTGTCACTCCGACCCGAAAACGTGTAAAATAATATCTGAGAGAACCTCTTTGGTCATGTTTAACCAAGGTATTCCTTTTTCGTAAATAATATATATCAGTCCGAAAAGGGTTAAACTTATACTGAGTAGATATCGATTCATTTACTTTTACGAGCTTGGAAAGACAAGTGCTCGGCAATCTTTTCACATTATCAGAGTCTGAAAAGCGCTGAAAGAAGACTATAGGGGTTCATTTTTCGTTGTTATCGAAGTTCGAAAAAGAGATAAAAGTGCGCTTCAAATCCTTTTTCGTTTTTAACAAAGCTCGAAAAATAGGGAGAAAAAGTATGCTTTGTGGTCAAGTCATTCTTTGAATAAATCTGCACGACTAATCTGTTTATCAGTGGTATTTCCAGTTCTGAACAACGTCAAATGGATTAAAAATACCTGTTTCATGATAAAAACATAATAAAACTATATTCATAGCAATAAATTTAACTTGCAAACAATTAAACGACTATAAAAAGTAATTTCACTATTCATTTTACCATTCCATAGTTACCATTTGCATTTTGGACCTCTGAACCTGATTTTTCCCTCGAACTTTAGTCGCCAATTGCGTGCAATTGGTAAGAATGTTTTGAATGCCCCCTGCAAGAGTAGATTCCCCCCAAGCTTCATTTCGTTCACCTAAGTATATTACTAATAGTTGGATGGAATGAAGGTTCATTATAGGGGAGGATTTGTTTCATTTTTTAACGAGCTTGACACAGGAAAATAACTATGTTCATCTATGTTTCATTTTTTAACGACATTAACACAGTAAAAGAACTTTCCTCAAAGGCACTTGTTTCATTTTTTTAATGAGGTTGACACAAGAAAAAAGAACTATCATCATAACTCTGTTTCATATTTTAACGAGGTTGACACAGAAAAAGAACCATCCTCATAGGCACTTGTTTCATTTTTTAACAAGGTTGACACAAGAAAAAAAATTATCCTCATAATCTGTTTTATTTTTTAACGAGGTTGACACAGTAAAAGAACCATCCTCATAAATCTTTTTCATTTTTTAACGAGGTTGACACAGAAAAAGAACCATCCTCGTGGGAACTTGTTTCATTTATCAAGGTTGACACAGGAAAAGAACTATCCTCAACACCTGTTTCATTTTTTAACGAGGTTGACATAGGAAAAGAACCATCCTCATTGTGTAGTTGGACTAGTGAGCATGTGTGCTGGAAAAGACATAGTCTAACGGAGTCATCATTTAAGGATTTTGATGAATACCACAAATGATAAGTTATAACATGCGTTGACGGGTCTTCTCCAGGGTTTTCATTGAATTTAGGAATGTCTGAGGGTAACATATGTGGTATCACCAGCCACCAATGAGAGGAACCAGAAAGGATTCCAGATGATGACATGGGTGAAGTTAATGGACAAAACATCGAAAATGAAGCAACAACAGATGTTGTTGCAGCTGAAATAGATGGTTCAGTCTGGGATGTTATCTCACCCATGGTCAAATGACCCAATGTATACCCTATAGAATCTACGGGAACTCAAAGTGAAACAAGATCAACAAAAGCAGAGGAAGGTGATTGAGGAAAAGACTCGTACAGTTAAAACTCCTACCGAAAATGAGTTGGAGTTAAAGATGTCTCATCTTGTGATATTTCTTCGATCGAAATTAAATCAAGTGGAAGAACTTCGCCGTCAGGCTCGAAGTATATTTCAGATGGTTGACTGTGTGATATGGGAGACTCAATGGCTACAATAGATTGTGGAGTGACGAATACAGAAACAATTTTCCGTTGTTCAACTTCATGATCAAGTTTTTCTCCACTTAGGGAATATAGCAACAAAAATATAAGGGGATGATAGACCCTATTTCATTGGTCCTAGGGATGATGTCCAGTTTGACCAATAACAGTTGCCCCCTAAAGCACATTGGGATCCGGATCAACTTCCAGTTGAACAACGTTGGGTTCGGGAGGTATGGTCTCACAGATTGGATGGATCGCGACCACGAGTAGCTGTGAGGACTCTGTCTCGACAACAGTAGACAAACCAAGATTTGTAGAAACAAATTGTGCCAACTCTGGTATATGGGAAGACGATGCTTCACCAAAGGTACTGATGGTACTTGTTTCGGTAGAGCGATTTCTACGCGAATGACGAGGGAAAGGATTTTGTTCTTCCACGATGACTGATTTATTTTAACCAAAAAAAATAAAAAAAATAAAAGGGTAATGCTAGGCAAAAGGGTTTACCAAGAAACTGTGAACTATAGAATACCTCCTGGCGAACCAAGAAGTACAGGCAGGCAATCTCCCTGAATGTTGACTCAAGAAAAAAAATTGTCCTCATAATCTGTTTCATTTTTTAACGAGGTTGACATAGTAAAAGAACCATCCTCATAAATCTGTTTCATTTTTTAATGAGGTTGACACAGAAAAAGAACAATCCTCGTGGGAACCTATTTCATTTATCGAGGTTGACACAGGAAAAGAACTATCCTCAACACCTGTTTCATTTTTTAACGAGGTTGACATAGGAAAAGAACCATCCTCATTGTGCAGTTGGACTAGTGAGCGTGTGTGCTGGAAAAGACATAGTCTAACGGAGTCATCATTTAAGGATTTTGATGAATACCACAAATGATAAGTTATAACATGCGTTGACGGGTCTTCTCCATGGTTTTGATTGAATTTAGGAATGTCTGAGGGTAACATATGTGGTATCACCAGCCACCAAGGAGAGGAACCAAAAAGGATTCTAGATGATGACATGGGTGAAGTCAATGGACAAAACATCGAAAATGAAGCAACAACAGATGTTGTTGCAGCTGAAATAGATGGTTCAGTCTGGGATGTTATCTCAGCCATGGTCAAATGACCCAATGTATACCCTATAGAATCTACGGGAACTCAAAGTGAAACAAGATCAACAAAAACAGAGGAAGGTGATTGAGGAAAAGACTCGTACATTTAAAGCTCCTACCGAAAATGAGTTGGAGTTAAAGGTGTCTCGTCTTGTGATATTTCTTCGATCGAAATTAAACCAAGTGGAAGAACTTCGCCGTCAGGCCCGAAGTATATTTCAGATGGTTGACTATGTGATATGGGAGACTCAATGGCTACAATAGATTGTGGAGTGACGAATACAAAAACAATTTTCCGCTATTCAACTTCGTGATCAAGTTTTTCTCCACTTAGGGAATATAGCAACAGAAATATAAGGGGATGATAGACCCTATTTCATTGGTCCTAGGGATGATGTCCAGTTTGACCAATAACAATTGCCCCCTAAAGCACATTGGGATCTGGATCAACTTCCAGTTGAACAACGTTGGGTTCGGGAGGTATGGTCTCACATATTGGATGGATCGTGACCACGGGTAGCTGTGAGGACTCTGTCTTAACAACAGTAGACAAACCAGGATTTGTAGAAACAACTTGTGCCAACTCTGGTATATGGGAAGATGATGCTTCACCAAAGGTACTGATGGTACTGGTTTCGGTAGAGCGATTTTTATGCGAATGACGGGGAAAAGGATTTTGTTCTTCCACGATGACTGATTTATTTTAACCAAAAACAAATAAAAAAAAATAAAAGGGTAATGCTAGGCAAAAGGGTTTACCAAGAAACTGTGAACTGCAGAATACCTCCTAGCGAACTAAGAAGTACAGGTAGGCAATCTCCCCTAATGTTGACACAAGAAAAAAAAATTGTCCTCATAATCTGTTTCATTTTTTAACGAGGTTGACACAGTAAAAGAACCATCCTCATAAATCCGTTTCATTTTTTAACGAGGTTGACACAAAAAAACAACCATCCTCGTGGGAACCTGTTTCATTTATCGAGGTTGACACAGGAAAAGAACTATCCTCAACACCTGTTTCATTTTTTAACGAGGTTGACATAGTAAAAGAACCATCCTCATTGTGCAGTTGGACTAGTGAGCGTGTGTGCTGGAAAATACATAGTCTAACGGAGTCATCATTAAAGGATTTTGATGAATACCACAAATGATAAGTTATAACATAAGTTGACGGGTCTTCTACAGGGTTTTCATTGAATTTAGGAATTTCTGAGGATAATATATGTGGTATCACCAACCACCAAGGAGAGGAACCAGAAAGGATTCTAGATGATGACATGGGTGAAGTCAATGGACAAAACATCGAAAATGAAGCAACAACAGATGTTGTTGCAGCTGAAATAGATAGTTCAGTCTGGGATGTTATCTCAGCCATGGTCAAATGACCCAATGTATACCCTATAGAATCTATGGGAACTCAAAGTGAAACAAGATCAAAAAAAGCAGAGGAAGGTGATTGAGGAAAAGACTCGTATAGTTAAAGCTCCTACCGAAAATGAGTTGGATTTAAAGGTGTCTCGTCTTGTGATATTTCTTCGATCGAAATTAAACCAAGTGGAAGAACTTCGCCGTCAGGCCTGAAGTATATTTTAGATGGTTGACTGTGTGATATGGGAGACTCAATGGCTACAATAGATTGTGGGGTGACGAATACAGAAACAATTTTCTGATCAAGTTTTTCTCCACTTAGGGAATATAGCAACAGAAATATAAGGGGATGATAGACCCTATTTCATTGGTCCTTGGGATGATGTCCAGTTTGACCAATAACAGATGCCCCCTAAAGCACATTGGGATCTGGATCAACTTCCAGTTGAACAACGTTGGGTTCGGGAGGTATGGTCTCACAGATTGGATGGATCGTGACCACGGGTAGCTGTGAGGACTCTGTCTCGACAATAGTAGACAAGCCAGGATTTGTAGAAACAACTTGTGCCAACTCTGGTATATTGGAAGATGATGTTTCACCAAAGGTACTGATGGTACTGGTTTTGGTAGAGCGATTTCTATGCGAATGACAGGGGAAAGGATTTTGTTCTTCCACGATGACTAATTTATTTTAACCAAAAACAAATAAAAAAAATAAAAGGGTAATGCTAGGCAAAAGGGTTTACCAAGAAACTGTGAACTATAGAATACCTCCTAGCGAACCAAGAAGTACAGGCAAGCAATCTCCCCGAATGTTGTGTTCGGTGTATCACAATTTACAAGGCGACCGACTCGGTTCACTATGGATGGATAGCACCTAAAATTTGTCCTCCCAAATATACTCGAAGGTACGTGGAGGTCCAAGTTCGTATTAGCGCTGTCTGATGCAAAATCGCACAGTGAGAGCACCCCTTTATACTTATCATATTGTAACACCGCCCGATATACCTGAAAGTACGTGGACGAGCTACGATATACTTATGTACGTGGAGTGAGGTATCACACTCGGAATGTATCATAGACAAGTTAACGATAGTTGATATGTTTTACGACACCAGAACACGTCTCTAGCCTAGACCTTCTAAATGTTATCGTTATGATTCCAATGCGTTGTTAAGTAAATTGAGATTAATTTTATGTTGATCTTGCTTAAAAATTTTCCTTTCAAAGGTTCACTTCGATGATGTGTATGAAATTCCTAAAATGCAAGCTAAGAATGATAAACATTCTTTCACTTTCAGCTTTTTCAATGAAGAACCTAGCTATTAAGGGAAGAGAGCAAATAATTTGTGAGCAAACAAATCAATGAGCAAAACAAATCAATGATTTCAAACGAAATGCAGATTTCCTAATGTTCCTTTTGCAAAACACACATTATTCTACATGCAAATGCAAGTTTTTCTTTTCAGTTTCCTTAATGTTATGAATGCAGAAAAGAAACTAGGTGCACTAAATCAATAATCCAAATGCTTTTTTCTTTCAAGAAACGAAGAATACAAACAACAATTTCTCTTTTGAAGGAAAAACAAGGATTTCAACAACAATTTTTCCTATCAAGGAAATGAAGATTTTACGACAATTTCCTATTTTGAAAGCAAATGATTCTTAATGCGACCATAAAAAGTACTTTGAAATCAATTTGTCAATGATAAAGAAAAACTTTTTTTTAAACCAACATTGAACAAATTTTCAGTCAAAGGATGAAGAAGTATATAGAGTCACTGGTCAATTGAGGATCAAACTTTTCAAAACACAGCAGCAAACAAAACTGAAGCAAATTGCAAAGGCAAATTCAAAGGAATTTGGGTACTTTCAAGAGTCAACGCAATCTCCAAGGGGAGACAGTGCTCTGCAACGTAGGCTAGGAAGGGAGACATGCTCTGCAAAGCACTGTGTCCAGTCTAAGGGTGCGTTGGGCATAGTATACAAAGAAAAATACCACTATTTAACTCACTGTCTTTACTAATTTGGCTTTGAAAAAGTTTAATCTTTATGATTAACAACTAGTGGGTGGATAAACAAAGCAAATCAGAGGCTTAAACACCTAGAACTAAGAGAAATTCTCCCCAGTGGAGTCGCCAATTTGTTGGGCCAGAATTGTGAATTACAGATAAATCACGCTTCCCTAGACAGGTGCTAGTCTAGAACAACAGGTGAAAGACTATACGACTACTTTTCCTAACTTAGAATAGATAGATAGAGAGGATTGGAGGCTTGCTTGTTCAATCGCTTCCAAATGGGTCCTTATTTCGCTTCTGTTGCAGCTTCAAATTCAAGCGGTTTTTGGGTTGAATGCTTCCTGCAAGAAAGAACACTGAAACAGTAGAATATGCAATAACATAGATATCTATTCAAGTTAGTTTGCTAAGTCAGTAAAGCATAAACCATACACATCAACTAAGCTCTTGCAATATGGAAAATCAAAGCCAATATAGATGCATATAGGGAAAAATAAGCAATACTCTTTATTGATGATAGAAGGAGAGGTTACAACAGTGAGCGATTTGAAGTGACCTTCTGACAACGTTCCCAAGCCTCTCATCTGATATAAATCTCTCTGGCAAGCCCCGGCTACACAAATCTAGCTCTCAATTGAAAATTCTCTAGCATTTCTCTACTCAAATTCTTCCTCTTCAAGCACTTAGATCTGTGCTCAATTTATAGATGAACTGTAGGTTGTTTTGCAATCAATGACTTTCCAATAATAGGAAAGACATGTTTCCAGTCATGTAGATGTCAAATGGACACTTGGAACCGGAGCTTTACACATGTGAACTCTTCTAGAAGGCACTGGCCAAGTGGAGATTCCGAAACAAGGAGAATTTCGCTCCTAATGTGACCAACACACTTGTGAATGTCGGGAAGTGCTTTGTAGAGCAGCCTTGCATGGGGCTACCTGCATATGCAACGCACTTAGGCCCCTTAGAGCCTGCGTTGGTGAGCTCTCATATGCTACATAATAAGCTTCAAACCTTGGAAACCTTTGCTTGATGAAAATCTTGCTTGATTTGTCTTGTTTCTTGTCTTAGGACATGTAGCAATTGAAATGATAGGGAATGATAGACCCTTGATCATTGGTCTTGGAGATGATGTCCAGTTAACCAGGTCATTGGGAATGGTGCCCAAATTGACCTATAACATCTACTATGTCATAGTTCACATGGATTGATTTTATCATGTACTAAAGCTTGAGTTGGTTGACCCAAGAGTCTATACAATCTTCCTTCACGAATTCCAATAACTCTAGCATAATCTATACTAGATCCCCTGGGCCATGCAAGTACTTTTCCATCAACAAATTCTACTCTATCTCCTTTATCTTCCAAACATGAAATAGAGACTATTTTTTTTCAAACCTGCCACATATATAACATTGCTAAAATGAGCATTGTTACTAGATTTCAGCCCAATGGATCCCTTTTCAATTCCTTTGACTACATAGTTGTGGTTGTCTCCAAGCTCGACCCTTTGGGATAATCTTATTTCCGTCATGCTAGTGAGATTGCCATGATCTCCTGTCATATGTCTTGAAGCACCACTATCCACAAGCAACATATCATCATCATCTGCAATCGAATTTGTTAGAGTAGAGAAATAAAATAAATATTTGTCACCTTTGGATTTCTTTGGATGTTCATCAATTTATACTACCAAAGCATGTTGTTTTCCTATCCTCTTTCTATCATTGGATCCTTCAGGACATTCGCTCATATAGTGACCAAATTTGTGACAAAGATAGCATTGAATCTTCAACATATCTTTCTTTCCTTGTGGAGTAGGTCTTCCTTTTGGTTTTCTATTTTGCAAACCAAACTGCTTCTTTCCTCCATTCTTTTTCTTGAAATGAGTTGCAAATTCTTGAGAGTCTTCTTACTTTCTATCTCTTGATATAAGCCTTGATTCTTCTTGAGCACAAGAATTCCATAGTTCTTCA
This sequence comes from Pinus albicaulis, assembly GCA_034641835.2. Classification (NCBI taxonomy): domain Eukaryota; kingdom Viridiplantae; phylum Streptophyta; class Pinopsida; order Pinales; family Pinaceae; genus Pinus; species Pinus albicaulis. The sequence goes on from CM076574.1 coordinate 888,225,983, forward strand.
AAAGAGGGAACTTCCTTCCTACTAATACTAGCTACAAATACATCCCATGATCAAGGTAGTCAATTAAGTGTTGCAGTCATAAATTCCTTTTCAGAGATGACTTCATCAATTGCTTGAATTTGGTCTCTTAGTTGAGATATTCTTACGAAATATGAAACCACAGTGTCATCATTTGTCATCTTTACATCACGGAGCTCATTTTTCAAAATCATGATTTGACCAATGTCGTTGACTGTAAATAGATTAGTTAGGGCATCATACATTGCCTTTGAAGTTTCAAGCTTTGAAACATAGGGAATCAAGTGACCTCTAATGGAATCCATAATAAAAGTCATGGTAGTGATGCCATCCTCCTTGAACTTCTCTTTTCCTGCATTATTTGTTGGTTCTACAACCTTGCCCTTCATAATATCCAAAACTGTGTCTTTGCAAGAATAAGATCAATCCTAGTTTTCTAAGCTCTGAAATTTGAAGCCTATTATAGCTTGTTCTCTGACTTCATAGAAGAAGCCATGGATGTAGATCAACAATAAAGAAGGTCTGAACAATAGTGATCTCAATGTAGGCTTCTTCAAGAGTGATCTCAGTGTCCCTTCTTTCACTAAAGCTTTGGTACCATGTTGATTTTTCAAGTGCAATAAATACAAGCACAATATTTCTAAAAATTGATAATTACTTATAATGATGTTGATCTTATTTCAATTTTTTTAGTATATCATTAAGCAACCATGCTTCAAAAATCCAACCAATATACAAATAGTAGGACAGTAGAGATCACAATCCACAAAGAGACCACAAGATATACTAGGGGAAAACCCAACAACCCTTCAATAGAGAAAATTTTCTTATCAACAAGAGACACACCTAGACTTCTAGTCAACAACTAGGTCAAACCTGGTCAAGACCCTCCAACTCAAGCTATAACAACTCATCTTGAATCACAAAGAGCATGATAATATTAGCATCCATGTGATACATGCATACAATAGCTACATATGCATGCATCACATACAATGCACTAGTACACATATTAATTACTCAAGAAGGTGGTCTAAATATAGGATAAGTAAATTTATTATTAAAGATGTTAATCAAATACCTAGCCTTCGTAAATAAATGAAGTAAGAGATAATATGGGTATAGCGAGTTTTTCGATAATATTACCATAGTACATAAGTATACTATAACCTTAAATATATTCTAAATAGCCTTCATAAGTTGAATATAAAATTTAGAATTAAAATGATAGATATTATAAAAATTAAATATTAATTAAGCATTACAATATTACATGTCTTAATAAAATTTTACCTAATTAAAATAAAGCAATTGTTGAAATGGATAATAGGTGTTGTCACCCTATGATATAAGTGTCATCCGAACCAAATAAAAAGCATGACAAGGCAGTCACCGCTTAACCAAAAGAATAATATCCTTTTAAGACAGTGAACAAAAGAGAGAAGGGAGACCTGGGCTATTTAAAAGGAAAGGAGGATTTAAAGTGGGGGGTTCATATATTTCTGAATGGAGGATTAGAATTCAAAGGAATTGTTGAAAGGAAGTTCATAGTTTCTGAATGATTAAAGGAAACTAAGAAATTGAGCTTTACTAAGAAACTGGGCCGAGCCTTAGTTGTTCTTGAGGTTTTTGGGCATGGGGCCAGCGAGAGTACCTCGAATCTGGGTGTACTTTGGAACTGAGTACACAAAATGTACTTAGTTTCGCTGGGTGGTTTTTGGTCGTTTGGTAACAAGAATGGGAGCAGATTGGAGCCACATCAGCACAGGACCAATTTCAAACACAATAACTAGGTATGTATTGTGAATTTAGTTAAATTGTAATGGTTGAATTTTGGTAAGATTTAAGAGTTTAATTCTGGTTAGGTTATGTATCTGTGCATAATTTTTTGTTGAAATTGCTTTTAAACCTCGTTGTCTAAATTATGGATTTCAATGTTGTTATAACCAAGGTTTAATTAATAAGAGTATCACACACTGGTATCAGAGCAGATTCAAATGCTTCGGGACCTTATATGCCCTTTATAAAAATTAAAAAAATAATTGTTTGGTCAAATTCAGCGACTTAATTGGGAATCGAAACATATTAGTGAAGCAAGAACATAGAAAGAAGGGTTGCCCCCTATGAGTTTGAATTTTACCTTCTGGCGCATTAAGTGTTAAATCCCTGCAATTGATAATTCCCGACATTACAGGTTCTATCGTCATAGGGTATAAAGTATTGATATGGCATAAGGTGTAGTCTGTGCATATATACTTAAAATCTTAGTGCATTGAATTATTATTATTATTATATAACTGCGAGGAGCTATGTCTCGAAGGCCCTGCCGGAGGTTTACCTCCGAGTTTATTTCATTAAACGTCGAGTTTCTCTCATTAAATGTCGGGTTCAAAATTCTATTTTACGAGTAGAGTAACGCTTGGTATGAAGATTGTTATGCCTACATGAGGACTAAACCCACGGTCATAAATATGTGCCACCATCTTGTATTATGAAATTACTGACCATATATCACTATAAACCATAGAGCAAGCCTTTGAGATTTTAATACACATCGTTGGTTAAAGTCGAACCACATAGTTGAGCAAACCTTCAATTAGATCTGTGAGATATTCAGTGCACATCGGTAAACTGAATTTGATTATATAAAGGCATATTATAATATCTTAAGGACATTTCATTTTATTGAGCTTGTCCTATTTGTAAAATTCTTGAACAGTGGCATTGTTACGCTTTTACTGGTGAGAAAGAAATAAAGAAAGTATTTTTAACATCCATGAGGCTAAACATAGCCTATAGGACAAGCTACACATTACTCAAGTTTCAAGGCACAATTCCTAAACATCGTTCATTCTTTGGCTTCGGCCTCCAGTTAGTATCACAAAGTGATAATGAATCCCTATCTCGTCCATTTTCGAACTATATGCATTGGGCAATTGTCGTAGTGCCGCAATTTCTAAATGGAATCTAAGGTCAGTGAAGATGTAAAGTATAATTGACATTACATTATATTTTAAACCATGTAGTATAATTAATATATGAAATGTCCTTAAGAAAAAAACAATTGTTTAAAATTTATTATAGATTTAAAAAATAAATAAAAAAGTCATATGTTTAAGTCTATAATATGAGTGACTTCTATTTTGAACGCCTTCACTATACGAAACCTTTTATGACTCTTATGAATTGGTGGTATGCCCACTAGTATATTTTTCCTCTAACCGATGCCCAATTGGACCACTGTACAACTCATTGGCATGTTACTCTTCATAAGGTGTACGACTAATATAATAGGAGAAAATAATGGCGAGCCTTAGTTTAGCTGCCATAGGCCCATTAATGCAGCCAGGCAGCTGATGCCCGTTGCACGATTATCTACACCTTTAATCCGACGGCGGGCATCAGCTGCCTGGCCACATTAATGGGCCTATGGCAACTGAAATAAGGTTCGCCATACCAGTTGTGGGTTTGTTTCTCGATACACGTGAGCATGGGATGCATGGTGAATAACAAGTGGTGAAATACAATTTTCCGGAACATATGACTATTAGCATTTATTGCCCTAACTAATTTCATTTCCCTCTACTTCACTATCTCATAATAAAAGTTATGTGGGTTTAAATAATAATAAAAACAGTTATATTAAAAGTGATTAGAAAGTAGAATCATTTTGGGATTTTCTTGAAACAATATATATTTCAATTTACATACATTATTATATTTTATATTTAAATTCAATTTTGACTTTACATCTTAGTTTTAAATTTACTATGTGTGGAGGGGCGTTGAATTTCGCAAGTATAAACTTCCCTTTTAAATTGTTTTAAGAAATTTCTAATTATAACTTCATGCAATAGATATACAAAATCAAGAAAGAATCTATGTATTATATAGATTAACTATACAAATGAAGAAAGTAGTACTCGTTAAAGTGTTAATGAGAGTTTATGTAATTAGTATCTCTGTTTATATCCTTTTGTATTTTATTCATGATATGTCTTGATCTATACATATTTGTTAGACTAAGAAAAGTAATAATCCCTTTCATAACCGTAGTTAGGATTTAAAAAAAAAAATTATTAGGAAAATATTATGAAATAACATCAAGACCCATGCATTTGGCTAAGAATTATTACACATCAAGATACAAAACCATGCATTATGATAAGGACGTTGTGATACCAACTTCCTTGACCTCAGTGTCAGTAATGTTGAGATTTTAGGGTAGCATCAGGTGTGCTCTAGCTCCGAAACTTTGTGGAGGGGCCAAGACACGTGAGATCTCCAAAACCCAGAAAGCGTTTAGAGAAATTTCATCTGGTGTTGAAGTTATTCAAATAATTAATTTTTTTAATGAGGACCCTAAGTCTAACTTAGGGAATTAGAAAAATTGAAGTGAATTAATTAAACACATGTGATGAAATGTTCTACTTCTAAGTGATGTGGATCAAGTAGTCTTTTAATCTGAGCCATCGATTAGAGATTAGATCAATGTTGTTGGTTTCCCACCGAGAAAAGTATAAGAGAAAGGCTTGGGGTCAGTTGGAGACACACACACACAGTCAAAGCACTAAAGCTAAGTCAAATTTCTGGGGTGGGGTTTGCTGAGAAATTCAAAGCGAGTTTGCAGTGCAATGAGGGGCAGAGATCGACAAGGGATGATCTGATCCAAGGCCGAGAATACAATAGCAGAGAGGTAGTGAGTACTAGATAGCACAGAGCCAGCCAGGAGGACGTGGTTTAGCCAACACCATGCAAAGGACTGTGTAAGCACAGCCAGGGTGATGCAGACCCAATCAACATAGCGCAGGGGCAACGCAACACCAGCCAGGGTGACGCAGGCCCAACTAGGGCAGCACAAAGGCAGCACAGCACCAGTGAGGGTGAGGCAGTGGGGACGTTGGCCAGTGAGGGTTGACGCAGAGGCTGCAGAGGCAACGTTGAGGGTTGCAGTGGGCCAGAAAGGGCTCATGATCCGTAAATCTTGATTGAGGGTGTGATACAGCCATATTTTTTGTCTCCGAGTGGATGGTACAAATTGTCATGTAATTTCTCTGTAGGGCCAACCATTTTTGGTGCCCAGAATGTTGTATTCAGATTCTGCATAATAATAAAACCCTCTAGTGCTGTTGCACCGGTTTTCCCGCATTAGGTTTTTTCAGGGACGTGTGTCCAAAAAATCATGTGTAATCTTGTCACATGTGCATATTGTTTAGTAAATGATCTATAGATTTGTAGGTTGTAGTTTGTGTCTGCTTTAATGTTTTTTTGAATATTTTAGTTAAATAACTTGTAAGTTAATCAAACAAGTAGGTGAAATAGATCTAGACACTGAAGAAGGGTTTTTGTTTTGAAACTTTCACATGGTATCAAAGCATTATAGATCAAGTTTATCCACCAGCAGAGCGACTGAAGAAAATTGCTGCAAAGAGGGCAACTGAAGTAGCAGAGTTCCAGAAGACGGCAGTGTAGCACCAGGACGCAACCCAGCCAGGCTAAGAGGCCACGCACAAGCTGACGCAGAGGCATCGCAGATCCTTCCAGTTTGATGCATGATCAGCCTCCACTGCGCTGAGCCAGTGTGCTCACGTAGAGGCCAACTAGAGGGGCGTATTCTATGTGGAGATTGTTGTGCAGTTTGCCAAAGTCTGGAAGCGGGGCTTCTGATCTTCAGAAGTTGCTAGTGTGGCATAGGTTCTGTCGGTGCAGAACATTGCCTAACAAAGGAGACAAGAGCGGGAGGAGAACAGTCGCTCAACAGATCTGCGCCAAACCGATCTGAGATTTGATCAGGAGAGTGATCGTAGAGGATTGATTCAGTTGTTTTGCCAGAGGATTTCCGAGAGGGAAATCGATTGTCAGAGGGAGAAACTACTATAGAGGGTTTCTATCGCCAAGAAACCCAGATCTAGTTTCTTTGAGTGTTGCAATAGGAAGAGGGAGAGGAGTACTTGTTTCGACAAATTTGAGTAGAGATGGTTTCTTATGGACTGAGAGATCAGGATAGGTTGGACGGTGTGTCCAACTTTGTTATCTGGATGGCCAGGATCCTGACAGTCTTGGATGAGTACGACATCAAGGACCATGCCGAGAATGTCCCAGTTGCGCCTATCGATGTAGATCCCCCGAAGAAATTCAATGAGAATCAGGCGCGGGCTAAGCGCTTGATCATGGATGGAGTCAAGGATCATGTGGTTCCACATATTGCCGGGAGGAACAAGACAAATGAAATGTGGACAGATTTGAACACGATGTATGAGGGAAGCTCCGTCCAGAGGAAGATTCTTCTGGAGAATCAGATGTGGTTGTTCGCAAAAGGGTGAGGAAATTGATCCCTTCCTCTTTAGACGTTAGACTATCCGGGACCAACTGATTGCCATGGGTACGACTCCGGATGAAGGGCTCTTGGTGAGGACTACCCTGAATATAGTCACCGATGAATGGGAAACGTTTGTCCAAAGAATCTTGGGCAGGGTAGCGTTACCATCCTGGGCGGACATGTGGGCAATCCTCCATCAAGAGGAAATCAGGAGATTTACCAACAGGCAAAGGAACATAGGTCGTATTGAAGTAAAGAAAGAGGAGGAGGAGGATGCAACCCTTGCATCAAAGGGACATAGGCAAAAAGGGAAGAAGAAGAGGGACCTATCCAAGGTTCGGTTCTTTAATTGTGGCGAACTTAGACACTTCACCAACAATTTTCCTAAGAAGAAGGACAAGGGATCTTCTGAATCCAAGGCAGCAACAAAAAAAGGGGATGATGGTAGTGACGATGACGTAGCCATGAGTGCTCATGAACCATATAAGTGGGGCGATATTGATTTGTAGAGCAGCTACATATGGAAGGCAGGATCCTTCAGGTGCCCAAACTCTTGGATCACATACGAGCTACAAGAGCCTTAAGACAGTAGTGGGATGAGTTGAGCAGTGGGTGCAGAAGATCATAGTGAAGCAGAGGGTAAAGATGGGACGTTGTAGATGGGAGCAGCGCAGTGCAGAGGCAGCAATAGCATAGGAGCAACAACGTAGAGGCTGATGGGACTTCAACAATGCAGAGGAGTAGTGCTTAAGCAGTGCAGAGCAGTAGCAACGCAATGGCTTCAGGGAGACGGTGCAGTGCAGCAACCAAGGGAGCTTCAGTGGTGAGTTGCACCCAACTGACTTGTTTGTCAAAGATTGGGTGATGGTGCTTCAGTTGCTTACTTCTCGGCAACTGAGTTGCAGTGCAACAATTAGCAGTGGCAGTGCTATGGGCAGCATGATGCAACAATTTGAGAGGGAGTTGCAGTACAGATGTGGTAGTGTAAGTGGCAGTGACATGGGCAGCAGTACATTAGTAACAACGCAGTGGATGGAGGTCAACAGGCCAGGCATCAACAGCACAAAGACCGATGCCGAGATCAGGCAATACTTTTGTGTGGATATATTACTAGAGCACACTCCTTGCTAAGAGGGAGTGTTGAGATTTTGGGGTAGTATCGGGTGTGCTCTAGCTCTAAAACTGTGTGGAGGGACTAAGACACACGAAATCTCCAAAGCCTAGAAAGTGTTTGGAGAAATTTCATCTAGTGTTGAAGTTATTCAAATAATTAATGTTTTTAATGAGTACCCTAAGTCTAACTTAGGGAATTAGAAAAATTAAAGTGAATTAATTAAACACATGTGATGAAATGTTCTAAGTGACGTGGATCAAGTAGTCTTTTAATCTGAGTCGTCGATTAGAGATTAGATTACATTCATTGGTTTCTCAACGAGAAAAGTATAAGAGAAATGCTTGGGATCAATTGGAGACACACACACATAGGTAGAGCACTGAAGCTAAGTCAAATTTTTGGGGCGGGGTTTGCTGAGAAATTCGAAGCGTGTTTGTAGTGCAGTGAGGGGCAGAGATTGGCAAGGGATGATCTGATCCAAGGTTAAGAATACAACAACAGAGAGGTAGTGAGTACCAAACAGCGCAAAACCAGCCAGGAGGACACAGCTCAACCAGCACCATGTAGAGGACTGTGTAGAGGCTGCGTAAACCCACCCAGGGTGATGCAGACCTAGCCAGCGCAGCACCAACCGGGGTGACGCAAGCCTAGCCAAGGCAACACAAAGGTAGCGCAGCACTAATGAGGGTGACGCAGTGGGGATGTTGGCCAGTGAGGGCTAACGCAGAGGTTGCAGAGGCAGCACTGAGGGTTGCAATGGGCCAGAAAGGGCTTGTGATCTGTAAATCTCGATTGAGGGTGTGATATAGCCATATCTTTTGTCTTCGAGTGAAAGGTACAAAGTACCGTTTAATTTCTCTGTAGGGCCAACCATTTCTGGTCCCCAGAATGTTGTATTCAAATTCTGCATGATAATAAAACCCTCTAGAGTTGTTGCACCATTTTTCCCGCATTGGGTTTTTCTAGGGACATTTGTCCGAAAAATCATGTAATCTTGTCACATTTGTGTATTGTTCAGTAAATGATTTGTAGATGTGTAGGTTGCAGTTTGTGCCTGCTTTAATGTTTTGTCTGAATATTTCAGTTAAATACATTGTAAGTTAATCACACAAGTAGGCGAAGTAGATATAAGCACTGAAGTGGGGTTTTTGTTTTGAAACTTTCACAAGTAAGACCTGCCTGCAGGTAATAATAGCAGAAAAACTATACCCGTATGTGAGCCTAAATTTTACAAAATTATATTTATTAAATCTAAATTGTACTTTAGATTTTCATAAATTTTATTATGTGTTCAGGGAAAATTTACGATGGTAAGGACATATCAATGACGACCACGCCATCAGGTAGCATCGCCATCTCTAACACCACGACCATCGTCGTCACCATTACCATCACCATCGTCATCGCCACAGCCGAGATGATCATCAGCGCTAGTCGCTACAGCGCCTGAGCTAACCACTATAATGCGCTCATTGGAAGCCATTTCGGAAACATTAAAAGGACCGCAACCAGCCAACACCAAGGAAGAGTGACCTCATCTTGAGGAAAGAAATTTAGAAAAACCCAAAGATTGTGATTATAGACAATTGAAGGAAAATATTTCTAGAGAGCTAAAAAAGATTAAACTCCATGAATTCTCAGGAGGGCGAGCAAGAGAACGTGTTGAAGCATGGTTAGAAGGAATGATAAGATGCTTCACACTAAGAGAACATTCTTTGACCTCTAAGACAAAAATTGCTACATTTCAGCTTAGAGAGAGTGCTTTGGTTTGGTGGGGAAATCTAGAAAAGCAATTACATCTTACATCAGATAACCTTCCTTGGGAATTGTTCGAGGAAATATTTCGTGCAAAATACTTACCACCTTTATTTCAAGAACAACAAGTTAGAGCTTTCCATATGTTAGTTCAAGGTAATAAGACAATGGAAGAATATGAGATAAGGTTTATGGAGCTTGTAAGATGTGTTCCTTATCTAGACACTGACAAACCTCAAGCCGAGCATTTCGTATATGGATTAAATCCTCGAATCAGGGCTATGGTTAGAATGTGGAAGCCATCATTAGTAGGAGGGGCAGTTGAATGTGCACATTATGGAGAGGAACATTTAGGGATTAAAAGAGATATTAGACTCCCCGAAACTTCTTCAAGGGAAGTAGCTCGAGACCTCCTCCTTATGGTAACATATTTACCCCAAGAGGAGTAGGAGCAAGAGCTCTCATGACCATTAATACTATAGTTGTCGAATCATCTCAAGGGACTGTTAATAGAGGAAGAAATGGGAAAGGAAGTAGCACAAGAGGATGACGCTCTTTGTCTAGAAATTTACAATCTACCTCAAGGGGACCATCCCAAGTTAATTGTAGGGGATGTGGAGGACCACATTTTCAGCGTGATTGTCCAGAATTCTCATCAAATGTAATGCAGAGAGCAGGAAAGTAACTATCATCAAATACCCAAGGCAATCATAGAATCAATGTTGTAGTCAACAATAACCAGACAACACATCAGTCCACTGTAGTGGAATCCTCAGGTACTATCAATGGAATAAAACTCAAAATTTTATTTGATACTGGTGCTACTGATAGTTTTATTTCATCATATGCATTAAATAAATGTGGGTTGGTAGCCTGCAAATAAAACGAATTCAGACAGGTAGAAATGGCTTCAAGAGAACTCCAATCCATAGATTTAAGTGTTGAGGAATGCAAAGTTGATCTAGGAGTCTGTTCGACTAAGTTAAAAGTATATGTCACAGCCGTAGGAACTTATGACTTTGTCATAGGGATGGATTGGTTAGAATCTCATCAAGCATGGGTAGACTGTTACGGGAAAATAATTATTTGTGTGAATGATGAATGAGAGACGATTCAAATCCAAGGTATTAAGAGAAAATTATCTTTATGCTTTAACTCACCAATGCAAATGAAGCGTTGTTTAAGAAAAGGTTGTCAAGTATATGCAGTTCAAGAAGTAAGCAAGGAGAAATGACCGTTCTTAGAATAATATCTGGTGTCATTCGAATTTTCGAATGTTTTTCCAAAGGACCTACCAGGATTACCTCCTAAAAGAGATCCGGATCTCACAATAGAATTAAAACCTGATACGGAACCAATTTCTAAAACACCTTACAGAATGAGAGCTTCAAGACTTGAAGAATTACAAATTCAGTTGAAGGAACTATTGGATATAGGACATATTTGACCTAGTATTTCACCTTGGGGTGCTCTTGTAATCTTTGTCAATAAGAAGGATGGTTCTTTGCGATTGTGTATAGACTATGAAGATTTAAATCGAGCTACAGTAAAGAATAGGTATCCAATGCTTAGAATTGATGACCTTTTTGACCAAATGAAAGGAGCTTTTGTCGTTTCAAAGATTTATCTACAATTAGGTTATCATCAGCTAAGGAATAAAGAAAGTGATGTTTCTAAGACTGCATTCCGAACTCTTTTTTAACATTATGAATTCATTGTGTTACCATTTGGGTTGACCAATGCGCCAACGATATTCATGAACCTTATTAACAACGTTTTTCGCAAATATCTCGATCAATTTGTACAAGTCTTCTTAGATGATATTCTCATCTACTCTAAGAATGAGAAAGAACATGAAAAACACCTACGTATAGTACTATCTTGCCTTAGGGAACACAAGTTATATGGAAAGTTATCCAAGTGTTCTTTCTTTCAAAAGGAAATTCATTACTTGGGTCATATTATATCTGGTGAAGGGATATCAGTAGATCCTGAAAAGGTTAAAGAAATCATGGAATGGCCAATACCAAAGAATGCACAAGAAATACAAAGCTTTATGGGTTTTGCAGGCTACTATCGAAGGTTTGTAGAAGGATTCTCCAAAATTGCAAAGCTTATCACAACCCTCCAGCGTAAAGGTGTTAGGTATGAACAGACTAAGGAATTTCATAGAGCATTTTTTGAACTTAAAATATTATTGACCAGTGCACCATTTTTGCAACTACTTGATATGGAAAAAGATTTTACTGTGTACTGATGCATCTAAACAAGGATTAGGTGCAATATTAATGAAAGATAGAGGTGTAATAGAATATGTTTCAAGCAAATTAAAGCCTCATGAAGAAAGTTATGCCACACACGATTTAGAATTAGCTGTTGTAGTGCTAGCTTTAAAGATATGAAGACACTACTTGGTGGGGAGAAACTTTATGCTCAAAAGTGACTATCAAAGTATACAATATTCGTTTACTTAAAGAGACTTGAATGTCAGGCAGAGACGCTGGAGTGAATTCTTAAGTGAGTATGAATCTGGAATTTCATATATAAAAGGGAAAGAGAATGTAGTTGTTGATGCTCTAAGTAGAAGAACAAGGATCTTTTCCCTCATTCCTATCTAGGTAGACTTGAGGAAGAAAGTACTGGAACATCTTGTAAAAGACAATTGTTATTTAAAAGTAAGATCCAGGCTTGATCGTAAAAATCCAAAAGAATCTAAGTTTGAAAGATATGATCTAGAAGATGGAATCTTACGATTCCATGGAAGGATGTACATACCAGATAGTGGGGATCTTTGAAACACCATCCCAAAGGAAGCCCACAGGGCAGTGTATTGTGCACTGTGAAAATTTCTAAATAGAAATCCTACTGCAGTGTATTGATTTACTTTTCCTACTTGATTTAAATTACAAGTTAATTTTTTGGATTATTCAGTAAAATCAACAAAGTAAACACAACTACAGCCTACACATTTATAGATCATTTATTGAACATCACGCACACATGACAAAGTGACACATATTTTTCGAACAAATGTCCTCGGAAAAACCCAATGCGGGAAAACTAGTGCAGCTAGCTCTAGAGGGTTTTATTATTATGCAGAATCTGAATACAATAATATCTGGGCACCAAAATGGTTCGCCCTACCTAGAATTTACACGACAATAATACCTCTTACACTCAGAGACAGAAAATATGGTTGATTCAGACCCTCAAACGGGATTACAGAACTTGAGCCCTTTTTGGCCCACCGGAAACCCCAATGCTATCCCTCAGCCCTCTGCATCGGCCTCTTTGGCCTGTGTCAGCCTCTGCACTGCCCTGGATGGGCTTGCGTCAGCCTATCTGGGCTTGCGCTGCCCCTGCACTACCCTGGTTGGGCCTATGTCACCCCTGAAAGGTTGTTGTTGCCTTTGCGCTGCCCTTTGCGTGGCTCTAGCTGAATTGCGTATCTCTAGCTGGCCTCTGCATTGCCTGGTACACTGCCTCTCTACCACTGTTGTATTCTTGGCCTCGGATCATATCGTCCCTTGCCAATCTCTGACCCTCACTACACTGCAAACTCACTTCGAATTCTTAACAAACCACGCCCTAGAATATCAACTTAGCTTTAGTGCTCTGCCAATGTGTGTGTTCTCCAATTGACCCCAAGCCCTTCTCTTATACTTTTCTCGTTTGCAAAACAACGATCGTGATCTAATCTCTAATCAATGGCTAAGATTAGAAGTTGATTGATCCACATCACTTAGAACATTTTCATCACATGTTTAACTTAATTCACTTTAATCTTTTAATTTTCCTAAGTTAGACTTAGGGTCCTTAATTAAAAAGATTGTTTATTTGAATAAATATCAAACCAGGTGGAATGTCTCCAAATGCTTTCTGGGTCTTAGAGATCTCATGTACTCTAGCTCCTCCACAAAATTTCGAAGCTAGATCATATTTGATGCTACCCCAAAATCTCAACACTCCCTATTAGCGAGGAGTGTGCTCTAGCAATACTTCCACACTGAAGCATTTCCATGATCTCTGGCGTCGGTCCCCACGCTGATGCTTGGCCTTATGCCCTCCATCAATGCACTGTTGATGCTCTCTTTACTGCTACCCATGACTCTGCCACAACCACTAACACATCTGTACTGCAACTCCCTCTTAAATTGCTGCATCATGTTGCCCATATCACTGCCATTGCTAATTGTTACACTACAACTCAGTTGCTGAGAAGTAAGCAACTGAAGGACCCCTGCCCAATCACTGACAGACAAGTCAGTCAGGTCTACATCTCATCATTGAAGCTCCCTTGGCTGCTGCATTGTCCTCCTGAAGCCACTGCGTTGCTACAACTCTACACTGCCTCCTCTCCGCTGTTGAAGTCCCATCAACCCCTCTATGATGTTGCTTCTATGTTGATGTTGCCTTTGCACTGCGCTGCTCCCATCTATGGCGTCCTAGCTCTGTCCTCCGCTTCATTGTGATGTCCTACACCCACTACTCCACTTGCCCCGCTACTATCTTAAGGCTCCCGTAGCTCGTATGTGATCCAAGGGTTGGGCACCTCAAGGATCCTGCCTTACCATCTATACCAGCTCTACAGATCAATATCGCCCCACCTCTTCTCTCAAGGTTCATGAGCACTCATGGCTACATCATCATCAGAGCCATCGTACTCTTTAGTTATCGCGGCCTTGGAATTAGATTCCTTGTCCTTCTTCCTTAGAGGACAAGTGGTGGCAAAGTGTCCAAGTTCATCGCACCTGAAGCATCAGATCTTGGATAGATCCCTCTTATTATTCCCTTGCTTCTTCTTGGATGCAAGGGCTGCATCTTCCTCTTCCTCCTTCACTTTTCTGGATCCGGTGTTGTTTTGTCTCTTGGTCATCCGACGGATTTCCTCTTGTCGGAAGATAGCCCATATGTTGTCCCAGCTTGGAAGGTCATGTTTGCCCAAGATGCTTTGGACAAACGTTTCCCATGCATTTAGAGAAGTCCTCACCAAGACATCATCCTCCATCCACTTTAACTTCCATGGCAATCAACTAATCCCAGATCGTCTACAACCTTAAGAGGAAAGGATCCATTTCCTCCCTCTTATTCATCACAAATAACCTCATCTGGTTCTCATAAAGCATCTTCTTTTGGACGAATTTTCCTTAATATATTGTGGTCAAAGTTTTCCACATAGCATTAGTCGTCTTCTTCTCGGCAATGTGTGGGACCACATGATCCTTGACCCCGTCCATGATAAAGCGCTTAGCATGCACCTCCGCTTCATTATGCTTCGCGAGAAGAGCAACGTCGGTTGGTGTAGCCAAGACGTTCTCTGCATGTTCCAAAAGTCTGTATGCCTCCAAGACCGTCAGGATTCTAACTTTCCAGACAACAAAGTTGGACAAGCCTTCCAAAAGCTCAAAAAAATATGTTTAAACAGATACTCCTCTCCCTACTATTGTTTCGACTCTCAACAAAAGCCTGGATCTAGGTTCCTTGGCGAAAAGGCACCCTCTATAGTAATTTCTCCCTCTTACAACTGATTTCGCTCCTCGGAAATCTACCAGATCCCTTGAATTAGCCCTCTTCGATGACCCTCCTGATCGATCCTCATATTTCTTTAGCAAAAATCTGTTGAGTGGTCGTTCTCCTCCCGCTCTTTGTCAACTTAGCTAGGCACTGTTCTGCACTGACAGAACCTGTGCCATACCAGTAACTTCTGAAGACCGGAAGCTACACTTCTAACCCTGACAAACTGCACAACGTCACTGCAAACTAGACTGTGTCGCCCTCTAGGGTCTGCTTCAGCCACTGCGCCACCTTTACTGGTGCTGCGTCAGCCTCTGCGTAAGCAAGGTTGGCTCTGCGTCACCTTGGTGGTGCTGCGTCAGCCTCTGCGTGAACAGATTGGCTCTGCATCCCTCCCAATTGGGCCTTCGTCCCTCTTGATGTTGCCCTGCCTTCTCTAGTCTATGTTGCTTCAACTGCCCTTCCTGGAGAAAAAATTATTAAGTTGATTTGTTGGTGATTCAGCTTGATCTACAATGCTCTGATACCATTTGAAAATTTCTAAAAAAAAATCCTACTGCAGTGTCTTGATTTACTTTTCCTACTTGATTTAAATTACAAGTTAATTTTTTGAATTATTCAGTAGAATCAGCAAAGTAAACACAACTACAACCTACACATTTACAGATCATTTACGCACACATGACAAAGTGACACAGATTTTCGGACAAATGTCCCTAGAAAAACCCAATGCGGGAAAACTGGTGCAACTAGCTCTAGAGGGTTTTATTATTATGCAGAATTTGAATACAACAATATCTGGGCACCAAAATGGTTCGCCCTACAGAGAAGTTACATGGTAGTAATATCTCTTTCACTCAAAGACAAAAAATATGGTTGATTCACACCCTCAAACAGGATTTACAGAACTCGGGCCCTTTCTGGCCCACCGGAAATGCTAGTGTTGTCCCTCGGCCTTCTGCGTCAGCCTCTGTGCTGCCCTAGATGGGCTTGTGTCAGCCTATATGGGATTACGCTTCCCCTGCACTGCCTCGGCTGGGCCTGCGTCACCCCTAAAGAGTTGTTGTTGCCTCTGCGTGGCTCTGGATGAACTGCGTATCTCTTGCTAGCCTTTGCACTGCCTGGTACATTGTCTCTCTTTTGGTGTTGTATTCTTGGCCTCGGATCAGATCATCCCTTGCCAATATCTCCCCCTCATTGCACTGCAAACTCACTTCTAAATTCTTAGCAAACCATGCCCTAGAATTTCGACTTAGCTTCAGTTCTCTACCAATGTGTGTGTTCTCCAACTGACTCCAAGCCCTTCTCTTATACTTTTCTTGTTGGAAAACCAACGACTGTGATCTAATCTCTAATTAACGGCTAATATTAAAAGTTGTTTGATCCACGTCACTTATAACAATCTCATCACATGTTCAATTTAATTCACTTTAATCTTTTAATTTTCCTAAGTTAGACTTAGAGTCCTTAATTAAAAAGATTAATTATTTGAATAACTATCAAACCAGATTGAATTTCTCCAAACGCTTTCTGGGTCCTGGAGATCTCATGTACTCCAACTCCTCCGCAAAATTTTGGAACTAGAGCACATATGATTGTACCCCAAAATCTCAACATGCATATCCTAGTGTAAAGAAAATGTTTGATGATACAAAGAAACTCTTTTTCTAGGGAAGTATGAAACGCAAAATTGTCTAATTCGTTGTAAAGTATCTTGAATGTCAGCAAGTAAAGGTTGACCATTGTCACCCAGCAGGTCTCCTACAACCTCATGACATTCCTATGACCAAATGGGAAATAATTTCTATGGATTTTATCATTGGCTACCTCTTACGCCACAAAAGCATAATGCCATTTTGGTTGTGGTGGATAAATTAACGAAAATCGTCCATTTTATTCTTGTAAGAGATACTTACGAAGTTGTTAACGTAGCCCGAGTATTCATAAATGAAAGTATTAGATTTCATGGAGTACATAAGAAAACCATATCAGATAGAGACTCACAATTCACTTCAAGATTCTGGAGTTGTATGCAGTCAACCTTAGGAACTCAATTAAACTTAAGTACAGCTTATCATCCTGAGACTGATGGGCAAACAGAAAGGATAAACCAATTACTGGAAGATGTGTTAAGAATGTATGTTATGGACCAACAATCGCACTTGGAAAAGTACTTACCATTAGTTGAATTTGCATACAATAATAGTTATAACAGTTCAATCGTGATTCTGTCATTTGAAGCATTATATTGAAGACCTTGCAGAACATTGTTGAGTTGGGACAGGTTGGAAGACCATGTAATAGTGGGGCTAGAATAAATCCAAGAGATGGAAGAACAAGTAAAGCAAATTACAAAACAATTGAAAGAGGCACAGGATAGACAAAAAAGTTATGTTGATGTTCACGGACAGATAGAAACTATGAAGTAGGAGATCAAGTTTTCGTTCGCATCAGGCCAAATAAAAGCACCATACGGTTTGGAAATGGGACGAAATTATCACCTTGATTTATCGGGCCGTTCAAAGTCCTAGAAAATTTTTGACCTGTCGCCTATTGTCTTGCACTGCCACCCTACTTGCATAAAATTCATAATGTATTTCATGTATCTGTCTTACGACACTATATAGCTGACAAATATCATAACCTTCAATTGAAGGAACTGTAGGTATTGGACGAGGGAACCATTACAGTCGAATCGTTACATGTATTGGAACGTAGGGTTCAACAACTCAGAAACCGATTGATAGACCAAGTTAAGGTCCAATGTGACAAGTATAGCCCTGGATCAACCACTTGGGAAGATACGCAAGCTATATGTCAAAAATACCCCAAATTATGCAATTTTGAGGAATTCAAAACCTTATCTTGTATATATTACTTTATTTTTGACAATTAAGACTATCTGTTTAAACTATCACATGTCAAAATGAATTTTACCTTGATGATACGTGGATACCGATAAGAATATGTTGCTTGTTTAAACTCTATTGATACATGATATATGTTATTTGCTTAACTCCAGTGGTACATGGATACCAATATGACGACATCTATAAATTTGTTTCATATTCCGCATATTAACATGATTGATGAGACAGAAATAAAAGAATGACTACATCTTAATATGAAAACTAACTTGTTGATATATGGGTTGGATAAGACCAAGTATGTCATACCCTAGATAAGAACATGTATGAATTATACA
The DNA here is from genome assembly GCA_034641835.2 of Pinus albicaulis. NCBI lineage: Eukaryota > Viridiplantae > Streptophyta > Pinopsida > Pinales > Pinaceae > Pinus > Pinus albicaulis. The sequence goes on from CM076574.1 coordinate 888,243,908, forward strand.
TAAATTGTTTATTTTGAATATAAAGATGCATATGCTATGATGTGTGGACAAGTGTTTACATTGCAGATAACATCGTTACCAAATGACCACGTGATGACAAAAACCTCAAGAATAATCAAGGCTCAAAAACATTTCATGATAGAATGTTGACCATGGTCCCACTAGGAGGGGTGGAGGTGTTACCCACTGTGTATCCTCCAAAACCTGGATTCATGAGAGGGTTGTGCGAGTCACGCTCCCCTAGATGTGTGATGATGAATGTCGGATGCCTACTGGGAAATCAAATCGATATAATCAACATTGACACCCTTAAGGTTAATGAATGGTTAAATCAGTATAACTGATACCATGGCATATTCCAGTAGAGGATGGATAGGTATAGAAATTTTAAGACCCACTCCGATTTTTAGTTTCTCCTTATTTCTCCCACAAAGTTAAATGTCCATTCCCATAACCATACATTCAACAAGCTGAAAAAATAAATATTTTTTGAAAACACAAATTCTGGAAATTTCACAGTGCTGAAATGCAAAAATAAAAACTCAGAAAAATAAATCAACCACATACAAAAATTTGACACGCTGATTTTTGGTCAATATGACCCTGGAAAAACCCCCTACAACTCTTGGGGAAAACCAGTTTGAAAACTCCTCTTTATTTTTTGAATATTGCTTTTACAGTGAAACAGAAAAACATAGTAAAAAATTCCAACAACTAAATTACAGACTTATCTCGATTTCTGTGCTTGCACACCGCCTCGGAAATTGTGTTGAATCAGCAACTTACAAAACAAAAATTATTACAGCATTAATGACATTAATAAATGTTGTACGGCCACCTCGGAAAACATGCCAGAATCAACTGTATGGTATCGTATGGACTATACGGATTTGTAAAGTAGCCCTCCTCGAAATTTGTGCCCATAAACAGCCTCGAAATCAGCGCTGAAGCTGATGTTCTTTTTCTTGGTTTTTATATCAAAAAATAAACAACACTTCTCAATTTCTGTGCCCATATTTCCGCCTCAAACTTCGTGCTTAATGTTGTTGCCCTATTCCTTGATTTTCGTGCCTCCCTTTCTTGGAAACAGTGTCTCTCTCATGCTGTACGGATTTCTGCCTTGGGATTTGTGCCAATAACTCTGTTGTACGGATTTGCTGAAGTTTCCTTGCTACTGCCCTCTTTCTTCTCACTACTTAGAAAATCTTCTTTGCTTTCTCTCCTCCTCTCTCAATCTACTCATGAAAGAATGAATGATCTTTTCTTTCATTTTCCTTCTTTAACCTAACCCTAAGTGACTTTTCAGGAATCCCTAAATCCAATGGTTGAGATAGCTTTAGATCTAGGGCTGAGATTAAATGCTCATTTAAATTTCACTTTCTATTTTTTAATTCACCCCACTTTAATAAAGACCCTCTTAGTCATTTATTTCCAAAGTCACTTTTCACTTTCTAATTTCACATTGACTTTATTAAAGTCAATTTAAAATTAGATTTAGTAACTTTATCACTTAATGTCACTTTTAAATTAGATTTGACTTTATAGCTTATAAAGTCACTTTAGGAGAAAAATTAAATTCTTTTGGACACTTTTCCCCAGGCCAAAGATCAAAGCCTTAGGGAATCACCTGTCCTCCGGTAACCAAATTTCAACACTCCCTCTTACCAAGGAAGGAGTTCTTCACCACACCCATCTTGTCTCTGAAGTAGACATGCTTGCCCCGTGGTAAGGCTTTGGTAAGAATATCTGCAACCTGCTCATCAGTGGGAATATACTCAAGCTTCATAGCTCCCTTCTGAACATAGTCTCTAATGAAATGATATCAGATGCTGATATGCTTTGACCTGTCATGAAATACTGGATTTCACTGAAGGTCTCAACGGCTGACCAAATAAGCCAAACAACATCTTGCGAAGCCATATGACCTCACAACTAGCTAGACTGGCTGCCATGTACTCTGCTTCTGCTGAACTCAATGCTACTGACTGCTGCTTTCGGCTAAACCACGACACCACTGTCGAACCCAACTCAAAACAACACCCTGAAGTGCTCTTCCTATTAGAAGCACAACCTGCCCAATCAGAATCAGTGTAACCTGCCAATCTCACTCCATCTCCCTGCCTATAATCCAGACCATACTCCATTGTCCCCTGCATACAAGCAAAATGTGTTTTCCAGGAACCCAGTGCACCCTCCTGGGCTCACACATGAACTAACTCATCGTGTTGACTGCAAAACATATATCTGGTCTAGTGTTGACCAAATACATCAAGGAACCAATCAGTTGTCTATACAATGTGGGATCCACCAACTCGGAATCTGAAGCATGAAGCTTCTTCCAATTGGTGATCATAGGTGTCGACATGGGTCTACAATCCTCCATGTGGAATCTGCTAAGGATGTCCACAATATACTTCCCCTGTCCCAGGAATAAATGTCCCTCCTTCTGCCACACCTCCAAACCCAAAAAGTAATGCATCAAGCCAATGTCCTTCATCTCAAACTCTGACACAAGATCTCTCTTGCAGCTCTCTATGAGTCTCTCTGCACCCGTAATGACCAAGTCATCCACATACAGCACCAGAATGAGAGGCTCCTCACCTATCACAATAAAGTATAGGTTTGGATCTACATCACTCTTTGTGAACCCACCTCCTGCAAGTACGTATCAATCTTGGAGTACCAAGCTCTAGGAGCTTGCTTCAGGCCGTAAAGGGCCTTCTTCAGTCTGCATACATGGGACTCCTTCCCATGCACCTCAAAGCCCTGCGGCTTCTCAATGTACACCTCCTCCTGGATGAAGCCATTAAGAAATGTGGTCTTCACATCCATCTGGTGGATCTTCCAACCCATCTTTGCTGCTATCGATATAATGGAGCAAATGGAAGTATATCGAGCCACGGGAGCGAAGGTCTCCTCATAATCTACTCCCTTTACCTGGGAGAACCCTCTAGCCACAAACCTTGCCTTGAATTTATCAATGCTACCATCTGAAACATGCTTTACCTTGTAAGGCCATCTGGAAGTAACCACGGATTTGCCCTCAGGCCTCGGCGCCACCTCTCAAAAATAATTCTTCATGATAGAAGAATACTCCTCCTGTATGGCCTCTCTCTAGACTGCTGGCTAGCTGCCTCCTCATAGCTAGAAGGCTCAGAGTCAACGATGTTGGCAACCATTGCCATATAGCTACAGAACCTCTCAGGTGGTTTGCTCTCTGACCGGCCTCTTCGGCCCAACAACAAATGTGGCCTCTCTCAAGGTATCTTGAAGCCACTTGGGCTTCCTCTTCCTTGAGCACACTTCTCCCACCGGAGAATGAAACTCCTCCTCCTCATCGGGAGCCTGAACTCCTGAATGTCTGTCTGTTGTCCTCCTGCCTGAACCTGAACCTGTAGATGCTGAAGTACCGTGTGAACCTTCCATCAGTAGACTACCTAGTGAACTGCTTTGAAGACTGGTTTGCAAGATGCTCGAAGCACCACCCCTCTGACTCTACGAGCCACTGCTCACTTATGGACCTGACATCGTAATTGATGTACCTCCTGATCCCTGCCCACCGGATCCCTGTGCCTGAATCAACTTCTCCTGAGGGTCTGGCTGATCCAGATACTCTAACTCCCGTGACCTCCCGAAAGCCCATCCTCCTCGAACTTCACATCCCACCTGACAACAACTCTCCTTCGTGCAGGAATATAAATCCGAAAGGCTTTCGAGGTCTCACTGTATCCCACAAAGATACCATTCTCTGCGATGGGCTCTAGCTTGGTCCTCTACTCCTTGGGTACGAAGGAGTATGCAATACACCCAAAGATATGAAGATGACCAACATCAGGCTTCTTCCCAGAAATAGCCTCCTTCAGAGTCACATGCCCCACGGCACAATGCAGACTCCTATTCTGCAAATATATAGTAGTGTTGCAAGCCTCTGCCCACAAAAACAATGGTAACCCCTGATCATGTAGCATGGCTTTGGCAGCCCCTCCGATGGATCTGTTCTTCCTCTCCGTAACCCCGTTCTGATGGGGGTTGTAAGGAACTGTGAACTCCCTCCTAATGCCTACCTCCGCACAATAATCAACAAACTCACCAAGGGTGTACTCCCCTCCATTGTCCGACCTCAGGGACTTGATCTTCTGACCTGTCTGAGTCTCCACAAGAGCTCTGAACTCCTGAAACCGCTTGAAGACCTCACTCTCGGTCTTTAAGAAATAAATCTAGGTCCTCATGGAGTGATCATCAATGAATAAAACATAGTACTCATATCCACTCAAGGAAACATGAGACACCCGACTGCTCACATCCATATGAATCAAATCAAGTATCCCAATCAATATGTTGTCACTGTTGGGAAAAGGGGATTTGGAAAACTTGCCCATCGCACATCCTCTACATGTATCTAGGTGATCAGAACTAAAATCTGGCACACCTGTAGTGATCTCCCGCAATTTCCTTAAGGCCCCATGATACATGTGCCCCATCCTGCAATGCCAAATCTCGCACAGCTCTAAACTGCTAGCTCTGTTGCCGGTACTACTGCTCAATGCCAAAAGGGGCTGAAATGCAAACTTGTACACATTTGCATGGCGTACAAAAATCACTCTAGCTGACTCAGCTGGAGCGCCCCTGGGATATATAAGCACCTGTCCTCTACTGAACAATAACTCATACCCTCTGTCCTCTAATGCTGAGACGGATATAAGGTTCTTCTTCATCCCTGACACATATATAACATCTGACACATTCAAGGGAAGTTTGGGTTCCTTGTCAAATGTCAATGTCCCCACACCGACTGCTCTAACAATGTTTTCGTCTCCGAGTACTACCTCTATATCAGTGCCACTCTCTGAAAGCTCTGAGAAGTACTCATGGACTCCTGTCATATGACGTGAAGCCCCACTGTCAACATACTAGATACCTGAAGATGCTCCTCTAGTGGAGGGAAATGCACACTCCCTCTCACCCTCCGTGGCAGGTGATCCTACACTAGTGGACTCACAAGCAATGAACCCAAACTCTCAGTCAAAGCTCTCCGAAAAGTCCTCTATCTCTGCTGATGCTGCCATGGTCTTGTTCTTCCCCTTCTTCTTCTTCTTCGGACACAACTGCATAGTGTCCCATCCTCTGACAATTCCAACACTTCACCTTGGAATAGTCCTTCTCCTTGTTCAACTACTTACCTTTACCTTTGCCTTTGCCCCACCACCACTTGTGGAAGCTTGTTTCTTTCCTTTGCCTTTCTTGCCTCCTGCTAACAGTGCTACATTCTCATCCTACTGAACTGGTTTGGTTGCCCCAAGCTGGTTCTTTCTGACTTCATTCTGTATGCAATCATCCCAGAACCTCTCCCAAGTGGGAAGGGTCTCACATGCACAAATCCCATTAGCAAATTTCAGTCATGAACTGGGAAGGCCATTCACTGCAATCTACACCAACTTAGTGGGTGGAATGACCTCTCCAACTGCTACCAACTCATCTCTCACATTAGTGATCTTTGTGAGGTACGCAGTAGCACTCTCAGTCTTTTCCATCTTAATGGCCTTTAGCTTCTCCCTTAGGACCATTTTCTTGTTTCATTGGTACTTTGGTAGAGACTGGTCAAGGTCGTCCACATCTCATGAGAAAGTCTCTTTCCTCTCACATGAGGAATGCAATGGTCTTTAATACCATCTAGAATTAGTCTCTTGCCCTTGTTATTCTTCTTATTAAAGTCTGCCAACTGAACAGGGTCAGTAGGCACATTAACAGGGCGTTGTTGGGTACTCACCATTATACACCAGACTTCTGCCTCCTCAAAGATGCTCTGCATTCTTTCCTTCCATACACTGTAGTTGTTATGCCCATCCAACCTATCCTCCACCCTCAAGCCCAAAGACATGCTTTCTATCCTAATAAACTGAAAATAACACTGTTGTAGTAAAGGTTCTGATTTTTGTGTGTAAAATCAGCGTGCTGTAATTTTTCTCTTTGCTGTCCCAAACTGCACTTTTCAGCAAACTACCTCTGGTACCTTTTAGAAATTTTAAGACCCACTCCAGTTTTCAGTTTCTCATTATTTCTCTCATAAATTTAAATGCTCATTCCCATAACCATACATTCAACAAGCTAGAAAAATAAATATTTTCTGAAAGCACAAATTTTGAAAATTTCACAGTGCTGAAAATGCAGAAATAAAAACTCAGAAAAATAAATCAGCCACACAGAGAAATTTGACAAACTGATTTTTGGTCAATATGACCCTGGAAAAACCCCCTACAACTCTCGGGGAAAACCAGTACGAAAAATCCTCTTTATTTTCTGAATATTGCTATTACAGTGAAACAGAGAAACACAGTAAAAAATTTCAACAACCAAATTACAGACTTATCTCGATTTCTGTGCTTTCACACTGCCTCGAAAATTGCACCGAATCAACAACTTACAAAATAGAGATTATTACAGCATTAATGGCAGCAATAAATGTTGTACGGCCACCTCGGAAAATGTGTTGGAATCAACTGTACGGTACTGTATGGACTGTATGAATTTGTACAGCAACCCTCCTTGAAATTTGTGCCCAGAATTAGCCTCGAAATCAGCGTTGAAGTTGTTGTCTTTTTTCTCAGTTTTTGTGTCGAAAAATCAATAGCATTTCTCCTCGATTTCTATGCCCAGATTTATGCCTCAAACTTCATGTTTAATGTTGTTGCCCTCTTCCTCGATTTTCGTGCCTCCCTTTCTTGGAAATAATGCCTCTTTCATGTTGTACAGATTTATGCCTTGGGATTTGTGCCAATAACTCTGATGTACGGATTTGCTAAAGTTTCCTTGTTGCTGCCCTCCTCACTGTTCATAAAATCTTCTTTGCTTTCTCTCCTCATCTCTCAATCTGCTCATGAAATAATGAATGATCTTTTCTCTCCTTTTCCTCCTTTAACCTAACCCTAAGTGACTTTTGGGGAATTCCTAAATCCAATGGCTGAGATAGCTTTAGATCTAGGGTTGAGATTAAATGCTCATTTAAATCTCACTTTCTATTTTTTAATTCACCCCACTTTAATAAAGACCATCTTAATCATTTATTTCCAAAGTCACTTTTCACTTTCTAATTTCACATTGACTTTATTAAAGTCACTTTAAAATTAGACTTAGTAACTTTATCACTTAAAGTCACTTTTAAATTAGATTTGATTCTATAACTTATAAAGTCACTTTAGGAGAAAAATTAAATTCTTTTAGACACTTTTCTCTAGGCCAAAGATCAAAGCCTTAGGGAACCATCTGTCCTGCGGTAACCAAATTTCAACAATAGGATGGGAGTGGAAAAGATTAGGAAAGATAGGATGATTCCAGTATAGCTGGAAAGTCGAATGGGTAGAAATTGACTATTAAAAATTTTAATCAATAATTGTTCAAAATCTTTCACAAATATGAATGAAAATTCAAGCACAAATCATTATCCCTTCATACTCTAAAATAACTATCGATATATTATAGAAACCATTAACTTCGAGACAAAGTTTTCTGAAGGGAGGATATATGTAACAACCCATCTCGAATCACAAATAGCATGATAATATTAACATCCATGTGAGACATGCATATGATAGCTACATATGCATGCATCACATACAATGCACTAGTACACATATTTATTACTCAAGAAGAAGTCTAAATATAGGATAATTAAATTTATTATTAAAGATGCTAATCAAATACCTAACCTTTGTAAATAAATGAAGTAATAGATAATAAGGGTATAGTGAGTTTTTCCATAAGATTACCACAATACATAAGTGTACTATAACCTTAAATATATTCTAAATAACCTTCATAAGTTGAATATAAAATTTAGAATTGAAATGATAGATATCATGAAAATTAAATATTAAATTAACATTATAATATCCCATGACTTTATAACATTTTACCTAATTAAAATAAAGCAACCACTAAAATGAATAATAGGTGTTGTCACCCTATGATATAAGTGTGTTAATTTTGGACCAACTAGGTCCAAACTCCATGTTGTGATGCTCAGATGAAGATACCAATATTGTTATTAGGTTCCTCTTTCAGAGAGGTGCAAGATCGATCTAAAGATCATCTTGATCCGATGAGTAGAACATTTATTTTGAATTTATTTTTAATCTATTCAAAATATGTGCAGGTCTGCCTTAATGTTTTGTGCTCCAGTAGATGTGTCACACACCCTCAATGATGGATATAAATAAGGTCAATGTTGGAGGACATTTCACTCATCTCATCCTCACACATTCTCTCTCCTTATCTGATTGGTTCGATCACTTGGAGTCTCTTCTCGTCACACGTGGGAAAGTGCAGCAAGGAAGAAAACTGTTTTCGGATTTCTGTTTTCGGCTAGGGTTTCTACAGCAACTTTGACCACGTTGACTTTGGTCAATGCAAGGTCAAACAAACCTAAAACTATCCCAAAATCTCGATTTCCCTAATCCGCATTTTCTGGCACTATTTCCGAGGCAAACGTTGACTTTTACTTTTCAGCATTAACGTAACTGTTGCTGCTGTTTGCGTTGACCGTTGACTGACAACATTGAATTTTGGGTTGACTGTTTGGCTGTCCTAGAAGGTTGTGTGACATTGTTGGTTGGCTGACCATATTGAGACTTTTCTGGTTGAAGCATCTTGTTGACCGCCGTAACGCACCAACACAATTATATATTTCTGGGTTGTCTTTTGTCGATCTACTGGTATGATCTATGAGAATTTTACTTTATTGTTTATGTGATTGTTGTCTGATATTAAAAAGAAATTAAAGTTGCATCAATCATAGAACATCTACATAATTTTACATGGTATCAGATCTGAGGTGAAGACAGCCTTAATTTGTAGCAATCACCAAAGAAGAGGATGGGTTTCTCATACTACAATGGCTTCAAGGCTGATGACAAATTGACTGGGAAGGATGAATTCCATGCTTGGAAGATGACATTGGATCTTAACTTGGAAGACCAAGATGTCATGGACTATGTGCAGGGTAAAATCCAAGAGCCTCCATCCACTAGTACTGTTGCTGCCAAAACAAAGTACAAGAAGGGGGAGATCAAAGCAAAGCTAATGATCGGGACTCAATTCACAAGAGTCTGGTTGCCTACATCTCTGAGCTGGGAACATCCGAAGACATGTATGGTAAGTTGGTCCACATATTCCAACAATGCGAATCAAGTCCTATTCTTCAAGAATGAATTGAAGAATCTAAATAAAGGCAGGGATGAGTCTGTTCAATCATATTTTCTGAAGCTGACCGAGATCAAGAACAATCTTCCGGCTATTGGGGAGACAATAGTTGATCGAGATATGGTACTCACCACACTAGGAGGGCTCTCATCTGAATGGCATGTGTTCAACACTACCATTATAATAATAATGTGATATCTGACTTTGATGAAGTACTATCGAGATGCGTTCAAGAAGAGACAAGAATGGAGTATGAAAATGAAGGAAATGCTGCCTACACTGCTCATTCTATAAAGAAGAACTTTGGTGGTCCAAAGAACAAAGGAAGAGCAGGGGCCCAAGGAAAGAAGGGCAAGTGTTACACTTGTCATAGGCGGGGTCACTATGCTAGAGAATGCCCTTTCAAGAAGGATTCTCCCGATGGTGATGACAACAACAACAACCGGAGGAATGGCAATCAAAGGAACAACAGGTTCAAGGGAAAGAGGAAGGCTCCCTCCGGCGGAAATGGTCAACCTTTCAAAAGGTCGAGAAAATCCAGGTATGAGGAATCAAATGTTTTTGATAAAAGAAATGAATTCATTCTTGTATCTGCCCTATTTGTTGCATCTCCCCCCGACACTATGGATGTCTGGTTGATAGATAGTGGTGCCTCAAGACACATCATTGGGTTCAAGGAAGCAGTCTCTGATATAGTTGGGAAGGATACTAATCTGGAAATTATCCTTGGAGATAATACCACATATCCCGTGAAAGGGATAGGGACTGTGACCCTCCACTTGTCTCAAGGTCAAGTCCTCCGCTTACAGGATGTACTCTATGTACCTAATTTGAAGAAGAACCTTGTGTCTATATCGGCCATGGAAGACAAAGGTTTCAATGTGGCATTCATTGATGGAAAGGTGCGCATGTGGAAGAAGAGCTTCAAGAAAGCTATCACGATTGGGTTTAGAGTTGATACACTCTACCAGGTTGGAGAAAGCATGTGATACTATCTGACAGACTGAACTATGGCACTGGAGGTTTGGACACCTTCACTACAAGGCCCTTCCCCAAGCAAGGAAGGAGGTGACGGGGACGCCCGAGTTCTCAAATAATCATAAAGGTGTATGTCAAGGTTGTGCCGAAGGAAAGCATACAAGGGGACCTTTCCCCTCAAGCATCACAAAGACATCTGATGTTTTGCAATTAGTACATTCTGATCTATTTGGTATGTTTCCTATGACATCCTTGGGAGGATGTTCTTATTATATGATGTTCATAGATAACTTCTCTCGCAAAACCTGTATATGCTTCTTGAAGAAGAAGGATGAGGCTTTCATGTGGTTTTGTACCTTCAAAGCCTTGGTGGAAAATCTGACAGAGAAGAATATCAAGATATTGAGGACCGATAATGGCACTGAATATGAGACAAACGAGTTCAAAAACGTTTGCAGAGAAGCTGACATCAAGAGGGAGACCACAATTTTCTATACTCCTAAGCAGAATGGCGTTGCTGAACGAAAGAACAAGACCATTGTGGATGTTGCCCTTGCCATGCTAATGTGACTAGGGTCTACCGAAGTTTCTATGGGGAGAAGCTGTGAACACTGCTGTGTACATACAAAACCGATGCCTGCATTCTGCACTGGACTCCAAAACTCTTGAAGAGGTTTTCTCTGGTAAGAAACCTGATGTCTCACATTTTAGATTTTTTGGATGTCCTTTTTATTTTCATGTGCCGAAAGAGAAGAGGAGCAAGCTAGATGCTTTTGGGAAGAAGGAAATGTTTGTGGACTACAACAAAAATTCGAAGGCCTATAGAGTCTACGTGCCTGGTCAAAGGGAAGTGGATATATGCCACGATGTCTCCTTTGACGAAGATGCTTCCCTGAGGAAAGTAGTCAATCTTCCGAGATCTAAGGAAGATCATGAAGCAAGGCCTGGAAATCAAGAAGAATCGAAGGATGAGACGATGCCCGATGCTGAAGGACCGATAGACCTGATTGATCCACCTCCTTCACTGGGGAAGAGACCATCATGGCTTAGGAACACTCTCGAGGATGCTGAGGGACATATGGCCCCAAGGGGGGCATTTCGTGAAAGCAAGAAGCCAAGTAGATACCAAGGGTATCTAGCAGCCATGAGTACTATTGTACAATCTGAGCCTGGATCTTTTGAGGAAGCCGTAAAGCATGAAGTCTGGAAGGATGCTATGCACGAAGAGTATGAGTCCATAATGAAGAATGATGTCTGGGATGTGGTTCCAAGATCGGAAGACAAAGCAGTTGTCACCTCGAAATGGCTCTACAAGATCAAGCATGGATCTGATGGAAGTGCTGAAAAGTTCAAGGCAAGATTCGTTGCCTGTGGCTTCTCTCAAAAGGAAGGCATAGACTATGATGACATATTTTCACTTGTGGCTCGATATACCACTATTACATCTATCATAGCCCTTGCTGCTACGCAAGGATGGAGTCTTCATTAGATGGATGTGAAGACTGCATTTTTGCATGGTACAATAAAGGAAGAGATGTATGTAGAGCAACCTCTGGGGTTCGAAGTCCAGGATCGGGACACCCATGTTTGTAGGTTGAAGAAAGCCCTTTCTGGGCTGAAGCAAGCACCCAGAGCTTGGTACAATAGGATAGATAGCTACCTGATGAAGCTGGGCTTCACTCGTAGTAATGCTGATCTGAACCTTTACTTCAAGGTTGATAGAGAGAAGCCTCTCATTCTGGTGTTGTATGTGGGTGACCTCTTCCTGACAGGTGCTAACCCTCTCATTCATCAGTGCAAGAGGGAGCTCACTGCTGAGTTCGAGATGAAGAATCTAGGACTGATGCATTACTTCCTAGGCCTAGAGGTCTGGCAGAGACCTGGCTCTATTTTCCTTTCTAAAGGAAAATACATTGTGAAGCTTTTGGAAAGATTTGGTGTGGTGGACTGTAAGTTCGTGTCGACACCGATGGAGCTCAACTTTAAGAAGTTGAGTGGCAGCGTTGTTGGGCTCGTGTTAGCAAATCCTACTGGGTATCTTCAACTCATAGGGGCCCTAATGTTCTTAGTGAACACCCATCCGGACATATGTTTTGCAGTGAACACTTTGAGTCAATAGATGGTTGAGCCTCATCACACTCACTGGGTTGGTGCCAAGAATCTTCTGAGATATGTTCGGGGCACAATAAACCATGGGCTGAGATACACTGCTAGGAGCGTGACACTCCTTGGATATACTGATGTCGATTGGGCTGGCAGTGTGGTGGATCGTAAGAGCACATTGGGATGCTGCTTCACACTTGGTTCTGCTTCAATATCATGGATGCACAGGAAGCAGAATTCGGTGGCTTTGAGCACCGCGGAGGCTGAATACATTGCAGTGAGTATGGCCTGTTGTGAAGCAGTCTGGTTGCGAAATCTCTTCAATGAGTTGTTTGGGCATGTGCTAGATACCATCGTGATACTCTGTGATAACCAGAGTGGGATTCGATTGTCCGAGAATCCCGTGTTCCACGATCGATCCATGCGTATTGATATCAGGTACCACTTTATCCGGGATATGGTACAGTGAGGCGTCGTAAGGCTCAATCATATAGGAACTGATGAGCAAGTCGCGTATATTATCACAAAGCCCCTAGGGAAGGTCAAGTTCCTAACCTTTCGTGAGAATATTGGCATCGTGGAATGACCCTATTTTGAGGTTCCTATTGGACAATGAGCTCTGGGAGCTCTGGGGGGATTTGGGGATAGCTTCTCAAAGCTATAAGCAACCACAGAGCTAGGCTTGCCGAACCTTGTTGGTGTGCTTCTGCCCCACCATTGTGATGATTGAGTTGGTTCACCTCTTCATTATCTGTGCCCTGTATGCATCCTACCCATTGAGTTCAGGGCTCATGGGAAGTACCTCTCATTTGGCCAGTGAGATGGGAAAAGCTAGAGACTAGTAGCAAAGACTGATGGACATCAGAGATTTCCGTACTCTCTATCTAGGATGGCACGGTCCAACCACTTGATCTGGGATCAAGTCTAGTGAGGTTTCGGACCTCCTACTAACTTCAGGTTAGATAAACCAACTTCGGGTTGGTATGAGACTCTTTGTGAGTCCTATAGAGGTTTCAGACCTCTGGGCTGAATTTGTTAGCTGGAAATGATGTCTTTGTGACTGAACCACTTCTGTTCTGAAATAAATAAGTCAACAAAGAAAGTTACAGCGGGATGACTCATGATGTTTGGATTGCACAGGTGGATGGAGTTCTCCCTAGTTGAGAGGGAGTGTTAATTTTGGACAACTAGGTCCAAAATCCATGTTGTGATGCTCATATGAAGATACCAATATTTTTATTGGGTTCCTCTTTCGGAGAGGTGAAAGATCGATCTAAAGATCATCTTGATCCGATGAGCAGATCATTTATTTTGTGTTTATTTTTAATCTATTCAAAATATGTGCAGGTCGGCCTTAAGGTTTTGTGCCCCAACAGATGTGTCACACACCCTCAATGATGGATATAAATAAGGTCAACGTTGGAGGACATTTCACTCATCTCATCCTCACACATTATCTCTCCTCATATGATTGGTTCGATCACTTGGAGTCTCTTCTCTTCACACGTGGGAAAGTGCAGCAAGGAAGAAAATTGTTTTCGGATTTCTGTTTTCAGCTAGGGTTTCTGCAGCAAATTTGACCAGTGTTGACTTTGGTCAACACAAGGTCAAACAGACCTAAAACTTTCCCAAAATCTCGATTTCCCTAATCTGCATTTTCTGGCACTCTTTCCAAGGCAAAACTTTGACTTTGACTTTTCAGCATTGACCTAGTTGCTGCTGCTATTTGCGTTGACTATTGACTGACAGCATTGACTTTTGGGTTGACTGCTTGGCTATCCTAGAGGGTTGTGTGACATTGTTGGTTCGCTGACCATATTGAGACTTTGCTGGTTGAAGCATCGTGTTGACCGTTGTAACGCACCAACACAATTATATATTTCTAGCTTGTCTTCTGTCGATCTACTGGTATTTTCTATCAGAATTTTACTTTTATTGTTTATATGATTGTTGTCTAATATTGAAAAGAAAGTAAAGTTGCATCAAGCATAGAACATCTACATAAATTTACAAAGTGTCATCCGAACCAAATTAAAAGCATGACAAGGCAGTCACCGCTTAACCAAAAGAATAATATCCTTTTAAGATGGTGAACAAAAGGGAGAAGGGAGACCTGGCCTATTTAAAAGGAAAGGAGGATTCGAAGAAGGGGGTTTCATATATTTTTGAATGGAGGATTATAATTCAAAGGAATTTTTGAAAGGAAGTTCATAGTTTCTGAATGATTAAAGGAAACTGAGAAACTTAGCCTTACTGAGAAATTGAGTCGAGCCTTAGTTGTTCTTGAGTTTTTTGGGCACAGGGGCCTTAGTTCCTTGAATCTAGGTGTACTTTGGAACTGAGTACAGAAATTGTACTTAGTTTGGCTGGGTGGTTTTTGGTTGTTTGGTAATGAGAACGGGAGCATATTGGAGCCACATCAACACATGATCAATTTCAAACATAGTAACTAGGTATGTATTGTGAATTTAGTTGATAAATTCATATTTAAATTGCAATGGTTGAATTCTGGTAAGATTTAAGGATTTAATTCTGGTTAGGTTATGTATCTGTGCATAATTTTTTGTTAAATTTTCTTTTAAACCTCTTTGTCTAAATTATGGGTTTCAATGTTGTTATAACCAAGGTTTAATTAATAATGGTATCATACAAGCCTCCAATTTGATACAACAACTCGACCCTCTTGTTCTGCCCTAGGCCAAATTTCAGCCTCCCAAAAATTGCCCAGAATCCCAAAATTTCAGCCCTACAACTACCTAGAAAATTCCGGCCCTACAATTGAAACTGCCCAGAAAAATATGACAACTGGAGAGAAAGAGAGATCCTCCACATGTGCGAGCTAGATATAAAGAGAAAGAAATGAATTCATCCTTCTTTTTCCTTCTTTTCCTTCGCTTGGATGGCCAGAAGATTCTTTCTTAAGAGAGATCAAATTATTTCTTTGAGGAGGAGGTTGAATTGTCTTGATATAGTGATTTTATGGGTCGAATGGGTCTCTTCTTCCTAGACCGAATTGACTTGGAGGGAGTTTGACTTGACTAGTTTTGGAGCCAAAATTTCAATTTCGAAAAATCAAACTTTTCTCTTTTAAAAGTCCATAATGACATGACTCAAATATTTTTTTATTATGCTTTACATTAATCAATATAGATACGTCAAGGGCTAAAATATATATTAAGAAGACCGACCATAGTTAAAAAATTCAACAAAAATTTTAACAAAAGCACTACTGCAAAGAATTCTAAGGGCTTAGTCATCAATCAAATAGTTGAACAACACATCAAATGGGTATGTCTTCAATAGTTTCCTATGCTTGATTTCTTCAAGTTAGGCATCAAACACCAAGCTTAATATGCTAGAATATATTGGACAAATTATTGAACATTGTAAAAATTTTAATTGTACCAAACACATTGTTGATATTCTCAAAGAAAATTGTGAAGAATGCCAAGAGTCGAGCAAAGGTATTAGGGATCCTTTCCTATTAATTTAGGTTGCTATGGGTCAGACATGCCTAGTCAAAGAGACTTTCTTTACCCAATTGGAGACATTGCTTATGTGGAATTCTCACTGCTTGCAGACATCTAGAAGGGCAAGAGTTAAGTCCATAATACATGTTTGAAGAATGGGTCAAAAAGTGAAGAAATATTGCCATTGTTGGAGGATTCCACAAAATGTCAAAAGGGCCTTACCACCATCGATATACATTTAGGTTGGCCTCAACTTCACTGAGGTTTGGTATGCACACAAAGTGGTAGGAGAACCTAAAGAGCATAAAATTGGAAATAATGTAAGAAAAAAAAATTGAATATAAATTGGGATTCAACCCCACTAACTCTTCTACAAATTGCTTGGATTGTATGGAGCACTTGATACATTATTGATATTCTCAGAGAAAATTGTGAAGAATGCCAAGAGTCGAGCAAAGGTATTATGGATCATTTCTTATTAGTTTAGGTTGTTATAGGTCAAACATGCCTAGTCAAAGAGACTATCTTTACCCAATTGGAGACATTGCTTAAGTGGGGTTCTCACTGCTTAGCAATGAGCTAGAAGGGTAGGAGTTAAGTCCATAACACATGTTTGAAGAATGGGTCAAAAATTGAAGAAATCTTTTCATCGTTGGAGGATTCCACAAAATGTTAGAAGAGCCTTACCACCATCGATATACATTTAGCTTGGCCTCGACTTCACCAAGGTTTGGTATGCACAAGGAGTGGTAGGAGAACCTAAAGAGCATCAAATTGGAAATAATGTAAGAAAACAACTTAATATAAATTTGGATTGAACCCCACTAACTCATCTTCAAATTGCCTGGATCGTATGGAGCACTTGATCCATGACTTAGTCAATTTTCAACAACATTAGTGGTAGAGACCTAGAGACTCAAGACTTACCAAATAAGGGAAATAATGTAGAAAGAGCACTAAAAGATTGAAATTAAGGTAGACTTGGAAGGAACAAGTTCCCAAGTGTAGAGTATGAAAATCGTTCTCATGAATTTCCCAACACATTATTCTAATACTTGTAGCGAACTGATGGTCATACAAACCTTTATTGAAGAACTCAACAACAGAAGGAACACAACATTAAATGCATGATCTTTTGAGGCATTGACCAAGAAACTTCATCAAGAAAGATAAATAGAAGCAGAATTGCTAGCCCCAAGAATAGCAATGGTTTCGAGGGAAAAATGCATAACTAGAAGCCAACACCATCTTGAAACATATCTCAGACACATATAAATAGGTCCAATAGATGCAAGAGAAATATATTCCTAATCTAGAAACAACACAAAAATATTTATATCCCTGAAAATGTGGACTACCTAGTCGAGATGAAAAGATTAAGTATCACCATAGACCAAACAATTTAAGAATGGTGAAACTTTGAAACTAGACTTCAAAAAATAGCACCATATATCTATAGAACCTGCATTGAAGTCCTGAAAGAGACCCTTGTACCTATATAGAATGCACCACCTACTTCTCCAACAAGGCTAGGATTTTCCATTTTTAGTCAAAGCACATCAATCTCTCAACCTACCATAAATGAAGAATGTAATTGTTAGCATGCAAGCAGAGGATCACAACTAGTTCGAAAAATTTAGAGCCGAACAAGAAGCTAGAGCTGAATTTGAGCAACATCAATCAACCAACCAAAGCCCCCAACAAAGTCAGTTCCAAAAGAAATAGTAGAATCAACTCTAAAAGCACCAATAGACTCAATTCCAATGGCACTAGCACCACTAGGAATTGTTCCGGCAGAACAATTTTGAGTACATTTATTGTAAATTTTGGCATATTTTAAAATTTTACACTCGTTTAAGTCGACCCTACCCCTTCTTTTGGATGAAGAATAATTTGAGGGTGTGGGAGATGTTGGGGGAGAATTTGAGGGCCCTTGTGAACTAGTCGACAAGCTCAACTTGTTGACCAATGTAATATGTTAGTCAACTGTGAAGACAAGTCAACTATGTTGAGTCAATCGACCAACAAGTCAAGTCAACTGACCAGGGTAGTTAGAATAATTGTAACTACCTACATAGCTATCAATGTCTAAATAGATGTGATCAGATGATGTAATGAAGAGAGGAAATAGTGGTGCTTGATATTTTATAATAAAATACTACCTATCGCTAGTTCTACTACTGTTGTGGCGCTTGATCTTTTATAATAAAAGACTACCTATTGCTAGTTCTACTACTTTTTTCCCCTTACTCCTATGTATGCATGCTTGTAAAATACTTGTAGATTGCTTTTGTATAGCATGCTATGCGATAACACTATTGGTGACATCTCTATGTAATATTGTATATTACAACATGGCTCTCTACTCTAGCAAGCTATGTTTAAAGTCTTTCCTCTAGTTGGTTGATTTCTTAGCTACTAAGTAGGAAATGGAAAAATTATACAACTTGGAAGACACTCCTAGATTAGGTTCGACTTAGAGTACAATATTAAAAAACTTTCTAAGTGAAAAAGGGATTTTCTTCTTCCTTGATCATTCCTCTGACTACTAGCCTCATTTTATTATGCTTCTTGGATTATGGAAAGGGATCTAGATTTTCCTAATAATTTCCTCCCTGATTAGATTATGCACAATCTTAATTATTAAACTCGATTAGAATTGTTTGATATTGAAGAAGGTTTTATAGTGGGGACAAAGCCCTATAGATGGTGAGTATTTAGTTCATTTAAGTTATAATAGACTTTACCATGACATTTTCCAAGGTTCCAAAAAGCACTGGTGGAAATATATGGAAGATTAAGGATCCCCTAAAAGATTAACTATGTGCTTGGTTTGCACTAGAAAATAAATTACTCACTTAGGATCTAGGTTGCGGGGAAGCGTTCCCCCCCCCCTCGTTCCCGTTTCCGAAACGCGCTCCGTGCGGGAGCGTTTTGGGAGCGTTCGGAAACGCGCTCCCGAACACACTTCCTGAGGGGAGCGTTTTCGGGAGCGCGTTTCTGAACCTGTTAAAACACTCCTTGCCTTTTCGGGAGCGTTTCCGGAAACGCTCGGGAGCGAACGCTCCCTGAGTGCTTCTGGCGTTTAAAAAACGCTTCGGGAGCGTTCGCTCCCGAACGCTCCCCGGAACAAAAAAACGCTTCCTCTTGGGCGGAAATTTTTTTCAATGAAAAAATGATTTGTTTAGGGCCAGAAATGGGTTTTAGGGCTAATGTGGAGGTAAGAGAAGCATTGACATTTCATCCTTTTACTTAAATTTTTAACATTACCATGAAATGACTCAGGATGTTTAAGAGTGGTTTCGACCTCATTGGATTTCATATGGAGAAACTAGAATTTTAGGTTTCACTCAAAATTCAGCAGACTTAATGGTTTTCGGGGTTTAATGGTTTGGGAATTTGCAATGTTTCCATTTGATTCTATCATGTGTAAGGGTATGATATTGGCATTTGATCAAGAGCATGAAGTCCTTTAAGAACCTTGATGTACCCTTCAATCAAAGGAAAACCACTGGTTAGGCATGCTAATATTTTTCTACCGCATTTTAAGGTTGAGGAGATGAACCCTTCACTCAAACCAAAATCATTGGTTAGGCATGTTAAACTTTTTCAATTTCTATCATGTTATAGGGTTGAGCAATCCAAGTCTGAAGACTTTGAGCTAGATGATGTTTATGTATCTCTTGTTGATGATCCCATTTCTAGTAGCGATGAATCAATGATGAGTTTCATGAGAGACCATGTTGCTCGGTGATTTGTAGTTTTGATGTCTATTTTTGCTACTACTACTACTACTAAAGTTGTAGAGGAGTTTTAGGAGTCCTCAAACTTTGAGCCATATTATTTATGTAGCTCATGTTGATGATCCCTTGTCTAGTAGTGGTGATGATTTTGATCACGATGAGGAGTGATCATGTTGTTGATCACTAATATGTAGTCTTGTATTAGGCCAATGGCCTCATAGCTTGTAGCATTGTTTTTGGACTTTATAGGCCATTTGGAGCCTCATTGCTTACGTATTTTTCAATGATATGTATTGCACTCGGTGCCATTTTGATATATTCACCTTTGCATGGTATATAAATGAGCAAACTTTGCATATTTTGTCTCTATTGGCTTGGAATCATGGTTGCAAATCTTAAAAATAGTTTTTTTTATTAAAAAATAAGTATTTAATGTATTTTTTTTAAAACCGGTTCATTGAGATCTGACCGCTCCCGATTAGACCGGTTCCAGTTAGAAACCTAGTTCATTAGGTCCACCGGTCCGGTCACCGGTTCTGGTTTTAATAACTATGCTCACACAAATCCAGAAGTACAAGAGGGGTACATGAAGGCATTGGACAAGTTGGTACCTGACAGGGAGGAGTGTGCTAGATTGCGCCTTGAATTAGGCAAATACTTCAGTTGCACTGCTAACGGGGACAGATTTGATGCTATCACATGATGGGAAGCATATGGTGGCATGGGACTTTTGCCAAAGTTGGCTAAAAAATTTCTCTCACAAGTTGTGAACACTTCTTCTGCAGAGAGGTGTTGGAGCACCTACAGCTTCATACACAATGTGAGAAGAAACAGGCTGAATGAAAACCGAGCTGAAAGATTGGTTTATGTGCATTATAACTTGAGGTTGTTGAGCCATTACTGTGATCGGGCAAATGAGGATCAATCATACAGAGTCTGGGACAACAACCCAGAGGATGATAATTTGGAGGACGACACGTTACATCTGAAAGAATTGGAAGCAGAACTTTATAGGGATGATGATGAAGCATCAGCAGCACCACCACACACAGGGCCAGTCCCACCATCTACTGGTAGCAGTGCGGGTGCCAGTGCCAGTGCCACTCCTCGATATCACACTGTTGTTCCTTTGTAGATCCAGCCTCCACCTTCTAGTCGTGGTCGTGGTACTCCTGAGAGTACTAGAAGACCAACATTTCCTCGTGGCTCACAAAAATTAGACATTTCTCGTGGGCGTGGCAAGGGGCCAGCCAAATAAAATAGATTTGTTGTTTACTAGTCTTTTCTATTTGTTGTTGACAGTTGAACAGTTGAAACTTGACTCTTTCTGATTTCATATATTTAATGGCAATTTAAGTTTGAAGTTTGAATTTGAAAGGTGAAACTTTGAAGTTGGCATTTATAAGTTTACTGTTTACAAGTCATTATGAATTATGAATATGATGCTTCATGAAAGTTATATGGTGATCAATGAATCAATGATGATAAATGTTATATAATATCAATGATGACAAATGTTATATATTGAATTTTGAAATCAATGAATCAATGATGATAAATGTTATATATCAATGATGATAAATGTATATTGTAATTGAATTTTGAAATCAATGAATCAATGATGATAAATGTTAGATATTGAAATTTGAAATCAATGATGATAAATGTTATATATCAATGATGATAAATGTTATATATTGAATTTTGAAAGCTTGAAACCTTCAAATTGATGATTTGCGAGACTCAAGAGTCAATATGTTGTATGCTTCCAACTCATGGGCGTGGTTGATGAAGATTATAACTTCTAGATGATTGATGTTATATGATTCAATCTATGTTTTTATGTTTTTTATGTCTAATTCATCATTCTACATGTTTTTGTTGACATATATGCATCAAAATATAAAAAATATAAAAAATATTAATATATATATATATATATATATATAAACGCTCCCGAAAACACTCCGGACCGAAAGCTTTTAAAAATGGCACTCCGCACTTTGCTCCCGCTCCCGCTCCGCGCTCTCGCTCTCGCTTCCAAGTAACCTTGCTTAGGATAGATTGCAAAAGGGACAATTTGAAGGTCCAAACATGCAACGTCTTTGTTGGGAACAAATGGAATCATCCAATCATCTTTTTAGACAATGTCATTTCTCTTTAGAAGTTTGATTTTTGTCAAAGTGAAATTCCCCAATTTAAAGGAATGGGAAGGATTTCTCTTAGAGGATGTGCTATAAGATTGGTATCTGGAATACAAAATTATGAATATAATTGGGTACTACCCATTTACTTCATATGGGAAATATGGATACACTAAAATACCTAGATGTTTAAAGAAAAAGAAGTCTCTTCCAATGTTCTATAAGCTAAAGCGGACGTTAAAGCATATCCCTAAATCATCCTTCCAAGCAAAACAAAGAATTGTCTCTTTTATTTTAGATAGTGCAACAATACATGATTTTTTGGATGGAGCTACATGTGATATAGGGGATGATAGGGTTATGATTCCTCTGTTTGAGATCTAAAAATTTCTAGCTGGGGATGTGGATATGAACCAACGATGAAGCAAATATTCGGGTAGTAAATTATCTCATGTCAATTGCACTGAAAGGGAACATCAAATCTTTACATGTGTACAAGGATTGATAGCAAATATGACATTAGCTAATGGAAAAATCACAAGGAAGAAACCTTTCAATAATGACATTAGTCACCAGCCACAACATTGTTAGGGAGACAAAATGAGGGGCAACTAGGGTTTCTACCAATGTGGAAAAAGTCGAAGTCTTAAATCGGCAAAGGTCAAAAAGTTGAAAAGCTCGGCAAGGTCAAGAGTTTTTCGAAAAAGTCGGCAAAATTAAAAAAAATACAAAATTATTCAATTTAAAAAAAAATAAAAAATTAGCATCTAAAGTATCCACAACATCAAATAAATGCATTTCCAAATAAAAATGTAAATAAAGCTAATATATAATATGTATATGAAGTCTAGTGCTACATCACATATCAAAATAGTGAATTGAGTCCTGAACCTTGAGTCTTGACTCCTATCTTAGTTTCAAGAGTCAAAATATCAACAAAAAATATAATAATTGTATATCATGAGTCATTTCCATGTCATAAAGTAATTAGTCACTAAAATCCCCTGCCCCTTTTATGGGAATAGGGAATGGCTTTGCCTTTTCCTCTCGAGGAAGAAGGCCCTGCCCCTGTGGATACAAATGGACCCAAGCGTCCTCTAGAAGCAAATAAAAGAGGTGGCCTCTGTCCTCTGATGCTGATGCTGCCCATCCTAGATGGTGTCACCTCCTCCTCCACATCCTCCTCTTGATCTGCCTCCTGACCCTGCTCCTCCTCCTCTACCTCTGGATCCTCCTCCCCTGCAATTGCTACCTCCTCTAGCGCTAGTGCCTTTGGATCCACATCTGACCAATCAAGGATCGATTCCATGGTAGTCCTCTCAGTCTTGACCCTCCATATAGCAGTGGTATCAATATTGTCCAAAGAGATGGCATCCATATCAGGAGTTTTCTGAATTTGTCTCATCCACAATCGAATATTGTAGTGGACATACACCATGTCATTAAGGCATGGGAATTCCAATATGTAAAAGGGTCATAGATTATAAATTAGTACTTAGAAAATTTAAATAGTAAACATAATCAAATTATTTCAAAATTTTAATTTGAATGTTTTTTACCTGTTGCGCTTTTTGCTATGTATTTTTTCAAATACACTCCAACTGCGTTCACACCCAGAGGAACTGCATGTTTGGCTAAGCACTTGAATGGCAAGATTTTGGAGATGGGGTACTCTACCACCATAGCTTGTCCACCAAGCATCTACAATTTAAAATAAAAATGAGAAGCACAAATTATAATTTATGAAGAGAATGAATTATGGAATAATAATTTGAAAGTTGAAAGTTGAAACAAACTGTCAACTGAAGCTTACCTGGAATTTTGGTCGTCCTATTCTTAATAGCCATGGTAAAACCAAATTTGCTACCTGACATCCTATATATTTCCATTTCTTTATAAATATCTTCACGTTCTTGCTCAGATTCTACCATCCTCTCAACACGTGTGAAGAATCCATCCATCACCTTGGCATCAAATCTGAAACCACGAGAGTAAGAAAATGTGGGGTTGAGGTAGATAACTGCAACATGAATGGGGCGATGGAGGGTATTGTTCCATCTGTCATCAATCACTTTCCATATTACCTGTTGTTTCTCTAACCCCCCTCGTCTCCCTTATCTTCATAATAAGCATGAATGGCTTCTTTGGCCCTATCCGTGGCCTCATACAAGTAGCCCATTGCGGGCTTCTCTCCATCAACCAACCAAAGAACCCTTATCAAAAATTCTGAAATGGCACACACCTCCTCTACTCCAGCCCAAAAGCTCTGATCATATGAAACTAGTCTGCATATGCCCTCTCCCTCTGGTTTGCGGCTAATAGATAAATCACGCCAATCCTGTGAAAGAAACATGCTCTTCACATCCCACATAGAATTCAATAGAGACTGAAGAGATATGAAAGTAGTGGAAAAGAGTGTTATCGCAGGACGCATCAACTCTTTGTTGTTGGTGAATCTTCTCATCAAGCTAAGCATAGATGCATGATTATATATAAATTTTGTTATGCTCTTGGATGATTCAACAATATGCCTCACAATAGGAATCTTACCTATATCCTCCAACATCAAGTCAATACAATGAGCAGCACAAGGTGTCTAAAATAGGGTAGGATACATCTCCATAAGCAACCTGCCAGCTGCAACATAATTTGCAGTGTTGTCCGTTATGACTTGGACAAAATTTTGTGGGCCTATTTCCTGAATGAAGATGTCCAACAACTCACATAATAAATACACATCTTTAATGTGTGCATATGCATCAACAGATTTCATAAACATTGTCCCCTTGGGACAACTAACCAAGAAGCTATGTTGCATGGGTTCTCAAACCCGGGGGTGGGGTTCTCGAACCCAAGTCCCAGATTCAGGTACAGGGGCTTCTGAGAAGAACCCAATAGAACCGGGTTCTTCAAAAAAAATATTTGGGTTCTTCTGTGAAGAACACTGTAAAGAATCATGTTCTCCAAAAAAAATTTGGGTTATTCTGCCTTAATGAGTACAGAGAACCCCGAGGATGGGTACTTAGAACTCGAAAATCAGGTTCTTTGGGTTCTCAATGACTGATTTTGACTTAAAAATAAAAAAATAAAAAAATAAAAAAAATTATTGAGATTTAAAAATTAAAATTAAAATTTAATAAATATTAAGTTTTAACAAAATGACAAATTAAAACTTTGAATTAAAAAAATTAAAATTTTTAATTATTGAAATCAAAATGTAAATCGTAAATACTAAGTCTAAACCTAAACTAAGTTCTCACTCCACTTTATTTCATTGAGTTCATTCGTTCGATGCATGGGCAAGAGGCCATTCAATGAGTTCATTCGTTCGACCTAGGGAAGAGTTCATTGAGGTACTCGTTCGACTGATATTCAAGCAGGGACGAGAGGCTGAAGTCTCTGTTCGATGGAGAGGTGGAGGGATGAGAGGCGGAGGTATTATGACGGCAGAGGCATTCATTCACGCAGGGACAGAGGACGCAATATATAGGGACAGAGGCATTCATTCACGTAATACAAGCAGAGGGAGGCGACAGAGGATGGGAGGGAGGTATACACACAGAGGACGGGAGGTAGCAGATGGAGGCGGCAGAGGGAGGTATTCACGCCTTCTCTGAAATGTTATAACTTTTATTAAAAAAAAAAAAACATATTTTCTTAAGAAATGACATCAACATATAAATTGCACACTTAGATGGTAGATGTCTATAGTTTAAAAATGCGAAAATTTGATGTTTATTGCCGTGAATGAGGAAGTGTGAGATATCTCCAAAATGGGCATGGAGAGTCTGAATTGGATATTTAAATTAAAGTAGAATTCCACTCCATTTGAAACCTACTTATTATTACCTTGATAAAACATAAAAGAAATATGATAAATCATAATATCCTATGAACAAAGAAACAACTAAGGCTTGCCTAAATTCTTTCAGCAAATTTAGAAATTTACCCTTTTATAGGATCCATAAAACTTGACCCAAGCCCAACTATGAGGATCATAAACAACATCAAACTTTTTTATAACTACTGAGTAGTACTTGTATTACCATTACAGAGAGGAACTAAAACTTTAAATCATAAATTTTTTAGTTTTCTTGTTTAAAGTCGAAAAATATACAAATTCGTATATATTATAAATTATAATTTATAAAATATAATATTATTATATTTATATATTATATATATAAATTATAAATTTTAATATACCCCCGACGAACCCACGCACCCTGTTTCAAAAAATGACGTACTCGTCTCTGTCCCCGAACCCACGCACCCTGTTTCAAAAAATGACGTACTCGTCTCTGTCCCCGAACCCACGTTTCTTGGCAACATAGCCAAGAAGAAAAGAAGGGTCCTACCCTCCTAGTCAGTCCAACCATTTGACATGAGTGTGCATCTAGTTTGTTCCCATGATGCCCTAAACTCCTCCAATCTTGCAGTGCAATCATTCTTTTCATCTTGAAGAAGAGGCCCTCTCAACTCTGCAAAGGTAGGGGCTTCGTACATCGGGCCAATGACAACAACAACATCAAACATAGGTTGGTAGAATGGATTTGTCTTGGCAATGTTGAAAGGAATATCACTCTATAGAAGACATCTACTCAACAACCTATCAGCTTCTGCCTTTTCCTTTTTTTAATTGTTGATTTGATGCCAAGTTGTGCACCAAGTGTGGTTCTAGCAACAAAAAAAGATGAGAAAGCTGAGGGGTTGGGAGTGGAAGGTGATGCTGAAGCAGAAGAACCACTCTCACTTACCCCCACTCTTGGCGTCCCTACAAGTTGGCTTTTTATTGCTGCCCTGGTGTCTTTTCCATCCTCTTTATCCATCGACGATTTAATGGCCTGTCGGATGATTTTTGGAGATTGATTTAGGCAAAGTTCTATATTTTGCCCCGAAATTTGCCCCAAATGGAATTTTAATCTATTGACACCCCCTGACATATGCTTGCCACACAACTTGCAAGTCAAATACATTCTATTGACACCTCCGGTTTCGGTTACAGGATCAAGTTCACCATATTCCCACATAGGGTCCAAAATTCTTGGCATTTTGTTTGAAACTTTTTGAAGTTTGAACCTGGGAACAAAAAAAAAATGAAAAAAATTAAAAATTGTCCATCACATAAGAAGCAACCACAAATGTAATTGTTGATTTTAAATTTTAAATGCCTCTTCTAGTTCTAACTTCTAGTTGTCAATCACTTGAACACACACAAAATCACTAAACAAGGGTTTGAATTTTTTTTATTTGATTCTTCAAAGTTGAAGTTTTAAAATTTAATTCAATCTAGACTATAGAGTCTAGACTCTAGAATCTAGATCCTAAGCACAAATAAGTTAGAAAACAAGGGGATTGAGTGATTTAAGAAGACATTTATCATTTATGTCACAAAATGACAAAGAATAAGAGAAAAAATACATACATGGCAGCAGCAAACCGGCGGTCTGGCACCTTCAATCTCCAACCTTGAGCGGTGGACAAATCTCCACCCAAAACAAATGGCAAAGTTGGATCCTCAATCACCTCCTCGAGTCTCCACAGCCCTCAAACACAACAAACCGACGAAAAAATGACTGATAAAAATCACATTTCGGCCTCTTAACCATGCTTTTGGACGGACAACCGACTTTTTCAGTCGAATCGGCAAAAAGTCGGGACTTTGGCAATAAAATCACGACTTTTTCAGGGATGAAAAAGTCGCTAAAAAGTCGGCCGATATAATCAGCTCTGGCAAAAATTCGGGACTTTTTGCCGACTTTTTCCACACTGTAACTTTCTACAACTTAATGGTGAATTCTAGTGATTCAGAGAAGAAATTTGTATCTATTGAAGGAATGGAAACTCAAGCCACGATTTTGTACAATGCCATGCTGAAATCCGTATCCGTTCTTCCGATTGTTCAAGAAACTTCGTCCATTAATGTTCCTTTCAATGAGAATTCCTTTAGTAGTGAAAAGTTGTTTTTAGATCAGGGTTTGGTTCGCAGATTTAATGGGTTTTGGCCATAATTGATCGATTTCCATAAATGAATCATTGATACATAGAAACTCTTTTTGACTAATGATTTGAATATTTACCCCTTGGCTCAAAGTTTTTTTGTTATAGTTTTGTTAAAATTCTCAACTACGACCAAATTCCACTTTGGACTGCTCCCTTGAAAAAGATAATTATGGCATTAAATTCCTCTTTTCGAGAGGACCAAAATCGATCTAAAAATCATCAAATTTGGATAAGTAAAAGTGGGTTTTTGAATTTATTCCCTCACTCTAAAATTACCAAGGCCGGCCTTATCTCCATGTCGGCCCAACATGCCCAATAGATGCGTCTCTTCACCCTCTCCATCTTATATAAATAGAGGCAGCGGAGTACTTAGGAGAGGAGGACGCAGGGTGGTTCATCTTTGGGTTTACTTTGGCTTGGAAGTCGAGATGCTTTTCGACAGTCACAGGTCTTGAGGGAAGCTTTGGACAGTTTAGAGAATATATTGGCACTGTTCTGCACTTGGAAGTCTGCTCATGTTAGGTCGCAGGCCTTACTTTCATGTTTGATGAATCGTTCTCCATTAGAAAGATGGTTGAGGACATTAAAGCAACTCTGGGCATACCTCATGGAATTTTGAGAATAGCGAGTCCCATGGAAAGGATGGCCGAACAAGTCTGAGCTCTTTTCAAAGTCATTTAAGGTCAATCTCAGCAGAGTTTATCTTCATGTACTAGTTGCATATATTTCAAGGTTTGGACCAATGGTTGATGAAGATTGTAAAGCTCAATATCAGTACATTCTAAACCGTTATCTCTATAAGGAAGTGCGAGCTCCTTTGAAGGTCATTTACATATCTTTGTTGATATATGTTAGCAGGGAAAATTTTAGGAGCTAATATTCGCAGGTGGGCTAATTTTCCATGCTTTTTCCAAAAAAAAAAAATGTCTTTTTCCATTTATTTGAAAATTAATTCGCACAAATTTTATAGTATAAAATTATTTTACCCTAAACATCGCCAAAATTTATATATACTAATATAAAATAATTAAAAACCTAAATATTTTTACAAAAATATTATTAAAATTTTCACAATTGACATACTGGGGCTTAGTAAGATTCGCCAAGGTTTCTAAACTTTAAGATAAACTTCCATCCTTAAAATTTTCCCTGTATGTTAGGTATGATATATGCCCTAACCAGACCTACAATATTTTCAAGAATTGATTTCTTTGGGTTCACGATCATTAGCTTGATGTCCACTTTTGTCGATTCAGTATTAAGCTTCTTCAGGGGACGAACTTGGAGCCACTTTGCCTACTGTTGACCTCTGTATAGGACAGAGTATGTCTTCTAATGTCTGAAGGTTGAATGGAAGTTTTTTCTAGTCTGCTTCTTGATCATTTGGAGGGAGGTATTGATCATCTTATTGGCTAGTCATGCTTGACTCTAATTGTATTCTCATACTTTGCTGAATATTTGATATTTGATAATAAGATGAATTGATCAAGGGTTTTCCCCATCTTGGGGTTATTCCCTAGCTTCAGCCATATCCTTGTGTCCTATTGTCTTTGCTTGTTCTCTACTCTTATCATCTATGTTCCTTCATTAGTTACTCTTTATATGATAATTTGCTATGTGATTGCTAATGGAAATGAAATGAATTAAATTTGGGCTATTATGGATCTTAGAAGTAACTTTCCTCAGCAAAGAACATAATGTCCTAAAATTAACAAGTTTTTTATAATATTGAGGATAAGACAAATATTTGTAAATTCAAGCCCTTTTTTTAGGGTAGTGTTGGGATTTTTATGTAGGCCTGGTCTCCCACCTTTAATCCGATTACGACATCAATCTCCACGACTCCTGTTTGGGTAAGGCTGCTCAACCTTCCCCTTCATCTTTGGAACCTGCCATCACTATCTTCCAGTGATAATGCATTAAGGAAGTTTCTTATAGTTGGAAACTAGGAATTAATTTCCTCATTTGGCAGCCCCTATTTTGATGGCACTCTTCACCCTTGAAGCACACTTGACATCATTCTTCATTTGAAATTTTAGAATTTTTTCCTCCTACAAATGCCTCTTCTTTATGTCGACTCAAATCTACCCCTATTCATGTCGGCCCTCCTGATACAAAGACATGTCTCTTCACCCACGCCAACCACTATAAATATAGCCTCATGTTCACCTCATTTGGCATATCTCACACACAATATTCTCTCTCTTTTGATTGGTTCGTACACATCTGAGGCAACAAATTCATATCACACATGCAAAGGGTTGACTGGGAAACTATGTTTTCTCTACGTTGACTTTTTTGCAAGTAACTTTGACCAACATTGACGTAGGGCTTTTAGGGATAATTTGACTGTGATTGTTGTGGAAGAGACTTTGTTTGGGAAGGTCTTATATTCTAGCACATATTTTGAGGTTTTATGGGCAAGTTGACCACAGACACACTGCAAACTTTAACCGCAGTGTGTTGACTTTGACTGACCGAGTTTTAATCTTTGTTTTGGGCTGACTTTTGACCTATTGAAGAGGATGAGTTCCTTGTTGGTTTGACCAAGTTGATTGGAGGTCATTTGACTATTGTTTGACCACCGTCAATTGGACTAGCTAGGGCACATTGACTGCTGTTAACTTTTTAGAATTGCAGACTTTCATCAAGCTAATTAGATTTTACTTTGACTTCATCAATTGGACTTTGATTTGAATATTTTGCAAAAGTCAAGTCATAATTGACTTTGACTTTCATCATTGTACTCTATTGGGCATTCTCTCTCTACTGAACATTTGATATTTGATAATAAGAAGAACTGATTAAGGGTTTTCCCCTCTGGGGTTTTTCCATGGCTTTAGCCAAATATTGGTTTTCACTTGTCTTTTGCATTTATTGTTTATGTTCTATCTACAATTACTGTCAATGTGAATTAATGGTTTATATGATTGCTATTGCAAATTAAAGTGGAATTGTCATTGGGCTAATAAAATGACATTGGAGTAATTGTTGCAAGCATAGAACATACCATTGTTATCTAAAATTAACAAAGTTTTATTGTCGCAGCCCATAATATAAATATTTTTATAAAACTTCTTATGCTCGAATATGTGTTGAGATAGATTTCAACAAGAGTTTTCCGGTTGAGATCAATCTGATAGCTCTAGACTATGTGTGGGTTCAAAAAATCGATTATGAAAATGTTTCATTTCGATGTCGAGCGTGTTATGAAACAGGGCATGTAATTAAAAATTGTCCAAAGTGTTTACAGAATAACAGAGTCCGGAAAAATAACCAGAGGACCATATGGTGGGAAGGAGCTCAGTTTAAACATTATATGGTATACAAAGAAGAAGAGACGGAAAAATAGGAAGAAGCTATTGTCAAAGATCATTCACCAAAGAACGCAAAAGCCAGTCAAGATGAAGTGCATGAGGACCCTCCGGATTCAGTGACAATGGGGGCGCAACATACTCTAGTGAAAGCCAGATCCCTCTTTGAATCATCAAGAAAAAAATTGGAAAAAAAAAACTTTTCGGGTAGATCAAGCAAATAAGGAAGAAATTGAAGACACAACAACGCTCACTCATTGAAGGGTGATCCACCAGACACAACAAAAAATGTGGGTTGGATTCAAGTGGGGAAGAAGGGCAAAAATATTTTGTTAAAGGAAAACCAGAAGCCAGTGAAAATTAAATCAAAAGTAATGAAATATGGAACGCAAATGTATTTGAATCTTAGGAGTATTTTGGAAAAAATTTCATTGGAATGGGATTGAAATTTTTGTACTAATCACTTAAGGATTGGATTGAGCCTCTGTGCTCAATCTCAAACTTGCAAGGAATATTGGTAATTTTGAAGAAATGTAACAGTTTTGGTACGGATCTTAGTGTTCTAATTTTAATAAAATTCTCAGATCCGTTTCTTTGAAAAAAGAAATAATGGCATTAGTCACCAAGGAATTATCTATGAGGTTTGACATATATCTCTTCAACATGTTTACAGAGAGAAAATTTGAAAAGTTGACAAAATAGCCAAAGAGGCTTGCCACCTCCCCGTAAGACAATGAAGGAATAATTTAGAAGGCACCAAATTCTCTAAATTTTTAAATTGACATCAACAGACCTATCACGTGCAATGTAATTATAAGCAATGGTTTTTTAATTGAAATATTGATATAAGCCGTAGGCTCCCCCGTAAGACCATGGAGGAATAATTTAGAAGGCACCAAATTCTCGAAATTTTTAAATTGGCATCAACAGACCTATCACGTGCAATGCAATTATAAGCTATGGTTTTTTTACTGAAATATTGATATAAGCCCTAGGGGCACATAATGTGATAATGTGTCTTGAAAGAATCATCAAACATCACAGCATTGCTTCCACCTAGGCTTCCTATACAACCCTATGTATTTTCTACACACACATGGATGTGACAATATCACTTCAACTCAGGCTATAGAATGCGCCTCTCTATGCAAGGATGAGGGGTAAGGTAATACAAGTGCAATGATCCTCATAAAGCAAAAATTGGCAATATTTTTAGCCATAGAGATATTTGATATGATATGAGAGTTTGTGCTGGAAATATGACCTAGAAGGTGCCTACAACTTGATGTTTAGCATGACGCATCTTATTTCAACTGCCAAGATGTCATAGTTATACCTACAGACAAAAGTTCACATGCCTTTTACATTCCAGTTATAGCATGTCTAGTTATTTTTAGTTGCTTTTAATTATTACTTTTGGCAGACTCGACCTTCTCCAAGTTGGGAGTATTACAATGGAATGCAGTTTAAAACACTCGCAAAAGATTCCTTCACATAAAATGCAACGGGTGGGGGGTATCAATTTGCCAGATTTCCCCAGAACTTGCCCCCCAACCACAGAAAACGACCTGATTGCTTTACCATCAAACCAAAATCTCATTGACACGTCTAGTGTATTGTTTTCATATCAAAATATATAACCCACAATCATGGCAGGAATTATTGTGCTCATGGTGACCAGAGGTTGCCACAAAAGAAATTGCTGAACCCCTGCCAACAATGGCATTTATATTAGTTCATCTTTTCCTAGGGATTGTTTGTGCTCACTCACCCTGTCCAAGTTTTGGAATTGAAGTGGACAAGCAGATATAAGCATATCGCGTAACACTTTCTACAAAAGCTGAATACTAAATCATTTGGTTCACACCGTTGACCTTTATCCTTCTTGGTTTGTGTCCTATGAAAAGTGCTTTGAGGAAGCTGACCCAAAAGTGTTCTCCTTTTCATTCTCATCTATTAGAGCCTTGTCTGCAGACAGATATACAGTGAGCAACTTTGTATTACATCGTTATTCCAGTTATTTCTGATTTCAATAGCAAATATGGCATGAACAACTATAAGCACTTCAGTATGCTTTGAAAATCAGCAAAGCCCTTGAAATGTTAATATCAGAAGTAGGTACTAGGATAACTTTCTGGTATTCAAATTTCAATTATTTTATGATGTCTGATTATTGAATAAAAGTTTTTCTAGCCACAAGCCTATATTCCTGAAACCATCTGTAATGTCCATAATGAAGAACCAGCCACTAGCTGCAGTGCTTGTTGACAAGGTAGCTTAGCTTAGCACAGTCACCTTACCCATGCTCAGGGGCAGGCATTCTCAATTGCTGCTGATGCCTGCCTAGTGGCATAAAAGGCAAAGCACCAGCATGGTTGGTTCTTCTATCATCCACTTAACTGAAATGAATTGAACAGAGAAGTCAGTCAACCCAGGTGAAAATGAGAAGGGACCTAGTGTTTATTGGTTCTTCTCAAACCTGCGTTTCAGGTGTCTTTCAAGTTGAGACATCTGCCTCATTTCAAAATCACTTAAATCACTCTCTCTAGTCCAATCTGACTTCTCATCTGCTGGGAATTGAACCTGGGCCAGCAGAGGTAAAGTCCCACTGATTTACTGCTGTGCCACAGCTCAACCAACTTCTATCTTATGAATGCACCTGGCAGATGCCAATGTTAAGACAGCAGCCTGCAAAACTTCAGACTGTTTCACGGTCCTGGGGTCATCCAAATTCATTTTTCCTGCACAAGGTATAGACAACAATGGCCAACCTCTTGTGTAAGCTTACGCACTTCTTGCAATTGTAATCACCAATAGTCCCCACAGGAACAAAACCCATCCTTGAAATGGTGGAAATTCATTTTTCCTGCACAAGGTATAGACAACAATGGCCAACCTCTTGTGTAAGCTTACGCACTTCTTGCAATTGTAATCACCAATAGTCCCCACAGGAACAAAACCCATCCTTGAAATGGTGGAAACGGTGGGCATCTCTTACAATTATTTCTTGCTTTACAATCTTGGATATGAACTTGGAGACAATGTGGCAATCCCCACACACACGAAGGTTCTTCGTAATCCTAATGGGT
The DNA here is from genome assembly GCA_034641835.2 of Pinus albicaulis. Taxonomy (NCBI): domain Eukaryota; kingdom Viridiplantae; phylum Streptophyta; class Pinopsida; order Pinales; family Pinaceae; genus Pinus; species Pinus albicaulis. The sequence continues at coordinate 888,277,947 of CM076574.1, forward strand.
GTCCCAGGAAAAGTGTTGATGAGGCCAAAAGCTATTGCTAACCTCTCACTATGGCTGCACAGAATATATTGTTTCTCTTCTTCTTCCACATCATGCAACACAAAGTTTTTATCTGGCACATACCCTGCTTCCTCCATCTGCCCAGCCAAACTCTCCAATGTTTCATGAATTTTTTCTATTTGTGGGTGTGATCTCTCCCCAACAGTGAATTCATGACCAACGTTATTTATCTCAATCCAGCTACACCCTGGACTCTTCTTCAACCCCTTAGCTCTCATTGTTGTTCGTATCATTTTTACATCATCCCACCTTCCAACAGCAGCATACATGTTAGACAGCAGCACATAATACCCAGAAGCTTGTGTGTTTAATTTTAGAAGACAATCTGCCACACGTTCTCCCAGCACCATATTGTGATGACTTCTGCAGCCACCCAGCAAAGATCCTCAGATACCGGCGATGGGTTCAAATGGCATTTTTTTTATGAAATCTTCTGCCTCATCCAAATACCCAGCACGGCTGAGAAGATCAACCATGCAGGCATAGTGCTCCATTGTTGGTTCAACATGGTAATTAATGAGCATGTGACCAAATACTTGCCAGCCACAATCTACCAGGCCAGCATGACTGCATGCCGAAAGAACGGAAACCAAAGTTATGTGGTCTGGATTCATGCCCAACTGTTGCATCTGATGAAAGAGGATGAGGGCTTCCTTGCCATAGCCATGCAATCCATATCCTGTAATTATTGCAGTCCATGAGATCAAAACTTTGCAATCCATTTTATCAAACATGGCGTGCATCTTCACTACTCCCACATTTTGTATACATGTCTATAAGAGCATTTGCAACAGAGGTATGTGATTCAAATCCTCTTTTGATTACATAGTTATGCAACTCCTTGCCACGTTGTAATGCTACCAGCTGAGAATATGCTGGAAGAACACTCACAATTGTGGCTGAGTCAGGTTTTACCCCTATCAGTTCCATTTGACAAAAAAGTCTCAAGGCCTCTTCACAACCCCCACATTGTACATAACCTGCAATAGTTGTGTTCCATGAGATAACATCTTTCTTTAACATTCTATCAAAGAGTTGCCTTGCACTGTCTATACTCTGACATTTGGCATACATGTCTATAAGTGCATTTTCTACTAGCAAACTTGATTCAAAACCCCTTTTTATGATGTAACCATGGATCTCCTTCCCCTGTAGCAGATATAGCGGGCAAGCACATGCTAGCAGAATACTTGCAAGAGTGACAGAATCAAGCTTAACACCTGCAAATTCCATGTGACCTATAAGCTCCAAAACATCATCACAATACCCATTGTTGACATAACCTGATATCATCGCATTCCATGTAACAACGTCTCTCTGAGATGAAGTATCAAAAAGATAGCGTGAACCCTCTATATCTCCACATTTCCCATACATAGTTATCAATGCATTGTCCACACCTACATCACTCTCGAAACCCCTTCCGACAATATAACTGTGCACTTCTTTGCCTAGCTCTAGCACCCCAGACATCGCACATGCTTTAATAACGCTGGTAATGCTAACAACATCAGGTTTCAACTCACCTAATGCCATTACCCTAAAGAGTTCGAAGCCCTCATTCAAATGCCCATTTTGCACATAACCTGTAATCATCGTATTCCATGAAACCACATCTCTTTGAGGCATTTTGTCAAACACATGACGAGCATCCTCTAAAATACCGTATCTGGCATACATCGTTACCAGAGAATTACCCAGACATCCCCCTCCAGTCTATTCCTCCTTATGTAATCATGAATCTCCCGACCTTTCTGCAGATCTGCTGAACCCCAACACGTTCGGCGCACACTCACTATGGTAACGACATCAGGCTTCAACTTCTCAGCCTTAATCTGTCTAAACACCTTCAAAGCCTCATCCCAACATCCATTATGGCCATAGCCTGCAAGCATAACATTCCAAGAAACAACATCTCTCTGAGACATTTTTTCAAACAGATGCCGTGCATCTACTATACTTCCACATTTTGCATACATATCTAGGAGAGCATTGCTCACAAAAACATCACACTCGAACCCACTTACCACTACGTTACCATGAATTTCCTTGCCATGTTGAGGAGCATAAAAACCGGCACAGGCCTTGAGAACGCACGGAAATGTGAACTTATCCGGAGTTCCACATTCGGTAATAAACTGCAATTGCCTCTTGAAAGAAACCATTTGCAGCATATCCTCTGATCATGGCATTCCACACAAAGACAATGGGTTCCGTCATTCTGTCAAAGATCAGACGTGCATCCGCCATACTCCCGCATTTAGTATACATGCTGAGGAGTTTGGTATGGAGGAAGTCGTTTCCCTGGATCCCTCTCTTTTGCATGTGGGCATGGAATTTTTGGCCCTCTGCTAAGGAATTTGCATCTGCACAGGCCTGTAATTGCCAGGCATACGCATTTGTGTCGAATTGATTAATGGTTTCCTTCAGTTGTCCATGGCCCTGTATCTGTTTGTGGGTTTGTGTCGAGATATTTGCTTTCGGATGAATAATCCTTTTCACGGGCCAGATCCTCATAGTCTCCTCTTCCTTCATTCCGGAGGATACCAATGCAGGGTTAAAACATTAAAACAATCTGAAGCTGTATCATGGACACATAGCAGCATACAATTTTCGGAGGGATTGTTGCCGAAGGTTTGAACCTTAAATTTCTTCCTCGCAGTAGTTTTGGGAGGTTATGCTAAAACGCTAATTCACTTCCAGTGGAATTGGCTTCAATTTTGTTCCAATTGAGAGTTCTACTCTAGTTCCTTGTTAGATTTGATCTTTTGTTTCTGATTAGATTTGATCTTTTGTTCGCTGAGGCTGGTTTATTGGTCAAGGTGGTTTTTCTTACATCAAGGTGGTTTTCATTTCTTAAGTTACATTAAAAAAGGTTGAAGGCATGGATAAGTTACTTAAAATAGTTGTTGCAGAAGAGAATAGTTGTTGCAGAGGAGAGGAGGAAGAATATTTGGGGGAAACAAAATGACAAGTGGTTAGGCAAGTAAGGAATTAAGTGGCAGGATTGTCCTAACTCTAAAAAGGAAGTTAAAATGGGTGCTTGAAAAATTTTAGGACTATCATGTGGGAAAAATATATTGGTCGAAAATAATCTCTATATGTCAAAGATATATTTGGGTGGAAAAATCACGAGAAAGGCTAGATTATTTGGGTGGCAAAATCGATAAAGTCTTGATTATTTATTAATAGCTCGGAATCTCTATATGTCAAAGATTTCAACTGGATAAAAAGATATATTTGGGTGGAAAATTCACTAGAAAGGCTAGATTATTTGGGTGGCAAAATCGATAAAGGCTAGATTATTTATTAATAGCCTAGTTGAGGGCCAGGTCTCATCATCTCACAGGTGAAACAGGTAGATGGACAACTCCAAAAGAAGAACCGGAAGAAAGAATCTGCATCTTTTGTAGGAAAAGAGAGGTTGAAACAAAATGGCACTACATCATGGATTGTTTGACTTATGAGGATATTTGTAATCAGTTTAAAAGCATTCTAAATGTGGATTGTTTGAACAAGTTCGTCAAGGAAGTGAGGCTTATCAAAACTGCGAACTTCTTGGTCAAGATTCATGACAAGAGAGTAGATTTAGAGAAAAGTTTGAAGTTTTGATGTGCTTTGTTAGAACAAGTTGTTCGAGGAGGCGAGGCTTATCAAAATTGTGAACTTCTTGGTCAAGATTAATGACAAGGCTTATCAAAATTGTGAACTTCTTGGTCAAGATTAATGACAAGAGAATAGATTTAGAGAAAATTTTGAAGTTGTAATTAGTTGGAGTCCTATGCCCCTTAGGGCTCTTGGTTTCGTGGATGTCATTAAAATCCCTTCATTCAAGTAGAATTGGCTTCAATTTTGTTCTCATTGGATTATACAGTTCTATTAAGGTTTCTTGTTAGATTTGATCTCTCTGGAATGAAGATTGATTTAAACTCGATTAATTTTTATAAATAAAAAGTAAAGTTAAAATAATATCATTTTCATATTTAAATGTATAATATGAAAAAAAATTATTATAATAATTTTGAAAAGATTACTAATCAAAACACAAAACAACAATTACAAATTTTGATTTTCCAAAATATAGCACTAAAAAGTCAATACTAAAATATACTATTTTGAAGTCTTTTCCCTTTTAAATAGATTATATTATACTAGAGTATACTATTTTGAAGTCTTTACCTTTTTAAATAGATTATATTATACTTAGAGTAATGTGAATCAATACTATGAGTTTTTATAAACTAGAAGAAAATAAAACTAATATAGATTTGGCAAAAACTAAAGTAATTAGTATTTTTTAATTTAATTTTAATTTAACTTTATTTAAATAATTTAACTAAATCAACATTACATTACATTAATTTAACTTTATTTAAATAATTTAACTAAATCAACATTACAACGTATTTAACAACATTGTTGTCATATTGAACTCTAAGATACCTTATAATAAAAAAATAAAAAAATGTTATTAACATTAAAATATATTTGATTAAATCTATCCATTTAAGAAAATTAAACTATATTGAAATTCAATGCAAATAAAATGATAATTTTGAGAGTTGATGTAATGGGTGCATTGGGCCAAGGCATACCTGGCGTGATAATCATCAATTCAAAACCCTATATATAGTCCCATTGTTTGGCCTTCCAATAAAAAATAGCATGTTTCAAATACCATTAAATATTAATCTTATAAACAAAAACAAAAAATAGGGTCATAACATGCTATAAAATCTACAGAGATCCATCAAATTTATAGGTTGTTGCTATTTTCATGTAGTTAGATTGAATGTTATTGAATTCACTTATGGGATGATACTGTCAACATGGATTAAATATTGCCGTAAATGATATCGTGGGTATTCCTTTTGCTTGTATGACAGATAATCGCTAACTCATAAGTTGCATTTGAATGTGGCCATTTTTTATTGGAGTTGTTTTTAGAGTTATTTTTTTGGATATTTTGGTGCTAGAATTTGATGAAAATATTTGAGGTAAAATCTTGATTTCTGTTATTTAAATTGGTTTTTTGACTGTATATATGGATTCAACACCCTAAAAAATCTTTAGGGCACTTGAATTGTGCAAGGTTACCTATCAAACTTATGTTTTTAATGAATTCCGGCCATATTTTAGAGAAATTAGACCGGAAAAATCCACCAAAAAAGTCTTCAAAAAGTCGCACTAAAGCCTTCTCGTTCTTAATCTGGTAGGATGAAGCCGTAAGAGAGCTTAAAGTGGCCAAGGACATTTTAATGGTCAAAGTTCTATGATAATTAGGAATAGTGAATGTATTTTATTGAGTAAAGTGAAAAACACATTTATTTTAGCACCTTGGAAACCCGAGACCATCTAAGTTAGAGAGTGTCATCTAAGTTAAAGAGTGTTAGCTTTTATTCAAAGTGGTTGGTTAAGTTGTTATTTTGGGAGAGTGTCATCTAAGTTAAAGAGTGTTAGCTTTTATTTGAAGTCGTTGGTTAAGTTGTTATTTTGGGTAGGATTATATATTATTATTATTATTTAATTTTAAGATCACCGCCATGTCAGGCACTAAATTGGTGTATGAGACCTCCTTGTTTGTGAAACAAGGGACCTATCTTCGCATAGTGATTTGATAGCTAAGTCTACGAAGACATACATATTCTACTCCTCTATAGTTTTGAACCTGTGACCTCTTAGGAGGAAACACATGCCCTTAACCATCAAACCCACTCAAAATTAGTTTTTATATTTTATATTTATATATTTAAAGAAAAAGTTGAATAAGGTAACAAAATTATACAAGTAGTTTTAGTACATACCAGCGGCCAATAAAATGCATTGTTAAAGTATTTCTTATGACATTAACATTGACTAGTTTTATGTGTTAAGGGTGAGGGAGTGTGGACCTAGTTGGAGGTTATAGTGTCAGTTAACAAAATTGATTTATGAGCATGCGAGTATAAGCTTGCCCTAGTTATTGATTCCCCAAAAATTAATAAATAAATAAATATAAATAAATTAAAAATTAAAAATTATATGAGATAAATATCATGACTTGTATTTCAAGGAACCTATTGGATCAAAAAAAAAATTCAAAGAAAAAAATAGTATATATTATATAAAATTATATACATGGACACTGTCTAATATCTTGATAATTTTGTGATTGAAAAATGACTACCGTGATAGCCCAATCTATCATGTCATTTCATGATTGATATCTTCAAGTCAAAAAATTTGAAAACCTCTCAAGAAACATATTTTAACCCCTTGTTGGGGGATGCTCATAGCAGCAACAAAGAAGTGGAGACCTAACAAGGAAGTTAGAACGAGAGATTGTCTGCCATATATTCTACTTCTGTTGAGCTCGGAGCTGCCGTCTTCTGCTTCCTGCTGCACCAAGAGATCATTCCTGATCCAATATTGAAGTAGTACCCAAAGTTACTTTTTCGGTCTACTGAACTACCTGTCCAATCTATATCTGTGAATCCGCTCAATTTGACATCATCTCCTCAAGTGTATTTCAACACATATCTGACTGTTCCACACACATATATGAGAATGTGCCTAGCTGCTGCCCAATGTACCCTTTTCAGTTCTACCATGAACTGACTAAGGGTGTTGACAACGAAACAAATGTCTGGCCTTGTGTTGACCAAATACATGAATGACCCAATGAGTTGTCTATACAAGGTGGGGTCCACTTCATTGTCTCTTGATGCATCTATTTTCTTCCAATTGGTGATCATAGGCGTTGCCATGGATCTACAATCATGCACTCTGAATCTCTTTAGAATCTCTTTAGCATATCCTCCTTGCCCAAGGAAGATCTCCCCATTCTTCTGCCAAACTTATAACCTTAGAAAATAATGTATCAACCCCATATCCTTCATGTCAAATTTTGCTTCAAGATTCTTCTTGCAATCCTTTATGAGCCCTAATGACCCTGTTAGAAATAAGTCATCTACATATAATACCAGAATAAGTGGCTCATTCTCCACCATCAGATAATAGAGATTGGGATCAACATCACTCTTGATGAATCTCAACTGCTGCAAGTAACTATCAATTCGACCATACCACTCTCTAGGTGTCTGCTTGAGCCCATCTAGGGCTTTCTTTAACGTGCATACATGAGTCCTCTTTTCATGAGTCTCGAAGCCTTCAGGCTGTTTTATATACACCTCTTCTTCTATCACCCTGTTCAAGAATGTTGTCTTGAGATCCATCTCATCAATCTCCCATCCCATCTGAGCTTTTAGGAATATAACATATCTTATAGAGGTATATCTAGCAACTGGGGCGAAGGTCTCCTCATAGTCTATTCCTTCCTTTTGTGTGTTCCCCTTTGCCACAAACCTAGCCTTGTACTTCTCTACACTACCATCTGCAGTGTACTTGATCTTGTAGATACACCTTGATCCTACAACTGATCTATACTCTGGTCTAGGTACCACTTCCCAGACATCATTTGTCATGATAGAATTGTATTCTTCTACCATGGCATCCACCCAAACTTGGTGTTGTACGACTTCATGAAAACTAGAGGGTTCTTCAAAATGTTACCAAGGCTTAGTATTTGTCAGGCTGTCGACGTTGCCTCTTGTCGATTCTAGGAGCTCTGATAAACTCAATTGCGTCCCTCTGCGTTTGTCGTACTTCCCTACTCCTTCTGCCACTGGTGGTGGGAGACTCAATCAAATCCTCCTCCTGAACCTGTTGTTCCATCTGCTGAGAACTACCTAGATCTCCTACTCTTGAGGAAATACTAGTGTTGGTCATTGTACTCGATCCTGGTGTTTGTCCCCCTGCTTGTCCTCCTTGTTGCCCCTACTTCTATTGGACTAATTGATCTAGATTTACGCAGGAACGCAACATAATACACATGTAAGCATAAATACAAAGATGCAGCAGAATTAACACGTCATTTCATTAATATCAAAGAACTGAAATTTGCTTACAGATAGAATACAAATAAACTAGCTAGAGCGTTGGTAGCTTATCTCTGAGAAGAGATGCGGCGGCTACAAGCCTCTGAACTGAGTTACAATGAGGCTCAAGGGCCTATTTATTATTTAGAAACAATGGAAAAACCTAAACATCCAAAACCCTAACCCTAGGAGATGAAGCGCCAAAACTATGGGCCCCGTTTGGGTAAACTGGTGTTTCAACTTCTCGGGGGCGTAACTTTGGCATACGATCTTCGTTTGATGTGCACCATACCTCATTAGAAAGATCTAACCGAGGACTACAACTTTTGATGCAATAAAAATGCTCGATGTTACTCTCGGTTTTCCCAAACAATGTCGTTTAGGGCCTCAAAACAGCGCCAGAAGTTCAGGACCCGAAAAATTGCCAAAAATAGTAAGTTGTGCCGAAAATTAAAAACTGAAAGAGACAATGGTGGGGCCCCAAGTGGAATAGGTGGATGGCCACCAATATCCACCTGGATCACTAGTGGAACATCTACTGACTGATATCTTGTTAGAATCTCTCGAGATTTCTTGAAAGCTCTATCTTCCATGAACTTTGCATCTCGCCTTACTACAATTTTCTTGTTGCTTGGAATGTAGATTCTGTATGCCTTTGAGGTCTCGATATACCCTACAAGGTACCCCTTTTCTGCAGTCTAATCCAGCTTACTATGCTTCTCGTCTGGAATGTGACAATACGCCACACTTTCGAATATCCTGAGATGACTCACTTCTGAATTTTTCCCTGTGAAGACCCCTTCAGGTGTTTTCTTCCCCAATGCTCTTGAGGAGTTCTATTCTGAATATACATCATTATGTTGCATGCCTATGCCGATAACAATCTAGGAAAGTATCGGTCATATAACATACCCTTTGTCGCCCCGACGATTATTCTATTCTTCCGCTCCACTACTCCATTCTGCTGTGGATTATATGGAGTTGTACACTCTCTTTTGATGCCCACCTTTGTGAAAAAATATTTGAATTCTTTGTCTGTTTATTCTCCACCATTATCTGAAAGCAATACCTTTATCTTTTTCCTTGTCATGTTTTTTACAAGAGCCTTAAACTGTTTTATCTGATCAAGGACCTCATCCTTGGTATTTAAGAAATAGATCCTAGTTTTTCTAGAGTGATCATCAATAAAGGAGACAAAGTACTCCCCTCTGCTAAGAGCTCTCGCGGAGATTGGGCCACAAATATTTGATTGTATCAATCCCAATACGCCTCTTGCTCATTGTCACTTCTGGGAAAAGCCGCCTTAGTGTACTTCCCTAGTACACGTCCTTTGCATACATCATCATGCTCAATACTGAGGACTGGAACTCCTGTCATAGTCTCTTTGAGCATCCTTAGTGCTCCATGGTGTAAGTGTCCCATTCGCCTGTGCCATAGTTCATTCATTTCCTTTTCACCATTGAGATCACTGCCTATCAGTGCTATTGGAGACTCGAGCTGCAATCTATACAATTTGTTGCTTCGCGCTCCAATTTGTCTCATCTCCTTCCAACTTGGATGTTTGACATACACCTTCCTTCAAATGAAGTATACATCGTACCCCTTGTCCTGAAACTGGGACACTAAAATCAGATTCATTCCTAACCCTGGCACATGCAGCACATTAGTGGCTCTGATGTTGGTTCTTGCTTCCATATGAAACGTTATGGTGTTGATCCAGGTGGATATTGGTGGCCACCTGCCTATTCCACTTGGGGCCCCACCATTGTTTCTTTCAGTTTTTCAGTTTCCTTAATTGTAGCACAGTTTATTATTTTTAGCAGTTTTTCGAATCCTGAACTTCTAAAGTCGTTTTGAGGTTCTAAATGACATTTTTTGGGAAAACCGGGAGCAACATGTAAGTTCCTTTGATGTTTCTCACATCAAAAGTTGTAGTCCTCGGATAGATATTTCTAACGAGGTATTGTGCGTGTCAAACGAAGATTGTATGCCAAAGTTACGTCCCCAGGAAGTTGATGTACCGATTTACCCAAACAATGCCCATATTTTTGGCACTTCATATCCTAGGGTTAGGTTTTTGGATGTTTAGGGTTTTCTATTGTTTCTTAATAATAAATAGGCACTTAAGCCTCATTGTAACACAGTTCAGAGGTTTGTAGCCACCACATCTCTTCTTAGAGATAAGCTACCTGCGCCCTAGCTAGTTTATTTCCATTCTGTCTGTAAACAAATTTAAGTTCTTTGATATTAATGAAACAAAGTGTTATTTCTGTTGCATCTTTGTATTTATGGTTATATGTGTATTTTGTTGTGTTCTTGCATAAATCCGAATCAGTGGTATCAAAGCGGTATGCTCTTTCTCGATCCTTATTTGCATGTCCCGAACGAGGTCGGGGGTATAAAGAGTTAGGGCTCGATCTGGTTGAACCTTTGCAAGATCAACCTCACAAACTCCGACGACCGCCCATGGGGGACAAAAAGAAAGATGAGGGAGAGGGAGATCCTATCAAAATATTGCTCGAGGAGGCCCTCAGGCAATGATGGATAACTTTTCTCAAATCCTTCAACGACTTCCCACTGGTGCCACATATGCATCCAACAACCACTTTGGACGCACAACTCCTTTTAAGGCACAAGTAAACTTTGGCATTCCCATATTTGAGGGCCAAATAGATGCAGAAGTCGTAGATAGATGGTTGAATCTATTAGAAGTATATTTCTCAATTCATGACTTTTCCGACCGGGAGAAGATTATTTTTTCTCTCCACAAAGCTACCCTCTATGTCAAGGATTGGTGGGAAACCTATTGTGAGAAAAAGGACGAGGGGGAACCCTCTCCGTTCTTAGTCGTACCCACTTGTAATTCTTTCCGAGACGCCATCAAGGAACAATATTATCTTGTTGGGAGCTATGAGGACAAGTACATACAATGGACTACGTTGTGACATTAAAGGGATCAAAATGTGCATGAGCTGACGAATCTGTTCCATACCCTGCGCACAAAGTTGGGTATCAAATATTAAGAGAAACATTTGATGCTAAATTATCACAGTTGTTTGCACAGATATATTCATGAGGAAAAGGAGTTCCTCGACATCTCCTTGCTTGGTACGACATACCAGTATGCTACAAAGATTGAGGAGAAATTCAAACAGAAGAAGTGAGACTATGGATATGCGAATCAAAAGCAAGGGAAAGGTGCCCCCAAACCACAGAACAAAGGACAAAGCCAAGGCATGGAAGCCTAAGACAAATTTCCAAAGCTGCAAGCAAAGAACAACACCGTGAAGCCGAAGAAGGATACGGGAAAGTGGTGTGAGTTTCATAAGAGCTCCACTCACAACACAAGTGAGTGTCGGGCCAAGCAATCACTGGTGGCTGAGATGAGGGCTTCTGAATCAGATGCATGCTCCAACTCTAAATCAGAACTTGACAAGGGGAATGACAAAGGGAAGCAGATTATTGATGTGGAGCCCAACACCACTGTTGCCACCGCGAAGATCCAGAAGGAGGAACTGGAAGATCTGGAGGAGGAGGAGCGTCTCTTCCACTCCCAGATGTGGGTAAAGGGTTCCCCGCTACAGTTCATTGTCGATAGTGGGAGCCAAAAGAACCTCATTTCAATAGATTTCGTGAAGCGTTTGGGCTTGCTGACCACAACACACCCACAACTGTACATCATCGGGTGGCTTCACTAAGGACTAGATCTCCGCGTCAGCTAGCAGTGCCATCTTCCCTACAACATCAAGCCCTTCACGGATGAGGTATTATGTGACATTGCTCCTCTTGATGTTTTTGATGTATTATTAGGCCAACCACACTTGTGGAAACAACATGATGTGTATGATTCTCGGCCTCGCGCTGTTATTGTTACTTTGGGAAATAAGTTGTACAGAAATCCAGAGCTACCACCGCCTGTCACTGTCTTTTGGTTATTACAAAACAATGCAGTAAGCTCATTTCCAAAACCGAGAAATTTGTTTTCCTGATGATCCGCTCTCAGGGAAAGAAGAAGACTGTTGCCACAACCTCCAGACAGGGCTCCTCCACACGACAACAATAAATGGACAAGGTCATGGAGGAGTAAGGGGACATATTCACCTCACCCACAGGGGTGCCTCTACACTGTCAGGTCAAGCACCCCATTGATCTGACCCTGGGTGCATCGTTTCCCAATGGACCGATCTATCGGCGCTCTGTTCTGAAGAACAAAAAAATCAAGAGGCATATTCAGGAGTTGCTGCAGAAAGGTCACATCTAGCCGAGTCATCACCCTGTGGGAGCTCGATCGTGTTGGTGTTGTTGACCACTATAGTGGCACTTGATGATAATGAGAAGACTCCATGCCCAAGGATGAACCAGAGGACACATGTACCATCATATATCATCAGTTCAACAGATTTTTTAAGCTCTACTTCTACTTCTCATCATCTTTCTCTTGTACCCAGATTCCACGCCCTACGGGGAATTTTAATAAGTGATGCTAGTAATGATGAGTTTTGAGTCAGTATTGAGTCTGTAACAGGCCTAGGTAGCTTGAGACCTTGCCAAAAAGTTATTATTACTCTAAGAAGTTTTTTTTACTTGGTTAATTATCATCTCCCTACCAGGAGTTAATAATTAATTGAGTTTTTTCCTCCAATTTTACCCCAAATCCGGAGTACGGCTTGATAGTGAGGCCTTGGGTGATTCCTAGTGTTTAGAGTCAATGTATATTACCATACTAGATCACACAAAAAAATTTGTGAAATTTGGTTAGGTCTAAGTAATGATTTTTTAATTTCTTAGATTTCCCGCAAGTCAAAAATTGCAATAAAAATTGTAATTAAATTGTAATAAGTGTTGTCAAGAGAAGTTGTATAGGGTATGAGTAATCAAAATTACACCTCTCACCCTCAAATTTCTACTATGACACACTTTGAGGGGTTAAAAATGTGTTTTGAAACTTCAAAACCCACTTTTTCTAAGTTTAGTGGAAAATCTGATAATTAATTAAGCCAGAAATTAAATAAATGGAGAAAAATGAATATCCACACATGCTAAATGAGGTGGAAAATTATAGATGAGTTAAAGTGAAGTCCCAAAGTGATGTGGACTGCTAAAATCAAGGAAAAGACATGCTCAAATAAAATTGAATTTCCGGCATTAAATGAGAGCTACTTACTTAGAAATTCGAATTTGTGAAATTAGTGCATATTTGGGAGGATTTGGAAGAATATTTGGTGGATAATTTTGTAGAAAATTGTCCCCACATGGATTACCACCCATATACACTTGTCATTCCATCATAAAATTCGAATTTGGCACATAAAGGAAGAAGAAAATGATGTCCACTTGCCAGAATCTGATTTTTACACTTGGCAATGGAGCTCCACATATCAAATTTGAATTTGCCTTGAGATATCCTCCTTTTCACCACTTGGCATATGGTTTTTCATTGGTATTTGCTCCCAAATTTCTATATAATGGAGCCACAGGCTCTCATATTGTATCTTGTGACTAGCTATTGTGTTTGCGGAAGCGCTGCTACTTTGTACACTTTTCAAGATTATCAATAAAAAGACTTTTGGGGTCTATTCATGGGTGTTCTTCCTTTGGAGCATGGTGCATTTGGAACTATTGGTATAATAATTTCTATGATTTGAGTTATTTCATTTTCCATGTATTCTTGTGAATTTGCTAGTGCACAGTTATCTTGTATTAGCATTTGATTTGAAAGTAAGTTCTAGAGGTTGAAAGTTCTAGTTTATTTTCAAATAAATTTCTAGAAGTTTCAATTCATTGTTTGTTTATCTAAATCTACATGGACTAATGTGTGACTTGAGTATTGTAGAATAATTCTTTTTGGATCAAGCATGAGGGGACGTCTTTGAGAGACCAATCCACTCTTGAAGCACCTTCAAAGGAACTCTCGTTTGTTATTTGGATTTTCATAGTTTATCTTATGAAAAAGTGTCTTGAAAGAATTTGTTTAGACATAGTTTGTATGCATGCAATCATTTAAAAATATTTTACTTTTCATTGTTCTTTATTGGATCATATTTTTCTATTTAAAGAGCTTAAGCATGACTATACAAAGATGAGAGTTTACTCATCCTCTTTGGCTTAGCCCTTTGTAGATTATTATGCAATATTTTGTGATTTTCTTTGTCTAACACTTGGTTGGTTTTTTGTAGTCTTCTTTTTCTAACTTGTTTTCTTGTAGCAACTTGTTAGATTCACCTTCAAGAAACTATTAACAAATTGTTGCAGGACCTTTGAGCTCTAATGTCAAACGAGGATGACTCTCTCTTTTTCCTTTGGTCGTGGGCAGTTAAGGAGCTTCCTTGAGGAAGATTGAGTTCCTTTTGTGGCTTCTTCTCTCTCTCTTGGCCGTGAGTATTGAGAGGCTTAGCCTCTCTTCTTCACTTGTAAAAATTTGATTTCTATTGAGTCTTTATATTGCAAAAAATTCTCATCAAGGATATGTCTAAGACCTCAAGTTTCATTTTTAAAGGTTTTCCTTGAGCTTGTAGGAGGCTTCATAGTCTCTTACCTCTAACAACAAATAAAATTTGTGATTTTGGGAGTGTGGGTTTTATCCATTGGCATCCCAATCTCTCCACTTTTGGAGAGGACTTGTGGTGTGATTTGTTGATCTCTTTAAATTACATGCATATCATTTAATTGTTCAATTAACGCAACCATGCATTTCATTCATTTCACTAGCTATTCACTTTGATTTGCTACAAGTTTTAAGAGCATTTACTTTCATAGCAAATTCAGATTTTTTTTAATATGCAAACATCTTTACTTGAGCTTATTTAGCTTGAAATCATACTTCAAATTTGTTTATGCTTCACCACTAAGCACACTCTACAATCTTAAGTTTGATGCATCAAGTAAAACTACATTTTATTTCATGACAAACAAATATATTTCAAGTTGAAGTTAAATTTTCATTTTCATGTTAATTTAATTTTAGATCTTACATGCCCCAAGCATCACTAAAATTTACCATCAACTTAAGTTGGTTGAATAGACATTTTAGGGACCCTCTACCTCTATGGACTCCTCACTGTGAGATCCAAATATTTGGGCAAGTGCGAGGTCCGAGAATTAGAGTTAAATTGTAACTTTGTTTTAGAACTAATTAATAAAATAAACCAAGAGCACTATCTCATCACATTTACTTGCAAATTTCTCATTTTTTTTGCTATCTTAATGGTTTAAATTTGCACATGCAAATATTATCTCAAGGAGCACTTTAGATACAAGCATTTTAATTCCTTAAATTTTGCATTAAGTTTAATTCTATGGTACTTGGAAATTTGCTTACTTTTGCAACTTCATTACATGCTGTCATTTTAATGTTCATTATGCCTATGGATGATTGATATATCTTGTTTCATTGGCAAATATCCTTATTTGGTGTTGCAAATTTAATTTCATGTTGTTATCTTGGTCTAACATTTGAGTTTTTCTATCATCTCGTTTACATTATCCAAAGTAGAACACTAATTGTTTCCTTTTGAGCAAGATAGTTTCTCATGCTTTGATTCATAAATATATTTATCTTGAAAGAATTTACAATATCTTGTGCTAACATTTTCTTGTTTCACTTTTTAGAATTATTTTTGTTTTCCATTTGAAAACATTTTACTTCATTTAAACAAATACATTTTCATTTCAAAGAGCAATACTTTGAAGGCATTGGTTTTCATATGCTTTATGCTTATTTAAATTATGTATTGATGGTTATTGCTCATATCATTTTTTGCGTATAAATATTAAGAAGTAATCTATTTAACTCTAACAACTCTCTTAGAAATTCACATCTTTTAACTTAGTTTTCCATTTAGAGACCCCCCCCCCCCTCCCAATAGCTAACCTAGGAGATAGCTTAAACGGAGAGAGTCGGGATTAGTGTGACAACCTCTTCTCTGAGTTCCTTGCCACCAACCACACCTTGGGGTTAAAGGCTTTTCCCACTAACTGTAGGTAGGTGTAGGCGACAAGGAGAGTTAACATTTTTGGTGCCGTTTCCAGGGACAAGTCTTCTTGTACCTGGGAAATTGACTAACTTTTGGTTTTTGCATATTTGAATTTTTAGATTTAGATTCTTGCTCAAGTGGCAACTCCACTCAATCCTAATTTTGCAAGAGTCTCTACTAGGAGAAATTCAAGTGGTTTAGTTAGCCCCTCTCCTTATCCTAAAAGGGTTTATAGATAGAGGTTAAATAGACTTTCTCATAGTAGAGATCTTGCTAGTCTTGGGTAAGAGGCTATTTCTGACATTCATTTGTTGTTTCAAGAACAATTTGAGCCTAACATCATGAATGATCTTTTTGCTCCTTGTAACTTTACTAACATTAATGGTTATCCTCACAATATTCCTGACAAGGCTATTGAAAGGTTGCCTTCTTTTCAAGGTAAGAATTCCATTAGTGTTGCATCACATGTGAAGAACTTTAATGTTTGCATCTTTAAGTGGCGTAACGTTGCTAACTATGAGGATGTAAAGATGAGGCTTTTCTTTCTCTCTTTGGAAGAGGATGCTCTTGATTGGTTCACTAAGAAACCTACTAAATCGTATGATTCTTTACAAGCGATTATTATTGCTTTCATGGGAAAGTATGGAGAGAGAAGAGAGTATAGTCATTTGATCAGTGCCATTAGTACCATGAAGAAATATGAGAATAAAACCATGGAGGAGTTTAACAATAGATTCAATGAATTGTTTAAAAACATGCCTACTACTGTTAAACCTCCTAATGAATTTCTCTTATGTTCCTGTCTGGATTCTTTTGGTATTGACACTGCTTATGAGTTGAGAGAAAGGAGCCTACAACTTTGGGTGTAGCTCAAACTGAAGCCTTGAAAATGGAGAGGGCCAGAAAGTAATCAGGAAAATCTGAGATTCCTAGTTTCACTAAAGGGCCATTGAAATCAAATGATTCCAAAGGCAAGGCCAAGGAAGACACTACACATGATTCTATTAAGGAATTAACTCAACTCATCAAGAGCATGGAAGCAAACCACACTAAAGAAATGCAAGCCATGCAAAGTAGGTTGGTGGCCATGGAAAGATCGCAAGTGCAAAGATTCTAACCTGGGCCAAATAATGGATGACAAAAGAATAAAGGCCCTCAACAAGATTATAGGCCTCCAAATCCATTGGAATCCACCAACATGGTAGATCAAATTCCCCCTTTTTGTAGGCCATGTAATGAGTTCCATGAAGAAGCCACATGCCCATATGTAAAGAGAATTATGGAAGGTAGCATGTTGGGAGATGAACATGTAGGAACGAGTGGTCAAATCAATATGTTCTCCATGGAAGATCAAATATACACCACTGAAAGAAATCAAGAGACTGAGCATAGTCCTAATAATCTTGGGGTTGACAATATGATTGCAAATTTTGACAAAGTCACTAAGATTTTTGGGGAAAAGCCTACATCTGGATAAATTCTTGCTATGGCAAAACACAAAGGGATGACTTATCAGAGAAGGGATATTCAAGACTGGAATAATCACAGAAAATTTTCTCCTCCTACTTCAGATTAAATTTTGACTTGGGCAATTGGGTGAATAATGCAAAGGTTTCTATCCTAGTAATAGAGCTTTTAAAGATACCATATCAAAGGGCCGAGTTACTAAGTGCAATTGAAGTTACTCAAAGGGAAGAAAAGCCTAATAATGAACCAGAATATGAAGAAATTGTATTGAAAAGTATGAACTGTTATGTGGGGAACGAAGATCATCTGTCATTTTATGTTTCTTGGATAGTGAATTTAAGGGTTTCTAGGCCCTATCACAACATATTTTCAATGGATTCTAAAATAATTGAAGTGTGTGGGACGATTAAAGATTTACAAGTTTTCCTAGCTGCATACCCAGACAGAATAATGACTATGGATATTGTTGTGATAGATGTTTCTGATTCATGGGGAATGCTCCTATCAAGAAATTGGGCATCAGATTTAGGTGGTAGCCTTCAAATGGACTTGTCATATGCCACCATCCCCATGCCAGATAATAACTTTGTCAGACTTGATCGGGAGTTAGAGAAAAGATATCATGTTGAGGATCCAAGGAAACCCAACAATGAGATTATCTATAGATCATGCCAGAGAGGAAGTGATGTTGTGTAGACAAATTTTCTTCCCCCCTTAACAGAATAGATTCAAAACGATGAGATTAGGCATAGCTCAAAAAGCGGGGGTACTTCAAATCTTCCATTAGAGCATTTTCAAGACAAAGTTGTAGAATTGATAGTAATTGCATCATCGTCACCATCACAACTAACCAGGAAGAAAAGAAAAAATCAAAAAAAAAAGAAAAGAAAAAGGATATAAAAAATTAACCACCAGTTTTGAGTAGGATGAAGCCTCAACGCGTCAAAGTCAAAATAGGAAAAGGAAGAGGTTTGGTATATCTAATGGCCACAAACATGTTGACATTGGGGCAAGTCATAGTCCCAAGATAGTCAAAATTAGACAAGGCACATCAGAGAAAGAGCTTATGGATTTGCCTGTGAGTAGGCAGGTTCTCAAGATGGATTTCACCGAAGACATTTGATGCCATGGGGCATCCTGTGTATCATATTTCTAACCCTATCCCTTGTAAATTTTATTTAAGTAGTTTTATTTCATGAATAAATTGTTATTTATGTTTCCTAGAATAAATTTCCATTATGTACTTGATTTTATTTGATATTATTTTGAATGGACACTGCTAATATATATATTTGGTCAGTGGATGCAAATTCCAGGTTCTTGCACACTATCACTTCATATCTAGCATGCATCCTCATATCGAGCCAAATGTTGACCACTAGAGTGGCACCTTATGATAATGAGAAGACTCCATGCCCAAGGATGAACTAGAGAACACATGTACCATCATATATCATCAGTTCAACAGAGTTTTTAATCTCTACTTCTACTTCTCATCATCTTTTTGTTGTACCCAGATTCTACGCCCTACAGGGAATTGTAATAAGTGATGCTAGTAATGATGAGTTTTGAGTCAATATTGAATCTGTAACAGGCCTAGGTAGCCTGGGACCTTGCCAAAAAGTGAGTATTACTCTGGGAGGTTTTTTTTTACTTGGTTAATTATCATCTCCCTACCAGGAGTTAAAAATTAATTGAATTTTTTCCTCCAATTTTACCTCAAAGCCAGAGTACGGCTTGATGGTGAGGCCTTGGGTGATTCTTAGTGTTTAAATTCAATGTATATTACCATACTAGATCACACAAAAAATTTCGTGGAATTTGGTTAGGTCTAGGTAGTGATTTTTTAATTTTTTAAATTTCTCGCAAGTCGAAAATTGCAATAAAAATTGTAATTGAATTGTAATAAGTGTTGCCTATAAAATTTGTATGGGGTATGAGTAATCAAAATTACAACTCTCACCCTTAAATTTCTACTATGTTACACTTTGAGGGGTTAAAATTTGTTTTGAACCCTCAAAACCCATTTTTTAAAAGTTTAGTGGGAAATTTGGCAATTAATTAAGCTAGAAATTAAATAAATGGAGAAAAATAAATATCCACACATGCTAAATGAGGTGGAAATGAGGTGAAAATTTATGGAGGAGTTAAAGTGAAGTCACAAAGTGACGCGAACTCCTAAAATCAAAGAAAAGACGTGCTCAAATAAAATTGAATTTCCGGCATTAAATGAGAGTTGCTTACTTGAAAATTTGAATTTGTGAAGTTAGTGCATATTTGAGAGGATTTGAGAGAATATTTGGTGGATATTTTTGTGGAAAATTGTCCCCACATGGGTTACCACTCATATACACTTGTCATTCCATCATAAAATTCGAATTTGACACATAAGGAAAGGAGAAAATGATGTCCATTTGCCAAAATCCGATTTTTACACTTTGCAATGGAGCTCCACATATCAAATTCAAATTTGCCTTGAGATCTCCTCCCTCTCACCACTTGGCATATGGTTCTTCATTGGGATTTGCTCCCAACTTTCTATATAATGGAGCCATTTATATTGTATCTTGTGACTAGTTATTGTGTTTGCGGAAGCACTGCTACTTTGTACACTTTTCAAGAATATCAATAAAAATATTCTGGGGGTCCATTCATGAGTGTTCTTCCTTTGGAGCATAGTGCATTTGGAGCTATTGGTATAATATTTTCTATGATTTGAGTTATTTCATTTTCCATGTATTCTTGTGAATTTTCTAGTGCACAGTTATCTTATATTAGCATTTGATTTGAAAGTAGGCTCTAGAGGTTGAAAGTTCTAGTTTATTTTCAAATAAATTTCTAGAAGTTTCAATTCATTGTTTTCTTATCTAAATCTACATGGACTAATGTGTGACTTGAGTATTGTAGAATAATTCTTTTTGGATCAAGCGTGAGGGGAAGTCTTTGGGAGACCAACCCAGTTTTGAAGCACATTCCAAGGAACTCTAGTTTGTTATTTGGATTTTCATAGTTTATCTTACGAAAAAATGTCTTGCAGGGATTCGTTTGAACATAGTTTGTATGCATGCAATCATTTAAAAATATTTTACTTTTCATTGTTCTTCATTGGATCATATTTTGCTATTTAAAAAGCTTAAGCATGGCTAGACAAAGAGAAGAGTTTACTCATCCTCTTTGGCTTATCCCTTTGTAGATTATTGTGCAATATTTTGTGATTTTCTTTGTTTAACACTTGGTTGGTTTTTTGTAGTCTTCTTTTTCTAACTTGTTTTCTTGTAGCAACTTGTGGGATTCACTTTCAAGAAACTACTAACAAATTGTTGCAGGACCTTTATGCTCTAATGTCAAACGATGAAGACTCTCTCTTTTTCCTTTGGTCGTGGGCAGTTAAGGAGCTTCCTTGAGAAAGACCGAGTTCCTTTTGTGGCTTATTCTCTCTCTCTTGGCCATGAGAATTGAGGAGGCTTAGATTGTTTTCTTCACTTGTAAAAATATGATTTCTATTGAGTCTTTATATTGCAGAAATTTTTCATCAAGGATAAGTCTAAGATCTCAAGTTTCATTTGTAAAGGTTTTCTTTGAGCTTATAGGGGGTTTCATAGTCTCTTACCTCTAACAATCAATAAAATTTGTGATTTTGGGAGTGTGGGTTTTACCCATTGGCATCCTAATCTCTCCACTTTTGGAGAGGACTTATGGTGTGATTTGTTGATCTCTTTAAATTGCATGCATATTATTTAATTGTTCAATTAACACAACCATGCATTTCATTCATTTCACTAGCTATTCACTTTGATTTGCTACAAGTTTTAAGAGCATTTACTTTTATAGCAAATTTAGATTTACTTGAGCTTATTTAACTTGAAATCATACTTCAAATTTGTTTATGCTTCACCATTGAGCACACTCTACAATCTTAAGTTTGATGCATCAAGTAAAACTACATTTTATTTCATGACAAACAAATATATTTCAAGTGGAAGTTAAATTTTCAATTTCATGTTAATTTACTTTTAGATCTTACATGCCCCAAGCATCACTAAAATTTACCTCCAACTTAAGTTGGTTGAATAGACATTTTAGGGACCCTCTATCTCTATGGACTCCTCACTATGATATCCAAATATTTGGGCAAGGGTGATGTCTGAGGGTTAGAGTTCAATTGTAACTTTGCTTTAGAACTAATTAATAAAATAAACCAAGAGCACTATCTCATCACATTTACTTGCAAATTTCTCAATTTTTTTGCTATCTTGATGGTTTAAAGTTTCACATGAAAATATTATCTCAAAAAACACTTTGGATGCAAACATTTTAATTCCTTAAATTTTGCAACAAGTTTAATTCTATGGTACTTGGAAATTTGTTTACTTTTGCAACTTCATTGCATATTGTCATTTTAATGGTCATTATGCTTATGGATGATTGATATATTTTGTTTCATTGGCAAATGCCCTTATTTGGTGTTGCAAATTTAATTGCATGTTGTTATCTTGGTCTAACATTTGAGTTTTTCTATCATCTCGTTTACATTCTCCAAAGTAGAACACTAATTGTTTCCTTTTGAGCAAGATAGTTTCTCATGCTTTGATTCATAAATCTATTTATCTTGAAAGAATTTACAATATCTTGTGTTAACATTTTCTTGTTTCACTTTTTAGGATTATTTTTGTTTTCCATTTGAAAACATTTTACTTCATTTAAGCAAATACATTTTCATTTCAAAGAGCAATACTTTGAAGACACTGGTTTTCATATGATTTATGCTTATTTAAATTATGTATTGATGGTTATTGCTCAAATCACTTTTTGCTTATAAATATTAAGAAGTAATCTATTTAACTCTAACAACTCTCCTAGAAACTCACATATTTTAACTTAGTTTTCCATTTAGGGACCCCCCCCTCCTATAGCTAACCTAGGAGATAGCTTAAATGGAGAGAGTTGAGATTAATGTGACAACCCCTTCTTTGAGTTCCTTGCCACCAACCACACCTTGTGGGGTTAAATACTTTTATCGCTAACTGTAGGTAGGTGTAGGCGACAGGCGATAATAGGTGCAGAAGAAGGATGGGACATGGAGACTATTTATTGACTATTGAGCACTGAACAAGATCATTTTCCGGAATAGGTACTTGATCCAACGAATTGATGACCTTTTGGACCAACTCAAAGGGGAAAAATATTTCAGCAAGATCGACTTGAAGTCCGGGTATCACCAGGTACCAATTGAACCCTCTGATGTGTGAAAGACTGCCTTCAAAGCCAAGGAGGGCTGTTTCAAATGGTTGTTCATGACTTTCGAGTTGACGAATTCTCCCGCAACTTTCATGAGGCTGATGGACGACATCTTGTGGCCATTCACCAACTAGTGTAGTTGGATGACATCCTGATCTTCAGCCAAACTTGGGAAGATCACCTCCACCACATCTGATAGGTCCTCCAAACACTGCGGCAACACAAGTTGTGTGCCAATTTGGAGAAGTGCATTTTTGGCATGACCCAAGTTTAGTATCTGGGATACATTATTGATTAATGGGGGTGCATATGGATCCAACCGAGATCCAAGTCATTCGGGATTGGCCAACCCCAACCACTCTACTAGAGCTTCGCAGCTTTTTGGGTCTTGCTAATTTCTACTTCAGGTTCATGTTGGGATTCTCTCATATCTCTTGGCCATTGAGTCAGGTCACCAAGGGAGGAGCGAAAGAAAAATTCTTTTGGTTAAAATATCAAGAGAAAGCGTTCGTAGAATTGAAACATCGCCTCTACTTTTTCCCAGTGCTCACATAACCAGACTTGCAACAACCATTTGAGATCGAGACAGATGCCTCTGACTATGCTATTGGGGCAGTTCTTACTCAACAGGGGCACCCAATGGCATATCTATGAGAATTTCTTAATCTAAGAAACCCTACTGCAGTATCTTGATTTACTTCTCCTACTTGAATTAATTTACAAGTTAATTTCTGAAATATTCAGTAAATCAACGAAGTAAATACAACTAGTTGCCTACACATACAGATCAATTACTGAATAGCATGCTCATATGACAAAGTGACAGATTTTTCGGACAAATGTCCCTGGAAAAACCCAATGCGGGAACCCGGTTTAGCTAGCTTTGGAGGGTTTTATTATTATGCAGAATCTGAGTACAACATTTCTAGGCACCAAACATGGTTGGCCCTACAGAGAAAAATATGACAAAAATAGCTCTATCCTTGGAGACAGAAAATATGACTGATTCACACCCTCAAACGAGATTTACAGAACTCGAGCCGTTTCTGGCCACTGGAAACCCCAACACTACTCCTCAGCCCACTATGTCGGCCCTCCTGGGCTGTGTCAGCCTCTGCGTTTCTCTAGAAGGGGTTTTCACCCCTGAAGGGCTTACGTTGCCCCTAAGCTAAACCTGCATCAACCCTGCGTGGATCCTACTGCCTATGTGCTACCTCTACTGGATTGCATAGCACCTGGCTGCCTTTGCACTGCTCTGGTATGTTGCCTCTCTGCCGCTGTTGTACTCTTGGCCTGGTATCAAACCATACACTTTCCAATACTGCCCCTCACCGCACTGCAAACTGCTTCTGAAATTCTTAGCAAACCACACCCTAGAATTTCATCTTAGCTTCAGTGCTTCGCCAATGTGTGTGTTCTCCAATTGACCCCAAGCCCTTGTCTTATACTTTTCTTGTTGAAACATCAAAATCCGTGATATAATATCTAATCAATGGCTAAGATTAGAAGTTGCTTGATCCGCGTCACTTAATTCATTCTCATCATATGTTTAATTTATTTCACTTTAATCCTTTGATTTTTCTAAGCTAGACTTAGGGTCCTTAATTAAAAATCTTAATTATTTGAATATCTTTTAAACCTGATGGAATTCTTCTAAACGCTTTCTGGGTCTTGGAGATCTCTTGTACTCCATCTCCTCCACAAAATTTGGGATCTAGTGCACATTCAATGCTACCCAAAAATCTCAATACTCCCTCTTAGCGAGGAATGTATCTAGCAATACACTTCACCCCGAAGTACTTCTCTAATCTCTGGCATCGGTCTCCACGCTGATGCTTGGCATGTTTCCCTTCATCATTGCTTTGTTTCTACTCTTTGTATTGCTGCCCGTGACTCTGCCACTGTCATTGCTACATCCATACTGCAACTCCCTCTCAAATTGCTGCATCGTACTGCCAACCAATGTACTGCAGCTCAATTGCTGAGAGTAAGAAACTGAAGGACCCCTGCCCGATGACAGACAAGTCAGTTGGGATGCATCTCATCACTTAAGCTCCATAGGTTGCTGCTTTGCGCTATCCTCCTGAAGCCACTGTGTTGCTGCAGCTCTGCACTGCATAAACATGCCTCCTCTGCATTGTTGAAGTCCCATCAACACCTCTGGGCTGCTGTCTCTATGTTGTTGTTGCCTCTGCACTGCGATGCTCCCTCTACAACATCCAACTCTTCCTTTGCTCCATCTGTGATCCTTTGCATCCACTACTCCAGTCATTCTCACTATTGTCTTAAGGCTCTCGTAGCACGGATGTGATCCAAGGGTTGGGATACTAAAGAATCCTGCCACCACTTTGTAGTTGTTCTACAGATCAATATCGCCCCACCTATGTGGTTCATGAGCGCTCATGGCTACGTCATCATCGAAGCCATTTTCTTCTTTACCTGTCGCAACCTTGGAACTAGAAGCTTCCTTGTCCTTCTTCCTTAGAGGACAATTGCTGATGAAGTGTCTGAGTTCACCACATTGGAAACATTTGATCTTAGATAAATCACGCTTATTTTTCCCTTACTGCTTCTTAGATGCCATGTCTGCATCTTCCTCTTCCTCCTTCTTCACCTTGCTTGATCCAGTGCTGGTTTGTCTCTTGGTCATCCGACGGATTTCCTCTTGTCAGAGGATAGCCCACATATTGTCCCAGTTTGGAAGGTCCACTCTGCCTAAGATGCTTTGGACAAACATTTCCCAATCCTCTGTGACTGCATTTAGAGTAGTCCTCACCATGACATCATCATCCACCTTGACCACCATGGCGGTTAGTTGATCCCGAATCGCCTGCAACCTGAAGAGGAAAGGATCAATTTCCTCTCCCTTGGTCATCATAAATAACCTCAGCTGGTTCTCCAGAAGCATCTTCCTCTAGACGAATTTCCCTTGATGCAGTGTGGTTAAAGATTTCCACATCTCATTAGTTATCTTCTTCTTGGCTATGTGTGGTACCACATGATCCTTAACCCCGTCCATGACGAAGCGCTTGGCATGTGCCGCTGCTTCATTATGCTTCGCTAGAAGAATAACATCGGTTGGTGTAGCCAAGACGCTCTCTACATGCTCCCATAAATGGTATGCCTCCAGGACTACCATGATTCTGGCCTTCTAGATGGAAAATTTGGACAGGTCATCCATCCTATCGTGATCACGCAGTCCGTGTGGCGTCATCTTCTCAGAAATAATCTGTCGGAACAAATCATCCTCTCCCCGCTTCTGTTGCTACCCTCAACAAAAACTTGGATCTAGGGTCCTTGGCAAGAAAGGAACCCTCTGATCCCTCTGAAAACTGATTTCCTCCCTTGGAAATCTTCCAAATCCAATGAATAATCTCTCTTCAATCACCCTACAATCGATCCTCAGATTTCTTTGGCAAAAATCTGCTAAGAAGTTGTTCTCCTCCCGCTCTTTGTCAACTTAGCTTAGGCACGATTCTGCACCAGCTGAATCTCCACCCCACCAGCAACTGTTGAAGATCTGAAGCCTTTTTCTAGGACTATGACAAATCTGCATAGCACTCGAAACTGGACTATGTCACCTTGACTGGCCTCTGCGTGAGCAAACTAGCTCAGCACAGCCTCTGCGCAGTGCAGGATGCTCCTGTGTCCCTCTGGAAGGCATTGCACTGTCTCTGCATCACCCAACTAAGATTGTGTCAGCCCCTGAGTGGCCTCTATTGGGACTACGTCCTCCTGGTGTTGCACTGCCCTCTTCGGATTCTTTGTTGCTTCAGCTGCTCTTTGCAACACAAATTTCTTCAGCCGATTTGCTGGAGATCTAGCTTGATCTGCAATAACTTTGATACCATGTAAAAATTTCTTAATCTAAGAAACCCTAATACAATATCTTGATTTATTTTCCTACTTGAATTAAGTTACAAGTTAATTTCTAAAATATTTAGTAAATCAGCTAAGTAAATACAACTAGCAGCCTACACATACATATTAATTACTGAATATCACACTCAATTGATAAAGTGACACACAATTTTTTTGAAAAAATGTCCCCAGAAAAACCCAATGCGTGAAAATCGATGCAACTAGCTTTAGAGGGTTTTATAATTATGTGGAATATGAGTACAAAATTTCTCGGCACCAAACTTGGTTGGCCCTACAGAGAAAATTACGGCAACAATAACTCTATCCTCGGAGACAAAATATGGCTGATTCACACCCTCAAACGGGATTTACAGAACTTGAGCCCTTTCTGGCCCACCGGAAACCCCAATGCTGCTCCTTAACCCTCTGGGTCAACCATCCTGGCTTGTGTTAGCCTCTGTGTTGCTCTAGAAGGGCCCGTGTCACCGCTGAAGGGCTTACCCTGTACCTTCGCTGCCCTGGATGAGCCTGCGTCAGCCCCGTGTGGCTCCTGTCACCTTTGCGCTGTCTCTGCTTGACCTCTGCTGGACTGTGGAGCACCTGGATGCCTCTGCGCTACTCTGGTATGCTACCTCTCTGCCACTGTTGTACTCTTGGCCTAGGATCAAACCATCCCCTTGCCAATACTGCCCCTCATCACATTGCAAACTACTTCTAAAATTCTTAGCAAACCACGCCCAAGAATTTCAGCTTAGCTTCAGTGCTCTGCCAATGTGTGTGTTCTCCAACTGACTCCAAGCCCTTCTCTTATACTTTTCTTGTTGAAACATCAACGTTTGTGATCTAATCCCTAATCGACGTCTAATATTAAAAGTGTAGAAATTTGAATAATAGCTGAATTATTCACCGAGATTACCCTGATTACACACTATTTAAGCTTCATGCATAATACATAACCTCTTCTACAATTGATCATCAATATGCGGAAATAGAAGCAGTCGCATGCGCACATTAAAACATAGTCACACACATATAACACAGTGAGTGTAGTGGGAAAGCACATACCTGAAAACCCCAACTATCTATATATTATAATGGATAGAGAACATGTAACAATCATAGTACAATACTCTCACAAGTACCGTACTATCCTTCCACAATATAACAAATTAGCTCGTATCCCCCCCCCCCGAACAAGTCACAAGTTCAAATCTCTTCCACCTGTCTGCCTGCCTCTACTGCGCAATTCAAGATGAATAATGATGAGATCCAAGTTTGAATCCCACTGGCTTGTACTGCGCAATTCTCATTGGCAATCTCAATCAATGTGTGTGCAAATCTCATGCACAGCTATAGTCACAACTGATAGTAGACTCACCCTTTCACCCACCTCTAACACTGGTCTCCACTGAACTGTCCATGCACTGCAGTTAACTGATGTACTCTTTAGTTGATTTATGAGTTAATAATTAGTGAATTAATTAATAATTAATTCACACCACTCATCACTAGTGTATTTATTAGTTAGACTAAATACAACTAGTTCAACTAAGTTAAACCGAACACAACTCCATCAACTGTCTCATCAACTCCACCAAACTCTGCCACATGAGTTCTAACTGAAGTCAAACATGCAATAGCTCAACTAACCCATAGGAAATTCGAATTTCCTTCTGTCAGCTGCATGTGCCACATCCAAGCATCAAACTGAAGTGCTCCAAGAGGATAAGATAATGTTTATAGTCTAAATATTATTAAGGGTTAATAATATTTGACTGTTCTATTTTTAGCCCGGCAGTCTAAAAATAGAAACCGCCCAATGTCTAAAAAATAGAGGTCCATCTATTTTTACCAACTCGACCAATCATCCATAAATAGCATCCTGCAATAGACATAGTCTAAAAATAGACTTTGCGACAAAAAATACATGTGTGGACCCCACCTAGTTTAGGTGATCACTTACCAACTAGGATCAGGAAAGATGTTTCAGGATGCCTCCTTCACTATTTCTTGTTGCAATCTTCAACACTCCCTCTCAACAAGAAAGGACTATCTTTGCATACGACATGCAACTCCATGCATTCGCCCTGCAACCTTCACAAGCGCCATGCAACTCCATGCATCTGCTTTGCAACTCCTTTGAAGTTGAATAGGCTCCAAACAACTCAATCAGTCTGATGCATCTATCATCAAATTCTTCGACTTCTACTGGTACCAACTGCACATGTCATCAGGAACCACTGCGCTGTTGAACTCTTGCACCCATGCACTCTGCACTTGCTGTCAACTCTGATTCGCGCTCTCTCCAAAGATCCGACACCGTCACTTTGATCCGCTCGCATCAACCAATCCCATCATGTTATCGCTGACACTGTGGCACCTCGTAGCCGGTGTTCAATTCATGAGATCCACACCATCTCACATGAATCCTACCCAGAAATATCCTCTTGGGATTACTCATGCATGTCGCCCCACCTCTCACCTGGTGGTATAGCCGCATGCACTCCCTCTGCCCATCTGGCACGAAATTTCTCTGCATGAGTGGTTTCTTCCACTCCATGATCCTCATCTTGTGGCTGCTCCACATCCCGAGGTTCACTATTACTTGCATGCAAAACTTGCTCCCTCTCAAGCATCAATTGCATGTCTTTCTTGCACTTCCCAACAGTAGGAAGCTCCGTAGACATCCCACCCACGAAACCGTAGAGACTCTTTGCTCGAATCCCAACCTTTCTTGACTTGTCCTCGTTGCTTTGTGCCGAAGAAAACTTTTCCTTCACCGAAGACAACTTCATACCCTTTATCCTCTAACATTGCAACCGAGATCAAATTCTTCTTTAAACTCGAAAAGACACCAGTATCTTGTAAAAGAATGAGTTTACCCGACTCCTCCGAAAGGTTATGGTACCAATGCCGTATCAGACCGTCCATTGTCGCCCAACTCAACATGCAACCGAGACTTTTCTCTACCAAGTCACCGAAAAGGACCACATCTCCCGTCATGTGAAAGGAAGCGCCACTATCAAAATACCACCCCGATCCCAATTCACTAGACACCATGCATGCGATCAATGAGAAGTCCAGCTCAAATTGCGAGGCAAGAGCCTCACCAGCTGCAGCTCCAGCAGCCTGCTTGTTCTTCTTCTTCTGTGGAAAATTTGTGGCGTAATGTCCATGATCGTGACAGTGAAAACACTTCACTTTGGACATGTCACGCTCTTTACCATCCACACCGGATTGAGAATCATTCTTCTTGCCCTTCCCCTTCCTTGCTTTGGCAGCCAAAGCGCAATCTTCTTCATCAGATGCCTTTGATGAAGATCCATCCCTGGTACTCCGCCTTATCTCCTCTTGCACAAGATCCGACCAAAGTCGCTCCCATCCTGGTAGTTTCTCCCGACCATTGATAGAATCCTCATAGGAATTCCAACTCTTCGGAAGACCAAGGAGAGCCAAGCTCACCAAGTCCTCATCATCCACACTAACTCCTACACTCCCAAGCTCATCCCTGCAATGGACAAACTTTGTCAAGTATACCGGAATAGTGTCATTCCTCTCCATCTTTATTTTCCTAAGTTTATCCTTGAGCGCCAACTTCCTCTGGTCTCTCTTGCTTTGGAATAAATCTATCAACGCTTTCCACATCAAGTATGGAGAAGCTTTTCCATGCATGCTGGATACTATGTGATCCTTCACGCCCTCCAACAGAATCCTTCGACACCTTGCTGTCTTCTTTTGCCAAGCCTCAACCAAGGCTGCATCGCTAGGCTTTGGAACTTCAGCATCTATGAACTCCTTCAGCCCATTTTCATCGAGCACCGCCTCCATCCTATCTCTCCATGAAATATAATTCGAGCTGCCTTCAAGAGCATACTCCAATCACAATCCTTGATAAGACATTTTGACTTTGACACCAAGAAAACACTGCTGCAAATTCGAATTCCACCAGCTCAAAACTGAACCGCGTCTGATCTGTGAGAAAAAAGTATTTCTGGCACAGAGATCGACTGTAGGGGAATTTACTGGATATATCACCTTTCAAAGAAAGGATGGATCCAGAGGCTACCTGGCCCGCTTACAGACTCTGTCTACCGAAATAAATTGTAATCACTGTAATAGATCCGATGATCAATTTCTCTCTGATACCATGTAGAAATTTGAATAATAGCTGAATTATTCACCGAGATTATCCTGATTACACACTATTTAAGCTTCATGCATAATACATAACCTCTTCTACAATTGATCATCAATATGCGGAAATAGAAGCAGTCGCATGCGCACATTAAAACATAGTCAAGCACACATATAACACAGTATGTAATGGGGAAAGCATACAGCTGAAAACCCCCAACTATTTGTATATTATAATGATAGAGAACATGTAACAATACATAGCACAAAGCTCCTCACAGCTCTCAGCACTATCTCACATGCTACACACAAACTAGCTCTGAGATGAACAAGTCACAAGTTCAAATCTCCTCCACAAGTCTGCCTGCCTCTACTGCGCAATCCAAGATGAATAATGATGAGATCCAAGTTCGAATCCCACTGGCTTGTACTGCGCAATCCTCATTGGCAATCTCAATCAATGTGTGTGCAAATCTCATGCACAGCTATAGTCACAACCGATAGTAGACTCACCCTTTCACCCACCTCTAACACTGGTCTCCACTGAACTGTCCATGCATTGCAGTTAACTGATGTATTCTTTAGTTGATTTATGAGTTAATAATTAGTGAATTAATTAATAATTAATTCACACCACTCATCACTAGTGTATTTATCAGCTAGACTAAATACAACTAGTTCAACTAAGTTAAACCGAACACAACTCCACCAACTGTCTCATCAACTCCACCAAACTCTGCCACATGAGTTCTAACCGAAGTCAACCATGCAATAGCTCAACTAACCCTTAGGAAAAGCGTATTTCCTTCTGTCAGCTGCATTTTCCACATCCAAGCATCAAACTGAAGTGCTCCAAGAGGATAAGATAATGTTTATAGTCTAAATATTATTAAGGGTTAATAATATTTGACTGTTCTATTTTTAGCTCGACAGTCTAAAAATAGAAATCGCCCAATGTCTAAAAATAGAGGTCCATATATTTTTACCAACTCGACCAATCATCCATAAATAGCATCCTGCAACTCATAGACCATGATCCATATGTCTAAAAATAGACTTTGCGACAAAAATCACTTGTGTGGCCCCCACCTAGTTTAGGTGATCACTTTCCAACTAGGATCAGGAAAGATGTTTCAGGATGCCTCCTTCACTATTTCTTGTTGCAATATTCAACAAAAAATTGCTTGATCTGCGTCAATTAAGTCATTCTCATCACATGTTTAATTTTATTCACTTTAATCTTTTAATTTTCCTAAGTTAGACTTAGGGTCCTTAATTAAAAATATTAATTATTTGAATATATCTTAAACCTGATGGAATTATTTTAAACGCTTTCTGGGTCTTGGAGATATGATGTACTCCAGCTCCTCCACAAAATTTTGGAGCTAGAGCACATTCGATGCTACCCCAAAATCTCAACAATATCACAGTGAGACACTGTCTGACACAGTCTGCAAGTATAACACTTATGGAAAAGAAATGTATTCCATTATGCAAGCTTGTCGACAATGGAAGCATTAGATTTTGGGGAAGGAAATGATCATCCACACAGACCACCGACCCCTGCAATTCATACAGACACAAGGAAATTTGCGAAACGATCGCCATCAAAAGTGTTCCACATATCTGCAACAGTTTCATTTGAACATTAAGTAGAAGAAGGGCAACACAAATAATGTTGTAGACTTCCTCAGCCAACCATCGATCATGACGCTAACTACCATTCTCAACTCTTGTGGGCACGAGACTTCTGATTGGTTGCTTCTCTACAAGAGTGATCCAAAATTCGGCCACACATACTAGACACTCTTGGAGGGTACGCAAGTTCCAAATTTTCACCTCCAGGTTGCACTGCTATGTCACCTAGGACACCTTTGTGTTCCTTCAAGCGAGTGTGCCAAGATCATTTGGGAAGTGCACTACAGTCGAGTCGGTGGGCATTTCAGGGTCGAGAAAACAGTGGCAGTATTGCAGAAGTATTTCTATTGGTCGAACCTTCGACAGGATGCCGGGAAGTACATCAGATCCTGGACTGCTTGCGCCATTTCCAAACTGACCATCAAGAAGCAAGGCCTCTATACTCTGCTACCTACCCCTAGTTGACCTTGGGAATCCATATCCATGGATTACATGTCAAGCCTTCCTTCTACTAAGCATAGAAATGATTGTGTTTTCATGGTCATTGACAGATTCTCAAAGATGGCCATTTTGGCGGTCTACAATAAGAATATCACAACAAAAGCCACTGCTAAACTCTTCTTTGACAGAGTGTGGGTGCACTTTGGGATCCCATAGTCTATCATCTCAAATCGGGACAACAAGTTCCTCAACAAATTTTGGTCCAACCTCTGGTCAATGCGAGACACCAAGCTCACCAAGTCCACAACTTTCCATCCCCAAATTGATGGCCAAACAAAGGTCGTCAATAGGATGATTGTACACATTCTGCGCATGTACAATTCAAAGCATCCACACACATGGGATGATATCCTTTCCTATGTACAACACAGCTATAACTGGGCTCTCCACAACTCGAGTAGCTACAACCCCTTTCAGATGGGCTTAGGATTCCAACCATTATGTCCCATTGATGTAGCCATGCCATTTGCAACTACTCCGGCCGATTCGGCTCATGTCCAGTCTGAAGCAGACAAAGCAAACAAATTCATTGCGCGCTTTCAACACATTCGCCAACAGGATCATGACATATTGGACAGAGCCAATTCTAAGTACAAGCAACGTCAAGATCAACATTGGGTGCCATACAACTTCCAGGAGGGTGACAAAGTGTGGCTACATTTGTAGATGGAGAGTCTCGCTAGACCCCACCACA
Organism: Pinus albicaulis; assembly: GCA_034641835.2. Classification (NCBI taxonomy): domain Eukaryota; kingdom Viridiplantae; phylum Streptophyta; class Pinopsida; order Pinales; family Pinaceae; genus Pinus; species Pinus albicaulis. The sequence continues at coordinate 888,311,429 of CM076574.1, forward strand.
AGCTTCGTCCGCTCCGATATGGGTCGTAAACCATCACCAAGGCTGTAGGAGCTAATTCCTTCGAGATCAGTATTCCACCATTCCTTGGTCTGCACCCAGTATTCAATGTGGACTGCCTTTGGCCCTACTTCCCACCTCTACTAGACACCTCCGACATTGTAGAACAACTCACACCAACAGAGTTGAACCCAGACTGCATGGAATATGCCACCACGGATTTTATCATGGAAGTGCAAATCAAGAACACGCGCTAGCAGAATATCCAACTATATCGGGTTGTCAAAGATGGCCAACTCCTGCACGAAGGCAAGTGGTTCACCATGGACCAATTTCAACAAAAGTTTCCTCGTCTCATGGATGAACTCAACACAATGAGGACCATTGATTCCTAAGGGGGGAGGAATGATCTAGCTGGGTATTGGTGGCCACCCACCTATTCCACTCAGGGCCCCACCATTGTTTCTTTCAATTTTTCAGTTTCCTTAATTGTAGCACAATTTACTATTTTTAGTAGTTTTTCGGGTCCTAAACTTTTGGAGCCGTTTTGAGGCCCTAAATGACGTTTTTGGGAAAAGCAAGAGCAACATGGAATTTCTCTCGATGTTGCTCACATCAAAAGTTGTAGTCCTCGGATAGATATTTCTAACGAGGTATTGTGTGCGAAAAACATAGATTGTATGCCAAAGTTATGTCCCCTGGAAATTGATGTACCAATTTACCCAAACGGGGCCCATAGTTTTGGCGCTTCATCTCCTAGGGTTAGGTTTTTGGATGTTTAGGGTTTTCCATTGTTTCTCAATAATAAATAGGCCCTTGAGCTTCATTTTAAAACAGTTCAGAGGTCTGTAGCCACCACATCTCTTCTCAGAGATAAGCTACCAGTGCCCTAGCTAGTTTATTTCCATTCTATCTGTAAACAAATTTCAGTTCTTTGATATTAATGAAATGAAGTGTTATTTCCGCTGCATCTGAGTATTTATGGTTATATGTGTATTCTGTTGCGTTCCTACGTGTTAATTTTGGGCAACTAGGTCCAAACTCCATGTTGCACTGCTCATATGACGATGGTTATATTTTTGTTGGATTCCTCTTTTGGAGAGGTGAAAGATTGATCTAAAGATCATCTTGTTTGGATGAGAAGAACATATATTTTGAGTTTATTTTCCACAAATGTGCAAGGTCAGTCATATTTTTAATGTAGGCTCACATGCCTAATAGATGTGTCACACACCCTCCACATCCCCTTCTTCTTCTTCTTCATTATTATTGACAAATTCTTTGATATGAGGATCTACTTGATTTGAAGCATGATTATGAACATATTTATCTTAACCTGTATGTTTTTTATCTGCATAGAGATATTGAAGTTTTTCCCAAAGATGTTTGGTTGATGAGCATTAACCTACATTGGATTTCACGGAGTCTGGCATGACACTTAGAATGATACTCATAGATTTTGAATTGTACCTTCTTGATTCATTGCTAGACGTGTCTCTAGTAATAATTGAAAACCATAGATCACATCCAATACATTGCAAATAGGCTTCCATTTTAACTTTCCAAAATACAAAAATTTATTTAGTGAATAGCGGAAATGGACCAACCTGCCTCTCTTTGTCAACTATAATAGGTTTCGGAAGTATTTCAATATGAGAGACTTCCTTTGATTCCTTTGAATGTTTGGCGGCTTGCTTTCTTGACTTTCCTATCATGATTCACCTGAGTTCTGCGTTCCAACTATTAAGTTGCAACTGAAGGAACCTGCTCTGATACCAATTGTTGAGAATACTAAAAGGGGGATGAATCAATGTTTCTCTTCAATTAGTATATTTTTTAATTTCACGGAGCTTTAGTTATTATCATTAGATGAAGCATAAATCAATAGTAAACAACACCATTCAACAATGCACAAACATCAAGACAGTGAATAACAATTTTTTAGGTGGAAACCCCTCCAGGACAAAAACTACCGAACTCTTCTTAATATTTTTCTTTAATAAAATGTACATCAATGTTTTCATCTCCAACTAAGGGAGCGTCTAACCCCCTGGTTTATAAGCTCCAACTTGCAGGATGCTCCAACACACTATTTACCCACTGCAACTGGAAGGACGCTCTGATGCCCTATTTTACAAACTCCAACTTGAAGAATGCTCCAACGCCTTATTTACCAGATGCAACTGGAAGGGCCCTCCAACGCCCTATGCAGGATCCAACCCGACCTACCACAACCTTGTTTCCCTTGTTTTTGGGCTCAAACCTAAAGGAGTCTCCACTCTCCTACCTTGCACCATCCCACCACTCTAATCAGTCTGCAGGCCACATGTCACAATTTTCAAAATGCATCCACATGTGCTCAATAATGAAATGAATAATTTACAATACAATATTTGGTCAACCAAATCTATCTCTACTCATTTGTACTTCAAACCCTAGTTTTCAATATCAATTATCATGAATAATTCTGCCTCTGCCTAATCTGTACATCAAACCTTAGCTGCTAAACAACTCATCTATGCTCAATCTCAATAACAAATTTGATGGTTATATAACAGTCAACAAACAACTCTACTTCTTCTCAAGCTACATATCAAACCCTCTTTGTTTACAAATATCGTCACTTAAACATAATCAAGCTAGCAACCTCATTTAGCTATACAAGTATTGACATCTTCTCTCCAAATTGTTACATAACAATGCCATTGTCATCCACCATTGAGCTCTGACCTCAATGCTTCTTTCGATTTTCACTTTCACTCAAAATTAAGCCCAGAAATCCCAAAACAAAATATAAAATAAATTGTTAGACAAAGTATTTGTATCAAGGCACATTGGCACTTTTGTACAATCTATTCTGTGAATTCCATTAATGCTTCGACAATTATAACCTTAAAATTAAAGGTTAATTTTATACCAACCAAATGTGGATCGAATCTCATACTTCTACTCACATGGCATACCAACTTTAAATACCAATGATCTGACATAAAAGAAGGTGGGACCCGTTTGTTGTTGTTTATTATAAATATAAAAACTTCCAAATCGAGATCATATGGATCCAGTCAGATGACATTGCTCATACCATAGCCATATAAAAGTACGTGTTGATCTCCTTGTCACCAACTCACACCAATGAACCATATAATATGGACAAGCGCAAAGATTGATCTGAGACCTCGGGCTAACCATCTATGCTGCTCAACAATGTTCATGGAGTATGCCAAGGTTATTTGTCACGTTACTCTTTATTTAAATTGACCAAGCGTCCTCTACGTCAAGCAAATTGCGAGTAGTTCTATGGCTCATTCCGTCAATTATAAATGCTCATATGCATTGCACAATAGGTTAAAATCATTGTTTAGATTAACCAATATATCTACGCATTTTTTAGTCAAATACTAAGTTGTTCATCACATCAAATCTCTATGGTCAAACTTTAGAAAGGACAGTGGTCGCAGAGATCTATTAATAAAATTTGCACCATATATTTTGGCTCGCGTCCATGTACTGGTCCAACAATCGCACTTTTTTTAGGAATTTTTCTAGTGAAATCTTTTGTTCTCAACATAAGGATGGTACTAATTGAAACTTGGACAAGATTGCACTAGGATGTTCACAATACATCTCAATCCTTGAGGCAATGCTTTCATACTTGGTCGGATTCCTGGATTAGAGTTTGAAAAACAATTTAGTGTGTGTTTTCCCTTAGTCAACTGACACTTAAAAATCAGATATTAAGTCGCAGAGTGTAGGGAAATAAGGTTGCAAAAAATGACAAGAAATTTACCTTGTCTCTATGTGAAGATCAGATTGTACAAAAAATTTCCCTAGCCAAGAATCGACACTTTCAGTTCACACGAGTCACACTTAATGATAATGTTGTCTTTCATCCACTGCAAAACTCTGCTTAATTCAAGATCATACGTTGGAAAATCAAATCCACCATAGAACTAGAATTTATTCCAAGGTCACATGTGCTTCAATAAGTTTTGGAACTTGGTATTTAGACCCAAAAATGATTAGAAGTAAATGCAAAAATTGTCTTGAAATTGAAGTCTGCAAGAAGAATAATTCTCTAAAATTTAGACACCTTCCAACACAAACAATTTTCCTTCCAACATAGAGTAGATCCACCTACAGAGATAAGAAGAAACCCAACGATGCCCTTAAACCAAACAATAAACCACAAGCCCTAACAACTTCAAGCCTCTCTTCCGATCTAACTCATATCCACAGGGCAGATGTATTTCATAAGTCAATATTTAGATTATAATTTTATTCATATAATTTTTGGATAGCAATTGACACCTTTTATAGTTCTTAGAGGGCTAACTAGATTCCAAAAGGGAGCGAATGTTTCATTTTGAGTGTGAAGCTGACTTGAAATTGATGGCTAATTTAAATTAAAATTCAAAAACTTGTTGGAGTAAAAACCCTTATTGATTTTAATGTTATTTTGAATTAAAGTTTGATTCCCTAAACTTAGCGACAAATACTTAATTTATTTTTATTAAGGAGACCTCTTAACTTTGTGATTGGGCCAACAAATAATAAGTTGCCACATTAACAATGTTTGGGGATATTAACCAACATATGGGGTTTTGACCTTAGTTCATGGAGAGACTGTATTAAAGTTTACTTTCTTCATTTAATGTACTTTAGGCTAACTCATAATTCCATGCCACATCATCTCATGTAATATCCCAAATTGGGAACAAACAGTAATACAAATCACACAAAACTAAAAACTACAACAAAATAGAAATTGACATTAAGACACAGTAAATGAAGCCAAAATATTTTGAGCCATTTTATTAATCTCAATGGGAAAGAGTACAATGAAAGGTGCTCAAGAAGATGGCACCTGGGCCTACACAAGACAAACTGAAGTATAACTCAAACCCAAACATAAACACTGCTAGAAATACTGCTCTGTGTGGCTCCCTCTTTGTGATGCAAGTGCTGGAACTAATGTTGTTGGTTGGAATCAGACTTTGAGTTGGGCCTGATCCTATGCTCAAAAAATTTTGGGCTTTGAACCCCGACCTCTACACACAAGACCCACAAAAACCTGTGAAGGGTTTCTAGAAATTCTGACCCCGGAAAATAGCCCCCTTAGGCTTGGAACGTTGCTCTACTGGGGAAATAGGTCTCCTGGCTGAACTGTTGTAAAAGTGCCCTAAAAAATTTGTTGGAATCCCTGGTAGGAGGTGGCTGGCCTACCTTCCAAATCCTCTGGTTGAAGCTTCATTGCTCCCCTACTTCCCGACACCTTCTCTCAACTGAACTGTGGAATCCCCACGTTGTCTATGCAACCTCTATGCTGCCTTGGATGACTGTGTAACTCTTGTTGGTATGGCTCTGCAATATGCTCTCAAAATGGGTAGGACTCCTCTCCTGAGCAAGCACTCAAAGTCCCCCGAGGTAGAGGTTGAGATCTCTACTCAGAAATATTTGTGCTAAACAACACTACAGACTTGGGTAAACACCTCAAGTGTGCTATAGTCAATCAGACAGAAAATAGATGGATGAATGAATGAGGAATGAGTTTCTCTCGCCCTCTTTTGTCCAAGTTGAGCCTCCAACGTTCCCTTGGGCCCACATGGACTGTGTTGCCCCTCCTCCGGCCTATCTCTGCACTTCTTACTACGCTGCCCACTATGCTGCCTCTCCCACACTGCCACTAGGACATTGCTCCATTCATGTGGGTGGCCATATGGAACCCACTTCAGCCTTAATATTTGCCTCTAGTGACTTTAGGAAAGCACTTTAGATGCATAGTTTTATTTGTTTTTCCCCTTACCCACTTTATTTTTGTTGAACATTAGAAAAAGGAAAAATTAATCAAAATTAATATTCCAATTAGTTAACTGCTAATTTGGAATATTACAGTCCTCCCTGCCAAAAAGTTGATTGTCCTCAAGCAACTGCAAGGATGGATGTTGAAGGATCTTCTCCCCCTCCCAAGTGGCATCCTCATCTGGAAGGTTCCTCCACCCGATCAAATACTCCTTCACCACTTTGCTCCTCAAATGTCTCTCCCCTGTTTCTAGGATGGCCTCAGGCTGTAGCACCAAATGCCCCTCATCATCTGTAGGAGGGAGCTCTGTAGCAACTGTCACCTATTGTCCCTAAGCCTTCTTTAGGCATGATACATGGAAGATGTCATGAATCTGGCTCCCCTGTGGCAACTCCAACTCATATGCCACCTCTCCAACCCGTCAAATAACTCTGTATGGCCCATAGAAGCGCGGATTGAGCTTCTCAACTCCCTTCTGCTTCAGCGTGGACTGTTTGTATGGCTGAAGCTGATGATACAGTAACTCACCCACCTCAAACTGTCTCTCCATGCGGCCTATGTCTACATATGTTTTTTGTTGATTTTTTGTCGTCCTCAAGTTATCCTTGAGAGCCTTGAGGATGTCATGGCTCTGTTGGATCCATTCTTTGGCTCTAGGGGCCTTACTTTCCCCAAACATAGTATCAGTAAAATATAATGCATCATAACTATATAAAGCACGGAAAGGGGACATACTAATAGACATGTGGAAGGTGGTGTTGTAGCAGTACTCCCCCAAGTGCAACCAACACAGTCAGGCCTTCTGTTGCCCCATGACATAGCTTCGCAAGTAGCGTTCCAACCACTTGTTCGCTATCTTCATCTACCCATATGTCTGTGGGTGGTAGCTCGTGCTTGGTGTTAATTTTGTGCCCACCAAACGGAACAGCTCTTGCCAGAATCCTCACATGAATATGTTGTCCCTGCCACTCACTATGGTCTTTGGGAGACCATGTAGTCAGAATATGTCCCTAAAAAACAGCTCGACTACTTGTGAGGACGTGTATTGAGCGAAAATGGCAAAGAAGTGAGCATACTTCGCTAACCAATCAACAACAACGAAGATGCAATATTTGCCTTATACCATGGGCAACCCTATGATAAAATCCATAGAGATGCTTTCCCATTTCCCCTCCGGAATGGGAAGTGGCTGCAATAACCTTGCAGGATGGTTCAACTCCCCCTTGTTGCTCTGGAACACTACGCACTCCCTAACATGTCAGAGTACGTCCTCCTTGAGGCCCTTCCAAGTGAACCTCTCTCTGATGGCCCTGTATGTTTTTTTGAACCCCTGGTGCCCCCAAAGTGGAGAGTCATGTGTTGCATGTAAGTTATTCTCCCTTAACTGGGAGTTGGACGTCAAAAAGATTTGGTCATGGTAATAAATGACCTCTTCCATCACTCAGTACTGGTCATCTGTCACCTGCCCATCCAACACCTCACATGCAAACTAATCTTTGGAGTACTCCACCAGCAACTGTGCCCTCCAATCTATGTCAATTCTCATCAAGGAGAGGGCCGCTAGTCTCCGAGACAACGCATCGACTACTACGTTGTTCTTCCCTTTGACATACTCAATGTCAAAGTCATACGCCTGGATCTTGTTGACCCATTTTTTATGCCTCTCCTGCAGCTACTTTTGCTCAAGAAAAAATCTGAGGTTGTTGTGATCGGTCCTCACCCGAAACCTGTTCCCCACTAGGTATTGGTAGAACTTAGCCATCGCATGCATGATGGTAAACATTGCCTTATCGTATATGGGGTATAGTCTCCAATCCAGAAATAACATCTGACTCTCGAAAAGTTATGGGGTGCCCTCCCCTGAAGCATCGCACTCCAACACAAATGATTGTGTGAAATCGGGAAGGGGTAGCACTAGCCAGCTGCTCATCACCTCCTTGAGCTCGTCAAAAGCCCTCTACGCAGTCTTAGTCCAATTGAAAGCCCCCTTTTTGGTGATATCTTTGAGGGGTGCTGCTAGCTGCAAGAATCCCTTGACAAACTTCTTATAGTAGGTACATATACCCACAAACCCCCAAAGTTTTGTCACATTCTTCGGCTCTGGCCAATCTTGATGGCCCTAATATTCTTCTCGTGGACTCTCACTCCATCCACTCCAATGATATGCCCCAAATAGAGCATCTTTGTCAAACCAAACTCGCACTTGGACAGTTTGGCGTAGAACTATTGCTCCTCCAAGATATGCAACACTGCCTCTATGTGATGTAAGTGCTCCTCCCATGTGTGGCTGTATATCAGTATATCGTCAAAGAGCGCCTGCAAAAACTTCCTCATTTGACCACGGAAGACGTGGTTCATGCAAGACTGGAAGGTAGCCGAAGCATTGATCAGCCCGAAGGGCATCACCAAAAGCTCGAAGTGACCATAATGACATTGAAACACAATCTTTGGGACATCCTTGTCCCTCACCTGGATCTGATGGTACCCCAACCTTAGATCAATCTTGTAGAAGAACTTCGCTTATCTCAGCTCATCCATCAACTCATCGATCTCGGGGATAGGGTAGCGGTTCTTCATAGTCTTCTTGTTCAGGGCTCTGTAGTCTATGCACATCCGCAACGTCCCATCCTTATTCTTCACTAGAACCACTGAAGAAGCGAGCAAACTCGTGTTGGGCCTGATGTGCCCCAATGCCAGGAGCTCATGGACAAATCTCTCAATCGCGTCCCTATAGGCCTTGGGATGCTTGTAGGGGGTGGTGATCACAACCTGAATGTTGTGCTCCAACTCGATAGTGTGCTCAAATCCCCTATTAGGCGGTTGCCCTGTTGGGATGTCCCAAAAACCGTAGAGTAAAGGTCTAGGAGAGTCTGGATATCTAGGTGCATGGGCTGGCTGGAAACACCTGCATCTGAGATCCTCAGCTCAACTTCCCACTCTATTTCTCCCCGTCGGAAGTCTGCCTCCATCCTTTGCGCAGAAAATATCTGAGGGGGATATGTATGCATGCCCCTGAGCATCACCTATTTCCCACTCTTTTTATCCACAAATCCATCTCCAGTGTTTGCCAATCATTAGTGACTCTACCAAGGGTGATGAGCCACTAAACCCCCAACACCATATTGGTATCCAGAATACCGACCACAAAAAAATGGTCTATCAACGAATATGTTCCCATGGTCATGGTCAATGCTAGTACATAACGCATGCACTGCATGGTCATGGCCCCTGAAAATAGCACAAAAAACCCATCAAAGCTCTTCGTCTGTATGCCCCGTCTCTGCACCATCTAGGCATCAATGAATTTGTGCATAGCCCCGTTGTCTACTAGCACCGAGACACGTTGTCCCTAGACTGTCCCCCAGACCCTCATCATTAGGTACTTGGGTACCCCTCGCAAAGATGCAAGGATCCCTCCGGTAGGTGAAAACGGTGATCCTCCGAGGAGGTAGTGTTGCAGGGTTCTCCCCTAGTGCTCTTGTGCTGGTATCTCCTCCCATCTCAAAGAAAGTCTCCTCTTCTTCCTCACTGTCGGAGAAAACCTCAATGTAGTGTTCCTTCCCTTCAACACGCTTATGACCTGGTGCCCATGTCTCCTGATAGGTAAAGTAGATCTTCCTCCGCCTCAAATCCATCTGGGTATCATCATCCAAAGGCCCTCGACCCTGATTCCCTCTCGGGGGTGGGGCTCTCATGTCCCTCCATCTTTGCTGGAATGCTGGTTTGTTGGGCATGGGAGCCCTCATCCTTGGCAAAGCATCTTGCAAGTCTCTGGTCCTCCCCACTTCATCATGTATCATAGTGGGCTAAATAGACCTCACTAGTTTATGCAAAGGTTCTGCTAGACTGTCAATGAACAAGTAGATCCTCCTTGGTTCCGACAAGTTTGGAACCATCACCAAGAGTCTCAGGAATTCTGAGATGTAAGTCTTCGGGTTCCCTATCTACTTGAGCTTGGCTAGCTCTACAAAATGCTCTTTTGGATCCTTTTGATCAAACTGCTCTAGCACCCTCCGTGTAAAATCAACATACGTTGTCACTCCCGAGTGACCCATCGTAGTCATCCCATGGAACCACCAGTCATGGGCTTCTCCCTCTAAGTGCATCGCAACCACCTTGATGGCCTCTACCTCCATCATCTGATTAAGCTGGAAATAAATGTCCAGCTTCTCCACCCAAGCTTTGGTTGAACATTTTGATGACCCATAAAAAGTTGGTAGGAAAATCCTGCCCATGGTATGCTGCAGGACATTGCCCTGCGTGTACCCTCCTCCTTTGTCCTGGCCTTTGGGTCCATTGTTCTTCTTCAGCTGGAAAAACTGATTGAAGGTAATAACACCTCCAAAATCTGTCCCATAAGACTGATACTCTGCAAAATACTCTCCATAGTGAGCCACCTCCGGCTCTTGCGGGTCTCCTACTCCTGCTCCCGAAGCTATAAATGTGGGGATGGTAGAGCATGATGGAGTGTGTGGCGCCACCTACTGTGTAGTGTGAGGATCGGTTGGGTGATGTGAAGTGCCAGATCCTTCCCCAATCTGGAATTCCCCTTGAATTCCCTTATGCTTATTGTCTCTGCCAATATTCTGCCCCATCTCCTCAACCCTCTTGGTGAGCTCCTGTACTGACTTCAGAAGGAGTTGAGAAAACTCCTTTCCCTCATCTCTTTCCTCTGCCATGGGTGCGTTTCCTCTCTCTTCTTCCACCAAAACAATGTCTACCTACTCTGATGTGATCTAAGGCCTCCTTTCTTAACTCCTATACCTCTATCTCCGGTAAGTGATGTTCTGCCTATCCTTTAGTGTCATAAACCGCATGATCCAAAGGTCGAGCCAAGTCTATGAGCTTTGATGCCACTGTAATATCCCAAATTGGGAACAAACAGTAATACAAAGCACACAAGACTAAAAACTACAGCAAAATAGAAAATGACATTAAGACATAGTAAATGAAGCCAAAATCATCTGAGCCATTTTATTAATCTCGGTGGGAAAGAGTACAATGAAAGGTGCTCATGAAGATGGCACCTGGGCCTACACAAGACAACCTGAAGTATAGCTCAAACCTGGATATAAACACTGTTGGAAATACTGCTCGACATGGCTACCTCTTTGCGCTGCCAGTGCTATAACTATTTTTGTTGGCTGGAATCAGACTGCGAGTTGGGCCCGCTCCTATGCTCAGAAAATTTTGGGCTTTGAACCCCGACCTCTACTCACAAGACCCATAAAAAACCGTGAAGGGTTTCCAGAAATTCCGACCCCAGAAAATAGCACCCTTGAGCTTGGCATGCTACTCTGTTGGGGAAATCGGTCTCTTGGTTGAACTGCTGGAAAAGTGCCCTCAAAACTCTATTGGAATCCCTGGTAGGAGGTGGCTAGCCTCCTCTCCAAATCCTCCGGCTGAAGCTTCACTGCTCCTCTACTTCCCGACACCTTCTCTCAACTGAACTACGTTGTCTGTGCAACCTCTATGCTACCCTAGAGGATTGCGTAACTCCTGCTGGTATGGATCTGTAATCTGCTCTCGAAATTGTTAGGAATCCTCTCCTAAGCGGGGACTCGAAGTCCCCTGATGTAGAGGTTGAGATATCCGCTCGGAAATATTTGTGTTAAACAACACTACAAACTTGGCTAAACATCTCAAGCATGCTACAGTCAATCAAACAGAAAATAGATTGATGAATGAATGAGGAATGAGCTGCTCTCATCCTCTTTTGTCAAAGTTGAGCCACCAATGTTCCCTTGGGCTCACATGGACTGTGTTGCCCCTCCTCCAACCTATCTCTGTGGTGCCCACTGTGCTGCCTCTCCCACGTTGCCACTAGGACGTTGATCCATTCGTGTGGGTGGCCACATGGACCCCACTTCAACCTCAATATTTGCCTCTAGTGACTTTAGGAAAGCACTTTCGCTGCATATTTTTATTTGTGGGTCCCCTTACCCACTTTATTTCTACTGAATATTTAAAAAATGCAAAAATAATCAAAATTAATATTCCAATTAGCTGACTACTAATTTAGAATATTACATCTCCCTTTGGGGATTTTTTCTAACAAATTGGGTGTTTCATTTTCAAACAAGCATAAATCCCAAACTATGAAAGCTCTTGTGGCAAGAAACATACCACTGGAATCAACTTGACAAGGTGCATCTAATGGCGATGATATGGAGATCAAATTCACTGATCTTCATGCTTAAAAATATCAATAAATGTGGGGATACTATGGTTTCCAACCATCCTTCCAATCCAGACAAATATTAAGAGCATTCAAGACCTGATGTTGACATCAATGACAACACTATTTAACAAAGTGATTAATCGGCTCTGATACATATTTTTAATAACTTTTCTTGCTTATAAATATATACATATTTTTAATAACTTTTCTTGCCTATAAATATAACATTTTGTTTGAAAACATACAGTGAATATTTTGATGAATTGAAGATTACTTCTTTATTGTTAATTTCAATTTAAACTGAGTCTAGCGTAATCTTAACTTTTCAAGTGTTGGAGTGATTTTGACATTGTTTTCTGGAAGAGGGAAGCCCCCATGTTCTAGTATCACGTTGTTCATGTTTCATTTTGTTGTTTTCATTTCTATTTCACAATTTCCATTTGATTTGTTGAGTGGTAATTTATGTTTAGTCATCAAGTGTGGTGTGGAAAAAGAAAAAATAGAGTTACTTTAAAGTCTAAGAAATTGAGTTTAAAAGCTAACCTTTAACTAATAATGAAAGTCAAGTTACCAACTTATCAATTTTAAATTTTAAACAAACATCTATTGAGTTATATTATAAAATATACCAAAGAAAAGTATTGTTATAGAAGGTTCAGATCTTCAAGACTAAACAATTGTTGGAAATTGAAAAAACTGGGTTATTTTAATTCTAAGAAATTGAGTTTAAAAAATGAACTTAAACTAATAATGACTATTCAGTTACCAAATTATCAATTTAAACAAACATATACTGAGTTATATTATAAATGTAGCAGTAATAATGTCAATATGCAAATATAATTATGTGTAGACTGCGTATATACAATGTAAATAAGTAATTGTGTTATATTGAATAAGAACTTAATGGTAGTTATAATCCTTCATGGTGGTTTGCCTATATAGGCATTGACTAATCACAAAGGTGAACGGTCACATTGTTTGAACTTTAACCCTTTATTGCTAATGGTATTATTAATTAATTAATTAATTGTATTATTATCATTTTTTTAATATTATTTATTTAATTAATATTTTTATAAATATTTTTTTCATAACATTTCCACCCCCTTAAAGGTGATTTGTCCTTAAAGCATAACAAGCAGGATTTTCTTTAGTTGAGCATGTTGTTGTGGAATGGCGTCTATTTACTTTGACTTTGTTTGTGCCTTATGAGTTGGTGAAGTTCTCTTATGTATTTGCAGCTTCCTTGAAACTAGGAGCATCAACGCCATATAATTTATAGTGTCATCCTTGACAACTGAACTCCATGAATTGTTCTTCAAGGTTTGTAGTATGAGTTCCTAACTGTATTAACCATTCTGAACCTAACACTATATCCATTTATTTGAGTGGTAGGGAAAATAATTCGGCCTGTAGTTCTAGTTCTTGTATCTGGATTGAAACCTTATGACTTTTTCCTATCTCTTCGAACTTTGCCCAGTAGCGACAATCATGGTTGGGTCCTTGATTGGGCATATACTAAGGTTAAGTTTTTTATCAAGATCATTGTTGATACAATTATGAGTACTAATAGAATCTACAAATATATTGATATTTCTGCTTCTTATGATTTCCTTAAGATTTAGGGTTTTAGGTCGTAATATCCTTGTCACGTTTGTCGCTGGTGTTGTAGGCTTAGTTTTCTCTTCTTGGTTGGAGATTGGGTTCTCTACTTCTGAACAAGTGGTGGAACATATTTTGTAGTCGCTTGTTGTTTCCGGTCTTTTTAAAAAATTCTTTCTTCGTCCTAATTTTTTCGGACACTTGAGATTGCAGCTAATTATGCTTCTTGTGATGCTTCTACAGAATTTAAATTTGCATTGTGCATTATAGTGATTTCTTCATCAGGTTCTTGTACTTCAACTTTCCTTCCATTTACTATATTATAGTAACATAAGGACATGTCTTAACATTTATGTCCTAGTGTCCAATTTTCTCCACACTTGCGACAATTATTTTGTATCTTTACCCTTTTAAATGACTCGTTACTTGAAGTATATGATTCTTTCTCAACTTCATAAGTATATAATTTCTTACTAAGACACATGTGTCCTGATATCCATTTGTCTCCACAATACCTACATTGTTTTTTCTCTTTTTTACCCGATCATTGTTGTTGGTTTTCGTCTTCCTTGAATGATGACACGTTGAACTTATGTTTTTGTTCAATAAGCTTTGTAGCATGTATAGCTTCTTTGATAGTTTGTGGTTTGTACAATTTAATTTATGCACTAATATAGTCTTTAAATCCACATCTATACATTTTAAGTAGTTGTTCATCAGTAAATCCTCTTTTTCGTGCAGCCAATACTTCCCATTTGTGGGTATATTCGCTTACATACCCCTTTTGTTGAGATGAACAAATTTGTTATAGAAATCATCTTCTTATTTTTAGTAGAATATTTTTAGCAAGGCATCCACAAACCTCTTCCAATGAAAAGAACGAGCATCACATTTTCCAGATCACCATAAGAACCAATCATAGGTTTTTTCTTCCAAATTGTTGGATTTTGTCATGATTTTCTCACGTTCACCTAACAGTGGGTTTGCTTCCATTTTATCAACCCAAACAATTATGATGTTATGGTGTTTACCATCGTATTTTGGTAGCTCCTTTTTAATCCGCTAATACTCCTTTTCTGGAAATTTAGTGTAATATTGGATACCTAAAAAACACCTCAGGCAGATCAGCAGATTCATGCACATTCCTATTTTGCGGGCTCAATTCTGGTCCTTTAAAAGTTTGAACTATTAGCATGTCCATCTTCTCCATTAATTTATTAAGTCACTCGCTATGGTCATCAAATATTTGATGGTTTTTTCAATTTTTTTGTCTCTTTGTAGTAGTTTCTCCATCATCAACGTTGACTTCTTTTTACCTTCATTACATTCTATTTGCATTTTTTCTAAGTTACCAAGACAATATCACATGCTATTAACTTTATCTCTATAGTGGTTAATGTCATATTGTAACTCCTCATTGCTCACCATCTTGCTTTTGTTTTCCTGGCGGAACTCTCTCTCTCTCTCTCTCTCTCAATATATTATATAGTTACTTGAATTAAGATTATATATATATATATATATATATATATATATATATATAATGAGTATGTAATAGTTATATAATCTTATATGATTAATGGAAAAAGAGACATGAAGTTTTGGCCGAGAAGGGTTGACTGAGGATAGAGAAATTTCCGAGATGTGATGGTCAAGGAAGGAAGGTTGGACAGGTATTATAGATGGGGACTGAATTTTTGACTGGGACATGACAATTAGAATATGGTGGCTGGAATTCAATTGATCAGCAGGTGACAGGACTATCGGGAGAGTAGAGTGGATGAAAAAGGTTGTCAAATTGGTCGAGAAAGGAACAAATGACAGAACGTGATAGGGAAAATGTTAGGTCCCTATATCATTAGTATAGTCCCTTATTATTGTTAGTGTAACCCCCTTATTGTTATTATTGTACCCTTGTAACCCCCATTTTGTTATTATTGTGCCCTTAAATTATTATTGTTAGGTCGGCTAGGATTACATTGTGGCCTACTAGGATTACATTATGGCCCCATGGACTCCTATATATAGAAAGGAGGTTTTGTAAATTGAATCATCCAAGAATTGTTCATTTATGTAATGTATTGGAGGTTGCCCCCTCGAAGAGGCTCATTTCTAAGGCGTTGATATCTCTTTTCTTCTCTTTTTGGAGCTGGTTACACAACATTTGGTATCAGAGCTTTGGATTCTAGGTTTCGCTGCTCCAAACAGGTCATCGTGGAATTTTCGCTATAACATTGTTTCTACGAAGTTTCAGAAGTTTAAATGTTTAGGGTACGAAGCCGAAATCCTGAGGAATATTGTCTAAAAATTTCAGAGCTTGGTTCACAATATTTTCAGAGATATGATCTGTGGAAGTTAGGTCTTTTTTCAGGCTCCTAAACAGGTCATTGTGGCATTTGCACTATAATGTTTTTTCTACTAACGTTCAAAATCAGAAATTTTTAGGGTGCGAAGCTGAAATCCCGAGGAAACTCGTCAAAAAATTTCAAAGCTTGGTTCGCAATATTTTTGGAGATATGATCTGTGGAAGGTAGTGCTTTTTCAGGCTCCCGAATTTCATCTCAAAGAGGTGATCGTGGGAAAATATTCATAACTCTCTCTCTGAGCATCGAATTGGAGTGCCGTAAAAAGTGGTCACAAGTACACGGACTGTTGTTTCTTGTCTATCATTTTCAGATCCGAAGGATGAAACAGTGACACGTGGCAAGTCGTACAAGTTCACTCTACTTAACTAGTCCAAAATTGGGTCATTGTGGGAGATTGGACATAACTTTGTCTTGAAGAATCCAAATTAGATTAGACCTGTGGCATTTGAAAAAATATTCAGAGGGATACTACAGGGCTGAATTTCAAATATTGAAGATTTTCAATTACAGATATCGAGCTCCTCAAAGCAAGTGAAAGGTGTGTATTTTTTTTTTCCGAATTGCATAAGTCTTGTTTGAAGAATCAAGTTGAATTGATTCCAAGGGAATATTGTAGAATAGATATCAATATTGGATTCTAAAATGGCCCCTAAAAAGAATTCAACACCCATTGCTTCCTTAGAAGGTACCTACTATGACCATAACAATAGAACAAAATAACATATCAAAATTACAAGAGCAAGTGCAACAAATTTTCGCTCTCGCAAAGAGCAACAAAAAATGAACAAAAGCTAAGAAAGCAAGGAACCAAGATGGATGGTTTGAAGAAAGGCATGGAAGCTAAGATGAATGGTTTGGAAGCTAAGATGGATGGCATGCAAGGAAGTGGGCATGGAAGTTAAGATGGATGACATGGAAGCTAAGATCGATGAAAAAATGAAAGACAACATGGAAAACATGAAGAATGATCTAAAAGAAGACATGGAAGGTTTGACAAAGTTGATACGAGAAATGTTTCCTAATGGTGAAAGATAGTAGAGGAAAATCATGATGAGAACAAAATAAATGTTAATCGTGATTTCATAAACTATATTGTTGGCGAGAAGAACCACCATATTCCAAAAATGGATATGAGGAAGTTTGATGGAAAGGATCCTGTAACATGGATACTACAGATGGAGCAATATTTTGATCTCCATAATGTGCAAAACACACAAAAGGTACGCATTGCAACTTTACATTTAGAACAAAATACATTTGTATGGTATCGATGGCTTTGCTCCCCTAAAAAAATTGTCACTTGGTCAATTTTTACGGAGGAAATGATAGCACATTATGAGGATACAAAGAGCAACACCTTCTTTAGCCAATTGATAATTCTCAAACAAAAGGGTTTAGTGGGGCAGCACATTGAGGACTTCCAAAAATTGAATATAAGGGTAACTGATATTCCAGAGGAACACAGGATTGATCTCTTCATAGCCACTTTAAAGGATAACATCCAACATGAAGTTCGCGTTTTGGAACCTGATTCATTGGAGAAGGCATTCAGGTTGGCAAGAAAAATTGAATGTAAAATTATGGCGACAAGGAAGCCTACCACTCACTTCTATAAAGAAGGAAGTGTTGCTACGCTTAGATTTCCACAACCTACAAGGTTGACACCACAACAATTGGAAGAAAAAAGAGAAAAAGGGCTTTGCTACAGTTGTGATAGCAAATACACTAAAGGTCATAAGTATGCTGAGAAGAAATTATTTTACATAGATTGTGAAGAGGAAGAAGAAAATGAACAAGAAGAGGATATACACCAGGAACCAGCCCTAGAAGAGGAAGAAATGAATCCGACCACATCGTGTAATGCACTGGCAGGAATTACCACTCCTCAAACTCTCAAGATAGAAGGACATATCAAGAAGAAAAAGGTAATAGTGTTGATTGATTCAGGTAGCACCCATAATTTTATTCATTGTAAGGTAGCTAAGGAATTAAATTGTTTCCTATACCCAGCACCAGAATGTCAAGTGATGGTTGCAAATGGAGGAACTATAAATTGCTCTGGAAAATGCCAGAATATCAAGCTAACCATGGGGGAATATGTATTGACTAGTCCAATGCTTTCCATTCCTATGGGAGGTGCTGATGTTGTACTAGGAGTACAATGGTTACAATCTTTGGTGACGGTAGCTTTTAATTTTCAAGAAATTTTCTTGAAATTTTTTTCAGAAGGAAAGGAAGTTGAATTACGAGGTATTGCAGGGAATCCAGGAAGGATAATAAGCTCTAATGTCATGACAAAGATTCTGAAGAAAGAACAACGAGGTGTAATTGCACAATTATGCTCACTAGAAGTTCCAACATCAAAATCATCTATTTCTGCAGATCTCCAACAAGTCTTGGACAATCATTCCAAGGTGTTTGAAACTCCAAAAGGACTCCCACCTATTCGTGATCATGATCATGCTATTCATTTGATTCCAGGAAGTGTTCCTCCAAACATCAGGCCTTATAGATATCCTTACTTCCAAAAGAGCGAAATTGAACGTATGATTGCAGAAATGTTAGAGGCGGGTATAATTCAACCTAGTCAAAGTTCTTTTTCTGCTCCTGTAGTATTGGTACACAAGAAGGATGGATCATGGCGAATGTGTCCAGATTATAGGGAGCTCAATAAGCTCACCATTAAAGATAATTTTCCCATTCCTGTGATTGATGAATTATTGGATGAATTACATGGAGCAATTTATTTTACCAAGTTGGATCTTCGTTCAACATATCATCAAATTAGAATGAAGATCGAAGATATTCTAAAAAAAACATTTCGAACTCATGAGGGTCATTATGAATTTTTGGTCATGCCTTTTGGCCTTACCAATGCACCTTCTACATTTCAAGGGTTGATGAATTCCATTTTCAAACCCTTCCTTAGAAAATTTGTGCTAGTATTTTTTGATGATATACTAATCTACAGTAGGTCTTGGAAGGATCATGTTGAACATGTTGACAGGGTGCTCAAACTATTGCAGGAGAAACAATTATATGCAAAAAAATCCAAATGTTTCTTTGGAGTACAAGAGGTGGAATATCCGGGTCATATTGTATCTCACGAGGGTGTTAAAGTAGACCCTAACAAAATTAAAGCCATTAAGGAATGGAAAGTTCCCACAACCATAAAGCAGTTGCGAGGATTTCTCGGGTTAACAGGGTATTATCGCAAGTTTGTTAAGAATTATGGGAGAATAGCAGCACCTCTAACAACATTATTGAAGAAAGATGCATTTTCATGGACTCCTCAAGCAACTAAGGCCTTTGAACGTCTTAAAGAGGCAATGTGCCTAGCACCGGTCTTAGCTACACCAGACTTCACAAAAACCTTTATTGTGGAATGTGATGCTTCAGGAAATGGAATTGGTGCAGTTTTAATGCAGGAAGGAAGACCCATTGCTTTTGAAAGTCGTCCAATCAAAGGAAAGTATTTACAAAAACCTATTTATGAGAAGGAAATGTTAGCAATACTGCATGCACTAAAGAAATAGCGAACTTACCTAATGGGAAGACACTTCAAGGTAAAAACTGATCATGATAGTCTTAAACACTTTTTGGAACAAATACTATCTTCAGAAGAGCAGCAAAAATGGGTCACAAAGATGTTGGGTTATGACTTTGAAATAATATACAAAAAATGAAAACTTAATGTTGTTGCAGATGCACTCTCAAGAAATAAGGAAGAGGTGGAAGCATTTCTTTGTGCCATTTCTATTATCCAACCAGATTGGATAACTGAAGCAAGAGATGAATGGAAGAAGGAAAAAGATGTATGGACACTCATTCAAAATTTGCAGCAAGATCCTAGTACATCTAATACATTTAGTTGGAAAAATGAATCCTTATGGTACAAAGATCGCTTATATCTTTGTAATAATTCCCAACTAAAACAAAGATTCTTCTCGAATTGCACACTTCTCCTCTAGGAGGACACTCAGGATTTTTAAAAACTTACCACAGGGTGAAGAAAGAATTTTTTTGGGATGGCCTTAAATATGATATTCAATATTTTGTGGTGAAATGTTTGGTTTTCCAGCAGAATAAAGTGGAGACAATTAAGACCCCGGGACTTCTAAAACCTTTATCCATTCCAAGTCAACGTTGGGAGGAGATTTCAATGGATTTTATCACAGGTTTACCTAATTCCGAAGGAAATAATTTCATCATGGTGGTAGTTATTCAGAATTGCCTTCTCTTTTACAAACCTTCACTTCATTTCATCATCATTTTATCACTTCATAAGCCTAAAATCAATGAAGAATGATTAGGATTGGCTTAAAGGTTACATGAAATTGATTAACATATTGTATTTTCATGATTTTTTTCTTATTTTAACAATTTTCTGCAAAATAGCTACAGAATACAGGCATTCCGTAGCTGACGGCGCATTCCGTAGCTGATCCCGCATTCCGCAGCTGTTTTACAGTTTGAGTGGGTTACAGGTGTCGTCTCAAGAAAAACCGCATATGGGTATATTCCACATCATGTCTACATTGTTCGTTGCTCACCATGAAGGAAGAAACGAATTCTGGACGTCGTTTTGGCATGTGGGAACACATTTAAGAAGGCAGACTTCTAATAGGCCTGTCTTAGTCCAGATGTCCTTTTCCTTTTTACGCTGCCACTTTAAGAGTCCTAGTATGATTTTGATAAGGAAAGACAATGACCCTTGAATTGTTGCAAGTTCTGTTATGTACATTTGTTATAAAAACACTTGGGAAACCGAGAGCTAGGGAGATTTTGTTCTAGATTTTGCTTAGATTCTGTGCTACATTTCTGAAGACGCAGAGTGCTCTGTTCAAGTTATTTCACTTTTAATGAAGTAGAAAGTGTTGTTTTGAAAGCGTTGATTTGATTTGGAGTTAGATTCCGTCAGGTGGTAGAGGGCCCCTGCCTCTTGCACGGATTTATTTGCGTAATTTAGATAAGTATTCTAGCTGCCTTTACGTTTTTGAAGTTGAATTCGTAGTTACTTTCATTAGCTACTGTAGTTATACTCATTCTAAAAACTCTTCCACAAGAAGAAACTCTTCCAACAGATTATGAAAATGAATGGGAAATGGCTATAGTATTGTAGGATTTAATTGTAATCTCTTTTGTTCAATATCACAGTTATACTTATGCTAAATACTCTTCCACAAGAAGAAACTCTTCCAAGAAATCTTTATAATGTTTTAAGCATGATTGTGATCCTGAACGCTTCATTTGTGTCTTTGCACTAAGTACCATAGTTGTCCTTGCTCTTAAACGCTTGTCCAACATATCATAATGATGAGTGGGAGATAGCCATGATATCTTAGTTTTTAATTGCTTTCAGTCTTTCTGTTTGCATAGCATAAGTTAGGATACTCCGGAGTTTAATTGCACTTAACTCATGTTCAGTTGTTTTGTTTTAAGTTTGATAATGACTTGTAGTTTAACACTGTTTTAGACTAGTGACATCTTAGTTACAATTTTAGCTTCACTCATTGCATTGGCACTCCATATTCAGTTTTCATTCACTGCATATTAGATTACTTCAATTGTTAAACTTAACAAAACAACCTTCATTATTTACAAACCTCTTCTTGTTCTAAAATCCATAATTGATTCATAACCATATGAACAGAAGACAATATCATTTTAAGGCCTGAAGTACTTCTGCAACTTCCTGATCATCTTACAAATAAACATTTCCTCAATAGACTATTTCAAAAATCTATAACCTTTGAGTGAAGTGTAGTGCTATAAAACTGAGTTGCAGAATAGAGTTAGGAACTAGATTTAGAGTAGAAGATCTTATGATGGTATCAATGTTTTACTCCAATTATGCTTCAACAAATCTCTAATCAAGGACAAAATGTTGCATCATTATAAGTTAGTTGTTTAACTGTTTAGATAGGATTTACATACTTAATTGACCATGTCTCAAGCTCTCTCTCTCAAAACACCTTTGATGAAAGCATTTGACAAGTTGAGTTTATGTTTTGAATCATTTGTTTAAAAGTCATTATCAAGCTTTGTTTCTGCTTAGTCATAGTTTAGATTTGATTCTGTTTCAGTGTTGCATTTACATTTGTTTACCATCATAGTTTAGGCTTCACTCTGTTTTGACCAATAGTTTCCCTTCATTTAACACTTAGTTCTTTTCCTTTTCAAAATAAAACCATAAAACCAAAAACATCAGAAAACACTAAACACAACGAAGTAGGAAAAGGTTACTTAGGCACATATGGTGCACTTCACTTCAGCAGTTTACTGACCCTGGTTGACAATTAAATGAACTCAATTTAGGAGACTAGGTTGAGACCAAACATTTTGGCGCCGTTGCCGGGGAAGTGTAACTAGGTATCCTGATTTCCTACATCCACAAAAAAACAAAAACAAAAGCTTCAATCACCTACCACACCCACTATATCATGTGGTGCAGTAAGAGCCACACATCCATATCATGAATTCATATTTTTGCAGGTAGAAGAAGAGGTGACAAAGCAGGTTGAAGAAATGGATGGAGATGATGAAAATGAGGAAGATCCTTTTGGATTTCCCATTCAAGAAACTGATATCAACATTCAAATGAAGAATATCCATCCATCTGTACTTCCTAACTTCAAAGGTATGAGATCAGAAGACCCGGAAACTTTTCTTTTTGAATTTGAAATAATTTGTAGATCTTATGGCTATTCATTGCACATTCAAAAATTGAATTTGTTTCCGGCAACATTGAAGGATAGAGCTCTTAGATGGTTCTTGACTTTAGGAAAAAATTCTATAAGGACATGGGATGATATGAAAAGAGTATTTTTGGAAAAATATAAAGGTTATTGCATGCACCATGACCTTAGAAATGAAGTCTTTAACATGAACCAAAAAGAGGATGAAAGCCTAGAAGATTTAGTAGAGAGATTTACTTATAATATCAGAAGATCTAAATTGCATAATTTAGGATCAGATGCATTAAAAACTCTCCTACTAAATGCTATAAAGGATGAATGGATTGATCTTCTTAATCTTGTGGGAAAAGGAGATGTTTATCAATTGTCATTTCAAGAAATTTGTGAACTATGCAAGAACATATCAAGAGGAAAAACAAAGTGTGTAAGATCCCCTCAAGATCCATTTATGGCAAGAGTAAGTAAGTCAGCATCAAGATTGGTAAGTCAAACTGAACCTAACAATTTGCTAAGCATTCTTGGTAATTTAAATGAACAAACTGACATGTTAAGAATGCAAAAAAAGCAAAAAGTTGCTTCATTTATATTTTGCCCTAAATGTAGAAAGAAACATGCTTTGCATGAATGTCCACTTGATAACATTAAAATGTGTAAAATTTGTGGAGGATCACATACTACTGAAGATTGCCCATCATTACCAGGGTTGAAGGCAATTTACCAGAAGGATAATGGAGCAAATCAAGCACAAGAGCAACTTTGTTATGTAACTCCAAGAGGACTATGGCAGCCTCATCAACCCAATATGATGCAATATCCTTATGCACAATTTCAAGGTTATGCACAACAACCTCAAGGTAATTGGAGAACACCCTTGCCTTGGAAACCTTGGCCATCTCAATCCCAACCTCAAAACCAACCTTGGAAACCTTTGCCATCTCAATCCCAACTTCAAAACCAACCTTGGAAACCTTGGCCATATCAATCCCAACCTCAAAACCAATCTTGGCAACAAAGTTGGCAAAGGCCCTATAAAGGAAATCCACCATATCCTCAATCTTTCCCTCTCTATCCTCAATACCATGATCAATGTTATCCATACCATTTACCTCCACTACAACATCAATATCACCCTTATTTTACCTCAATTCAAACTTTCCCATTATCATCCACACAAGCACCCCAAAGATTCCCCACTCCACTACCTCCACAACCATTTCATATCCCCAACAATAAAACACCTCAATCAACTTACAAATCTGAGGTATTGCAAAATGATTCACCAGCTATCATTGAAGAACAACAACCAGCAGAAGAAGACTCAGATGACGTCCAAGAATCATGGATGTATATTGATAGAGATAAGATATTGGAACCAGAGATTGAAAAGTCTCATGCATGCCTATCACCAGATTCTACGAATGAAGATCACATCTCCGAAGACTTGCATTTCATGATAGAGGAAAGACAAGGAAGACAAGATTACATTGAATCTTGGTTCAATTCTATCATCGGATTCCAATGCTCAATTAATCAATATCTTCTGACATCATCTAAATCAAGACAGTTGGCATCTCATATACTGGTACATATCAAAGAGTATCTTTCAAACCTGCATATGAGTTTATCTATCATCTTGTTACAAACATGGTTCCATTGGAAGTACTCATATACTTGAACAAGATTTTCTTTTTCAAGTAGAGTAGGACATAAAAAAAAAAGAGAGAAAAAAAAGGAAAAAAAAAAGAAAAAAAAAGTAAAGAGAAAAATAAGTCCTATTGTGAAAACCAGCTTGCTGGCGCAATTGGACATGAGCTTTGTTTGAAAACCAGGCAACTGGCGGGCAAAGTTCACAATAAGTTCTGCAATTTCATGATGGTTTCAATCTTTCATGGTTCTTCAAATCATTCTTGGTTCTATGCTCGAGTTGGATGATGTGTAATTCCTTAAGGTCCACCTTCCAACAGATCTTGTCCCATCGACCTCAACACTTTATCTGGGATCAAGATTAGAGATTATTTGAAGTGCCTTGGAGCTTGCATTCATCAATGGCAAACCTCCTCGTTGATAACAATGGGAATACAACAATGTCTCTTGATTGTCAAATCTTGCAGGCGACTCGACTTCGACACATTCATTCGTCCCTGTCAAGATGCACTGAGGTACCTTGACACTCATTTACATTATTGGTGAGTTGTCTTGCATTGGTTAATGATTTTCATTATTTATCGGTAATCTAATGATTTCTTCCCATGCTCAACTTCGACACATTTATTCGCATGGTAAGAATTGTACCATGAATGTTGGCTTTGATGAAGACTAATGGTTTTATGGAATCAACAACAACTTGCAGCAGTACATTTTATTAGTTTCTTGTAGCAGCATGTTCATCTTTTTGTCAATTCAATAATAGCTGCGGAAAGTGGCAGTTTCTGCAGCTACTGCTGTAGCAGCCTGTTTTCGTCTTTTTGCAACTTTTTCTAGAAGGCAGTTTTGGCGCAAGTATTGCAAGAGATTGGAGCAGAAATAAAAAATTCTGAGCTTCTGGGTTCTCTCAGAATATGATAAATTGAGTAAGGCATAGACAGAATTTGGAAAAAAGCAATTTTTATGGGCATTTCAGAAGGGTTTATCAGGCAGATTTTCAATTTTCAGCATTATGGACATAATAGGACAGATTTGAGTATTTTTTCACAACAACGTCTTTTCTTCATCAAAATGAAATTATGGAAGAATTTGGCAGTAGAGAAGGTAAAAATACACAGTTTCCCTTTGGAATCACTCAATTTGGCCTTAAAATGAGTTCGTGGCGTACTTTTTTGTTGCAACATTGGGCAAAATGAAGGGTGAAACAGGGCAGAAATTGATTTTATCATAACTTTCAAACCGTGCATCCGTTGGTCCTGAAATTTTTATGGTAAATGCACTGAGGTAGGGTGAATAAACACAAAAAATTTCAGAAAATTTCAGTGTGTATTTTTCAAGAAATTGGCCACTTTCACCTACAGCCATTTCTCATTTTCCGGGAGATCCGTGTAACCAATGGCAGAGATTTTTCGTCGGAAGATGCATAATAATATTGGTGACAACCTCAGAAAATTTCAGGGAAGTCTGATGTACCATTTGAGAGAAATTGCAAAATTCATTTCATTCTACAACTCCACTCCATCTCACTCCACTTTCACTTCATCTCACTCCACTTTCACTCCATCTCTCGTCATTTTCATTTCATTTCACAAGTCCTATTCCACTTACACTCTATCTCACACCATTTTCATTTCATTTCACAAGTCCTATTCCACTCTCACTCCATTACATTTCACATCCATCTTCCATAGTCATACTTCATTTCTTCTTACAGATTGCATGTTGCAGCCACATCTTATTCAACAGTTCTGACATAATTGTACAGCCTACAAAGAGATGATGACAGGAAATTGAAGGATTCTGTTTTGAAGACCAACAAGCTAAAAGAGGACCAAAGGAACAACATCAAGCACAACAATTAACAAGGTCAAAATTCTGAGGTAAATTGTGAAAATTATTTTAATAGCAAAAAGTCAAAACATGAAATAGATACAATGTGTATAATCATGTGTTTCCTAAACAACCTATCATTCGAATTGATTAGCCATATCCCTTATCCAACATTCCATATCTGACCACAAGGTCATCATAAATTCTCCATCAGATCCATAGCCACTTCATTTTTCCTTATAGCTTAATCACCTCCATCCATTCACTTCCATTACACTTTGCAGCCAATCCATCTCTAAGTGCGGAAAGGTAATTCTAAGGGTGAAGCATCATTCTTCAACTAATCCATCTTCAGACACAGAGATACAGTTTCAAAATAAAGTATTAGACTCTGTATTCAATCTAGCTTCAAGCATAGAAAAGTAATTCTGAAAGGAAGATAATCTGCACAAAGGAGGAATGTGGCTAATTGTCAGGACACAATCAGTTGAAGTCAAGTATTTGGAAGGATATCCACAAGTCAAGGAGCTACTACAATAAGAAGGGAGGCTAAATTTTATAGATAAATTTGATGGCTTCCATAAGGAGATTATAAAATCTTTTGCCAAATCTTTTGATGGAGCAGAAGAAGAAAATCTGACATGGTTATTGAAAATAAACTTGACACTCCACTACAAGAGGAAGATGAAGAACTAATTTCTGAAAAGTTAACAGAGATTAGAAAATAGATTAAGGCCAAAAGAAGCAGAAAGATAAGGTTGGATGTTCTAACATAGGTTTCAAAGCACATGGAATAAGTTTTGATGAAATTGCATGAGGACATGCAATAGTCTTGCAGTGGGGGTATGTTGAGCCCTAGAATTGCCTTCTCTTTTACAAACCTTCACTTCATTTCATCATTCTTTTATCACTTCATAAGCCTAAAATCAATGAAGAATGATTGGGATTGCTTAAAGGTTACATGCAATTGATTAACATATTGTATTTTCATGATTTTTGCTATTTTAACAATTTTCTGCAAAATAGCTACAAAATACAGGCATTCCGTAGCTGACCGCGCATTCCGTAGCTGATCTTGCATTCCGCAGCAGTTTTACAGTTTGAGTGGGTTACAGGTGTCGTCTCAAGAAAAAACGCATATGGGTATATTCCACGTCATGTCTACATTGTTCGTTGCTCACCATGAAGGAAGAAACGAATTCTAGACATGGTTTTGGTACGTGGGAACACATTTAAGAAGGCAGACTTCTAATAGGACTGTCTTAGTCCAGATGTCCTTTTCCTTTTTACGCTGCCACTTTAAGAGTCCTAGTATGATTTCGATAAGGAAAGACAATAATCCTTGAATTGTTGCAAGTTCTGTTATGTACATTTGTTATAAAAACACTTGGGAAACTGAGAGCTAGATTAGATTTTTGTTCTAGATTTTGCTTAGATTCTGTGCTACATTTCTGAATACGTAGAGTGCTCTATTCAAGTTATTTCACTTTTAATGAAGCAGACAATGTTATTTTGAAAGCGTTGATTTGATTTGGAGTTAGATTCCGTCAGGTGGTAAAGGGCCCCTACCTCTTGCACGTATTTATTTGCATAATTTAGATAAGTATCCTAGCTGCCTTTACGTTTTTCTGAAGTTGAATTCATAGTTGTTTTCATTAGTTACTATAGTTATAACTCGTTCTAAAAACTCTTCCACAAGAAGAAACTCTTCCAACAGATTATGAAAATGAATGGGAAATGGCTATAGTATTGTAGGATTTAATTGTATTCTCTTTTGTTCACCATCACAGTTATACTTATGCTAAATACTCTTCCACAAGAAGAAACTCTTCCAAGAAATCTTTATAATGTTTTAAGCATGATTGTGATCCTGAACGCTTCATTTGTGTGTTTGCACTAAGTACCATAGTTGTCCTTGCTCTTAAACGCTTGTCCAAAATATCATAATGATGAGTGGGAGAGAGCCATGATATCTTAGTTTTTAATTGCTTTCAGTCTTTATGTTTGCATAGCATAGTTAGGATACTCCGGAGTTTAATTGCACTTAACTCATGTTCAGTTGTTTTGTTTTAAGTTTGATAATGACTTGTAGTTTAACACTATTTTAGACTAGTGACATCTTAGTTACAGTTTTAGCTTCACTCATTGCATTGGCACTCCACATTCAGTTTTCATTCACTGCATATTAGATTACTTCATTTGTTAAACTTAACAAAACAGCCTTCATTATTTACAAACCTCTTCTTGTTCTAAAATCCATAATTGATTCATAACCATATGAACATAAGACAATATCATTTTAAGGCCTGAAGTACTTCTGCAACTTCCTGATCATCTTACAAACAAACATTTCCTCAAAAGACTATTTTAAAGATCTCTAACCTTTGAGTGAAGTGTAGTGTTATCAAACTAAGTGGCAGAATAGAGTTAGGAACTAGCCTTAGAGTAAAAGACCTTATGATGGTATCAATGTTTTACTCCAATTATGCTTCAAAAAATCTCTAATCAAGGACAAAATGTTGCATCATTATAAGTTAGTTGTTTAACTGTTTAGATAGGAGGATTTGCATACTTAATTGACCATGTCTCAAGCTCTCTCTCAAAACACCTTTGATGAAAGCATTTGACAAGTTGAGTTTATGTTTTGAATCATTTGTTTAAAATTCATTATCAAGCTTTGTTTCTGCTTAGTCATAGTTTAGATTTGATTCTGTTTCAGTATTGCATTTACATTTGTTTACCATCATAGTTTAGGCTTCACTCTATTTTGACCAATAGTTTCCCTTCATTTAGCACTTAGTTCTTTTCCTTTTCAAAATAAAACCATAAAACCAAAAACATCAGAAAACACTAAACACAACGAAGTAGGAAAAGGTTACTTAGGCACATATGGTGCACTTCACTTCAGCAGTTTACTGACCCTGGTTGACAATTAAATGAACTCAATTTAGGAGACTAGGTTGAGACCAAACAGTAGTTGATAGACTTACCAAGTATGCACACTTTTGTGCATTATCTCATCCATTTAAAGCAAGTACGGTTGCTACTACATTTATGGATAGAATTCAAAAGCTACATGGAAGCCCAAGGGTTATTGTGAGCGACAAAGATCCCATTTTTACTGTAAATTTTTGGACGAAGTTATTTTCTTGTTTGGGTACTCAATTAGCTCATAGCTCATCTTATCATCCTCAATCTGATGGTCAAACTGAGATAGTAAATAAATGTTTGGAAGGATTTCTTGCTTTATATCTCGATATAAACAAATACACTGGGTCAAGTGGTCATCAATGGTGGTATAACACTTCCTTCCATACTCATAAAGAAAAATGTCCCCATTTATGGCACTTATGGATATCACCCACCATCCATCACATCATCTTTAAGAGAAAATTCGAAGGTTAAAGCAGTGGAAGTTCTCAACGAGCATCAACAAGAAGTTCTCCAACTCTTAAAGGATAACCTGAATTTGGCACAAAATCAAATGAAACAAATGGCTGATCAACATCGCAGCGAGAGAAGTTTTGATGTATAGGAGATTGGGTATTTTTACGGCTACAACCATACAAACAAATGTCCCTCAAGCAAGCTAAGAAGGATAATAAATTATCGCCAAAGTACTATGGTCCTTAGAAGGTGTTGCAAAAGATTGGTACTATAGCATACAAATTGGAGCTTCCTGCTTCTTCGCGAGTACATCTAGTTTTCCATGTTTCATGCTTAAAGAAGGTTATAGGCAGTGTAACTAAAACACATGTTTAACTGAGGAGTGAAGAAAAAAATCATATTGGAACCTCAGCAACATGGAACCAAGAACCTGACAAATTATGAATCCATCACTTTCGCAGTATCTCATCAAGTGGAAGAACTTACTCAACTAATAGCATTCTAATTTGGAGGATGAGAATTTTATACGTGCATAATTCGGCTACTCAAGCATTGAGGACAACACTTTTTTGAAGGAGAGGGGCATGTTAGGTCCCTATATCATTAGTATAGTCCCTATTATTGTTAGTGTAACCTCTTATTGTTATTATCACACTTTGTAACTCCATTTGTTATTATTGTGTTCCTTAAATTATTATCAAGTAGGTCAAGCAGATTGTTATCAGTGGGCCTACCAGGATTACATTATGGCCCCATGGACTCCTATATATAGAAAGGAGGCTTTGTAAATTGTATCATCCAAGAATTGTTCATTTATGTAATGTATTGGAGGTTTCCCCCTCGAAGTGGCTTATTTCTAAGGCATTGATATCTCTTTTCTTCTATTTTTGAAGCTGGTTACACAACAGAAAAAGCATATGAAGGATTGTTAGCGAAAAAAATCAACTTAACGCACCGAAGGGAACATATGCGGAATACAGATTTGGTTGGGAAGAGATGGTTGGTGGACCAATGGGGGATGATGAACAACAAGCACAACAACGACATGGGAAGACATGGTCAGTTAGGTGGTGAGCAAGGGATAGTGGATAGGGAGTCCAACAACAATGGAAATGGTCATAGGGATGGATTGCCACAAGGATTTATTGAAGGGACAATATGCGGACCGTGATAGGGAGACGGGGTGTGGTAGAAATGGATGAAACAAAGGGCAGTGAAAAGGGGGGCAGGTAAAATGACAGTTGCAATAATGAGGAGTATGTGCAACAACTATCATAGAGTGCAGGTGGAAAGGAGTTTGTGTAGTGGATGTAGAGATGGTATCACATGGCTCTGATACCACTATGGCAGTAAGAACGCTAGTATGCAAATACAATTGTGTGTATACTCTGTATATACAATGTAAATAAGTAATTGTATTATATTGAATAAGAACTTAATGGTATTTACAACCATTCGTGGTGGTTTACCTACATAGACATTGACTGACCATGAAGGTGAATGGTCACATTGTTTGACCTTTGGCCCTTCATCACTAATGGTATTATTAATTGATTGATTAATTAATCAAATATTTTTATTATTATCATTTTTTAAATTATTTATTAAATTAATATTTTTATGAATATTTTATTCATAACAATAAAATATACCAAAGCAATGTATTGTTGCAGAAGGTTCAGATATTGAAGATTGAACACTTGTTTGCAACCTTAGTGTTCAAAATTTGTGGATATAGTAGCTTATGACTTGGAGATAAATTTGTAATAGTTGAAAGTTTATTTTCATTACTAGTTTAAATTTATTTCTTAAACTCAATTTCTCAGGATTTGAAATAATTTTTTTCTTTCTTTTACCACTAATATAGATATTTAATTTGCACAAAGAACAAATTTATTTTAAGTAGCACTTGTTGGAAAATGTAAGTAGGATCTGTCTTCATAATTATTATTTATTTATGCCGTTGTATATTTTATGTAAAATTAAAAAGAAGAAAAAAAAAATATTTTTCAAAGCATGGGTTTCATGCTCAAATCAAATTATTATTTTACTGAAGCATGTTCTTCATGCTCATTATTATTTGTATTGGTCAAAGTCAAAGACTTACTTATAGCCTAGAAAAATATTTTTAAAATATGTAATTTAAGTCAAAATTTCCTCTAGATGCCAAGTTGTCCCAACCCCAAAATACATGTCTATTCGAACCCCTTTGGACAATATAAATAGAGGGAGAGTTGAGCTCATTTTCACACACACAATTCACTTGATTGGTTCTGAAATATCGTAGAAGGAAGAAGGGTCGAAGTCTAAAATTGACAAGAAATAGAAGGGTTTATCTTAAGATCATATTTGTGGAAGTTATGCCTTGTTGAAAGATTTGTTCTTGATGTTGTACATGTGGTTGGTCCCTTACATGTTGTTGGTCTCTTACTGTTGATGGATTTGTTATGTGGAAGGTGTTAGGGTCCTATAAATATAGGATTCATAATTTTTTAATTGACTTTGATAGTCTTGTAAATATGTAAATGCCTTGCCTTTTGCAAGTTAGTTTCCCATATTTTGAAAATAATAAATAATAAAAAATGAAAAAGAGGGTAAAAAGTCCTAAAAGAAAGATCAAAGGACTTAGAAAAATGTAGACCCCAAAAGAAAAAAGAGATAAAAATAAGACCTGAAAGTGAGCAAGTCCAAATGCCACTACTTTTATTTTTACTGCAAAGAATAATGATTATGTGCAGAGTGTCAATAAATGCCATAATCCATGATCAGTTAAACAATTTAATCTTAACTTTTCATGTTTTAGATAGTAAATAAAGATTTTTCAAACAGTTTAAACTTGAAAAATTAGTAGATAGGCAGAGAATAATGAGGAGCTCAACAGTTTAATCTGAGCCCTCGAATGAAATAAGGTAGATCTAGATAGTTTTTATGCTTCGAAAGAAATTTTTTTAAGGTTGCAAGCCTAAATGCACCTGTAAAATGAAGAAAAAATGTTAGAAATAAAAGTTGGGTAGGTAGAAAGCAGTGGAGCAATCATGTAAATAATACATCATCAGGAAAAATCACTAATTTCCCCTCCCCTATGAGTATTCAGTATTCTAAGTTATCAGTCAAACAGGCTCAGAGCATTTCTCTGACTTTGTTGGGACCGGACCCAAGGCTTTATGACTGGTTAGCTAAAAATATTGAGTTCTTATGTAAATCCACATTTATCATCATTTACCCTTCATTCATACATTAAAACCCCTTTTTCCTAAGTAAGCACACATTCTTTCTTAGTAAAATTGTAACCCTAGAATAATTAGCTTCATCCCTTCATAAGCATTCATAAAAACCCACAAAATTACATTTATCTTAAGTATTAGTGAAAGAAATATAAAAATAAGCAATGCTTGATTTTGTACTATACTTAGAGATAATATGTATTTGGTTTTACATTTCACTACCCTTTCATATTAACTTTTAACATATCTTATTAAATCCCTAAGAAATACCCTCTCCTAGTTATTAATTCCCTTATATTGAAAAATCCCCAAAAACCCACTATTATAATGTTTAAGACCAAAGTCTATTATCCATGTGCGCAAATAAAAAATCCCAAATTAAAAGCCCTTTGGTCTAAAACTATCGTTATTCAAATACCCCGCCCCTATGGTCTTTAAACTATTCAAAAAGTTTAAAAGC
This sequence comes from Pinus albicaulis, assembly GCA_034641835.2. Lineage (NCBI taxonomy): Eukaryota > Viridiplantae > Streptophyta > Pinopsida > Pinales > Pinaceae > Pinus > Pinus albicaulis. The sequence goes on from CM076574.1 coordinate 888,344,624, forward strand.
TATATAATAAACTAAAATCCTCCCCACATATGTTTATTAGAACATCGCACAAATGTTTTAAAAAACCATATTACTACCCCCGCTTATAACCATATAGTCCAAAGTTTTTGAATCGATTAAATCATTTTTATAAGGTTCAAGAACCATAGCCACTTATGCATAAAAGCCCACACTTTTGTATATTGATTAAAACATTATCATATGTTTTAAAACCATTATTTATCCTGCCGCTGTGTATAAATAAACCCATATATATATATATATATATATATATATATATATATATATATATATCTGTGTGTATGTGTGTCTTTTAAACCTTTACCCCTCAACCATATCATAAAGGTTTAAACGCATCTTAACCCTTCTGCATATAATTAGACCCGATCCCACCTTTGACTCCAATGCAATTCCCGAACAAATCCTCACCGTTCACATTAAACTTCTTGATCCGACAGTCGGAGGACGATATCGCATGAAAAACATGCTCGACCATCTAACAGTCAAAGCCACGCGAAATAGGCAGTTTTGTATAGACTCCTTCCCTCCACGTGGCCTATCCTAATTGGATCGCGTGGGTTTTGTTTGAAACCACTTACCACTGAAAACCCACGTGATAACCACTAGTTTTCGTCCATTCAAAACTCCAAAACCACTTCCTGCCAAACAAGACCTGCATTCAATGCAGATTCAAACATTTTGATCAAACATTTGGTAGATGCGTTAATTCATGTATCTTTCGCGTTTAACCATTGTTTCATTTCCCCGAATGTATAAGCCTGCTAAAGCCCTTGGTTGCCCTTTTAAACGCCCAGAACCTCTGAATTCACCAAAAGAAACTTGTAAAAACTGTTGAGGAGTCGCACCTGCTCCAGTTCAACCGCTGAAAGCAATCAATTCGACCAAAGACTAAAGAAACCCTTTTAAAGCCGATACCTGCATTCAAACAGTTATTCTTCTGAGTTTTAAACTTGCAACTAAATTCAAAAAACCTTTTTAAAAGAAAAAGAATCAGTTCAAATCAAGAAATTAAGAAATTAAATTGCCCAAAAGTCCCAGAAACAGGCCAAACTCTGGAAAATTTTTTCCAGAAGCCCTAGTTGTCTGCTCTGCGGTATTTTCAAGGAAATTTATCAGTTTTTCACAGTTTTAATGATCAATTTCAAGCTCTAAAAGGCCAGAAATCCTCTGCAGGTGCCCTAATCTTCTGCAAATCCTTTTTCAACAGAGTTTTAGCCCATTTTGCAGTCAAAAAATTCAAAAAACCCCTGTTTTCTATTTTATACCATTTTTAAAGCCTCAAAACTTATTTGAGAAACCTAATTGAGCATAAAATCCAAAAAGACATTATATTTTGCTAAATTTGTCCAATCAATCCTTTGTTATAGTAAAATTACCTCTGCAAATAGTTTAAACTTGCAGAAGCCAATCAAAATGCCTAAAAAACAGTGTAAACAAGCCTGAAGGTTCTAAAACTCCTAAACCTACTCCTGCCATGACTCCAAATATTGCAATTGTAGTCAACCCATTACAACCCCCGGTTGTTGATATTGAGCATATTTCCCTAGATGATATTGACTACAAAATAGTTGATCCTATAGTTGAATTCAATCTGTTAGATATCCACAACTGGTGTTTTGAAAAATCTCTAAATGATCATGAAGAAGTTCATATTTGGGAATCCAATCTGCCCAAATATGTAGTCCCCCTGACTCACCCTTGTCAATAAATTATCAGATTATGCCACCGGTACTATATTCCTGAACAAAGAGCTCTTGTGAATGCAAATAAAGAGGTCCTATTTACCATCACTGCAAAGTCAATAAACCAAATGTTGCAGCTTCAACCAAACCCCCAAGCAATTCCTTTGTCTATTGAAGCCCTCACTAAGCTATACATTGGCTTAGACTTTCCCAAAAGGTTTATGATTTTTCAGGCTTTTATGCCCCTGCATGTTGAAATTCCCAAGTTAAACCCTCCATATTCAACTGCCAAGTTCCCTGAAGGTTCAAGGCATGTAATCTCCATGCTTTCCTTCATACTTGGGTATTTCACTGATGAGCATACTTATGAGTCTATCTTGGGATTTTTGTCCACCTTTTCTCCAGGTCAACCACCTTCAATTATATTTGACTATGTTGGTTTCATTGCTGATAGTATTCATTATCATTTGACTAATTTACAGCTGGAAGGAGTATTAAGATATACCTCCTATCTTTTCCACTTATTTCTATTCTTTCAATCATAGAGCTTTCCAGTTTCACTTAAAAAGTTGGATATATAAGGAAAACCTCTATCAGTTATCTTTTGGACATCTATACTCAGAAAAGAAGGCACACAATTCAATTATTCAGAGTTTGCAGAGTTGTTTTTACATCTATTGATCACCATCTTGACAAAAATAGAGCAGCCTAGAATCAGTAAGGAAATGAAGAAAATATTACAGCTATCAGAGCAGAGCAAAGTAAGTGATTGGTATTTGTATGATAAATTCACTGAAATCAGAATTTTTGGTTCTAACTTGTTGCCTTACAAGTTACCCAAGCATCCATCAATGAGGATCTTTGCCTTGGAATACATTAGGCAGATCCTAAATTCAGATTCAATTAATTTCATGGCAGCCAAAAAGAAGACCCAATTCAAACTCAAAAATCAAATTGGGCCTTTTATATGTAATCACAGAGATGCAGAAAAGGAAGCAGCAAGTCAACTATTGGAATATAAATTAGAATAAAGCTTCTCATGGAATTATGATCCACAAGGGATCTTAAGTAAACTAAGGGTAAAATGTAAATTGACACCCTTTATCCATGAGTCAAAGCCAGAAATAGAGAAGTTTGCTAATCAAATTGAGTGGGTTAAAAACACTTTAACAAAGGCAGTTAACCAAAGGAATACTAGTCATAATTTGGAAATTTCCAAACAACCAGAGACATCCACTAAGAGAATCAGAGAAGAAGGAGCTTATACTGCAGAGACTACAACAGAAAAAAGTTTAAGATCATTAACAACAAGAGGCCAAAACTGGATACAACAGCTAAAGGTAAAGTAACAATAGATGTTGAAGAAACACAACCCTTGAATACCAACACTGAACAACGAGAGACCAATGTAGCTACTGTAATGATCAGTGAGCCAAATCATAATCAAGAGCAACTGAATAATGAGCAGACACAGGTGATGGAAAGGCATCAAAGTATGGAGGCTTCTTCCTCACATTCAGCTGAGGGAAAATATTTAGATATTAAGGAGAAATACAAGCAAATCAAATTGAAGAATGAGGAAGTCAAAACTGAAATATATTCTCAGTTTTTGAAGCAAAAGCCAGGTAATCAAAACAGATTCCTATTAGAATTTGATTATTCAACTAAAAAATTGATTATGTCAATATTACAACCCACAGTACCAGTGCCAAAGACAGTTGCTGACTATAAAAAAGTGTATATGGAAGTAGCTACAGACAAAATCCATGAATTGGATCAGATTGAGTTTCATAGGCAAACCTCAGAGATGCTCTATTCCACGGTCACAACAAAAGCTATGAGTGCTCATAGGCTTCAAAATACCATCTCTAATATGCAAGATCAAATGAATATGGATAAAGCTTCATTATATGCAAAGGATCTAAGGATAAAGGCCTTAGAAGATTTAGTATTACAGGTAGGATATGATCCTACAAACATCAAAGCAGCAGAAGCATTGGTTAAAAAGAAAAATGAGGACATAGTTGCCTTGAGGAAACAACTCAAGCTTCCTCAAAGTGAGCATCCTCAGACAAAGGAAATTTTATAGGATCAAAAGGAAAAAGATGAAATGATGAGTTTGATACGTCAACTTATAGCTCAAATTAAGGAAATGGAAGTACAAATGGACCAACTTGTCCAAGAAAATGAGACAGTTAAAGAACCAGTGATTCCCACAGTCATCCTAGTCAAAATTGCAGTAGTGCTTTCAACTTTAGGAGAAAAGTTGGCACCCAAAGAGCCACTAGCCATTGCAGTGTCAGTGAATTATTCAACAACTTCAGTGACTGAATCCTCTACAACAGTGTTGCCACCTACAAATGAAAGCAGTCAACTAGTAAAAGAAATGGAAGAAATGTCCTTAAAGACCAATGAAATCAATAGATTGACAAATATAACTGAAAATCTTGAGAAGGCAAACAAATCAACTCAGATAGATGCTAAAATAGATGAGAAAAATGCCCACAGATTGAGTGAAGAGGTAAAGAAGCTCCAAAATTAATTAAATCTCAACGATCAGATATCATATATTAAAAATTACCTATGGAATAATGTAATTGAAGCCATCCATGATGTATGGCCTTCAATTCAGGTAATTTTCTAGCAGAGAGAGTTATTATTGGCAGCCCAAGCAGAGATCCAAAAGACACAAGCTGATTTAGCTGATAAACCAGAACATATTGTTAGGTTAATCAATTTCCTCAACAACAAGAATATACAGGAATTGAAAGAGCTAAAAATCGATGACAAGACAACAAATATCCTAGAAATTAGAAAAGTTACCACCGAAATAAATTTAATGAGACAGCTTGAAGAGAAATGTGAAGGAATGAATACTGCTATAACTAGATTCATGGTTAAATTCACCAATTTAAGGCAAAAGGCACTTCCTGATATCATGGTTATTAATGATAAGTTAATGCCTCAAAATGATTATGACAAGAAGATAAGAGAACATGCCAAGGAGCAGATGAACAAGCCAACAGGTCAAGGTATTCCCACAGGAAAAGTATGGTTAAAAAGTTTTGAAGATTTTTTTTATTTGTAGTATGAAATCAAGCACTTATTTGTCATCAAGCCCACATTTTCTAGGTACATCGAGGCTGATGAGAATTTTAGGAAACTCAAAAATATTCAAATTCCTAAAAATGAGGATTGGCAAGCATTGACTGATTTGCTATGAAGAATGAAAGACAAACAAATGAAGAAGAAAAAATATGTTTACTGTTTTCACTGTCAAAACATATTTTACAGCTGTAAAGAAATTTTACTGAAGTTAAAGAGTATCTGAAATGAAACAGTATCAGTGAGAAAGAGTATCAGTGAAGGCAAGTTAGATTAAAAAAATATCTAAAGAGACAGCGAAGAGGACACATGAGCAGCCAACTGCTTCTTATCTTAAAACAGTTTCTATTTATTTTGAATAAAATAGGACAACTTGCTAATTTGTTGAGCAGCTGTCACTATTATTGTTATAAGATATTTTATTTTCCTAAGTTAATTCCTAGAAGTCATCTAGGATATTTTTTCAAACATTATTTATAAGTACTTCACTCTTTTGAATTATTTTTGGTGTGGAATAAAATTGTTGGAGATTACTATAGATATTTTGTTGACTTGAAAGCTTTGGATTTCGATTTTGAGTAGCAGACTGGATCAACTATTTGGCATCATACTTCAGGATCCCTGTGATAAGCTATCTGGAGTGAAGTACTCTCTTAAACTTGTCATTGTTATCTTCTTTTGTTACATGCATACATCTATGTTTTAATTCTATATTTGAATGTATAACTAGGAGTATTACTACAGAACATGTTAATAGCACCATGTTTTTAACTAGTTATCATTTCTTTGTTTTCTTCTGATTTCTGGTGTAGGGAACCCTTAATTTCTCCCTCCCCGTTTGACCTTTATCTTCTACTTCCCTTTTTCGGATCTAAGGATTCTTAAGTGCCCTTTATCCCAATCATACCATCTCAAAAACCAATTTTCCAAGATCTCCAAGGGTTATCTATCTTTCCCTGGAGACATTTGACCTTTTAGGCCTTGATCCCAGTTATGTTAGCTTGAATTGGACTCCATAGCCCAATGGACAAGTAGATTTCCTTCTATCTACCCTCCAAGTGAAATTTTCCCACCAAATCCAACAAAACCAAACCAAAATTGCACTTTAATAACTAGCCTAATATTCATAAATTTAAACAAAGTTAAACTTGAAAGAGAGAGCCCTCTCTGAACCCTAGGAAGGCTAGATCCTAGAGTTTTAAGTAGGTTTATGGTTACCTCTAGTATTCTTTGACTAAAAATTAAAATCCCACAACTTAAGAATTTACTAGAGTGATAACAGAAGGTGGGTTTGACTTGTCATCTAAATGGTTGGGATCTTTCTATGGTCATGGATATTAGATGTCTCACTTTGATCTGATTATATAAGGATGGGTTTTTTTCGCCTTTGTGGTGTTTTTACCTTGGCTTGGATCCTTTATCTTGTGCTCATTATATTTATGTGAACTTATTGGTTATGTTTTGTTAATTATTTGATGAAAAGAACATGGTAAAAATTAATAAGAAGTCAACAACTTTCATGAGAAATTATCAAAGATGAGAAATCACCCTAGTTTCTTAAGCCTCCAAAGTTCTCAACAACATTAATCATAATACAAATTGCAAAAAATCTAATTTTTCTTATATTGTACACAATATTTAACAAGTAGAACATAAACCCAATTTCATAATTAAATGAATACCATTTAGAGATATCAACTTTGAATTAAAATAGGGCATATGTATATTGGCTGTAAGTTGGAAAAGGTGTGTCATACACATTGCTATCCTATAGTGGAGTGGGTAATAATCATTGAGTAGTAGCAGGGAATAAAAGCAAGGAATAAAGTTGAGTAGTGATAGGGAATAAATATAGATCACCGCCAGGAAAATAAAGCTAAGCAATATTAGTTGGTAAGTTAATTCTTCGTGAATTTTAGCATAGAGTATTGTAAGACCATAAATGGTTTATGTTTTGGTTATGCTTATTCATTGAATAGTAGTGTCGGAGGAAAATAAAGTGATTTTTAATTTTTTTCCTTAGGGGAAAACCATAACTTTCATTATATTAAATATTGATAATTACATGTTGTAGATGCTTCAATGAGCATATCTCAAAAAAGGTGATCATGTTTGACCACGTTGTCAACAAAAATATACATAAGCTATCTGCCTATCACTCCATCAATATATGATAACAAAAAACCAATTATCCTGAATTTTCATATGAGAGTTCATGTAGGTGTTGCATCCTGTGATTGGTGCTTAGAAAAGGGTATATGATAATACTGATAGTGGTCTGGCCCATTATGTTTTGTGATCATCCAAGTACCAAATACATGTTGTGCTACTTCCTTGGATAAACCCTCGAAAATTTGATTCCTTTCCCTCATAATGTGATGACAAAAAACATAATCAAAATTGTATTTTTATAAAATAACTTCGTCTAGTGGATTTTTGAGTGTGTGCACGTGACATGATGGCTGTTGATTGAACCAATTTATGATAATTTTAGAGTCACCAAAAATCTGTAATTACCGACACCCTTTTTCAATGGCAAATAGGAGGATTCTTAGACTGTTTAGTTCTGCATAATTATTTGTTCCCCTTCCTAATCCCATTTTCATTTTGAAAAAATGGTTATCATTTAAGTAAAGTACTGCACCACCACCACATCTACCTTGTTTTGATGATCCATCGAAATATGCCCATGGAAATGTATGATCAATATAATCGACAAGTGCATTTCATGGATGCTGATTTTGGTCATCATCGAGAATAAAATTATAAATAGAACTTATTTGGGCATCGATAAGATCCCAATGCTTGAAATAATATTGGAAAATTTTTTTATTCCTACCTAACCAGATGCCCCAACAAACTAACAAAGGGAGATTTATGAGTTTTGGAGGCTGAGCCGCGTCCCATCATGTCATCCAAGCTTTACTGAGAGTGTCTCCCTACCATATTTTATGAATTTCCAATGCCTGATATAATAGATTCCAGATTTGCGCAAGGAAAGGACAATGTAAAAATAAGTGGTTTATGGTCTCCTCATTGTTCCGGCACATCACACACCAAGATGGACACTGAAAGGATCTTCGCTTCAAATTGTCACCAGTCGAAGCCTTATTTTCCAACAAACCCCACATAAATAGTTTATATTTTGTCGGGCTTTTTAATTTCCATAATTTTCTCCACCACCAGGAATAATCTTTAGGTTCATGATCTGCGTATATAACTTTATAACCTTCTTTTGGAGAATATATTCCACATGGAGAATGAGTCTAGATGAGTTCATCCTCTCAATCAAGAATTTTAATATGAGATGCACATAGGGAATTTGTGTAATGGAGCCATACTTGATGCCATTGAGCTGGAAGCTGAAGCTCTTACAAATTGAGTTTTACTTACTATTATGGTGCCAAATTTTCACTAAAATCCTTATGCTAATATTGAATACTCTTTTTGAAACTGAAAATATTTTGTAATATATTGTAACCATTTAGTTGTTGAATAATACATTGAGTGTGGTCCAGAGTATGTGGTTTTTCTCCCTTAATGGTTTTCCCTTGAAATCATTGTAAAATGGTTGTATGTTTTTGTGTTGTTTATTAATGCAACTGTGTTTTTTCACATTCTTCTCTCATTGACTAGCATGGTGTGTGGTTTTTCTCCCTTAAGGGTTTTCCCCTAAAATCATTGTATAATGGTTGTATGTTTTTGTGTTGTTTATTAATGCAACTATGTTTTTTCACATTCTTCTCTCATTGACTAGCATGGAAAGCATATTATGCACCTTAATTTCCTTTCATTTGGTATAAAAACTTGATCATCTTAGATCCAAGGTGTTAGGGACAAGGTTTTTTTTTTATCTAATCTTTGTTTGAGTTGGAGCTTTGCAAAAGGAAATCTTTTTGCGCTCAGAGTCGCTTTACAACCAAGTATAGGGGAGATGTATAGCTATAATGTAAGAAAGTATATAAACATTTTTACATATCGAATATTCCATTTTTAAAAAAGTAAATGATTTGTAAACATTTATATATGGGCTTAATTAAATAATAATAAAAAGGTTAAAAGTATTATAGAGCTGGGGAGAGTTGTAGTGTCCATGAAAAGTTAAAAAATAATAAAATTCAATTTTCTATATTGTAATTTTTTATAATTAATAAAATTATAAATAATGTTTTAGATAAAATAAAATAATAATATACATATCATATTAAAACATATAGCACTTAAGTAGTAGCTATAAGTTAAGATCCATTTTACCTTATGAATTAAAATATGATTTTGTAACCAAGAGACTCTTTCCAATATGGAAGAGATGTTGTAATGTCATGTTATGTATGTTATCTAAATATTTTGACTTGGTCAAATTACAAAAAAAAAACATTATTAATTATAATTATTAATTAAAACATTTTGACTAAGTGAAATTACATAATAATTTAATAATAATAATAATAATAATCAAATAAAATAAATTACAATAATTAATAATTATAATTACTAATTATTAATAATTAAACCAACCTAGATCTATCTTAACTCCAAATCTATCAAGCTCTGAGAGGGATCGACGAGATGCAAGACTTTCCTCAAGTTTTTTTTATCTGATCTTCATTTGAGTTGTTGGAAAATGAATAGCACACTTAGATTAGAGTTGGAGAAATTTAATGCCACTAACATTGAGTTGTGGATATTCTCGTATCTCATTATCTATACTTTCCAATATATAGAACCAAACTCGTTGGTATGAAAGATAAATAGTGGGTGGCATTGAAGAGAAAGATGAGAATCCTTATGCGGTTATGTTTGGCCACTTTGGTATAATTTGAAATTTTATAAAGAAAAAACCATAGTAATTTTTTGGAACAATCGGAGGGATTTCTATCGAGCTAAATCCTTTATTAATATTTATTTTTGCAAAGAAACCCATTTGCTTTGAGAATGCATGTTGGTGATTCTATGGTTGAGCACTTTAATGCATTTAATACTATTTTGATTCAATTGATCTCAATTGGAGTGAAGATGGATGAGGAGGATATGTTGGAAACTTAATCCATAAGGGTTATGGTCTTTCATATTATTCATTTGAGGAAGAATGTGAAAAGTATACGGTGAATATGAATTTCCTTCGTGAGCACAAAAGACCTTAGAACAATAATCAAAAGGTCATAAATGGTTTAGTTATATCTATATCATATTAATGAAACATATTCCAAACTTCTCAAATTATTGTATGCCTAAAAGTGGTATCAAAGTAGGTCTCACTCATAATCACAGCTCTACCTTTTTTAGTCTATTAGATCTATGCTTCTTTGGTTTGGCATTTCCTCATCTAGCATTTTTCCCTTGCTTGTTGTTTCTAATCAACTTGAATGCTCCTTCCACATAGTGTTTCCATTATCTACATTGAAGAAACCCCAGATTCATCTAACAATTATCTCACCATGTGCTTCATTCTTGGATTCACAACTGGTCATTTCTCTTGTCAACTAAACCTCATTAACATTATGGATGCAACCCTCTACAAAGACTCAAACCCCGCCAAACATAGTATAAACAAGAGTTTTATCAAAAGACTTTATCTATAACTGAGTTCATATGTTGCAATCCATTGATGTATTGCAGTTTCACATTTATTAATGCCATAATTTCTCATTAATCTTATTCTGATCTATAATTGCAACCAAATTTAACCTTTCAACTTCAACATGGACATGGATAGCAACATCAATACTAAAAAGAGTGATATTCTTGAATACAAACCCAACAACTATGATGATGAGTGGTCTATTGTATCCACTATCTTACACAATGGAAAATTGGTCATCCTTTATGAAAGATTGCCAAAGAAAAAATGCAAAGAGTTGAATTTGGTAGATTTGAAAAGTACAGAGGATATGTATGTAAAATTCCATTGCCGCTCCATGAAGCTTGAGGATAAAGAGTGTAGAAAATTGATGCCAATGTGGCCCATTTGGGTCACTTACTCACCACCAACTAACCATGTATTTTATACTCAAGACCGATCCAATTCCTTGACTCTTTTAAGGAATCTTGTGCTTATCCTGGGATATGAATGTCCTAGTTACAAAACCCTCTCATGTAGGCACTCTAATGTTGCCCTACCAAAGCACCTAGGGGAGTATTCCATTGGTCACATTCACTTTGATATTCAGGAAAATAAAATTTTCAATGAATTACAAGGGGGCATAAAGATAAGAAGGGCATGAAGATTAAGAGCCCAAAAAATCATTCAATTTAGTGTTTAGGAAGAAGCAACAACATCAGCTCGAAAACATGGATGACTTGGGTGTCCACACAAGTGGAGAGATTTATCTTATCTTAGGGAAATTTTAGCAACATGATCCCTTATGTTTGAAAGGATGTTCATGAAATATTTTAAAGTTAAAGAATCATCAAAAAATAAACATTGAGGACATCACTTTAGAAGCTCGCATGGTTTTTTCATGCTACATGTATGGAAGCATCAAATATGATGACTTTCAAGATTATAGTATAGCATTGCACAAAGCTAAATTTGGAGACAATGTGCTATTGGAATTGTTTGAAATTAATTTTTTTAAGTTTAAAGGCATGGACATCACAATAGATCAATTCAACTCGAGTATAAAAATAATGGTAACTTGCAAATAGTTTTTTTGTAACTTTTCTAGTTAAATCACATTATAAATAGATGCATTTTTTATAGAAGCTGACATACTCATTGAGTTGGCCACATAGAGGATCAATGTTTTGATATTCATTAGTGTAAATATTATGGAAAGCATACTCATACTTCAAACATATTAGCAATTTATAGTTAGGCTTCAGTTTTTTAATTCCAATCAATTGAACATGAAAAAGCGAGCCTGAACCACAGCCATAACTAGAGACTCAAGCTAGAGCAGAGCTATAATTAGAGCCATGAGAATGATTCAATTTATTGTCTTAATTAAACCACCATTTAGTAGAATACTTTGAGTTTCTACTAGACATATATTTTTGGTCATCTTCAAATGACCATTTGAGATAATTTCCAATCAACAAAAGACATCAACTTCTAACCAATTAGGAAATGTTTTGAGAACTGTTGAGCCTTAAGGCCAAGTTCTAGAGTTTGCGGGTATCTTCAAATCACCATTTGTGAGCACTTTCAACTAGCCAAAAGGCATCAACTTCTAGCCAAATTAGGAAATGTTTTAGGAACTGTTGAGCCTTAGAGTTGATTTCCAAAGTTCATGGTTTTCCTTAAACCATCATTTAGTATAAGACATCAATTTCTGTGAACTATTTGATTTGTGATCATCCCAAAACCACCAAATTAAGAAATCGCATTTAGCCATCAACAACTAACCACTTCCATATTTTAGAGCTCTTCTTGGACTCACATACACCCCTTCAAATAAAGGGGGGGCATGTTGATTTTTGTGTAGCATCAGGAGGTATTCCCACATACTAAGAGTGTTGAAAAGTAGTGAGTGAAGGTATTCTTTGATTTTTTCCTTAGTCAAAGAAACCATAAGAAGTCCTTCCTTAGTGTGAGAAAGTTCCTATAAGTTAGGATGGATTCCTAAAATTTAGGATGAGTTCCTAAAAATTAGGATGAGTGCATGAATAAATTTAACTGATGTGAATAGTTGGAGGCTTAGTTGTTTGTCTCTGTAATATTCCCAAATGGGGAAGCAGCAATATATGAACATAAAACTGGAAATAGCAGTGAATAAAATTACACCAAAATGTTTGAAAACCATGAAGCCATTTTATTATGTAAATCAGCAGCAAATAAGTATAATACAACTCAAATAATCAAGGAAAACAAGCCTCCCATGAATACATATGCCAAATATGAAATGTTGCTTATAGAAGAATGCTCATGAACATGTGCAACGTAGTCTTAGATGGTACACTGCTACTGGAAATGTACAATAGTATAGATCTGCAAATGTATGGCTCAAAAAGTGTCGGAAGTAAAGATCTAAGCTCCCAAATACATTTTCAAGACAATCCAGAAAGGATTTCCTGAAATATGCAAAAGTGAAAAAAATGCCGAAGTGCAACCCTAGGGCTGAGGAGCAGCTGCAACTCAAGAACTGGATGGAGATGGCTGAAGATGATGCATAAGATGAATAGACCTCCTCCAATGGATCTTCCAAGTGAAAGGCTGATCATAACACTAAATATATCACCCTCCGATCAACATTGCAACCCCTCACTGCAAATACTCATTGAAATAATGCAGTCAAAGAGAGGTATTGCACTGTAGGTGATGGAAAATATGTTGGACAAGTGCGAAGATGTGAAATCAGCTCCAGAATCTTCCCCACTGATCTCCCAAAGGAAAGATAGCTTCCTCCTCTGAAAAACTAGCTCCGGAAGTGGTGTTATCAACCCTCCACTGCAACACCCTACAACCCAACCCAGCTCTAAACAGAAACTGCGTTGTAGCTAAAGGAGGTAGCTTGGCCTCAAGCCTGAATCTGGAGAAATGTAGTTCAAAGCTCCCTCAAGAGGCCTCTCAAGAAAGGAGATGTAATTCCTAAACAGGAATACCTTGTGCTAAGTGTTAGCCACCTATAAAATTTGTTATAGAAAAAGGTGGCTAAGACTTTTTGAGCCTTCAAGGAACAAATTTTATTGCTAAAAAATTGTTGGCTCTTGAAGACTTTTGAAGGCCTCATGCCTCTATCCAAATTCTTCATTTCTGTTCCCATTTTATACTCAGAAATTCTGCTGAATTCATAAGGAGAAACTGCTGAAAAACCATCATTTTTCCCCCTTCTCCCACTCAAAACTAACCTTCATTTTCTCCCCTTTTTTCTCCATAAAACTCCTTTGTTTTCATAATTTCTCTTCTTCCATTCATGAAAATCATCTCTACAAGGTTAAAAACTGACTTTTTAACCTTATCGAAACCCCCAAATCCATTTGAAAACCTTGAAAAATTCATAAAAACAAGTTTTTTATTTTTGACTTAAGCCCCCTTGGGCTAAGTCCTAACCACTTCCCCACCATATGCTTTGGGGTTGGAACCACGTGCTAACCCGTTTTTGGCGCTTATCGCATCGCAAATGTACAAGTGTGCATGTCTTTGTGCCATTACAAAACTCCGATTGCGATTAGCCTTTGTATATAAAAACCCCCGATCGTATTGTCGTTTCCATATAATCCATTCCCGATCTGTTTTTCTTTTGTAAAGTCTTAAAACCCACTTTTCCAAAGTTTAAACTAAAAAACCAAAGTCAAGTGTTGAATATTTAAAATGGGTAGATTGAAATACCGATCGCGCAATCACAATCGAAGAAATCCAATGGGTTGATCGAAAATACCGCATCAAAATGTTCCGATGCAATTGAGTCCCTGTATATATCAACTCCGCCCCCAGCCTCCTTACTTCATATAGCCTGTGCCCAGGACCGAGAGTTAAAGGTCCCAAGGTGCTTATCGCAGCGGGGAAATTCAATGGGTAGATTGAAAGACCGGGCCCGAAGTTCTGATTGCAATTAGGCCCTTTGTTTTATATACGCCCCGGGCATATAACATTTCATAAAGTCCAAAGGCCCCGCAGTCGGGCGCCTATCCACTTTATATATTTATCCCGCCCCGATCCATAAAAACCTTTTGTTTTACTTAAAAACTTTGGGTTTTATACATTATAAAAGGGTTTTCCCTCGGTTCATCTCCACCGTTGATTGTTGACCGATCAAACGACTGGCGCTCAATCGCATCGCATTTCTTAAATCGATGCGTTATATTTCCTCCCTTGATTGGCCAGTCCCCCCGATTCATTTTTCACCGTTGATCTCGTCCTTAGATCAATGACCATCGCTTAATCGCCTCGGCCCTTTCAATCGCGCAATCGCATTGGAGTTTTTTCATCGCACCCCTTTTTTCCTCACGCCGATTGCGATCCCCCGATTAGATCTAGACCGTCCATGTGTCTAGATCGAACAGCCACGCTCCTCCCTGCAGCCTTCTAAGCAGTTTAACCCAAAAACGCAGGATTTTCTAATATGTTGTGTTTTCGCAGGTGTTTCAATGGTTTTTTCATTATAAATGAAGAAAAGCCGAGGGTTGAGAATGACGATTCTCATGCCCTTGATTTATTAAAGAGAAGCCATCCACGGGTCGGATTCAACGTTTTATTAATGCTTCAGGGGCATTGATGCCTTTAAAGGACCTGCACGGCCCTGCAGATCGACAAGACACTGTTTTATTAAAAACACAGTTAAAAGAGTATCAGTTTCGAAGACATAACACAACAGAATGAAGATTGAAGACAAATTTTGGAATTACGGCTAAGAATGCTTATCAAAATCCTAATTCCCAGAATTAAAATGCAATTAAAAAGAAATCATAAGTGTTTAAACAGGCAGGCACCCCTCCACCGCCACATTTGAGGCGAATTGATTCCTCAACTATCATAAATGCCACCTGTTGCCTCAAAGCATTCAAACAGAGGCTGAACTTATTGCAGAATCATATATTTTGCCTCAGCGCAGCCAGGGAGTTACTTCTGCAAGGAAATAAATGCAGAAATATTTGCAGAGTTACTCCAAACATTTACGCAGAGCCTCAAAGTCAAATAAAGCTCCCACCGAGCTTTGATATTAATTGTAAAATAATTAATACAGTGAACCACCTGTAAACTTCTTCATCGAGCCCCTCAAAAGGCCCAGAAGTCTTGAATCTGTATTAATTTCCTTGAGAGATCTTTTATCAGATCTCACCTCCTCATCCTTCTATAAATACTTCTGTAGAAGATTAGAAACTATTGGTTGTAGAACTTTGAAATACATCTGAGCTTAAACTTTCTGACTGTAAATAGTGTTCACTGGCCCTTTGAGCTCTGTTTGTGTTAGTTTTGTTAGGCTGGATAGTGAAGATGATTGTTGAACTGAAACATTGGATCTAAGTACTGTAACTGGTTTGACATCAATAAACAAGTTGTTTCTTGGGATCCTGGTCTATATCACTGGTGAAGTGCCCCTTCTTTGTTATTTTTTTCCTTTATGTATGTCATATTGTTCACTATTCTCTGATAAAGAACAACATTTATAGAGTTAGGACCTGTTGTACATCAGTAACCTTCTCTGACTGAAAAGCTTTATCTCAATGTTTTCCTCAAAATTGTTTATTCTAGAATGATTTAATACAGTTAAGCAATTAGGAATGCTGGAGTTCCCTCGTCCTACTGTTTGCCTTAAACATTTTTCTCGAAAGTTATTTTCCTTATTTTCTTATTAAAGTTAGACTAGAAAGTGATGGTTTGCCCTGTTTCTAGCTTCTATTCTCCAAAGGCAGATTCTGAAAGTTTCCCTTGGTGTTAACTGAAAGCAGACTAGGTTTAAAAGTACTTTATCTGATCTTAAGTTTATACTCTGTCTTCTCTTATATGTTTTCATACTTTCTGAAGGTAATTATGTGAATCACTGGATTGTTTGTCAATTAAGCTGCTTTAATCCAAACTTTCCCAAGAAGTCAATGGTTAGCCCTGCACTTGGTTTGTTTTAAACAGTTACTTAAGAGGATTTTCTTGTTTGGACTGACTATAAATCCCTTGTGAAATTATTATCAGTTTCCACCCCTCCAACACTTTATTGTTCCCATTCCATCATTTAAATCTCAATAATCTTGTGGTGTAGATGACTTGCCCCGTAGATCACTTTTGATGTTGTTGTTCAATTAAAGCCCTGTTATGACCCCATAGCCCAATGGACTAAAAAACAGCGTTATATCTATCTTTTTAGCCTAGTTTTTCTATCCACTTGCAACTTCTCACCTTTGAAACTCTTTGCAGTTAGGACTTTCCACCTCAAACAATATTCATGCTCAACCATCCAAAAAACAAACAAAACCATTGGTCTTCATAACTAGCCTAATATCATTACCCCAAATTTCAAAGACAAATCCATCTTTGTACATATTGGAGAGATCCCTCTTCGGATTCAGGAGGGCTAGATCCTAGAAACCCAAAGTTGGTTGAAACGATGTTGGTTCTGTGATCGGACTTTGCCAATATTGCTGATTACAGATTCCTAACATTTCTGGCGTCTCCACTGGGGAATCAGTTGAATTTTCACCTTAGGTTCCCTTAAAAAACTTCATAAAACTTGTGATTAAAAAGAAGCCTATTCAAGCACTACCAAGAAATGGTAATCAAGATGAAACTTGTTTTGAATTAGTGACAAACTAGGTAAAACCTAAGATTCTCTTAAGACTTTATCTAACCTTGAAAGGTCAGCTGGCTTAGCCATAAGAGTAAACTGTCTTTGTCCCATAACTGTAGCTAAGTTTTGAAACAGAGTTAGAATATTCTTAAAAACCATACAACTGAAAAATAACTTGGAAAAACCTAAAAATATTTCAGATTGGTATTCAATGAACATGGTGGTGGACCATAAGACCTTTTACCTCTGAAAAGAGCTAAAAACTTCCACTTGGAGACTCCACAATCCAGAACAGACCTTAAGACTCCACTAGGAAGAACCCTTATCATCATAATATCATTCAAACTTAGTCAGAAGACTGTAGGATTAAAATTATAAAACAAACTAGTTAATCTTTCAAAGATTGTCATACTTGGTTGAACTTTCCCTGTTTATGTGGGTCTGAAAAGCACAACATAGTGGCTCCTAGAAAGATTCACACTAGAGCATATCCTGACCCTGATCCACCTAAAGTAGTTGATAACCCAGAAAGTATCCTTAGGAAGTCTCCTAAGATTAAATTATCATCTGTTTTCAGATCACCCTTGAGAGCTAATTTAGTTCCTGAAAATATTTCAGCTCTACAACAATCTCAAGTTGACTTAGTAAATCCATTTAGAACTAGGTCTCTTGGTGATTTAGATCAGTTAGACTCTGAGTCTTCACTATCATCTCCTGAAACAAGTGAACCTCTTGGTAGCAGAGAAACAACACCTCCTGATTTACATTTCCTTCACAACTTAGGTGTCTCTCATCCAAGATCAGCTCAACAATCTATTCCTGGTCCATCCACTTCTACTCACCCTACATCCACTGTTCAAACCACTCCACTTCAGCCCACTTTTCCTGTTGTTAATCCACTCCCATTGAATCCACCCCCACCACATATCATGGCAGCATGGTATGTTCCCCTAGTCCTTCCTGCACCATTAGTCAATCTTCCACAGGACTATCAATCCAAAATTCCATTGTATGATGCTAGAAATGCTACAACTGCATCACAACATGTGGATAAGATGAATGAATACTTTGACAGAAATGAAATTGATGATGATTTTGTCAAGCTTAGGTTATTTTCTTAGAGCTTAGGGGGAGAAGCAAGAAAATGGTTCAAAGGCCTAGCTCCCCATAGTATTAATGATCTCCAAGCCTTCCATCAAACATTCTTAAACAAATGGGAAGTAAAGAAAAACCCTCTTCAAGTCCTTTCTGATTACAAGAACCTCCATAGAAACGTTGGGGAAAGTGTGCAAGCTTACTGCACTAGATTCAATAGTGTGTATAATGCACTTTCACTAGAACTAAAACCTCTACAGGGCTCAGCTTTAAACAATTTTCCTGAAGGGTTTGACTCTGACATGACCTATCAGCTGAGAGAGAGAGATTTTGCAACTCTTGAAGATATGCAAAAAGGTGCTCTTTTTGTGGAAGTCAACTTAATGGAGAAGAGAGCTAGAATGAAAACTGAAAAGAGAGCATCTTTTAGAGAGGAGTCCACACCTTCTACTTCCAACTCAAAGATGGAGAGAATGATGGAAGAAATGATGAAAGAGATGAGCATAATTAAGAGAGCACAAGCAAGCCAAAACCAAACTGCTCCCCAAAATAGAAATCAGAACCAGAATCAAAATTTTAGAAGGAACCAAACTCCAAACAGACCTAGGGAAGATGATCAGCAGATCACTCCTCCCTTTCATCAAAACTATGTAAGTGAGGTTGAGGAAACAAATGAAATAGCAGAGGAGGATGATATCAACATGTTGGGGGTAGATAATGATGACTTTGAGATTCATTATGATAAAAAACAAGGTCTATACACACCTTATGATGACAAAAGAGATGATGATGAAAATTGTTATCAAGACATGGAAAATGTCATCATAGAGTCTCAAAGAGAATATGACCTTAGAAGCAAAACTAGTCAAGAAACCCCCAACAACAAAACCTTTAACAAATCTTCACCAAGCAGCACTACAACCAAGCCTAAAATTGTCAAACAAAAGGATAAAACAGTGGCTGTAAATTCTGATAAAGGTAAAGAGAAAGGAACTCAAAATAATGAAAATCAGAGTGCAGACCTTAGTAGTACTAACACTTCAGCTAGTACTCCTGTGAAAACAACTGTGTCAAGTGTAAATAAAACAAATCAGCAATCTGATATTGCTGATAAAGTGACAGCTAATAAGGCTGAAACGAGCACTTCAAAGAACCAATTTCCCTTCAACCTTGAATAAGAAATTTCAAAGATCAAAATCTTTGTTCCCTTGACTGAGTTAGCTGCCCAACATGTATATAGAACCCAAATTTTGAAGGCTTTAAATATAGAAGAGAACAATGATACATTCAATCTCAATGATGACCAGCCAGAGCTTATTTTCGGTCCAAAGATTGAAGATAGATATCAAGAGGGACCTGTTGACAAAATTTTGCACAACGCTATGCATGATTCTGGGGCTTCTCATAATTTAATTCCAAAAGCCGTAATGGAGAGCCTTGGTCTAGAAATCACCATACCTTACAAAGATCTCTACTCCTTTGACTCAAGCAGAGTAAAATGTTTAGGATTAATCAAAGACCTCTGTGTTAACTTAGCCCAGATTCCAGCAAAATGTTTAGTCATGGATATTGTTTTGGCTTATGTGCCCCCAAAATATGGAATGTTATTATCAAGATCTTGGGGGGTTAAGTTACAATGGACTATGCAAATGGACATGACCTATGCGACTATCCTTGTTTTCAATCAGAATAGAAGACTCTACAGGGAGTCTCATATGAAATTCACTGTAACAAGTCAAGAAAGACCACAAAACTCTCCCATGTATTCTGCAACTACAGGCCTTCATTCTTTTATTATGTTTAATTATGAAACACTTGGTGAACAAGTCACTTTAACGGAATTAGCGGCCGACAGAGAGGAAGAGGAACATAACGCTGAAAGGTTAGACAATTTGCTGCGTTTGAAAACATTAGCAAACCAAGTAAAGGTCTTGAACTACAGCCCATGCGTCCTTTTCTTTTAAACCTGGACACTAAAGAAAATGACCCTCAAATAAACGCAAATCCTGGGGAATCAAAACACATTCAACTAAGCACTGATACTCAAGAACAATCAGAAAGCACGTTAGCTGAAGAGAACAGTAACCAGGATGAAACTAAGAATAGTCCTCTGTGTAGTATGTACTTTGACGGGTCCTGCACTAGAACTAACGCTGGTGCAGGTGTCTGGATTTCTAACACTGAAAATGACCACACAGAATGTATTTCCTGTAGATTAAACTTTCAATGTTCCAATAATATAGAGGAATATGAATCCCTTCTCCTAGGCTTACGTTTGTTGAAAAATATAGGAGCCAAAATAATTAAAGTTCATGGGGATTCAGAGTTAGTTATTAGGCAGGTCAATAGGGAGTATAACGCAAATCATCCCAGACTCAGGGCCTACCGAAACGATGTCATGGACCTTTTGAAAACATTCGAGGAGTCCAAACTATTTTTTGTCCCAAGAAAAATAAATATCGCGGCCCACAATTTAGCCTTTGCGGCCAGAACATGCTTAACGCCATATAGCACCAAAGACTGCATGACTCAGATAAAATTTAGACCAGCTGTGGCTGATAATGAGAAGTATTGGTAGGTGTTTGAAAATGACAAACAAATAGAAGACTTCATGCAATTCAGAAATGAATTCGAACTAAACGGTTCGGACTCAGACTATGAAACAGATTGCAAGGAAGAAAATTTTCTTGATGAAGAAGAACCATCACCTAAACTTGCTAATATAAACCTGTTATCTAGAAAACTTGAAAGCGAAACGGAAATGAATGAAGAGTTCGAAACAGAGGAGTTAGAAAATCTTCACTCTAAAGATGAAAGTTTGCCTAAAGGTCTAGCCCCTTTAGAAGAGTTGTTTGATTTTAACGATGTGGCGAATAAACCAAAACTGGAACCTATAGAGACCGAAGTGGAAGAGTGTAATATTGGCAGCAAACTTAAGCCGAAACTAATTAAACTGTCCAAAACTTTACCGGCTCACATTAAACTTAAATATATTGAGCTGTTTAAAGAGTTCTCTGATGTTTTTGCATGGAGTTACGAAGATCTTAAATCCTATGACACTGAAACAATACAGCACAAAATTCCCCTCAAAGAAAACCAAAAACCTTTCAAATAGAAATTGCGTAGAATAAACCCATTGCAGTTACCATTGGTTCAGAAAGAGATCATAAAAATGTATGATGTTGGTAGTATTGTCCCTATTAGATATTCTGAATGGGTATTTAATCTGGTGTCTATTAGGAAGAAAACTAGAGAAATCAGGTTTTGTATAGACTTTAAAGACTTAAACAAAGCTTCATTAAAAGACAACTACCCTTTACCCAAGATGGATCATATTTTACAAAGGGTGGTAGGGTCTAAAATAATTTCTTTGCTTGATGGTTATTCAGGGTACAATCAGATTTTAGTCCACCCTGCTGATCAATTAAAGACAGCCTTTACTACACCATGGGGCACTTTCATGTATGTGAAGATGCCTTTTGGTCTAATGAATGTTGGAGCAACTTTTCAAAGAGCCATGGACATAGCATTCTCGGAGGAACTGGGCTTCTTCATCATTATCTATCTTGATGATGTTACTGTGTTTTCAAAAATAGATGAAGAGCACTTAGAACATTTAAGAAAGGTTTTCGAGAAGTGCAGAAAGTTTGGGATATCTTTAAACCCTAAGAAGACACTATTTGGTCTCCAAGAAGGTAAACTTCTTGGGCACATTAT
Organism: Pinus albicaulis; assembly: GCA_034641835.2. NCBI lineage: Eukaryota > Viridiplantae > Streptophyta > Pinopsida > Pinales > Pinaceae > Pinus > Pinus albicaulis. The sequence continues at coordinate 888,366,405 of CM076574.1, forward strand.
TTCGGAAGAGGGTATAAAGATAGATCCAAAGAGGATTGAGGCCATATTGCAAATCTCTCATCCTCGAAACATTAAAGAGTTGCAGTCTTTCATCGGAAAGATTAACTTTTTGAGAAGGTTCATCCCCAACTTGGCTGAGCTCCTTAGGAATATCACAAACATGTTAAAGAAGGAGCAAGGGGTAAAATGGACTTTGGAAGCAAAGAAGTCCTTTGAACTGGTGAAACAAGCGTTAACCAAAACACCGGTTCTTATAAGTCCTGATTTTTCAAAAGATTTTTATATTTTTTCATTTGCATCAGAACATACCATAGCTGTTGTCCTTCTATAGAAAAATCCACAAGGACAAGAGCAGCCTATTGCATTCTTTAGTAAGGCATTGAGGGATGCCCCTTTGAAGTATAACATTATGGAGAAGCAAGCTTTTTCTTTGGTTAAAGCTTTGAAAGATTTCAGGGTGTACATCCTTCACTCACACATCATTGCCTTCGTCCCAAATTCAGTTGTTAAAGACATTATAACATAGGACCCAGATGGTAAGAGAGGTAAGTGGATTTCTATTATTCTTGAATATGATTTAGAGATAAAACCCACTAAACTCATCAAAGGCCAAGGTCTAGCTAGATTGATGGTTGAATCCAATTTTGAAGTTCTTGATATTAATATGATTGATGCTTTGGATGACCAAGAAGAATTCTCAACTCCTATAGTTGAAGATCATTTTATGAATTCTCCTTGGTATGCTGATATTATTTATGTTTTGCTTAAATTGAATACACCTCCTGGTTTGACAAAAACAAAGGCAAGGTTCCTAAAGTTAAAAGCTGTAAACTATTGCATTATAGATATATGTCTTTATTGGAAAAATGCAAGTGGTGTATTGCTTAAATGTTTTCCTGAGTTTGATGTAGAGAAGGTTAAAAATTAGTTTCATGAAGGAGAGTGTGGAGGTCATTTGTACTGGAAGACAACAGCCAACAAAATTTTGAGGGCTAGTTTCTATTGGCCTACTCTTTTCCATGATGTGCACAAAATGATCATAGCCTGTCATAAGTGTCAACTTTTTGAAGGCAAAAGAAAACTATTACCTCTACCTCTGCATCCAATCACTGTTGAAGCCCCTTTTCAACAGTGGGGAATTGACTTCATAGGAGAAATCCATCCCCCATCTTCTGCCCAACATAGGTGGATTCTCACTGCCACAGACTATTTCACTAAGTGGATAGAAGCCATACCTTGTAGGCAGGCCAATGATTCAGTTATCATAAAATTTATGGAGACTAATATTCTCTCCAGATTTGGTTGTCCTACCAAGATCATCACCGATAATGCAGCAGCATTTGGATCAAAGAAGATGGTTGAGTTCTGTCATAGATATCACATAACATTGGGGCATTCCACAGCCTATTACCCTCAAGGTAATGGACTTGCAGAATCCTCAAACAAAAGATTAGTGAACATAATCAAGAAACTGTTGGAGGACAATAAGAAGTCTTGGCACACAAAGCTGGTTCATGCACTTTGGGCTGACAGATTGACTTTGAAGAAATCTATTGGTATGTCACCTTTCCAGCTTGTGTATGGTACTGATGCAATTTTTCCAAACATTCTTGGTGTACCAGTGATGAATTTGATTCAAGAGTTGCAAATTGAAGAAAATGACATGGTCAGAAGAATAAATTAGACCATTCATCTTTAGGAAACCAGAGAGGAGGTGTATAAAAAAGCATTACAGAAACAGTACAGCATTAAAAAGTTTTTTGACAGAAGAACAAAGGCCAGCAATTTCAAGATTGGGGACAAAGTTTTAAAATGGGATTCAAGAAGGGAAGAAAAGGGCAAGCATGGAAAATTTGACAACTTATGGCTTGGCCCTTTCTCGATTCATTCAGCTGCTGGTAACAATGCATTTTTCTTGCAGGAGTTGAATGGAGCTGAATTTTTTGGGGGTCCTGTCAATGGCAGGATGCTTAAGCATTACTTCTCTTGATCAATGCTATGTTTTGAAGCCTTTTTTTTATTATCTTTTTTCATTATAAATATCTCATCCATCATTGCATTCAAAGTTAGGAAAATAAAAAATACAAAAACAATAGAAAAGAGAAAAGAGGGCAGATTGTGAAAAACAAGAAGGTATAGCCCCATACCAAAAAAGAGAAACAAATTCTGAAAGTGTGCAAGCTTAAATGCCACTCCTGAATAACACACTTCTAGTTAGTCAAATAACCTAAACTTGACTAATTAGATTTAAATTTTCCGCTGATAGGATAGCGAATTTGATTTTCCAAACTGTTTAATATTGGCTTAATCAGTAGATAGATTAGGACAAAAATTAAAGGTTCAAACATGTTCAAAATCTGAACCTAAGGTTTCAAAAAGAAAATGACTCAAATCTGTTTTATTTTTTCTGAGTCAAGAAGATGTAAAAATCTGGTTCTAATTAACTTAAAATCTGAACCAGAGAAAAAGAAAGAACAACTCAAACAAAGTCAAAACAGAGCTGTGAAAAGAGATGAAGGAAGTGCTTTAAATTTTCAGATCCTAAGCCTTCTATTTTGATTTAATTTTCCTGCAAAAATAAATGTCTATGTGCAGCTTGTTTTTATGCCATAGATCACAGCAAAGTCAAACAGCTTAATCTTGGCTCGGTTGTTTTTAAATTTCTGTTGTAGAATTTAGAGAATAAAATGTGTTGGACAGTTCAATCCCAACAGATGGTAGATTAGGTAGAGAATTTTATGGACTTAACTGTTTAATCTGAGTCCATGGAGAAATAAGGAGTAGAAATAGATTAGATTTCCTGTTTTCAAAAGAATAAAATGTTGTCAAGAGTTTTCCAATCCAAGTGCACTCTAAGGAAGAAAAAATGTTAGATCAGTATGGTTGGGTAAGTCGAAAGCTTGTAGATGAAAATCCATTGTTTTCATGGCTGCTAATATGTTTTCAGAGAAAAATCATCCCAACAAAGGAAGGGCAGCCCAATGGATCGGGCACAGGTCAGCCTCCCAGAGAACAATGGATGAGGCAACTGATCAGCCTCCCAGAGAATGCAAGTCTGAAGTTCTTGATGCCTTCAAGAAAGCACCATCCCCAAGTGGAGCCACTGTTAGCCACCTATAAAATTTGTTATAGAAAAAGGTGGCTAAGACTTTTTGAGCCTTCAAGGAACAAATTTTATTGCTAAAAAATTGTTGGCTCTTGAAGAATTTTGAAGGCCTCATGCCTCTGTCCAAATTCTTCATTTCTGTTCCCATTTTATACTCAGAAATTCTGCTGAATTCATAAGGAGAAACTGCTGAAAAACCATCATTTTCCCCCTTCTCCCACTCAAAATCCCCTTTTTTCTCCATAAAACTCCTTTGTTTTCATAATTTCCCTTCTTCCATTCATGAAAATCATCTCTACAAGGTTAAAAACTCACTTTTTAACCTTACCGAAACCCCCAAATCCATTTGAAAACCTTGAAAAATTCATAAGAAACAAGTTTTTTATTTTTGACTTAAGCCCCCTTGGGCTAAGTCCTAACCACTTCCCCACCATACGCTTTGGGGCTGGAACCACGTTCTAACCCGTTTTTGGTGCTTATCGCATCGCAAATGTCCAAGTGTTCATGTCTTTGTGCCATTACAAAACTCCGATTGTGATTAGCCTTTGTATATAAAAACCCCCGATCGTATTGTCGTTTCCATATAATCCATTCCCGATCTGTTTTTCTTTTGTAAAGTCTTAAAACCCACTTTTCCAAAGTTTAAACTAAAAAACCAAAGTCACGTGTTGAATATTTAAAATGGGTAGATTGAAAGACCGATCGCGCAATCACAATCGAAGAAATCCAATGGGTTGATCGAAAATACCGCATCAAAATGTTCCGATGCGATTGAGTCCCTGTATATATAAAATCCACCCCTCGCCTCCTTACTTCATATAGCCTGTGCCCAGGACCGAGAGTTAAAGGTCCCAAGGCGCTTATCGCATCGGGGAAATTCAATGGGTAGATTGAAAGACCGGGCCCGAAGTTCCGATTGCGATTAGGCCCTTTGTTTATGAAGGCCCCGCAGTCGGGCGCCTATCCACTTTATATATTTATCCTGCCCCGATCCATAAAAACCTTTTGTTTTACTTAAAAACTTTGGGTTTTATACATTATAAAATGGTTTCCCCCCGGTTCATCTCCACTGTTGATTGTTGACCGATCAAATGACCGGCGCTCAATCACATCGCATTTCTAAATCGCATCGCATTTCTTAAATCGTTGCGTTATATTTCCTCCCCTGATCGGCCAGTCCCCCCGATTCATTTTTCACCGTTGATCTCATCCTTAGATCAACGACCATTGCTTAATCCCCTCGGCCCTTCCGATCGCGCAGTCGCATCAGAGTTTTTTCATCGCACCCCTTTTTTCCTCCCGCCAATTGTGATCCCCCGATTAGATCTGGACCGTCCACGTGTCCAAATCCAACGGCCACGCTCCTCCCCGTAGCCTTCTAAGAAATTTAACCCAAAAACGCAGGATTTTCTAATATGTTGTGTTTTCGCAGGTGTTTCAATGGTTTTTTTTATAAATGAAGAAAAGCCGAGGGCTGAGAATGACGATTCTCATGCCCTCAATTTATTAAAGAGAAGCCATCCACGGGTCGGATTCAACGTTTTATCAATGCTTCGGGGCATTGATGCCTTTAAAGGACCTGCGCGGCCCTGCACATCGACAAGACACTGTTTTATTAAAAACACAGTTAAACGAGTATCAGTTTCGAAGACATAGCACAGTAGAATGAAGATTGAAGACAGATTTTGGAATTACGGCTAAGAATGCTTATCAAAAGCCTAATTCCCAGAATTAAAACACAATTAAAAAGAAATCATAAGTGTTTAAACAGGCAGGCACCCCTCCACTGCCACATTTGAGGCGAATTGATTCCTGAGCTATCATAAATGCCACCTGTTGCCTCAAAGCATTCAAACAGAGGCTGAACTTATTGTAGAATCATATATTTTGCCTCAGTGTAGCCAGGGAGTTACTTCTGCAAGGAAATAAATGCAGAAATATCTGCAGAGTTACTCCAAACATTTACGTAGAGCCTCGAAGTCAAATAAAGCTCCCATCAAGCTTTGATATTAATTGTAAAACAATTAATACAGTGAACCACCTGTAAACTTCTTCATCGAGCCCCTCAAAAGGCCCAGAAGTCTTGAATCTGTATTAATTGCCTTGAGAGATCTTTTATCAGATCTCACCTCCTCATCCTTCTATAAATACTTCTGTAGAAGATGAGAAACTGTTGGTTGTAGAACTTTGAAAGACATCTGAGCTTAAACTTTCTGACTGTAAATAGTGTTCACTGGCCCTTTGAGCTCTGTTTTTGTTTGTTTTGTTAGGCTGGATAGTGAAGATGATTGTTGAACTGAAACATTGGATCTGAGTACTGTAACTGGTTTGACATCAATAAACAAGCTGTTTCTTGGGATCCTGGTCTATATCACTGGTGAAGTGCCCCTTCTTTGTTATTGTTTTCCTTTATGTATGTCATATCGTTCACTATTCTCTGATAAAGAACAACATTTATAGAGTTAGGACCTGTTGTACATCAGTAACCTTCTCTGACTAAAAAGCTTTATCTCAATGTTTTCCTCCAAATTGTTTATTTAAGAATGATTCAATACAGTTTAAGCAGTTAGGAATGCTGGAGTTCCCTCATCCTACTATTTTCTTTAAACATTGTTCTTGAAAGTTATTTTCCTTATTTGCTTATTAAATTTAGACTAGAAAGTGATGGTTTGCCCTGTTTCTAGCTTCTATTCTCCAAAGGCAGATTCTGAAAGTTTCCCTTGGTGTTAACTGAAAGCAGACTAGGTTTAAAAGTACTTTATCTGATCTTAAGTTTATACTCTATCTTCTCTTATATGTTTTCATACTTTCTGAAGGTAATTATGTGGATTACTGGATTGTTTGTCAATTAAGCTGCTTTAATACAAACTTGCCCAAGAATTCAATGGTTAGCCCTGCACTTGGTTGGTTTTAAATAGTTACTTAAGAGGCTTTTCTTGTTTGGACTGACTATAAATCCCTTGTGAAATTATTATCAGTTTCCACCCCTCCAACACTTTATTGTTCCCATTCCATCATTTAAATCTCAATAATCTTGTGGTGTAGATGACTTGCCCCTTGGATCACTCTTGATGTTGTTGTTCAATTAAAGCCCTGTTATGACCCCATAGCCCAATGGACTAAAAACCAGTGTTATATCTATCTTTTTAGCCTAGTTGTTCTATCCACTTGCAACTTCTCACCTTTGAAACTCTTTGGACTTAGGAATTTCCACCTCAAACAGTATTCATGCTCAACCATCCAAAAAACAAACAAAACCCTTGGTCTTCATAACTAGCCTAATATCATTACCCCAAATTTCAAAGACAAATCCATCTTTGTACATATTGGAGAGATCCCTCTCCGGATTCAGGAGGGCTAGATCCTAGAATCCCAAAGTTGGTTGAAACGATGTTGTTTTTGTGATCAAACTTTGCCAATCTTGCTGATTATAGATTCCTAACACTAAGCATCACAACAATCTCAACTAAATAGTTGAAGAATGCACAATAGTCTTACAGGCCTCAAATTCAATAATCCATAACATGTCTTGCTATGGCTGCCTTGCCCTCCTTATAAACAAGTGGAAGCCTTCTCACCTTGGGTCCCACTCATTGGGGTTTCCTCCACCAAGGAATCTTCCTCCCACTATCATTTTGATGTCTCCATAGATGATCTTTGCCATTCATTCCAGCGTTGTTGACTTGGTCAAACTTGGCCTTGTCCACATGTAATTGCCCCTATTCACACATGCGGGTGTAAAATCCAGCTATTATAATAATCCATTTTCACATAATGAGGGATTTTATTCCTATTTTAGAAATGTATGGGCCTCCTTACCCATTTATTCATCTCTTAGGTGTCAAAAGCAAAAATCAATATTCCTATAAGTTGCATGCTAATTTAGGAATATTACAGTCCTCCCCTCCCAAATGTTGCTTGTCCTCAAGCAACTGCAAGGATATAATTGAAGATCCTCCTCTTCTCCTACTTTATCATCCTCATATGATAAAATACTCCAAGGATCAATATGTTGTCTCATCAATACATCTCCAAGTTGCCCCTCCCAAGTATGCAAGCTAGCTTTTGGTGAGCATCCCAAATAGCTATCATCCTGTAAAAGTAACACATCCATGGAGGAAACAATGTGTTGTCTAGAGGTATATTTGAGGCATGGAATTTGAAATATAGTGGGAACCATCATCCCCATATGAAGCTCCCATCCCCAAGCTATCAGCCATACCAAATAAGCCACCCTCCAAAATGGTAACTCATGGAAATTCTCCTCCACCTTTGGCTCCTGCAATGTAGGTGGGATGAATAACTGAACATGGTAGAAAAAATAGCCTACCCCACATTGTCCCTCTCTCCACTCATGATAAGTGTAGAGTAGTTGTTGATCTTGGGTTGCAATAATGTTGCCCTCAAGTGGCAAGAAGAATACTATATCTCCAAAGATCCTTTCTCTAACGTTATGAATCATGCTAGCCCAAAATATCCCATATATGATGAATAGTAAATCATCACCATATGGCATCCAAATGAGAGGAATACTGAAGGTTTCATGTAGTGCTGGAAGGTACCAACAGTTTCTCAAGTGGTCACAACGCAATTTTCCTAATTGTTGTTTCAGAAAATAACATGGCAAGTTGTTTTTTGACAAATTGCTAGTTGTGTGTGTCATCACATCTACTAGTGAATAGTAAATGGCTTGGTATATCAACTAAGAATACATAAAATAATAAAACACTTTCCCAAGGCCATACAAGAGATGGTTGTCTCCATCATAGAAATTGGCCCAAAATTGACCATGAAGCCCAATGAGAGGCTTGCCCTCTTGTGGAGAAATGCATTGTATAGAAATGGTAAGAGTATGAAAATACTGTGTTAGATAATAAATAAATGCAAAAAAAGAATTCTTACCATGTACTGGAAGTAAGATGATACATAGATCCATGAATAAGTCCTCCATAGTGGTATGACATACTCCCATGAAGAGGTATGAACCATATGCTGCATGAAGATCTTCCTTCTTGTGCTTGGAAATCCAAGTTAAGAATATCATATCACTGTAATAGATGTCTCCATCCACTACTCCATCACTCTCACCTCCTCCTTGTCCATCAAGTGCATCATATGTGAAGTGATCCTGGGGACACTCCATTAATAAACCCAAGCTCCAAGGTGACGGTGCTGTTGGCCTTGTAATAAGGCTCATGTCATCTCATAGCTCCATTATTTGACATGTCCCATGCCAAAGTCATGCACCATAATGCTGTAGTATATGGGAGATTCCCTACAAAGTGGAAGTACCTCCAGATATTTCAAGGCTAAGGAGTAGCCCCTTTGCACTATGATAGTGCCATCACCTACTCCTGCAACATCATGCAAAGCATGGGGGAAAATTTTCCCATGCCCTCCCAAGAGCAACCAAAGCAACAATAGTTCTTGCCACCCCCTCACACTTCCATCATACCAATCATGAGGTGAAAACATAATGATTGATATGAATAATGTCATATCAACACAGTGCATCCATACTCCTTGCTGCCTTATGATGCAAGTGCCCTGCCAAGTTTCCTCCACCCACATACCCTTTGAAAGAGGATATGTCATATGATGGCCAAACTCTTCCAAGAGTAGCCAATGCAGCCAAGCCTCCTGTTGCCCAGTTTCATAGATATGTAGGTGACTCACAAACCTCTTACTCACCATCCACACCCATTCATCCAAATGTGGGTACCTCCCACCATGCTCCATCTTGGTACTACCATTCTCCCAAATCAGATTTTTACCTTTGCATTTCATGGGATGTTGAAATGCAACCTCTAGGAGATCTCCTAGAGAAGATCTCACTCCCATTACCATCTTGAATCCATTAAGATCCAAGTGTGTTGGAGGCAAAACCTCCTCACTACTGCTTAATAACAACGCCGTTAATCTCCTCAATGGTATATTTGTTGTCTCATGCTCAAGCTCAATGCTGAACATATAGTTTGACATTGGGTTATTCAGGACAAAACTCATCCCATCCTTCAGAAATCCACACCCCAACCTCAAGTATTGTGTGCAGCTCAATAATGACACATGAGGATGATTAGTTATCCCTTCCTTGAAAAACTCAAGGTTTCACAACGCAGTGCAATTCTGATGCTCCAAATTAGCAGTATGTGTTGACTCTTGGTCATGCAATGGTATACAAACCTCCATAAAATTTGCTGAAACAATAGGAAATGGAAAATTAGGCATACCTTGGTGAAATTCGGGAATATCTTGTATGGTTGCAAGAGTCCCTTCCACCAATGTGAAGGTTCCTCCAACTGCTGGTGTTGCTAGCTGCTCCTCCATAGTTGTATCAACACTGGTACAAGTGTCCTCCAATGGTGGTGAGGGCTTCTCATCCTCTAATTTCTCCTTGCCAAATTTTTTAATCAACCTTTGAGTAAACTATGTAAAATTAGTCACTCTTGCATGACCCAAATGGCTAAACCACCAAATGTTTTCTTCACCCTCAAGGTGCAGCGTTGCAATATCTACAACCTCTCTTTCTACCAATGGATGTAGTAGGAATAATGCATCTAGTTTCCTTGCCCAAGCCCTCGCTATAGATGACCCATCAAAAGTAGATAGTAGAAACCTATTGCCCTTGATTCTCCCTTTGCTACAAGGTCTCCTTTCTTCCTCCAGCTGAATGAACTGTGGGAAAGCTAGAGTCTCCTTGAAGGCTCTAGGTTGAGATTTGTACTCAACAAGGTATTCACTTAGAATCTTGTGATCCAAGTGTTCTCCATCTTTTTGCAATTTGTCTCCTTTTTCAAAAGGAAAGGGTATAGTCCCACTGCTTCTTTCTCCTCTTATTTTCTTGACCTCCCTGTTGAGGTCCTTTCTAGATCTGAAAAGAGATGAGATAAAACTCATTCTCTTCATCATTCTGATCTTCCACTTTGTCTTCTTATTCTCCTAATAGCATAATGGCTGAGATCCACAGGCTGAGCCAAGATTATGCTCTGATACCATTGTAATATTCCCAAATGGGGAAGTAGCAATATATGAACATAAAACTGGAAATAGAAGTGAATAACATTACACCAAAATGTGTGAAAAATATGGAGCCATTTTATTATGTAAATCAATAGCAAATAAGTACAATACAACTCAAATAATCAAGGCAAACAAGCCTTCCATGAATACATATGCCAAATATGAAATGTTGCTATATAGCAGAATGCTCATGAACATGTACAGCGCATTCTTAGATGGTACACTGCTACTGGAAATGTACAATAGTATAGATATGAAAATGTATGGCTCAAAAAGTGTCGGGAGTAAATATCTAAGCTCCCAAATACATTAGAAGGCGGGGAAGCAACAATATATGAACATAAAACTGGAAATAGCAGTGAATAACATTACACCAAAATGTTTGAAAACAATGAAGCCATTTATTATGTAAATCAGCAGCAAATAAGTATAATACAACTCAAATAATCAAGGCAAACAAGCCTCCCATGAATACATATGCCAAATATGAAATGCTGCTTATAGAAGAATGCTCTTGAACATGTACAATGCAGTCTTAGATGGTACATTGCTACTGGAAATGTACAATAGTATAGATCTGCAAATTTATGGCTCAAAAAGTGTTGGGAGTAAAGATCGAAGCTCCCAAATACATTTTCAAGATAATCCAGAAAGGATTTCCTGAAATATGCAAAAGTGCAAAAATGTCGAAGTGCAGCCCTAGGGCTGAGTAGCAACTGCAACTCAAGAACTGGATGGAGATGGATGAAGATGATGCATAAGATGAATATACCTCCTCCAATGGATCTTCCAAGTGAAAGGTTGATCCTAACACTGAAGGTCTCACCCTTCGATAAACACTGCAACCCCTCACTGCAAATACTCACTGAAATAATGCAGTCAAGGAGAGGTACTACGCTGTAGGTGATGGAAAATATGTTGTCCAAGTGCCAAGATGTGAAATCAGCTCCATAATCTTCCTCACTGATCTCTCAAAGTAAAGAAAGCTTCCTCCTCTAAAAAAATAGCTCCAGAAGTGGTGTTATCAACCCTCCACTGCAACACCCTGCAACACAACCCAACTCTTAACAAAAGCTGCACTGTAGCTGAAGGAGGTAGCTTGGCCTCAAGCCTGAATGTGGATAAATGTAGTGCAAATCTCCCTCAAGAGGCCTCGCAAGAAAAGAGACGGAATTCCTAAATAGGAATACCTTGTGCTAAGCAGCACAGCAATCTCAACTAAACAGCTGAAGAATGCACAATAGTCTTACAAACCACAAATTCAATAATCCATAACATGTCTTGCTATGGCTGCCTTGCCCTCCTTATAAACAAGTGGAAGCCTTCTCACCTTGGGTCTGACTCATTAGGGTTTCCTCCACCAAGGAATCTTCCTCCCACTATCACTACGTTGTCTCCATAGATGATCTCCACAATCCATTCTAGCGTTGTTGACTTGGTCAAACTTGACCTTGTCCACATGTAATTTCCCATGTTCACACATGAGGATGTAAAATCAAGCTATTATATTGATCCCTTGTCACATCATGAGGGATTTTATTCCTAATTTAGAAATGTATGTGCCTCCTTACCCATTTATTCATCTCCTAGGTGTCAAAAGCAAAAATCAATATTCCTATTAGATGCATGCTAATTTAGGAATATTATAGTCTCCTAGTGCGAGTGAGAAGTATCAATGGTTTTTGTGGCTGGGAAAGGTTTGTGGATGATACTTGTGTCATCTCGTCTCATGGTAAGGAAAAGTTGGAGCTATTTTTCTAGCATCTTAACAATCAATCCAGTTCCATAAAGTTCACTATGGAATATGAAGTTGATCATATCATGTCTTTCCTCGACATTCTTATTTCAAAAAGGGATGTGGTTCTTTTTCCCATCGGGCTTTTCAGAAGAAAACTCACATGGAGCAATATCTTCATGCTAGTTCGCACCATTTCCCTGCTCAAAAGCTAGGTGTTCTCAACACCTTAGCCACTTGGACGCTTAGAGTTTCTGATGAAAACCACCTCGAAGATGAAAAGACCCACCTCCTTAATGTTTTTAATAAGAATGTTTATAACAAGTACCATTGTCTTAGACCTTTTCTTAAGGCTGAAAAAGGTCCTAAAAATAAAAAATATCTTAAAGGTCAGTTTTTCGGAGTGCATATTCCGTTTATTCAAGGGAACACATATAAGATTGCAAGGATCCTGAAAAAGCATAAGGTTCCTTCGACATTTAGGCCCTTTAACACTATTCAGAACTCTCTAAGATCATTAAAGGACCTTGTTAACCCCAAAGATGGTAAAGGTGTTTACATCATTCCTTGTTCATGTGGGACTCCATACATTGGTGAAACTAATTGATCAATAAATCAAAGGATTTATGAGGATGCATCTAACATCAAACATTGAAGGTCCTGCTCCTCTGCTTTGGCAGAACATGTGGAAAATACAAATCATCACATCTGCATTGAAGATTCTAGGGCCATTGTTAGGACCATTTTCATCACCGTAAGTTTAGGGAGGCCTTCGAAATTGAAAAAAGGTCATGCGATATGAATAGAGACAATGGTTGGAGCATTAGAAGGTGTTGGACCCCTACCCTATATTCCTAGGTTATTATATTATTGTTATTATTTTTATTTTTATTTTAAATAATTTATTTATTTTATTATTATTTTTTTCATTTTTTTTATTAAACATTAAGTTTGACTATATTATTTAATTTCCAGTTAGAAGACCTTTCTTTTGATTCAATTAGTAATAGTAAATTTAATTTAATTTATTATATCTTTTTACTAATAAAATTAATTCAATTCAATTTTATTTTTCCTTTTTATTTTATTTTATAATTTCAACTATAGAATATTATTAGTAACAATAAAATTAATTTCATTTATTATTTTTATTAATAACATTATTTATAATTATAAATTTATTTTCTTTCATTTTATTTTATATTTTAAATTTAACAATAATTTTCTTTGGAACAATTAAATTTGACCATTTCATTATTAAACTTAGGATCATCCTTGAATTAAAACAATTTATTATTAATATTAAATTTATTCTTTATTATCAACTGATATATTCTCTATGAATAATAGTTCTTGAGTCAAACTAGTTGTTATGTTTGAACGACTAGCTAACATTTCTCTTCATCTATTTAGTTTGGTTCCATGATCTGGATCCTCATCTTGTCATGAGATGAACCATATTGGTTGGTTTGAAACGAGTCGACGATTTGTTCTCCTATGTGATTATCACCGAAATATTTATTTTCATAAAAATCATGGATCACAGAAGCCTGAATTCAAAAAGGATAATGTAGTTTCACCAACGGAGGTAGATGCATTTTCTGCCTAGTTTGAGAAATATTTCGCATTGATCGCTTGCATGGCAAGCTCAGTAGACAAAAATATATGGTATTTGCAGAGATATCTTTCAGTGATAATCACACATGCAAAGATTTCCTCGATGTGTTTCGAACCAACCAGCATGTTTCATCTTCAGGACACTCTTCCTTTTTTTAAATAGGATGCCATGATCTGATTTCTCATGTGTCCTAAAGATGAACCACACTGGTTGGTTCAAAACGCGTCAACGAAATCTTTTCATATGTGATTATCATGGAAATATTATGGATTACAGAAGCCAGATATAAAAAATATATGGTATATTGATTCATGAGCATCCTTCCACATGATTGGGAACAAGAATAATTTCAACCACCTAAAGGAGATGGACATGCAGTTTCAGATTGAGCTAGGAGATGATGGCATGTATGTAGTCAGTGAAGTTGTCACTGTGAGTTTTTAGAGGGAGTCAGGTAATCCTCTTCATCTCAAAGATGTCCTCTATGTTCCAAGATTAAAGTATAATTTTGTTTCAGTAGCTACCCTTGAGGGCAAGGGTTATGATGTTATCTTCAGCAAAGGTAAGGCTTACCTTCAACACTTAGCTTCTGTATGTAAGAAGAATATAGGTATAAGGAATAAGAATATATACAAGTTATAAGTAGATATAGGTGCAATCTTGAGTGGAAAAGTAGGGAGAGCTCAGAGTAGAGAAGTGATGGTTGAGGAGAAAAGAAATCAGAGGGAGTCCTTAGAGCAAGAGAATATTAGAGTACCTAAGAAAAAGATATTGTAAATCTTCGTAGATGTTCTATGCTTGATGCAAATTTACTTTTATAACCAATATCAAACAATAATCACATAAACAAGAAATTAAAATGTTGATAGAACATGCCAATATATCGATTGAAGACAAGTCAAAAATACACTTAACTTGATCAGCAAAATATATGTGTTGTGGTGCATTACGACGGTCAACAGGATGCTTCAACCAAAAAATTATCTACACGGTCAGCCTACTAGAATGTGTCACACAACCCTCTCGGATAGCTCTACAACAATCAACCCGAAGTCAACAAAATTCAATGTTTTCCAGTTAACGGTCAACACAAAATAGCAGCAGCAAAAAGTCAACACAACCAAGTCAAAGTCAATGTCTAGCCTCGATTTCTGTGCCAGAAAATGAGGACTACAGAAATCAGAATTTATGGAGAGTTTGAGGTCAAGTTTACCATGTGTTGACCAAAGTAAAGATGCGGTGAAACCCTAGGTCATAATAGGAAAACCCTTGTTGTGTTTTCCCACATGTGAGAGAAGAAGAGCATCCAAGATGATGATAGAACCAAGCAGATGCAGAGAGAGAATGTGTGATGAGTGATGGTGAAAATGACCTCCAAAGTTGACCTACATATATCCATCAGTGAGGGTGTGTGACACATCTGTTGGGGCTTCAAGCCTTTATTAAAATTCTGGCTGACCTTACACATAAGTGGAATTAATTCAAAATAAATGTTCTGCTCATTGGATCATGATGATCTTTAGATCGATCTTGCACCTCTCCAAAAGAGGAATCCAATAAAAATATTGGCATATTCATCTGAGCATCACAACATGGAGTTTGTACCTAGTTGTCCAAAATAAACACTCCCTCTCAACTAGGGAGAACTGCATCCACCTGTGCCATCCAAACATCATGCATCATCCCTCAGTAAGTTGCTTTGTTGGCTTCTTTATTTCAGAACAAAATGGAGAGTCACAAAGACATCACTCCCAGCTGACAAAATCAGCTTAGAGGTCTGAAACCTCTATAGGACTCAAAGGAGTCACATACCAACCCGAAGTTAGTTTGAGGTCTGAAACCTCACTAGACTTGATCCTAGATCAAGTGGTTGGACACATGCCATCCTAGACATATAGAGTACGACAATCTCTGATGCGTCCATCGGTCTTTGCTACTGGTCTCTAGTTTTTCCCACCTAATTGGCCAAATGAGAGGTACTTCCCATGAGTCTGGGACTCCATGGGTAGGATGCATACAGGGTACAGATCAAAGAGAGGTGAACCAACTCAATATTATAACGGTGGGGCAGAAGCACACCAACAAGGTTAGGCAAGCCTAGCCTTGTGGTTGCTTATAACTCCAAGAAGCTGTCCCCAAAGCCCCTTAGAGCTCCCAGAGCTCATTGTCCAACAAGACCCTCAGAATAGGGTCGTTCCACGATACCAAGATTCTCACATAAGATTAGGAACTTGACCTTCCCAAAGGGTTTTGTGAGAATATCCGTGACCTGCTCATCAATTCCTATGTGATCGAGCCTTACGATGCCTCGGTGTACCATATCCCAGATAAAGTGGTACCTGATATCAATATGTTTTGATCGATCATGGAACATGGGATTCTCTAACAAACGAATCCCACTCTGGTTATCAAAAAGGATAATGGTGGTATCTAACACATGCCCAAACAGCTCACTGAAGAGCTTTCACAACCAAACTGATTCACAATAGGCCATACTCGCTGCAATGTATTCGGCCTTAGCGGTGCTCAAATCCACCGACTTCTGCTTCCTACTCATCTAAGATATCAAAGAAGATCCAATTGTGAAGCAACATCCAGATGTGCTCTTGCGATCCACACACTGTCAGCCCAATCAGCATCAGTATATCCATGGAGTGTCACGCTCCTGACAGTGTATCTCAGCCCATGGCTTATCGTGCCCCGAATATATCTCAACACATTCTTGGCACCAACCCAGTGAATGTGATGGGGATCAACCATGTGTTGACTCAAAGTGTTCACTGCGAAACATACGTCCGGACAAGTGTTCACTAAGAACATCAGGGCCCCTACGAATTGATAATAATCAATAGGATTTGCTAGCACGAGCCCAATAGAGCTTCCACTCAACTTCTTAAAGCTGAGCTCCATCGATGTCGACACAGACTTACAGTCCACCATTCCAAATCTTTCCAATAGCTTCACAATGTATTTTCCTTAAGAAAGGAAAATCTTGCCAGGTCTCTTCCAGACCTCCA
This sequence comes from Pinus albicaulis, assembly GCA_034641835.2. NCBI lineage: Eukaryota > Viridiplantae > Streptophyta > Pinopsida > Pinales > Pinaceae > Pinus > Pinus albicaulis. Next base: position 888,382,901 of record CM076574.1, read on the forward strand.
GGCCTAGGAAGTAATGCATCAGTCCTAGGTCCTTCATCTCGAACTTAGAAGCGAGCTAACTCTTACACTGATGAATGAGATGGTCAACACCTGTCATGAAGAGGTCGTCCACATATAGCACCAGAATGAGAGGCTTTTCTCTATCAACCTTGAAGTTCGGATCAACATTACTACGATTGAAGCCCAGCTTCATCAAGTAGCTATCTATCCTCTCGTACCAAGCCCTGGGGCCTTGCTTCAACCCATATAGGGATTCCTTCAACCTACAAACATGGGTGTCTCTATCCTGAACTTTGAACCCCATAGGTTTCTCCACAAACACCTCTTCCTTTATCACACCATGTAGAAAGGCGGTCTTCACATCCATCTGATGAAGATTCCATCCTTGTGCAGCAACAAGGGCTATGATAGATCGAATGGTGGTATATCGGGCCACATGTGCAAATATATCATCATAGTCTACGCCTTCCTTTAGAGAGAAGCCTCGGGCAACGAATCTTGCCTTGAAATTTTCAGCACTACCATCGGATCCATGCTTGATCTTAAAGATCCATTTGGAGGTGACAACTTCTTTGTCCTCTGGTCTTGGAACCACATCCCAAACATCATTCTTCATAATGGACTCGTACTCTTCTTGCATAGCATCCTTCTAGACATGATGTTTTTTTGCTTCCTCAAAATATCCAGGCTCAGATTGTATGATTGTACTCATGGTTGCTAGATACCCTTGGTATCTATTCAGCTTCTTTCTTTCATGGAATGTCCCCCTTGGGGCCATATGTCTCTCGGCATCTTCAAGATTATCCTGGAGCCATGATGGTCTTCTCTTCATTGAAGGAGGTGGATCAATAGGGTCCATCGATCCTTCAACGTCGAGCATCATCTCATCCTTCAATTCTTCCTGATTTACAGACCTTACTTCATGATCTTCCTCAAAGCTCGGAAGATTGATTAATTTCTTAAGGGAAGCATCTTCATCAAAGGTAACATCGTGGCATATCTCCACTTCTCTTTGACCAGGCACATAGAATCTATAAGCTTTCGAATTTTCACTGTAGCCCACAAACATTCCCTTCTTCCCAGAAGCATCCAACTTCCTCCTCTTCTCTTTTGGCACATGAAAATAAACGGGACAAGCAAAAGCTATAAAATGTGAGACATCAGGTTTCTTACTAGAGAAAACCTCTTCGGGAGTTTTGGAGTCCAGAGCGGAATGCGGGCATCAATTTTGTATGTACACAGCAGTGTTCAGATTAGTATCCTTCTCAACCAAATCAGAAAGTTCTTCCTTAAACCCAGTGAGGTGCCTTGATGCACCACTATCAATCAACCAAACATCCATAGTGTCGGGTGGATATGCAGCAGAGAGGGTAGATACAAGAACAAATTCATTTCTTTTATCATTAATAACGTTAGATTCCTCATACCTGGAATTTCTCGACCTTTTGAAAGGTTACCCATTTCCATTGTGACCAGTGGGAGCCTTCCTCTTTCCTTTGAACCTATTGTTCCTTTGATTTCCATTCTTGTTGTTGTTGTTGTTGTTGTTGTTGTCATCATCCCCAAGAGAATCCTTCTTATTAGGGCAGTCTCTAGCATAGTGGTCGGTCTTGTTACATGTATAACATATTCCTTTCTTTCCTTGGGCCCCTGCTCTTCCATGGTTCCTCGTACCACTATTTTTCTTCTTCTTAGCACGAGCGGTGAAGGAAGAATTACCTTCATTTTAATATTCCATCATTCTTGTCTCTTCTTGAGTGCATCTCGACAATACTTGATCAAAATCAGGTATCACATTATTATTGAGAATGATAGTATTGAATGCATGCCATTAGGAGGAGAGACCTCCAAGTGCGGTGAGAACCATTTCTCGATCAGACATTATCTCCCCAATGGCCAGAAGATTATTCCTGATTTCGGTCAACTTCAGAAAATAAGATTGAACGGATTCATCCATGCCTTTCTTCAGATTCTTCAATTGGTTCTTAAAGAAAAGGACTTGATTTTCATTGATGGCCCTGAACATATTGACCAACTTATCATACATCTCCTTGGATGTGCGTAGCTAAGAGATGTAGGAAACCAGACTCTTATGGATAGAATCCTGTATGATCAACTTTCCTTTGATTTCCCCCTTCTTATACTTTGACTTGGTGGCATCAGGTGCAGATGATGGAGGCTCTTGAATTTTACCCTGCACATAGTCCATGACATCTTGGTCTTCCAACATTAAATCCAAAGACATCTTCCAGGCATGGAATGCAGCCTTCCTAGTCAAATTGTCATCAGCTTTGAAGCCATTATAGTTTGAGGTACCCATGGGTTCTTGACCAATGCTCCTTCTTCGGTGATTTCTCTTAATACAAACTTGGGCTTTGTCTTCACCTTAGCTCTGATACCATGTAAATTTTCATAGATTTTCTATGCTTGATGCAACTTTACTTTTATACCCAATATCATACATCAATCACATAAAAAAGAAAGTAAAATGTTGATAGAACATACCAATAGATCAATAGAAGACAACCCAAAAATACACTTAACTTGATCAACAAAATATATGTGTTGTGGTGCGTTACAACGATCAACATGATGCTTCAACTAGCAAAGTCTCTACATGTTCAGCCAACCTAAATGTGTCACAAAACCCTCTCGTACAACTCTACAATACTCAACCTGAAGTCAACAAAATTCAACGTTGTCCAGTCAACGTAAAACAACAGCAACAAAAGTCAACACATCCAAGTCAAAGTCAACATACAGCCTCGATTTCTGTGCCAAAAAATGCGAACTACAGAAATAGGAATTTATGGAGATTTTGAGGTCAAGTTGATCATGAGTTGACCAAAGTCAACGCTGATCAAAGTTGCGGTGAAACCCTAGGTCAGAACAGAAAAACCCTTGCTGTGTTTTCCCACGTGTGAGAGAAGAAGAGCCTCCAAGATGATGATCAAACTAATCATATGCGGAGAGAGAATGTGAGATGAGTGATGGTGAAAATGACCTCCAATGTTGACCTATATATATCCATCAGTGAAGGAGTGTGATACATCTGTCAGGGCTTCAAGCCTACATTACAATTTTGGCCGACCTTGCACATAACTGGAATTAATTCAAAATAAATGTTCTGCTCATCGGATTAAGATGATCTTTAGATCGATATTGCACATCTCTGAAAGAGGAATCCAATAAAAACATTTGCATATTCATCTTAGCATCACAACATAGAGTTTGGACCTAGTTGTCCAAAATGAACAGATACTCAAGATGGAATCTCAGCCAATATCTCAGTTTGAGTCTAAGCTAGTTGTTAGTTGGGGCAACAATATGATGCATAGCCCGGGGCAAGAGGAGGCAGCCACTCAGTCAATGACTCCTAGTATAGGGAGATTTCAAGCCAAGTGGGTAGAGGATTTGTTTATAGGAGATCAGGATATATTTGGATCTTCCAATATCACCTTCAGCCAGAGGAAGCAGTGACAGAGGTACACAAGGTACTTGGAACTTATGACTGAAGTGATGCACTCGCAAAGCATGGTTGGAAAGAACATGTCTTCAAATCATATTTAGTAGAAGAAAGTAGACATGTCTTCTAAAGTAGCTACAGTAGTGGAGAACGCGGTAGCGTTGGAGATAGATCTACGTGGACGAGGTTCTTCCATAAGCACCTTCCTCACTAAGAGGGAGTGTTGAAAAGTAGCTAGTGAAGGCCTTAGTCAAAGAGAAAACAAGAAATCGTTCCTTACCATGCACAAGTTCCTATAAATTAGGATGAATTCCTAAAATTTAGGACGATTTCCTAAAAATTAGGATGAGTGCATGAAGCAGTTTAACTCATATTAATAGTTGGAGTCTTTGTTGTTTGTCTCCCAGTGTGAGTTAGAAGTATTAATGGTTATTTGTGTTGAGAATTCAATAGGGCTATGATTATGATTAATTCTCTTTACTTGATAATTACTTGTGTTTCCATTTTACTTATTAGCATTATTCCTTATTATTATATGTGTGAATCATCATACATCTATCGAAAGAAGAAGAAAAATGCCACAGTATATAGGCTGAAATCCAGGGCCAAGACCTCCCCTCTTGAGAGGAAAACCCGTAATTTTTTTTCTCTTCCTTATAGATTCTTCAATTGATGAATTCCATGACCTCTAGACTGAGAGAAATACCCTCCAATACCAAGATCGACAACTTCAGATGATGTGCTAATTTTGATCTAGTCAAACCCAGACAAATATATTTTAGTAGCACCTTTTCGACCTTTTGCTACAAGATTTTCAACCTCCTACTATAAATATAAAATTTTGGCCTGCCAGCAGTTGTTGTTGCCACACGTGGGAACTTTAATATTCATCTAGAGCCTTCATCTAACCTTTGCTTGCCTTTCTCTGACTTCTGGAGCTTGAAAGTGACCCTTGCTAACCTTTGTTTGACCTCTTAATTTCCTCCTTTTCTCCAAGATCGAACTTGTAGATGTAAGCCCTAGATCTGTAGAAACCCTAGCCCTCTTTAGCACGCGTGAGAGAAGATTATTCCAAACACAAGTCTCCTTCGTCCTCCTTATTGTATGCCTTCTCCTTCCTCTTCCTTCGCCATAATAAGTGAAGTGTGAGTGTGCTTCAAGTAAGACGAGCTCCCTTCTATTTATAGGATCTTCAAGGGTGGACGTGGCTCTTCCTTTAGGCCAACTTTCTAGCTGCCAGGTCAACTTGGTCTTGGAGGGTATTCCGACACCATTTAAGAAAAAAATAATTTTCTTTACAAGTTATAATGTGCCCAGTTGAAAAGTAGCGAGTGAAGGCCTTAGTCAAAGAGACAACAAGCAATCCTCCCTTACCATGTACAAGTTCCTGTAAATTAGGATGAATTCCTAAAAGTTAGGACGAGTTCCTAAAAAATAGGATGAGTGCATGAAGCAGTTTAACTCATGTTAATAGTTGGAGGCTTTGTTGTTTGTCTCCGAGTGTGAGTTAGAAGCAGTGTTACGAACATCTTGATAACATCCTAATTTTATCTTGAAATCACGATTTTTTGGCATAGCCGATGCTTTCGATTTTTATAGATATTTTGATGGTATCTTGATTTTGCCAGTGTTTTCCGACTTTTACCGATATTTTCTCGATTTTTACGATTTTTTGGTTTTCCGGACCCTTGTCAATTTTATCCCGATGCTGATGTTCGCAACATTGGTTAGAAGTATTAATGGTTATTTTTGTTGAGAATTCAATAGGGTGATGATTATGATTAATTCCCTTTACTTGATAACTGCTTGTGTTTCCATTTTACTTATTACTGTTATTCCTTATTATTATATGTGTGAATCATCAAACAACTACCGAAAGAAGAAAAACAATGACACAGTATATAGGCTGAAATCTAGGGCCAAGACCTCCCCTCTTGAGAGGAAAACCCGTAAATTTTTTCTCTTCCTTATAGATTCTTCAATTGATGAATTCCATGACCTTTAGACTGAGACCAATACCCTCCAATACCAAGATTGACCTCTTCAGATGATGTGCTAATTTCGATCTAGTCAAACCCGGAAAAATCTATTTTAGTAGCACCTTTTCGACCTTTTACTGCAAGATTTTCGACCTCCTACTACAAATCTAAAATTTCAGCCTTCCAACAGTTGTTGTTGCCACACATGGGAACTTCGATCTTCCTCTAGAGCCTTCATCTGACCTTTGCTTGCCTTTATCTGACTTTTGGAGCTTGAAAGTGACCCTTGCTAACCTTTGTTTGACCTCTTAATTTCCTCCTTTTCTCCAAGATCGAACTTGTAGATGGAAGCCCTAGATCTGCAAAAACCCTAGCCCTCTTTGGCACGTGTGAGAGAATATTATCCCAAACACAAGTCTCCTTCGTCCTCCTTCTTCTTCTATGCCTTCTCCTTCATCTTCCTTTGCTATAATGAGTGATGTGTGAGTGTGCTTCAAGTAAGACGAGCTCTCTTCTATTTATAGGATCTTCAAGGGTGGACGTGGCTCTTCCTTTAGGCCAAATTTCCAGATTTCCAACACTGCAGTCAAGAGTGAAGGCTTTTGTGGTAAGGGTATCTACACCTTTTAATTAAAAATAATTTTATTTACATAATGCTTATAATGTGCCTGGACAGTATCATCCCATACAATAACTCTTTTGATTTCTTAACCTAGGACAAACCCTAGAAGCACTCAACGGGTGCTTGATCTATAAAATAAAAGACCTTGAGCATGAAACCCATGCTCCAAAATAATAATGATAATTTTTCTTTTCATTTTATAATTTACAAGAATAAAAAATACATTTCATACTTGTGAAGACCGATCCTAGTTACACATTTTTCAACACTCCCTCTTAACGAGGGAGGTATTCATAAGAGGTACATGGACATTTTCAATTTGAAGAGATCTCATACAAAGAGTCAGATTGGTAACCCATCTGTCTAGCATCATATCAACCAACATTGTCACATAGCAAGGCCTTGACTAACAACTCTATCTCTCCACAAGATCATAGCACAATGCTGGAGAGACCAATGATTTATAGACACCATCATCATTGTCTTTCAAGGTACATACTCCACTCAAGTGTTCATTGAGTATGAGCTTCTTTGGACTATTCTTATCTTGGATAGTTAGTCCTCAAAGAATATCGGTTCACGACTACTCTTATCTTGGATGCCCTACCTCATTCTCAAAGAGTATCGAATGCTAGATGGTTACCCAATCCTCCATTCTGTCTTCCCAAGTGAAGACAGGAATGATGTGTCCCTCTCTCCCTCTCAACTATGGAGGATATATCAACCAAGCCAAGCTTGTCTCTCAAGTACACAAGCTTCTTGTTAGGAAGAGATTTCGTTAATATATCAATTACCTGCTTATTAGTGGAGATATACTATCGCTGCAACACACCATTTTGTACTAGCTCCCGAATATAGTGATACTTGTTGTTTATATGCTTTGTCTTCTGCTGAAAGGTTGGGCCCTTATACAATAGTATAAAACTGGTGTTGTCACAATGTATCATTGTAAGGACCTCGTTGAAGCCCTCAAAATTGCCATTGCCAACATTGGGGGATAACCACCCGGTCCGGACCTTAATACAGTTCATTTTCCGTTTATGATAGTGGCTCCGACTGGTTTAACTAGGTCCAGTTACCTTTTCCCTATCGCTATTGGTTTACGATGTATCATTAACTACCAATAGACAAGGATATCAGATCAATTCTTCTTGCTGATCAGGCAAGAGAATGACCCTTAAGCTGATTTGGGTTCAGCCAAACCACAACTAAGACTTTGCCTCTTTGAGAAGAGGACTTAAAAGAATGTAAATTTAATCTAATTGCAAACTTATTCTATAATGCAAGCAAAAAGAAACTAATCTAAATCCTATCTCAATTTGGTAGATGAAAATCTAACCCAATTAAGAGCAAGATAATTAAGTGATCAGGATTAAAATATGTATGGCTTTAAATTAATGTCAAGCTAACGAAGAAATTCAATTTAGCTCACATTTGTGAGTACCAAAACATATTCTATTGAGACCATTTGACTGAAATAATAAATCAACAACACTCCGGAAGAAATTCACAAAAATGATATTGATTATCATATCAATCAAACTAATAATTAAACAATAACATGTGGAAGAAATTCACAACACATTACTATTTAATAAATCAGTGTTATAAGACAGATTTCTGAGTAATGGTTACTCAGAAATCAGAGTTTAATTCATAAGAGCAGAGATACTTAACAATTTGAGACAAATTATCCATATCAACATAAATGCCAAAACATGAATAAAATGAAACAACAATTTTATTAAAATAAAAATGAAACTGGTATTTGATACAGAAATGCCAAAAATACCAGTTAATTGAATCTGCTTCTCTGATCCTGGTTTCTAACAGTACTTTATATTACTTGAATTTCTGATTTCAAGACTAGAGCTGCAGAAATGAAAACTCTGCCCATCATGCATAATTCAAGATATAAAGAATAAACCCTCATTAATGTTCAGATCTGAAATTTTCTCTCCTCCCCATCTACAACTCTAAATCCCTATTACATAAATGCTTTTAGAAGTCTGGAATTGCAGAGGAGAGAAGCCTTTTTTTACATTTTGCCATCTGCAATTTATAATCCTCCCAAAAGTATTTTTAGAAGAGAGTTTGTTGAAGAAAAATCTGCCCAATCCAACTTTAATTGCTCAAAAATTTCAATCTTTAATTGTTGGAGTCTTCTCATTGATTGAAATCTTTTTCTTCAATATCCCTTCTATTGTTTTTTCCTGCAAAAAGAAATTAAAATGAATTAAGATGCAACAATAAAATCCAAATATTATTTCTAACATTTAAAACAAATTCAATCAAATTCTATTTAAATAAATAAAAATTAAATTTGAGCTTCTTATTGATACTCATAACGATCTTAATTAACCAAGGATAATATTGATGCATGAATATGCAATTAGAAGAGGTTGGGCAAATGAAAATGAAGAAAACAAAACTCAGAAAATTGATTTTATTTTTAGAAATTCGGAGCTTGATCTTCTGCCTGATTTTTGACCCAATAAATCATCAAATATGTTAGTGAAACCTCCTCAGAAATGTTCTCCTTGATTTTATCTTTTCAATGAGCCGTCCTGGGCCTCATTTGGTCAAGTATAACTCAATCTATGAGCTTCCAAAGTTGATGAGTCAAATCTGGCATAAATCTGGAAATTCTGTTTGCTGGGCTAAAAATCAAAATTTTTAATTAGAAATTTAATCCTAAATTAGATTCTAATTATCTAATAATTAATTCTAAATTAATTATTAACTAACTAACAATTAATTCAGTTACAAAATTAAATTAATATACAAATGATTTGAAAAAAGTTAATTTAAATACGATTAATATTATAGTTCAAATTATATTAAAATTATAATAAACATTATAATTATAATATAATTATTATAATATAAAAAATATAAAAATTAATTTACAAACCATTGGAATCAATCCAAACCTAAAACTCATAAAACAAACCATTGAAATCAATCTAAACCCATTAATTCATCCACGTGAGATTATGGAGGGATATGGTGAGTGGAGTGTGAGGTGAGGGTGACGTGAGGGTGAGTGAGGTGGAGATACGGGAGGCATAAGGGATGAAAAAAAAAGAAAAAAACAAACTTTATATTAAAAATTTTTAACACATCGCATATCACAAGAACCTTGGATCAGAGTTTTTTAAATGTGCATGTTCTAAAAATTGTGATGGATCTGAAATTGCGAAATTGCGATCTTGCGATCTGCGATGGATCCGAAATTTGCGATCTGCGATCTGCGACGGATTCTGAAATTTGCGATCTGTGATCTGCGACGAATCTGAAATTTGCGATCTGCGATCTGCGACGGATTCTGAAATTTGCGATCTGCGACGAATCTGAAATTTGCGATCTGCGATCTGCGACGGATCCGAAAAAAATAAATAAATAAAATAAAAAATAAAAATTAATAATATATATTTTTTAATATTAAGTTTTTCTAAACTACAACTACTCTGAAAATAAATAAAAAGAATAAAAATAGCATTTTTAACCCAGACTTAGATAAATGATGGGACTTCAAAGGAGTACCATTTTTAAACCAGTTGACCAAATGAGGCGAAACAAGCGTCAATGGGAGGCTTATAAAAAATTAATTCTAACAAAGCAATCAAAACAAAAATTCAAAGAAAATGAAAAATTAACAATCGCGTAGGATAATCAAATAAAATAAAAATCTGAAAAGGCGTTTAGTCAAAAATTTATAGAAAGGGTTCCCATTATTTGAAGTGAAAAAGTCAAAAATGGGGGGGTTGTGTTTTACCACAACAATGGCGACACACGGGAGAAGAACTAGTTATCTCTGTTTGATATGAATGAGATTGTCCTAAAATTCAAGTAAAAATAATTAAAGAAAAGAGAATTATACTTAAAATGCTTGACTAGGTTCATTAGTCTGAATAAAAGAAAGAATCATCTAACTGTAATTTTTCTTAAAATTCCTCATAAATTAAAATATTTCAAAACTCTATATCAGTCCTTAATTAGTTGTAGAGATAAAGCAAGGGTCACTTTACAGCTTAGCTTTTAAAATATACTCGTTTGTCACAGGTAGAGCCACTGCTGCCAGCAAACATCTATAGTCTCGACAGGGTTACCTTTTAATCACCAATGATTCAGAATCCCATCTCTTTAAGAATTATTGACCTAGAGATAAATCCATTTATATATGTTTATTTTTATTTATTTATTTATTTATTATTTTATTTTATTTATTTTTAATTTTTTAATTTTATTTTATTATAAATCTTAAAAGCCATTGTCCTGGTTTGGTAGCCAGATAGTTGACAATGCCATTCACTGGTTATAATTGGACTGAACAAGCTGGCTCGTGATGAGACCCTTTGTCTTATAATTTTTTGCAATCATAAGCCATTACCCTGGTTTGTTTAGCAGTGTTGGTAATGTCAGCCTATTTTTCCCCTATGATCATGGTAAGCAGGCTCATGATAAGACCTCTTATCTTTTAAGTTTAAATATATCTCTGGATTATACTCTAGAAAAATAAGACTCTTTGGGACAGGGAGAATCATTGACTCCTTAAGAGTTAAGAATGACAATTTTAGAGTTAAAAGGTGCTTTGCTGTAAAGTGTCTTTACTTGGTTAAAAATAATTTTTCTTGACTGATAATAGAACTTTGAAAGATCTTAATAAAATATTGAAATCTCAAAATGATTACAATTTTGATGAAAAAGAAATTTCTTCAGATTTTATGATACTTTGTCAATTTTTCTAAATCGGTAATCTCTTCCTTAAGTATGTCTACCTTTATAATAAGAAAATCAAACTTTACTAAGAGATTTAAGAAAAAGTTAATAGATGACTATTAACAATTTTTTCTCCATGTATGCCAACCATAGTTAGGTAACAAGAAGGCCTTCCATATAAATCATGGCAAAGTCACCAAAATCAAAACTAAAAACCAAAGGAAAAAGAATTCTTATGCTAAAATGAGAAAGAAATCAACAAAAATTAAAAATGAAGAAAATTTAAAAATGGAAAGGAAAATCCAAGTTTCGCAAGATAAACTCAAACAAGAATGTTTATACCAATGTCTCAACAATATGAAGAAAGAAATAATTGTGTAATCAATCCTTCTTATGTCGAGATTTAGAAAAATCATACCTTGCAGGGTTGTAAGTGTTTTAGGCTTTTTAGATAGCAGTGACGATAAAATTCAGCCACAATGAATACTTTCTGTCTGATATCAATCTTTTTGTTTCCAAGCATCATCTTAATCATTTTCTAATAAAAAGGAATGCTTAAAGAAACAGATTAAAGGTTCAGAAACTTCCTAGCGTAGCTGTTTCAACGAGGATTATCGCTGCTTCTTGAAATTAAGCCAGGAGAAGAGTATGGACTTCGAAAATATGATCTGGCGGAGGATTGGAAGCTTTTATGAAGAGCTGCAAAACAGATTTATATATCAGAAAATCAAAACTGAAACTAAAGTAACGAAATGGAAATAAATGAAAGTGGGTACATGAATCTTACCATTGGATGACTGCTTCTGATCTTACCTGAAAGGCATCAGTTTCTCCAAACTAGCTAACTTCTTATTTTAATTAACATTAAAAACATGAAGAAGTCAAACTAACCAAAATCCTATAACCCAAAATCATTATTTATTTTATTTACACTAAAGCAAGCAGTAATATGTAAAAATGGAATGCTTAGTGCTCAAGGAAATTGAAATTAAAAGAAATGCATCAGAAATGAGAATGCGAATTTGCAGTAACGAATGTTTCTCAAAATATTATAAGTTTCATATAAACTCCATGATTTTATAAATTGTCCAAAATCAAGACCAAATCCAAAATAATAAAATTTAAATATGAAAATAGAGATGTCTTGAATTCCATATTTAATTATGGAATTATATATTTAAAACTGAAATACATGAGAAATCGAAATGATTTGAATATGCCGCAAATTTATCATCAACTGCTTTCTTACCATAGTGGTTACCCAAGCTCGCTTTTAAAATAACACATCGCCGTATTGGATGATTCGCATCACATGTTTCTTCACCATGCTTCAATTTTAATTTGCAAGACTTCACCTTTGTTGCTATGCCATATATCGATTAAATGTTAATGGCTCAGAGGCATGCATTGAAAAATACCACATCAAAGATTGCAAATGGAAAATTATCGACATGAAAACATGTAATGAGAAGATGTGCGATAAGATAGAGCGATCGTATCGTTGAAGAAATATTATATCGGGGATCAGGGCATTTTTATGATAATGGAAGTATATTCAACTGCAAACCTCCGATATGCGAAATGCGATATGGCATATGAGTGAGGTAATACATCGGAGATCTTTTATGACCAATTTTTTTATCAAAACTGCTAAGAGCTACTTCCGATGAAATCTTATGATATTGTTTTTAATTTCGATTGGGTTTCCCAAATGAATAAAAACAAAGTTAAAGAATGATCAAATTCTAATGAATCTCAAATAAAATTTCCTTGATCTTGTTGCAAATTTTGAAATGGGTTTGCTGCTTACTTCAAGTTTTGAAAACAAATGAAAACCTGCAAACAAAATAGAAAAAGTTCAAAAATAAACTAAAGAAAAGATAAACTAATAATAGATGAAAATGAACTTGTAAATGCATACCTGGAAGGAAATTGTCTGTAGATTTTACCTCATGAATCTTCAAATTATTCATTCGATTTATCAAAATTTTGACTTTGTTCAAAATCATCTCATTATTTATTCTAAATCGGAGTGAGCAATCAGCCTAAATAAGATATGTTTATTCATGTTCAGGAAATATAAAATTTACCAGAAATAAATATGAAACTATGCTTCCTTTTTGAATTGTAACAACAATTTATTACCTCTGCACATTCCGAATTAACTTGAGAAAAATTTGTATTGTTATAGTGACTGTTCAATAATGCCTTTAGTAAATGAATATGATGCATATTGCAGCATCAAATAATAAACTAAAGGTTTGAATGGGATAAAGCCACTAATTGTGGAAAAATGTCAAAACAGATTTGAATGTGTGCACACAGCAAAATGGACATCCTAAAGGTCGGCTTAACAAATTTCGAGGAAGATAGTATGAACTTCATATGATTACCACGAAAGGTTAGACTGACTAATAATGATTGAGTCAGAATTAAGCTTATCATAGACAGTCATACATTTCATGGGATAATGAGATCATGAAGCTTTTATATCCTCAAAACCTTTATCATATAAATTTCAAAAGAAAATCTTAGAAGGAAATCATAAAATTAAGAAAAGTGGCTTTGAGGTGATTGATGCCAAGTGCAACCTTAATTGAATTTAATCAAGACATTATTCAAAATAGACAGAGTAGAGGTATTGTTGTAAGAAATTTAAAAAAGGAAAGCAAGAATTAAAATTTTCTGATTGGTAGAAAATGTTTTCGTTGAACATGTATGAAAATGGCTGATTGCTTTGTTTTATTTTTAATCTACAGAACTATTAAAAATAAATTAACTATATAAAACAAACTAACTAAATTAATTCTACTCCTATTCTAACCATATACTTGAAAAATGACTAGGTATAGTCATATTTCCAGTGTAACCATTTTCTCATTTTAATCCCCGCATGTATGTACAATTCAAATGTTAGTAATAAAAATACAAATCTAATTGAACTAAGAAAATTAAACCTGAAATCAGAATGTACAACTATTGTTAGAAGCTTATCTAAAATCTCCTTCTCATGAAATTTTCTTTCCAATTGAATACCAATTGGATCATAGAAATCTGGATGGATTTCTATTAATAATTGGGAAATGTTCAAAAGAGGAGATGAAAGGCCAGATTGTGGATATGAACTTTTAGATTCAAAGGCCTGGAAGAAATTGTTAGTGTTATGTGTAAATGTTAAGCTATTGACAATCTTCCATGAAGGAAAAATTTCCAAATATTTTTCAAATGAATCAAACAAAAATGGATGGAAATCTTTCAAATGAAATGGAAAATTATTAATTAAATTGGATTGCTGGCAAATTTCTAAAAATACATTTTCTTGTTGATATTGCCTTTGAGAAGGTAGAAGCTTTTGATAAAACATTAGCATTGATTGAAATTGAAATTGAAATAGTTTTTGATGCTTTTGATTATTATATAAAACTTCAATTTTCCAACAGGGCAATGTATCAATTGAATGTTTTATAATAAAGTGCTCAATATGCCAGCGTAATGTATCAAAAATTTGAAAAATAAAATCTGAAAATAAATCTGATTTAATACAAAATAAGTGAGGAAACAAAAATAAAAGGAAATCACTATTGTTACAACTAATGTTACAACACAATTGGGATTGTTTTGAAATAATTTCTTTTTTCACAAGGATTGGCCAGAATTATGGAATTTGAGTAATTTCGAATTCCAACTTGTGAATTAGAAAGAGATTTATGATTATGAACAGGAATGAAAGCTTGATCATGATATGAATCATAAATTGAAATATTTTCTTGAATAGTGAAATCATGAAGATGATTATCTGCTTTAAAATGAGGATTAGTTGAAATAATTTCTAAATTGAAATGTTCCTCATTCCCAGATGTTATTTGAATTTTCTTATGAGAATTCTATTGAGAAAAATAGAAATCAACATCTTCTATGTCAGAGTAATTATCATAAATGACTTCACAAGATTCTTTAGAATTCCCTTCAATCTCATCCAATATATCGAAACAAGGAGGAACAAGAATTTCATGTTCATTAATGGCAAAAGAATGATCATTAATTTCTTCTCTATCTTGATAAAAATTTAATGGTAATTCATTTAGATCAGCCTCTGTATTTTCTGAAATATCATTAACACCAAGAGGGGAAAAATTACCATCATTAAAAATATCAGGATAAAGGGAAAAATGTGAATATGAAATAATGCATTTAAAAATGTTTCGGTTTGAGAACTCTTGTGCATTGTGATCATTGTAAATTTCATATTCTAGATCATTCCTTTGCGTGCACATGCTTTCTTGAAGAAGGCTGCTTTGCTGCTCTGATTTCAGCATTTGCTCATCATGAAAAGATTCAGAAATTTGTACAGCAGTTTGCATTTTATTATTTACTTTGATTGTTGCTTGCACTTGCTGATTTGCAATCTGATTTTCTAAATTTAATGCAGAGAAACTTTCAGATTCCAATGCAGGTCTTTCTCCAAAATTGTTGTTGTTGTCTTCTTGCATTTGATTAGAAATATTTTCCAAGCTTTGTGAAACCTCTTCATCACAATTTATTTGCACACCCAAATTGGAATTCTCATTTATATTGGAAGGGGATGGAACAAAGCTTGAACTAATTTCATATGGATCGGTAATAGGAGGAAGAGAATAATTATGTTCAAACCAATCTAGTGATTTTTCTTTCATGGGTTCATCTTTGACATTAAATTTTAAACAATTCAAATGAAGTCGAATATTAAAATCTCTAACAGACTCATTTTCATTTCGTAGATATTCAATTTCATCACATACCTGATCATAATCATAGTGGTAAAATTTACAAACGAAAATTGTAACAAATTGATCCCAGCTGTGAATTGAGGCAACCGGAAGAGTTCTACACCAGTTTCTAGCTTTTGCCGCAAATGTGAGAGTAAAAATTCTACATAAAATGCCTTCATCAATTCCTTGAAAATCATAATTTGAAACATTTTGAATAAATTGAAGGACATGATTAAAAGCAGAAGAATTTCTCTCACCATTAAACTTTACCTGAGACAAGAGTTTTACCACTTCGGGTGGAGTATTGGAAGATGCACGTCCATGGATACAACTCCAAATTGGAAGTTTAAGAGGAGCCATCGTGATTAAATAAAATGTTAAAATTGAAAAGACTCCAACAGAAAACAAGTTTCAGGCCCTCCTTCTAGCGCCAAAAATGTTGAAGCCTCGAAAATCGCTACTAAAACAGTGGGGGATAACCACCCGGTCCGGACCTTAATATAGCTCCTTTTCCGTTTATGATAGTGGCTCCGACTGGTTTAACTAGGTCCAGTTACCTTTTCCCTATCACTATTGGTTTACGATGTATCATTAACGACCAATAGACAGGGATATCAAATCAATTCTTCTTGCTGATCAGGCAAGAGAATGACCCTTAAGCTGATTTGGGTTCAGCCAAACCACAACTAAGATTTTGCCTCTTTGAAAAGAGGACTTAAAAGAATGTAAATTTAATCTAATTGCAAACTTATTCTATAATGCAAGAAAAAAGAAACTAATCTAAATCCTATCTCAATAAGGTAGATGAAAATCTAACCCAATTAAGAGCAAGATAATTAAGTGATGAGAATTAAAATATGTCTGGCTTTTAATTAATGTCAAACTAACGAAGAAATTCAATTAGCTCACATTTGTGAGTACCAAAACACATTCTATTGAGACCATTTGACTAAAATAATAAATCAATAACACTCCGGAAGAAATTCACAAAAATGATATTGATTATCATATCAGTCAAACTAATAATTAAAAAATAACATGTGGAAGAAATTCACAACACATTACTATTTAATAAATCAGTGTTATAAGACAAATTTCTGAGTAATGGTTACTTCAGAAATCAGAGTTTAATTCATAAGAGTAGAGATACTTAACAATTTGAGACAAATTATCCATATCAACAGAAATGCCAAAACATGAATAAAATGAAACAACAATTTTATTAAAATAAAAATAAAACTGGTATTTGATACAGAAATGCCAAAAATACCAGTTAATTGAATTTGCTTCTCTAATCCTGGTCTCTAACAGTACTTTACATTACTTGAATTTCTGCTTTCAAGACTAGAGCTGCAGAAATGCAAACTCTGCCCATCATGCATAATTCAAGACATAAATAAAAACCCTCAATAATGTTCAGATCTGAAATTTTTCTCTCCTCCCCATATACAACTCTAAATTCCTATTACAGAAATGCTTTTAGAAGTCTGGAATTGCAGAGGAGAGCAGCCCTTTTTACATTTTGCAATCTGCAATTTATAATCCTCCCAAAAGTATTTTTAGAAGAGAGTTTGTTGAAGAAAAATATGCCCAATCCAACTTTAATTGCTCAAAAAATTCCAATCTTTAATTGTTGGAGTCTTCTCATTGATTGAAATCTTTTTCCTCAATATCCCTTCTATTGTTTTTTCCTGCAAAAAGAAATTAAAATGAATTAAGATGTAACAATAAAATCCAAATATTATTTCTAACATTTAAAACAAATCCAATCAAATTCTATTTAAATAAATAAAAAGGAAATTTGAGCTTCTTATTGATACTCATAACGATTTTAATTAACCAAGGATAATATTGATGCATGAATCTGCAATTAGAAGAGGCTGGGAAAATGAAAATGAAGAAAACAAAACTCAGAAAATTGATTTTATTTCTAGAAATTCGGAGCTTGATCTTCTGCCTGATTTTTGACCCAATAAATCATCAAATCTGTTAGTGAAACCTCCTCAGAAATGTTCTCCTTGATTTTATCTTTCCAATGAGCCATCCTGGGCCTCATTTGGTCAAGTATAACTCAATCTATGAGCTTCCAAAGTTGATGAGTCAAATCTGGCATAAATCTGGAAATTCTGTTTGCTGGGCTAAAAATCAGAATTCTTAATTAGAAATTTAATCCTAAATTAGATTCTAATTATCTAATAATTAATTCTAAATTAATTATTAACTAACTAACAATTAATTCAGTTACAAAATTAAATTAATATACAAATGATTTGAAAAAGTTAATTTAAATACGATTAATATTATAGTTCAAATTATATTAAAATTATAATAAATATTATAATTATAATATAATTATTATAATATAAAAAATATAAAAATTAATTTACAAACCATTGGAATCAATCCAAACCTAAAACCCATAAAACAAACCATTGAAATCAATCTAAACCCATTAATTCATCCACATGAGATTATGGAGGGATATGGTGAGTGGAGTGTGAGGTGAGGGTGATGTGAGGGTGAGTGAGGTGGAGATACGGGAGGCATAAGGGATGAAACAAAAAAAGAAAAAAAACAAACTTTATATTAAAAAATTTTAACACATCGCATATCGCAAGAACCTTGGATGGGGGTTTTTTAAATGTGCATGTTCTAAAAATTGCGATGGATCCAAAATTGCGATATTGCGATATGCGATGGATCCGAAATTGCAAAATTGTGATACGTTATTGCATTCATTGTTGACGTAACTTCGAAATTTGAGGACCGCTTTATCCGGCGACTTGAGCCCGAATTTGCGATCTCGCGATCCGGCGACGGATTCCTAAATTTGTGGGGATTCACGATTTCCGTAACGATTTTGGAATTTGCGATCCGCGACTTGATCCGAATTCTTTTTTTTTTTTTTTTTTTTTAATAATATATATTTTTTAATATTAAGTTTTTCTAAACTACAAATTTACATCAAAATAAATTAAAAGAATAAAAATAGCATTTTTAAACCCTTGTACTTAGATAAATGATGGGACTTCTCAAAGGAGTAATTATTTTTAAATCAATGACTAAATGAGTTAAATAAAACAAGCTGCCAATGGGAGGCTTATAAAAAATCGATTCTAACAAAGCAATCAAAACAAGAATCCAAAGAAAATGAAAAATTAACAAAATCGTAAGATAATTGACTTAAAAAAAAAATCCTAAAAGGTGCTTAGCCAAAATTTTTATAGAAAAGGTCCCCATTATTTGATATGAACAAGTCTAAATGGGGGGTTTGTGTTTATCACAATGTGACCATTGGTCCTTCGAATAGGTCAGATAACAACTTTCTCAACCAGACTGCTTCTCTGCTTACTTCACAAACCACAACATACTCAACCTCAACACTACTCAAATAAATTGTGTCTTACTTTCTGCTCATCCATGAGATCATGGAGGATCCAAAATCGAAACATCCTCCTTTAGTGCTTCTTCCATCCTGCTCGTTTCCTCCCTTGTCGAAATTTGTATATCCAATCAAGTGGACATCATTCCTTCTATCATATTTCAGGTAGTAGTGGATAGTTCCTCACAGATATATCAATATATGTTTTGATGCTATCCAATGATCATGCTTTGGATCCACTTGGAATTAACTGAGAATATCCTCGCAATTATATCAATATATGTTTTGATGCTATCCAATGATCATTCTTTGGATCCACTTGGAATTAATTGATAATTTTTACTAAAAAAAATGTGCATGTTCAAGTATTCACCAAGTATATTAGTGATCCAATCATTTGTCTGTACATGGAAGGATCCACAAGGCTCGATTCAGAACTCTTTAGTCTCTTCAAGTTTGTGATCATCGAAGTGGTCATTAGTTTGCAGTCCATCATGTAAAATATCTTCAACATGTTGATCATGTACTTTCCTTGAACTAGATAAATTTCATCAAGTCCTTGCCAGACTTCTAGTCCCAAATAGTAATACATCATCCCTAGATCATTCATCTCAAATTATATTTCTAGTTGTTTCTTACATTCTTCAATTCGACCTTCTACTCTTTTCAAGAGAATATCATATACATAAAAAATAATTATTACAAGTTCTCCATCTACAACCTTGATATAAAGGCTCGGATCAACAAAAAAAAATTTGAAGCTTGTTCTTTGTAGGTATGCAGCCATTCTAGCATACCATGCCCTTGGTGCTTTCTTGAGGCCATATAGTGCTTTATCCAATATGAAAACATATGCCTTCATGTATTTAACTCCAAATCCCAAGGGTTTTTATACTTCCTCATCAATTGTTCCATTCAGAAATGTAGCCTTGACATTCATTTGATGGATGTTCCATCCCATCGATGTTTCCAGAGAGACTGATGAACAAATCATTGTATACATTATCGTCAGAGAAAATGTATATTCATAGTCGATGTCTTCTTGTTGAGAGAATCCCCTAGCCACAAAAAATGCATTTTATTTATCGATTTCCCATTTTCCACATGTTCGATCTCATAGATTCATTTGGAAGTTACCAAATATTTGTCTTTGGGCCTAGGTACGATCTCCCAAACTCCATTCTTCATTGAAAATTGATACTCTTTATTCATGGCATCCTTCCATTCTTGATGATTGACAACCTCTTCAAAAGTGGATGGTTCTTCTTCTATTAGTTTTGTCATATATCCAGCATACCCATAATATCTATTGGGTTTCTTATTTTCTCTAAATGAGCCTTTCGTTGCCCCATGAACTTTTGCATCAAGTAGTGTAGATTTCAACCAGTTTGACCTCTTTATTTATTCGGGGAGGACCAAAGGTTGAATGGGTTCACTAGGACCCTCATCTTCATGGTGATATTATTCTTCTTCCTTGTTAACTTCTTCTTCAAATACTAAAATTTCTTCGTCATCAAAGTCCATACGAAGTTCCTTAGATTTATTGAATGTGATACTCTCGTCAAATATGACATCTCAACTTACTTCTATATGGTGTCCTTCCTTTATGTAGATTTTAAAAGCCTTAGAGGAGTTGTTGTAGGAAACAAATGTTCCTCTCATGCCTTATGGATCGAGCTTATTTCTTTTATCCTTTAGTATATGAATATATACGGGACACCCAAATATTCAGAGATGATCTATAATAGGTTTCTTCCCAGTGAATACTTCTTCAGGAGTCCTATTGTCCAGCGACTTGTGGGGACTTAGATTTTGAATATATAATTTTGTCTTCATGGCTTCTCCCCACATCAAGTTTGGTAGATGTTGATCATGTAACATTCCTTTTACACTCTCTTCAATGAATCATTTTTTTCATTCTGCAACTCCATTTTATTTTGGATTATATGGGACTATAGACTCCCTCTTAATCCTATATTCCTTATAGAATTCTATAATATCCTTGGACCAGATCTTAGTATCTTGATTCTTCTTTGTGAAAGGTTCTCCACTTCAACTTTTAATTCTAGGAAATTTTGTAAATATTTTGTCCTTAGTTTTCAAGTAAACCCAGGTCTTTATTAAATGATCATCTATAAATTTGACATAGTATAAACAAACCCCAAGAGATTTAGGAGTCATAATACCACATACATCGAAGTGGATGAGATCCAATATTTCTTTTGATTGTGAAGCACTGCTTCCGAATGGTCTCTTGGTATTCTTACCCAATGCACATCTCTTACATACTCCTTCATAGTATTCTTTTAGTTCGGGTATTCCATCTACTATGGAACTTATAGTTGGGATGATCTTGAAATGAATATGACCAAATCTTCTATTCCATATTTTACATGGGCTAATTTCAATGTGAACCAAGGCTTGTGCTAGAGGAGATATCAACCTGTAAAGTCTTCCTTCTCAAATACCAATTACTCTAGAATTTTCTATGCTTGAGTTTTTAATCCATACAACAACCTTTCCATAAATTAAATATAATTTATCACCCTTATATTCTAGAGTTTAAATGGAAATTAAGTCCTTATGAAAACTTGGAGCAAATAGGATGTCGTTGAGGTGATTGTTGCTTCCATTCTCTAGCTCTATAGAGGTTGATCCAATACCTCTCACAAGATAACTTTTATTATTTCCAACTTCCATTGAGTAAGAAGATTTTCCTTTTGATAAAGTCTTCAATTGTTTGTGATGACTTGCCATGTGCCTAGATTCCTACTATCAATTACCCAAATGCTCTCGTCTTGGAATGTGTCGGTGATTGTTGAGAAGAGACCTTCATATTTTTCCTTGATTACTTCCTTATTTGTAGAGAATAAGAGACTCCATGCTTCCTTTATACCTTTCTTGAGATAAATTTGTATCCTTGAACACTTCTTGATGAAATTCTTCAATGTAATGGGGATCTTCATGATGCCCTTAGCCAACCTTAGTTCTGATACCATGTTGAAAATTCAATAGGGAAATGATTATGATTAATTCTCTTTACTTGATAACTTCGTGTGTTTCCTTTTTACTTATTATATTTGTTCCTTAATATTATATGTGTGAAGCATAAAACATCTACCAAAACAAGAAGAACAACGAGACAATATATAGGTTGCAATTCGGGGCCAAAACCTCTCCTCTTGAGAGGAAAACCCTTAAATATCTTCTCTTCCTTATACATTCTTGAAGTGACGAACTCCATGACCTTTAGAATGAGATAAATACCCTCCAAGACCAAGACCAACCTCTTCAAATGATGTGCTAACTTCGATCTAGTTAAACCCAATCAAATATCTTCAAGTAGCACCTTTTCGATCTTCTACTGCAATATTTTTGGCTTCCCTACTGTTGTTTTTGCCACACATAGGAACTTTGATATTCCTCTAGAGCCTTCCTCTAGCTGTCACTATTCTTTCTCTGAATTCTGGAGCTTGAGAGTGATCCTTGGCAACCTTCTATTGCGCTCTTTGCCTCCTTTTCTACAAGATAAAACTTGTAGATGGAAGCCCTAGATCTACAGAAACCTTATCCCTCTTTGGAACATGTGAGAGAAGATTAGCCCAAACACAAGTCTCCTTTGTCATCCTTCTTCTCTGTTGCCTTCTCCTTCCTCTTCCTCGACTATAATGAGTTATATGTGAGTGTGCTTCAAGTAGGAAGAGTTCTCTTCTATTTAAGGGCCATTCAAGGGTGGCTCTTCCTTTAGGCTGACTTGCCAGCTGCTAGGACGACTTGGTCTTGGAGGGTATTCCAAAAATTTTTAAGACAAAAATAATTTTCTTTACAAGTTACAATGTGGCCAGTGGGATCTTCAACTTATATCAATGACTCTTTTGACTTCTTGACCTAGGATAAACCATATAAGCACTCAATGGGTGCTTGAACTATAAAATAAAAGACCTTGAGCATAAAACCCATGCTCCAAATCATTTTACAAGAATCAAAAATACATTTCATACTTATGAAGGTCGAACCAATTTATACATTTTTCAACAATTTGTGGCTAGGGTGAGTTATATGAATCAGTTAGACTCAATTATCTAGTCGACCACAAGACCGAGTTCTAGAAATAAACTTGAAATATTTAGATAATTTGAATTACTTATAAGGAGGATGAAGGGACATAATTGGATCATTTTTTTGTGAGCACAAGGTTGTGAGACAAGACAATAGAGAGCATGAGTTTGTGTGAGGAGAGTTTTCTTGTGGTGTGCATATACTTGAGTACCAAGTGTGCATAGATTGAGGGATTTGTGCTACAAAATAAGGAGGTGTTTGCACACATATTTAGGAGCCTAGAGCATTGCAAAGTAGGAGAATTTGTGTGTAGGGAGGAAGGCTTGTGCGCAGAATAATCTGGGCCTGGTTGTACGCAAAAGATAGGAGCAAAGATCAAGTAAGGATCTGGGAAATTTTATGTTAGGTCACTAGGAGAACAGATTTGTTATCATAGATAAATAGGCTTGTATTTGATCAATTACTCTATTAATAAAACTACAACAAGCAGAGGATTTTCCTAGTTGGGTTCCCCAGAAAAATATTGTATTTTTTCTATCGTGTGGTTTTTTTATTTATGTTCTATTCTATGGAAAATTGTTAGAGAAATCATGTGTCTTAATGAAAAGAAACTAGTGTTAAGATTGTTTGTTATAATAGAGCAGAATTTCAAGGATTTTCCTCAAATATGCATCCTACGTTGGCCTATAAGATTAATGAAAATAAAATTAAAATTCTATTTTTTATTGTGCTTCATGTAGGATTAAGATGGAAAAGTCGCCCCATCTCATGAAGGGATGTGTCCCTTGGGGTGAATGCACCCATTTTACACACACACACACACACATGGGAGCATAAAGAAGGATGAATTGACCAAGGCATTGCCTTTTGTACTTTAGCTAGTTTGACTAACATTGACTAGCTTATATTTAACTAGGTTTGATTGGTACCTTGGACTTGGCTTTTGGCACAAATTTCTAAACAATTTATGTAATTTTGAACCTTGTTGAGGAATAATTTCTCCTAAAAGAAAGTTGTTGGATTTTCTCCTAAGTTTGGGTCTCCCAAGATGCATTTATTATCTCTACTGTGCATCGTCATCTCTTTATGATCTTAGTGTTTTTACTATATTACCATTCATATTTTATATCTATAATTGTTTAATGATATTATTGTTATAAAGATAAAGTCTTGAAGATCATTAAGTAGTAACTATCATATCAGGAAATTGGGTTTCTACAGTTCATCTTGTAGAAAATTCAACATGGTTTCAAAACTTTGTTGAGAGAGCAACCACTAAAGACAAGTATGAAGGACACATCTTTTGGAGAACATAAGCCCTAAGGAGAGCCACAACCTAAAGAAAGAAGCCACAGAAGCCAAGCTTATAAAATTATCTATTTAGTAGATGCCGATTTTGGGAGAGTTATGTCTATTGGAAGCTTTATAGGGAGGTCGAATTAATTTTGTGTGTTGAAAGAGTCCTTTTTATGGTCATAAGGGGTTGGTTAAGGTTCATTGAAGTTTTTTTTTTAGGGCCAAAGGGGTGGTTTGTGCCCTAGTTTAGGCCGCAACAAGGTAATATACTAGCGTGGGTTGTTAGAGCCAAGAAGATGCATGTTTGAGGTTGAACACAGATAAAGAAGAGTACATTGAGGTCATTAGAGGAAGTTAAAGGCTTCAAAAAAAGGGCCAAGGCAGTAGGTTGCAGTTAGGGCCTCAAGTAGTGGGGTGGTGGGTATGAAATTGTAGGGAAGAAGGTCACAAGGCCTTAGAAAGTATTCCCGGATAGGCCGAGAGGCAACTAAGATGAGTCGAGGTGGTTTAGCATATGGGCTGCAATATGGCCAGAAGGAAGAAGGGCCAAACCTTATGCTAGTAGAAAAATTTGAGCCCTATTTAAGGGTTGTTCTATGGTAGGAAAGTAAGCATATGCCTACATTAGTAGATAAAAAATAATAAGGGCTTCTAGGAAGTCTATTAGACACAAAGGAAGGGGTTTGTCTTGTATAGCAGAGTGATCTGAGGTCTTTTTGTTAGATTAAATGTGGGTTTTTTTTGTTTGGAAGAGGTCATAGACCTCTAGAAGGAATAATGTTGATGGGAGAGGATAACAAAACATAAAAACTAGGATGCAAGTGTTTGGCTCTCATAATATTTGTTCTTATTTCCTTCATTATAGGATTATTGACCTGCCTAAATCAATAGAAGTTTTCAAAGCACATATTATATTTAAATGCATAGAATCCATGGAAAAAAACTTGAAGTTTGAGCCTGTGGTGCTTCCACGCATTTTTGATATAACACTCCTATATTTAAACTTCAAAAACATCAACGATTTAGTGGTGAAAAAACACTTGGAAAGAGTAAGAGGATTATTTTAGAAGTAAAAAATAGGATAAATAAGATGGTGTTGACCATACTAATTGTGGTAATGATTATGTGGATATGATGAGATTGGATTCTAAGTTCAGTTGTTTGATAACTAGAGAAATTGAAGGACATTGTCCTGGTGGGTTGATGAACTATTTACCCTCGTCTATTAAGGATTTACGGGATGAAATTCTTGTGGATGAATTGCTACATAATTATTCACCTTGTAATTAAGATTCCAATGGTGGATAATACACAATTTTAGTTACAGGGGGGAGAAATGAATACAAACATTCCCATAGAACTATCATTGGGAAGCATTGTCATACTTGGATCCATGGAGTGTTTTCAAACTCATTTTTTCCCTTGATTGGGGAAGTTGTTTTCAAGTACTTCATCGATGATGGAATTGTTGTATCTATTCGTGAACAAATATTCAGAACAAAGGATGAGAAGGGTGATGATATGCCCCTTGCAACAAATGGGACTACTAATCTTTCATTCAACCCTATGAATGCATAGCCTATTGATTGGAAATATGATTGGCACTTTGGGAAACGTGAGAATAATTTATTTTCCCCTTTGGTAGAGACACTAGCTCCTATAGAAACTTTAGCAGTGGAGAGCCAGGATTTGTATAACACACGAAAGGTAGCTTAAACATGATGCTCAACCATTATATTTCCCGCTTGAAAAAGAAGACCTCATATCAAAATCAGAGGAATGAAATAATGGAGGCTAGAAAAAGTTGATTGTAATAAGGCCACAGAGGATTTTAGGCTCGACAAAGGTTGTTGTAGCAGGCTGAGTGGTCATCAAGCTAATGGGGGGCTAAGTATTGAGGGATAAATCATGCTAGTATAGTATAGAGGGCTAAAGGAGGAGTATTTTTTGAGAAACAAGTGCACAAAAATCTAAATGAGTTGATGTTATGTGGAAGGGTTGATTGCTAAGAAGAGTCAAACAAAAAAATGGAAGACAAGGTTACAAATCTTCAAAAGGAATTTACTCTAGAGCTAGAGGGAGTTGAGGAGTTCTTTATTAATGTATTTTCCTTTGTTGGAAAATGTAACTAGTTTCGGTCTTCATAATTGCTATAATACTCATGCCAATATGTATAGCTTATGTAAAAAACAAAAGAAGAAAGAAAATTTGTTATTTTAGAGCATGGATTTCATGCACCTTGTTGATGGTATTCTAGGTAAAAGCATGTTCTTCATGCTTCTACGATTTGTTAGGTCATAGGATTTATTGGCATGAGTCAAGAGATTCAACAACATTATTATAAGACCCTTTTAGGAAATACATATATATTGTAAAAGTATTTATTTTGAGTCTAGAAAGCCTTGGAAACCTCCAAAGTACAAGTCAGCCTTGGAAACTATAAATCAGCCTAAAGGAAGGTACTCAAAACCCTCAGATGTGTATAAATAGAAGCAGATTCAACCTCATTTGGCACTCACTCACTTAAAAGTTAGATATCTCAATAAATATTTTTATCTGATGCTGGGAAGACCGAGAAGGATAGAAAAAATATCAAGAAAGCAAGAGGAAGTCTTGGATATTTATTTTTGGGATTTATCTCTCTCACACATGCAAAGAATTAGGATTTCTACAGCTTCAACGAAGGCCAAAATTGCAGGAAATTGTGTTGCAGTATCAAGTGGTTGGAAGGTCATGAATTCTGATTTAACCTTTTTTATTATCCTTATCAAATAAGGAACCCTTGAAGAAGTGTTTCGTGCAAAAAATAGGGCTTATGCAATAACTACAAGACTAAAGTTGCAAGTCAAAATTTTAGGCTCAAAGTTGAAGTTGGAAGTTGTTTGAAGTGGGACTGGGCCTTGTTGATCTGATATACTTAGAAAGGCTTCTTGGAGGGATGACTTGGTACTTGGAGGACTTGGTCTAAGGTTTGGGCCTTGGTTGTCTCATTTGAAGCAGGTTCTATAAGAAGAGAAGAGTTTTTCTAGGTTTTCCCCTTGGAGGGGTTTTCCCCTGGCTTAGAGCCTAATTTATGTGTCCATTGTATTTTTTTTTTCTCTTGATAAATTTTTGATGAATAAGATCCAATAAAGAAACATAAGAAGATAAATAAATTTCACAAGAAACTATTAAGATTAAGGAGAAATTTAATTAATAGTTGCCCTATTACATTTTCCAACAGTCTTGGAGTCTTCATGTTTACAAGGATGAAGAAACGAAGGAATCTAAGCTTGATGATATTGCATATGGAATTCAGGAGGAAAGGATCAAGAGGGAGTTGAAAATTCCCTAAAACACTCAATCATTTCTTCCTTAATCAAGAGATAAGTACTACATATCTTTCTCCCTTGATTATTGTTATTTGTCCTTGGTGAACCTCTTGTATTTTTTTTTGCTTGGTTATAATTGTTTCTTCCATGACCTCCTAAATGAGGTTTGCAAGTACATATTGATTTTATTTTATGCAGCTTGGACAACTGTTCTAGTCTTAGGAGGTGTCAATGAGGCTAAGAGCCCAAGAGGATTAATTATCTCCAAGCCTAGTTTATTTTTCTAAGGGAAAATGTCTTAATTAGATTATTAATCAATTTTAAATTATTTTCCTAGCTAAGGAAAACAGGTTATTTAATTAGTGTTAATTGAGGTAAGTTGATATCTCTCTAGTGACTTCTAGAAAAGCGATTTAATGGAGTTAAGATGATCTTAGCTATCGATCATTATTAGACCATGGTCGTAGATTACATAATGAGAGATAATAAGAGGAAGTCGATGGACATCTTGGATATATATATATATATATATATAGTGAATTAGAAAGGGCACAATGATAGTATGGGTTGACACCAACAAGGGTTTCAATCGTGATTGAGGAGATATTTGTTGGAGAGGTTTCTTCACATTGATTTCTAGTTTTTGAGAGACAGAAGGAGGTTGAACTATTAAATAGAGGGCCTATTTTCTCTAGTGGTTTGATTTTCTAAAAAGAGGAAAAATTTTCCAGAGAGTTTGACTTGTAGGAGGAAAGTTCAATTTTCCAAAGAAGATCAGTTTTCCAATTGAGGCTGAAATATTTCTCCAGAGGGTATGAGTTACCAGTGGAGGCTGAGTTTTCTCCAGGCCAGATGTGTGCGTCGATTCAGTGTCATACAAGAGGGATGGATTTATTATAAGGGTCGAATTGCTTCTAGGTGGTCGAATATACTTACGTAAATGAAGAAAATAATTTGTTGGAGCTTTTCCATTTTATGGAAAGCAGTTTATGTAATTTTCAATTCCAAATTTTTTGAAGAATAATAAAACCATCATCTCCAGAATTGATTTTCCCCACATTGGGGTTTTAATAAGGACAATTTGTCCAAAAATATCAGTGTTTATTTTTATGTGTGTGTTTTCTCAGTTCATGTGATTTATTGGTGAGTATTGCAATAGTTTTTTTATTTAGTATTTGTAGTATATTAATTTGTTGGGACAAATAATATGTTAAAAGATAGGGGAATAATTAGTAGATTAACTATAATATAATTTTCACATGGTATTAGAGCATATTTAAAGCGTAGAAGATTATTTGAGAAGCTAAGTGCAAGGTACAACAGATAATACCCAGGGTTTATAAAACCCAGATCAGTTTGTTCCAGATTTACTTGTAGTATTGTTTAAGTTATTCTGAGGATTTCAAAAAAATGGCTTCAATTGGTTTACGAGATTGGGAAAGATAGAGGGAGCATCTAAATTTGGCATATGGAAATCCAAAATTCTAGTATTATTGGAGGAGATTGGTTTAAAGGAGTATGCGACCAGTTTTGTAGCTATACCGATAGATGCAACACAACTCCTCACCTACAAGAAGGAAGATGCCATAACTAGGCACATTATGTTGGATAGGATCAAGGATCACACCATGCGTCATATAGCAGATGAATATACGAGGAAGAATATGTGAGATTCATTGTAAACTCTATCAAGATTCCATGTAAACATTAAGTTGATCCTAAGGTAGAAACTTCGAAGCACAAAACAAAACAAGGGCGAAATCATTGTATCTTAACTTACCAGGGTGAAACATGTCAAGGAGGAATTGGTAGGTGTTGGTGAGAAGATTGAGGTTCATCATCTCATCAGGATAGCCCTAAATGGGTTTAATAAGGATTGGGATGTCTTCATATAGTTTATTACAGGAAAGAAAAATATCCCATCTTGGGGAAGACTGCTCAAATTTTACCCAAGAAGAACTTAGGAGGAGTTTCATCAGTGGCACCGGCAACACTAGAAAAAATGGTGAGGGAGAACATGAAAACATGGCTCTTGTAGGGAAGAAAAAAGCAAAGAATGGATCTAGAAAAGGGTCTAACTCTAAACATGACAAAAAGGACCTTTCAAAGGTCAAATGTTGTGGTTGTCATGAATTTGGCCACTATGTCAACAATTTCCAACAAAGGAAGAAATATCATAAGAAGGGAAAGAAACAAATGACAGCTTCAACTAATGCAAATGATCTTTCTAGTCAGATGGAACAAGAGTTCTCATTCATATCTTGATTGACTAGCTCAACCTCATAGGTTGTTTGGTATAGAGACAATGGTGCGCCATTTCATATGACATGAATTAGGGAGTAATTCTCCAGCTATAAGGAGGAGGAAACAAGATTCCAGATCGAAATGGGGAACAAGTCCAAGTGTAATCCAATTGGAGGAGGGATAGTCCTATTTCATAGGGAGTTTGAAAAGCCTATTCCAATCCATGATGTATTGCATGTGCCAAGAATGGGGACAAATTTGAGTTTTGTTTCTATCCTATAGGATAAGGGGTACAATCTACTCTTTAGAGGGAAGAAGGTGGTGATAAAGTTCCAGGGTTGGAATTCACCCATAGTAATTGGATTTAGGAGCGATATAGATTACAGGTTGCATATGGATACTCCAAAAACACTAGTAAGCAACAATGATATAAGAGATTACGGAGAAATTCAGCATAGGAGGATGGGCCATATCCATCATAGAACGCAAAAAATGTTGGGGGATACAATGACGAGGATTGTAGAGGTGATCACAGAGCACGATGATTTGTTTAAGGGATGTTTGTTGGGGAATTTGGCTAAGGAAACTTTTCCAAGGAGTGACACCAGATCCAAAGGTGTTCTTGATTCAATCCATTCTGATATATCTGGTCTGACGTCAATGTAATCTCTAAGAGAGTACAAATATTTTGTTAGCTTTATTGATGATTTCTTTATGAAGACATGGATTTAATCCTTGTATACCAAGGATGAGGCCTTTATTCGCTTCCAAGCATTCAAACCTATAGTGGATAATTCGATGGGAAAAAAGGTGAAGTTTATTCTATCAGATAATGGAGGCGAGTAGACATGGAAATAATTCCAGGAGTTATATAACAGGAAGGGGATCAAGAAGAACTTAGGAGGAGTCTCATCAGTGGCACCAGCAACACTAGACAAAATGGTGAGGGAGAACATGAAAACATGGCTCTTGTAGGGAAGAAAAAAGCAAAGAATGGATCCAGCAAAGGGTCTAACTCTAAACATGACAAAAAGGACCTTTCAAAGGTCAAATTTTGTGGTTGTCATGAATTTGGCCACTATGTCAACAATTTCCAACAAAGGAAGAAATATCATAAGAAGGGAAAGAAACAAATGACAGCTTCAACTAATGCAAATGAGCTTTCTAGTCAGATGGAACAAGAGTTCTCATTCATATCTTGATTGACTAGCTCAACCTCATAGGTTGTTTGGTATAGAGACAATGGTGTGCCATTCCATATGACAGGAATTAGGGAGTACTTCTCCAGCTATAAGGAGGAGGAAACAAGATTCCAGATTGAAATGGGGAACAAGTCCAAGTGTAATCCAATTGGAGGAGGGATAGTCCTATTTCATAGGGAATTTGAAAAGAATATTCCAATCCATGATGTATTGCATGTGCCAAGAATGGGGACAAATTTGAGTTTTGTTTCTATCCTATAGGATAAGGGGTACAATCTACTCTTTAGAGGGAAGAAGGTGGTGATAAAGTTCCAGGGTTGGAATTCACCCATAGTAATTGGATTTAGGAGCAATATAGATTACAGGTTGCATATGGATACTCCAAAAACACTAGTAAGCAACAGTGATATAAGAGATTACGGAGAGATTCGGCATAGGAGGATGGGCCATATCCATCATAGAACGCAAAAACTGTTGGGGGATACAATGACGAGGATTGTAGAGGTGATCACAGAGCACGATGATTTGTGTAAGGGATGTTTGTTGGGGAATTTGGCTAAGGAAACTTTTCCAAGGAGTGACACCAGATCCAAAGGTGTTCTTGATTTAATCCATTCTGATATATCTGGTCTGACGTCAATGCAATCTCTAAGAGAGTACAAATATTTTTTTAGCTTTATTGATGATTTCTTTATGAAGACATGGATTTAATCCTTGTATACCAAGGATGAGACCTTTATTCGCTTCCAAGCATTCAAACCTATAGTGGAGAATTCGATGGAAAAAAAGGTGAAGTTTATTCTATTAGATAATGGAGGCGAGTAGACATGGAAATAATTCCAGGAGTTATATAATATGAAGGGGATCAATAGGGAGTGGGTGGTTCCTTACAACCCACAACAGAATGGGGTTGTTGAGAGAAAGAACTATGCCATATCAAAGGTAGCTAGGATGATGTTGTATGACTAGGACATGCTACGATATTTATGGGAAAATGCATGCAATATTGTGGTTTATATTCAAAACATGTCCCACATAAGGCATTTGGAAATATAACACCAGAGGAAGTGTTTACAAAAAAAATCCAAAATTCATCCACTTCAAGATATTGGGTAACTTGCCTTATTGTCACATTCCAGGGGAGATATGTTCCAAGTTGGATCAAACTAAAGAGAGGGGGTACTTTTTTTGGTATAGTGAGACTTCTAAGACATACCATATATATATATATATATATATATATATATATATATATATATATACATTTTGTTTCTTTTTTTTTAGGTTCGGTTGGTGAGACATGTTCGCGGGGATTGAACTTTCGATCACTTGGATACACAAGGCTTTCAAACATAATTTTTTCCAATTATGCTACCACTTGCAAACAAGGAATACTAGATATTTAATCTAGGGACCAAGAGGACAATTGGCGAGATAGATGTCCATTTTATGGAGAACAAGGCAGATCGAAGGTCTAGATATTTTCCAGTAGAATTTGATCATAATGGACAACCAGCAAAAGATCCAAGGGTATAAAAATAGAATCAAGGACAATATAGTACGAGTATTGTTACTAGTATGAGCACAGGCTCAAGTAAAAGGGTTCTACAAAGTTCGTAGATCATGGACCAACATATTCGAGAGATGCATCAGGAGGATATGGAAGTTCACATTCCACCATCTATAGTTGACAGGAGGAATCAAGAGGTTCAATAGACGCTTCAGGATGCTCAATATTTTTTTGGGACTCCTAAGATGGGTGGGAGAGAGCAGAGACAACCAGAAAGGTACATTGGCTACATGGTATTGGTGATTCATACGTGGATAGCGAGTCTTCCAACTATCTGAAGGCCGCATCACAAAAAGTGTAGCGGGATGCAATAGTTGAGGAGTATATCTCGATCATGCAAAATGATGTTTTGGAAGTGGTGAATAGATTGATAGACAAGGTGGTATTTAGATCAACCTAGATCTATAAGATTGAGCATGGTGCAGATGGTAGCATCAAGAAATAAAAGGAAACATTTTTAGACAAGGGCTTCTCTTACAAGGAGGCAATAGATAATGAAAATGCATTGCCTCATGTTGCCAAGTATACTTCTATCAGGGAAGTGATCTCACTAGCAGCACAAATGGGATGGAAGATCCTTCAAATGGATGTCAAGTCAAAATTCCTTAATAGCAAGTTGGAAGACGAAGTATGCATAGAACAACCATAGGGCTTTGTATTAAATTTAGATAACCACGGTATGTTCTATGCGTAAATGAAGTTTTACTTCAATCTTCTTACTTGAAAGTAAAATGTTGATAGAACATAAAAATAGATCAAGAGAAGACAAGCCAAATAATGTATCATAATTTGTAATTCTCCTTGTCCAGCAAATGGATAGATAAATGTTTGTTACAGCAATCAATAGGATGCCCTAGCCAGCAAAGTCTTGAGTTGGTCAAACCAACTTCTCCAACAACCAAATCAAATTTTCTCCAAGTGTCACACACACCCCTCAAAGACAGCCCCAAAAATTCAACGCAAGTCAACCCAAAATGGTTAGCTCAAAAGTCAACATTGAAGTCAATGGACAATAGTCAAAGTCAATGCTTCTCCTCGATTTCTATGCCCTCCATTGCAGCCTCAAGAAATCGATTTTTTTGTGCAAAAATTTCTTGACCCATATTCAACGTTGGCCAATGTTGTCCATAAAGCATGAAAACAATCCGAAAATTACAAAAAATTCTTCAGGTTCAGATTCACACGTGTAAGGGAAAGGAAGCCTCTTCTACGTTGTACGAACCAATCATATCACAAGTAGAATGTGTGTGATGAGATGATGATGAAATGAGCATCATATCTCTCCAATTTATATCCATCAATGAGGGTGTGTGACACATATGTTGGGCTTGTGAGCCTACATTACAAATATGGGCGACCTTGCACATGTGTGCAAAATAAAATCAAAACATATGTTCTTCTCATCCATATAAGATGATATTTAGATCAAACTTTCACCTCTCCGAAAGAGGAATCCAAAAAAAATATAATCATTATCATATGAGCAGTGCAACATGGAGTTTGGATCTATTTTCCCAAAATTAACACTCCCTCTCAACTAGGGATAACTCCATCTATCCACCTGTGCCATCTTGTCATCAATACCATCGTGTATTATCATCATCATCATCCTACAATCCTGTATCATCCTGTTGTAACATTCTTTGCTGGCTTTAAGAGCAAAAAAACGAGAGTGAGTTACAAATACATCACACTCTGCTAACCCTAAGTCAACCAAGAGGGTAAAATCTCAAGAGAGTCACTTACTAACTCGAAGTTAGTTTACCAACCCAAAGTCAGTTTAGAGGTAAGAACCTCATCATGATCTCAGGTCAAGGCATTGGACACAACCCATCCAAGACATAGAGAGTATGACAATCTCTGATGTGTCCATCAATATTGCTATTGGTCCCTATCCACATTTCCCACCTCTTTGGCCAATGAGAGGTACTTCCCATGAGTCCGAAACTCCATGGGTAGGATGCATGCAGGGCATAGATAAAAGAGAGGGTGAACCAACTCAACATCATAACGGTGGGACAAAATCACAACAAGGTTCGACAAGCCTAGCCCCGTGTGTGCTTATAGCTCCGATAAGATATCCCCAATCCCCCTGGAGCTCCTAGAGCTTATTGTCCAACTCAACATCATAACGATGGGGAAAAATCACAACAAGGTTCGGCAAGCCTAGCCCCGTGGTGCTTATAGCTCCAAGAAGCTATCCCCAAGCCCCCTGGAGCTCCTAGAGCTCATTGTCCAATTCAAGCAGGACCCTCACAATAGGGTCTTTCCACGATTCCAAGCTTCTCATGGAAGGTTAGGAACTTGACCTTCCCCATGGGATTCGTGAGAATATCTACAACCTGCTCATCAATTCCAATGTGATTGAGCCTTAAGGTGCCTCGTTGTACCATATCCCAAATAAAGTGGTACCTAACATCAATATGCTTGGATCAATCATGGAACACGGGATTCTCAGAAAGACGAATCCCACTCTGGTTATCACAAAGGATAACGGTGGTATCTAGTACATGTCCAAACAGCTCACTGAAGAGATTTCTCAACCAAACAACTTCACAACATGCCATAATCACTGCAATATATTCGACCTCGGCATTGGTCAAAGCCACTGATTTTTGCTTCCTGCTCATCCAAGATAACGAATCAGAACCCAAGGTGAAGCAACATCCATATGTGCTCTTATGATCCACCACACTACCAGCCCAATCGACATCAGTATATCCATGGAGTCTCAAACTCTTGACAGTATCTCAGCCCATGGTTGATTGTGCCCCGAAGTTATCTCAATAGATTCTTAGCACCAATCCAGTGAATGTGACGAGGCTTAACCACATGTTGACTCAAAGTGTTCACTGCAAAACATACATCTGGATAGGAGTTCACTAAGAACATCAAGGCCCCTATGAGTTGTCGATACTCGGTGGGATTCCCCAGCTCGGCCCAGTGCTTCCACACAACTTCTTAAAGTTGAGTTACATCATTGTTGACAAAGACTTACAGTCCACCATACCAAATCTCTCTAGTAGCTTCATGACATATTTTCCTTAAGAAAGGAAAATCTCACCTGGCCTTTGCCACACCTCCAAGCCTAGGAAATAGTGCATCAATCCTAGGTATTTCATCTAAAACTCAGAAGATAGCTCCCTCTTACATTGATGAATGAGAGGGTCAGCACTTGTAAAGAAGAGATCGTCCACATAGAGAACTAGAATGAGATTCCTTTCTTTATCAACCTTAAAATAAAGGTTTGGATCAGTATCACTTGAAGTGAAGCCCAATTTCATCAAGTAGCTATCGATCCTCTCATACCAAGCCCTGGGGGCTTGCTTCAACCAATAGAGGGATTTCTTCAACCTGCATACATATGAGTCTCTATTTTAGACTTCGAACCCCAGAGGTTTCTCCACATAAACCTCTTCCTTTACCAAACCATGTACAAAAGCAGCGTTCACATTCATTTGATGGAGACTCCATCCTTGCGTTGCAGCAAGGGAAATGATAGATCATATGGTAGTATAATGGGTGACAGGTGGAAATATATCATCATTTTATATGCCTTATTTTTTAGAGAAGCCTCGGGCAGCCAATCTTGCCTTGTATTTTTCAGCACTACCATCGGCTCCATGCCTGATCTTAAAGAGCCATTTTGAGGTGACAACAGATTTGTCCTCTTGTCTTGAGACCACATCCCAGACATAATTCTTCACGATGGAATCATATTCTTCGTGCATAGAATCCTTCCAAACTTGATGCTTTACGGCTTCTTCAAATGATCCAAGCTCAAATTGTACAATTTTACTCATCCTTGCTAGGTACCCTTGGCACCTATTCAGCTTCGCGCTTTCACGAAATGTCCCCCTTGGGGAACTATGGCTCTTGGAATCTTTGAGAGTGTCCCTGAGCCATGAGGGTCTCCTTTTATTTAAAGGAGGTAGATCGATAGAATCCATTGGTCCTTCAAGATCAAGCATAGGTTCATCCTTTGGTTCTTCCTGCCTTCCAGCTTTTTCTTCTTCTTCTTCTTTTTCTTCCTTTGAGATAGGAAGATCTCTTAATTTCTTGAGGGAAGTGTCTTCATCGAAGGTGAAATCATGGCATATCTCCACTTCTCTTTGACCAGGCACATAGATTCTATATGCTTTCGAGGTTTCATTGTAGCCCACAAACATTCCCTTGTTTCCAGAAGCATCCAACTTGCTTCTCTTTTCTTTTGACACATGAAAATAAATAGGACTTCCTAAAACTCTAAGGTGGGAGACATCGGGCTTCTTACCAGAGAAGATTTCCTTGGGATTTTTGGAGTCCAAAGAAAAATGCAGGCATCTATTTTGAACATACACAACAGTGTTCAAGCTTCTCCCCATAGAAACTTTAAAGACCTCGGTCATATAGCATGGCACGGGCAGCTTCCACAATGGTCTTGTTCTTTCTTTCAGCAACACCATTTTGCTCAGGATTATACACAGTTGTGGTCTCCCTCTTAATGTCAGCTTCCCTGCAAAATTCATTGAATTCATTTGACTCATACTTGTTCCCATTATCGGTCTTCAAATTTTTATTTTCTTCCCGGTTTGATTTTCAACCAAGATCTTGAAGGTACAAAACCATTTGAATGCTCCTTCCTTATTCAAGAAATATATCCAGGTTTTGCGAGAGAATTCATCTATGAAAGTCATGTAATAGGAACATCCTCCCAAGGATTTTATGGGCAGCATACCATATAGATCAGAATGTTTCGATTGAAATATATCTGATGTCTTTGTGACACTTGAGGGGAATGGTCCCCTTGTATTCTTCCCTTCGGCACAACACTGACATATACCTTCATGATCATCTTTAAATCCAGGCATCCCTATCACCACCTTCCTCGCTTCAGGAATGGATTTGTAATGAAGGTTTGCATACCTTTGGTGCCATAGCTCGGTTTGAAGATTTGTATCATATGACATGGCCCCTAACGGTCTTCCTCCAACCTGATAGAGTGTATCAACTCTAAAACCAATGGTAAGATCTTCTTTGAAGTTCTTCTTCTAGATGCGTAGCTTTCCATCAATGAATGCCACCTTGAAACCTCTGTCTTCCATTTCTGAGATAGACACAAGGTTGTTCTTAAAATCAGGTACGTACAACACATCTTGTAAGCAAAGGACTTGACCTTGAGATAGATGAAGGGTCACAGTCCATGTCCCTTTTATGGGGTAGGTGGCATTATCTCCAAGGATAATTTCTAAATTAGCATCCTTTTCAATCAAATCATAGAGGGCTTCTTTATAATCAGTGAGGTGCCTTGAAGCACCACTATCAATCAACCAGACATCAAGGGTTTTGGGAGGATATGCAGCAAAGAGGGAAGATACAAGAATGTATTCATTTTTCTTATTATCAACAACATTGGAATCATTGCACCTGGAATTCCTTGACCTCTTGAAAAGTTGGCCATTTCCACTTCAATCAGAGGGAGCATTCCTATTTCCTTTGAACCTATTGTTCCTTTGATTTCCATCTCCCTGAAGTTGTTGTTGTCATCATCCCTGGGAGATTCCCTTATATTGGGGCACTTCCTTGCGTAGTGACCAGTCTTGTTACAAGTGTAACATCTTCCCTTTCTTCCTTTGGGCCTCGTTGCTCCATGGTTTTGATTTCTCGGGCCATTATGGTTCTTATTCTTTGCATGAGTGGTGAAGGCAGTAGGGTCACCTCCATTTCCATTAGAGTGATGGTCTCTCTCCATCGTTCTTGTCTCCTCTTGAGTGCATATCGTCAGCAATTCATCAAAATCAAGAATCGCTTTATTATTAAGAATCGCAGTATTAAATACATACCAAACTCAGGGAAGTCCTCCAAGAGAAATGAGGACAAGCTCTCGATCAGCTACTTCTTCTCCTATGGCAAGGAGATCATTCCTGATTTCTGTGAGCCTCATAAAATATGATTGAATGGATTCATCTTTTCCCTTCTTAATATTCTTCAACTTTTTCTTGAAGAAAAGAACTTGATTAGAATTACTAGACCTAAACATGCTAACAAACTTATCATGCATCTCTTTAGATGTGCCCAGCTCAGAGATGTAAGCAACCAAGTGCTTATGTACTGAATCCCTGATAATCATATTTTCTTTGATTTCCTCTTTTCTATACTTCGTCTTTGTGGCAACCAGTGCATTTGATGGAGGCTCATGGATCTTCCCCTACACATAATCCATGACATCTTCATCTGCCAAAACCAAATCCAAAGACATCTTCCATGCATGATAATTAGAATTGTCAATCAACTTATCATCAGACTTGAAACCCTTGTATGTGGAGGCCATTGATCCTTGATAAGACTTCTTCTTCGGTGATTTCTTTTCACATTATTTTGGGATTTGTCTTCGCCTCAGCTATGATACCATGTTAAATTTATATAACCATGGTATGTTCTATGCTTAAATGCAATTTTACTTCAATATTATTACTTGAAAGTAAATGCTGATAGAACATAAAAATAGATCAACAAAAGACAAGCGAAATAATGTATCATAATTCGTAATTCTCCTTGTCCAGCAAATGGATAGATAAATGTTTGTTACAATAGTCAACAGGATGCCCTAGCCAACAAAGTCTTGAGTTAGTCAAACCAAATTTTCCAACAACGAAATCAACATTTCTTCAAGTGTCACACACACCCCTCAAAGACAGCTCCAAAAAGTCAACACAAGTCAACCCAAAATGGTCAGCGTTGCAGTAAACATGCAACAATAAAAGTCAATGCTTATCCTCGATTTTTGTGCCCTCCAATGTGGCCTCAAGAAATCGGATTTTTTGTGCAAAAATCGAAGTCAAAATTTAAGAGTTGACCCAAAGTCAACGTCGGTCAACATTGTCTAGAAACCCTAAAAACGGTCTGAAAATTACAACAACTTATTCAGGTTCAGATTTAGATGTGTGAGGGAAAGGAAGCCTCTTCTAGGTTGAACGAACCAATCATATCACAAGTATAATGTATGTGATGAGATGATGATGAAATGAGCATCATCTCTCTCCAATTTATATCCATAAATGAGGGTGTGTGACACATATGTTGGGCTTGTGAGCCTACATTACAAATATGGCCGACCTTGCACATGTGTGGAAAATAAAATCAAAATATATGTTCTGATCATCGATACAAGATTATTTTTAGATCAATCTTGCACCTCTCCTATAAAGGAATCCAAAAAAAATATAATCATCAGCATATGAGCCGTGCAACATGGAGTTTGGACCTATTTTCCCAAAATTAACACTTTGTAGCACATAACAGTGAGACCCACGTGTGCAGATTGAAGAGAGATTTAAATGGGCTCAAGCATACTCCTAGGGCATGGTATGAGCACATTGACATACATTTACAAGGGATGGGGTTTGTGAAGAGTGAAGCAGATGAAAACATCTACTATTTGATGGTTGGGGTGAGGTGCTATTCTCATCCTATATGTGGACGACTAGTTCCTAACAAGTTCATTGGCGCTCATAGAATAATGAAAGAGGGACATTGTAACAAAGTTCGAGATGAAATACTTGGGGTTAATGCACTGTTGTTTAGGCATGGAGGTGTCATAGCCAAATGGGGAGATTTTCATTGGGAAAGGGAAATACTACATTAAAATCTTAAGGAGCTTCAGGATGGAAGATTGCAGAGTCATGTTTACACCCATGATAACCATTTGGAGGAAGGTAGATACATCTTTAGAGAAGGATCTGGAACCCACCTTATATAGCTAGATAATTGGATCTCTTATGTATTTGGTCAACGCCATGCCAAATATATCATGTGGTAAAATTTGTGATTCAGTTCATTGTTGAACCAAAGAGGTCACATTGGACAACAATGACACATGTGTTGCGTTATTTGCAAGGTACAATCATGTATGGGATCAAATATACTCGAGGTGATGGTGTTAGATTGATGGGTTATACTGATGTATACTGAGCAGGAAGTACAATGGAAAGGAAGAGCACTTCAGGTTGTTTCTTCAATATGGGATCAATCTTGTTTATTTGTACAGTAGGAAGCATAAGTCTCTGGCACTAAGCTCTATAAAAGAAAATTATATAGCAGCAGGCATGTAAACATGTGAGGCCATTTTTCTTCAAAATTTGTTAGTAGCCTTGTTTAGTTAGAAGGTAGAGACAACATTGATACTCTGTGACTATCAAAGTTGCATCAAGCTCTCTGAGAATCCTATGTTTCATGGCAATTCGAAGCATATAAACATCAGATATCATTTCATCAAGGATTGTGTATAGTGCAGGACAATTTAACTTCAATATGTGCCTACAGATCAACAGATAGTAAACATCTTGATGGAGGCCTTGGTGAAGTTGAGATTCATCTTCTTCAATGATAAGTTGGGTGTTGTACAAAACACCTTCCTCGCTAAGAGGGATTGTTAGTTTATGTAGCTCAGACAGGTGTTCTAGTCTCAAAAGGTGTCAATGAGGCTAAGAGAACAAGAGGATTAATTATCTCCAGGACCAATTTATTTTTCTAATGGAAAATGCCTTAATCAAAGTATTAACCAGTATTTAATCATTTTTCTGAGTCTAACTTAGGAAAATATGTTAATTAATCAATATTAATTGAGACAAGTAAATATCTCTCTAGTTACTTCTAGAAAAGTGATTTGATGGATCCAAAATGATCTTAGCCATCGATCATGATTAAATATTGGCCATTAATTTCTCAAAGAGTGATTATAAGAGTAAGTAGATGGGAATATTGGGGACATATAGATAGCTAATGAGTAAGAGCACATCGATAGCATGGGTTGACACTAGAAAGGGTTTCAATATTGATTAAAGAGAGTTTTTCCAAAGATATTTTTTCACAGTTATTCCAGGTTTCTAAGAGATAGGAGGTCAAATTATTCTACAGAGGGATGATTTTATCCAGTGGTGTGAATTACCAAAAGGAGTTCGATTTTCGAGAGAGGATGGATTTTCTAGTGAGGTCGATTTGTAGGAGGAAAGTCAAATTTTCTAGAGAAGATCAATTTCCATTGGAGGCCAAAATATTTATCCAGGGGGTGTGAGTTGCCAATGTAGGCTAAGTTTTCTCCAAGCCACACATGTGGGTCGAGATAGTGTTGTACAGGATGGCCGAATTGATTCTAAGGGGCCTAATTGCTTCCAGGTGGTCGAATATACTTGAAGAAGTGAAGAAAATAAATTTTCGGCACTTTGCTATTTTATGACAACCATTTTATGTAATTTTTAGTTAAATACTTGTTGAAGAATAATATAACACATTAGGGTTTTTCTAGGGACAATTTGTCCAAAAATATCGGTGTTTATTTCTATATCTCTGTTTTCTCAGTTCTTGTGATTTGTTAATTGGTGAATATTGTAGTATTGTTTGTATTTAGTATTTGCAATAAATAAATTTATTGGGAAAAATAATTTGTTAAAAGATAGGAGAATTACTAGATTAACTGCAATATAATTTTCACACTTGAAGGCTTCCAAGATAATGATTCTAGTAGCAGATGGAAGCATTAGGAAGAACGAATCAAAGCTTGTGGAAATAAGTTTCTCCCAATAAGAGGGAGTACAAGGACATTTTTTGCTCCAACCTCGATGGATAATTTCTTGTATGACCTAAGGGCTCGAGCACAAACTCAATAGAGGGGTTAGTGTTTGAAAGGAAGAAATTGTACAGATTTTTAGGACATCCTGGATCATGCCAAATAACAGGAAGAGCTTCTGGTTTTGAGGGAGAAGACCATCAAGCAAAGCATAAGCAACTTTCCTAGAGGATGTCATGGGTTGAGATTTTCAATATGCTCAAAGAGAGAAGGTATCTAGAAGCAATATATTGTCTTTGAGGAGAACACGTTAGTTGAAGGACTTTCTTACATGATAGAGGGAGAAACAATAACACAAGGAATCTATTACATAAAAAAGGGAGTAGCAACAAAAAAAGGACTTGCTTATGTGACAATGAAAGCAGTCAGGACTCTTTGGTCAAGTCACTTCATTTGATACATGGTGCAGAAAGGAGCAGTGGAGCTACAATACATATCAACAGATGAGTACATTACATACATTCTCACAGTGCCTCTATCTATAGTGAAATTTTTATATTTCAGATACAAGTTTGGCATGATGCAAAATATATCCCTCATTGAGAGGGAGGGTTGATGTCTTTACAGGATCAGGGTAGACCATCTCCTGAAGCCATAAAAAATTTTGGTTGGGTCATAAAGGAGTTCAACCATGTGAAATGGATACATTCACCTCAAAAGCTGTAAGGACTTGGCTAGGTCATAAAATAATTTGACCAAAAATTTAAATGGCCCAAGAAAATTACAGGGGAAAATTACAAGATTGGACAAATCTTCCCCTGAGAAGCCAAAAGGACTTGGCTAGGTCATAAAGTAATTTGACAAGAGGAGTTAGATGTAATTCACTAGAGAAGCCATAAAGTACTTTGCTGAGGGTGAATGTTCCAAGGGTAGATTCTCTCCTGAGAAACCAAAAAGACTTGTCTAGGTCATAAAGGACTTTGACTAGAGGAGATTGATACATTTAATTAAGGAGCCATAAAAGAATTTCGCTAGAGGTAAAAGGTCCTGGATACTCACATTTCCCAGTCCAGGATGGAGTTATATATAGCCATGCATCAACATGGCAAGCTCATTAAATTTTATTATGAAGGAGAAATTTTAGCTAAGGGGAAATTTGTTGCATTCAAGGAGAATACCTCCCTCACTAATAGGGAGTGTTGTTTTTTGTGTAGAATCGAGAGGTATTCCCACATACTAAGAGGCCTCCTAAGTCGACCTAGAATATTTATGAAAATAAAATTAAAATTCAATTTTTTGGGGGGCTTCATGTAAGCTCAAGGTGGAAAAGTCGACCCAACTTATGAAGGGACATGTCCCTTGGGGTAAATTCACCCATTCAACTTGTATGTGTGTATAATGTGACGTCTCCATCTAATCAATTTGAATCATCATCTCTATTTTATAGTAGCCACACATGGGAGAAAAAGAAGGATGAATTGACCCAGGCATTCATTTATGTACTTTAGCTGGTTTGACTAGCATTGACTAGATAATATTTGTCCAAGTTTGACTAGTATATTGGACTTAGATTTTGGCACAAATTTCTAGGAAATTTATATAATTGTTAACCTTGTTGAAAAGTAATTTCTCCTAAAATAAAATTTGTTTGGTTTTCTCCCAATTTTGGGTTCCCCAATGTAAATTTGTTGTCTCTTTTTTGCATGGTTGTATCTTTATGATCTTACTGTTTTCACTACATTACCGTTGAGATTTTCTATGTATAATTGCTCAATGATATCAGTGGGATAAATATAAATAGTTAAATATCATTAGGTAGTAATTATCATATTATAAAAAATGGTTTCTATAATTAATCTTGTAGAAAATTCAACAAATAAGATGTTGGAAACCTAATCCGTAAGGGTTACGTTATTTTGTATTGTTCACTTGGGGGAGAATGTGAAAAGTCAACAAGTGAATATGAAATGTCTTTGAGAATCCAAGGTATTCCATGCTTATCTCAGATTCCTGCATGTCTAACAATATCATTCTATGATCTCTTTGTGTTATTTATGAAATTCATGGGACAAATCGATAATGACCATTGGAAGCATTGTAAATTCATTGGTGTTTGATTAGGTTGTGGCTTCAATACTATCAAAGGATGTGAGGTGAACAACTTGTTAATCCAATGAGGCCTTGGTTGTCTTTGAAAGATCTAAGAAGAAAGGAAAGAAAAGAGAAAAGGAAGATGAAAATCGCGTGGGAGATATAAGTCTCCTAGATAGTCTAAGGAAAAATGTTGGAACTATGGCAAGGTCCATAATTTTAGAAGCATGTAGATAAGAGAAAAATAAAAATAAGAAGGAAAATAATTAATTTTAGGATGAGATAAAAAATATTTTCAAGAGGATGGTGGAATGACTTTGTTGCAACTTTGGTAATCGATTAAGTCCAAAGTGCATAGTGGATAGATTTTATTGCTTCCTTCCATAGGACTTCCCATTGGAACTAGTTTTTAGTGTATGAAAAATATGACAATGGGATGGTATACCTTGGTGGTGACTCTCCGCTCAACATAGTTGGCCTTGGTAAATACTTGAATGGATTCACTAATGGTAACAGTAAAGGGGATAAATAGTGTTTAGCACATTCTAAGTCTAGCACAAAACATACTCTCAACAAGCACACTTTAATGATGTGGGTGCACAATTTATTTTCTATGACAAAGGATGTAAGATGGTCCAAGAAGTTACGGTGCTTGCTAAGGGTGTTTGTATGGGAACTTTTTTCCAAATTGATGCATGCACTATTCATTGTAATAGTTCT
This sequence comes from Pinus albicaulis, assembly GCA_034641835.2. NCBI lineage: Eukaryota > Viridiplantae > Streptophyta > Pinopsida > Pinales > Pinaceae > Pinus > Pinus albicaulis. Next base: position 888,427,857 of record CM076574.1, read on the forward strand.
TTTATCTCAATAGAGGAGAGATATATAAGATATACACCTTAACAATCGACACCTATATCTACTTCTAATTGTCATGGTTTCCAAGTACTTCACCAAGGTCTTTCTTCAAACAACGGGTTACTTGCAAAGAAGAAAATGTCATGGCACCAAATATTGAGCCATATAGGTAAGAAGGGCTTACGGGCCTTCCAAAACAAAAATATTGTTCATGGATTGAACGATTATGCTATTGAATTTGATTTTTTGTGAGCATTGCATATACAAAAAGTAGAATCATGTTCAATTTAATTCCAGTTATCACGAGTCTTCTTGGTTGTTGAACTTAATTCATTCTAGTGTATTTGGTTTAGTTAAATTTCCTTTGATTTCTAGGACTTTGTATTATGTGTTATTCATTAAATATTATTCTAAAATGACATGGGGGTATATTTTCTTAGAACTAAAACTAAGTTGTTTAGTTGGTTTAAGAATTTTAAACCTCCCTTGGAAGACAAAAATAGTAGAAATATTAAGTCCCTAAAGAATAATAATGGAAGTGAGGTTTGTTCTGCAAATTTTGATAAGTTTTGTAAACAGAATGACATTGAAAGACGTAAGACAACTCCATCTACCCCTTAGTAGAAAGTAGAAAAAATATGAATAGAAACTTGATGGAGAGAGCTAGTAATATGCTTATTGGAGCAAATATAGAGAAAAGCTATGGGTAGAAGCATTTTTTTATTGCATGTTGATTGATTAATAAGTCTCCCACATTATCTCTTGTGGATAAGAACTTTATGGAGGTATGTATGAGAAATAAGGCCTCACTTTTTCATCTTCATCTTTTTGGTTGTGAGGAATATGCTTATATTCGTAAGGAGAAGCGATTGAAATTGGATAAAAAGGATGTGAAATGCATCTTCATCAGTGATGGTATTAATGTGAAAAAATGAAAGATTTGGGATCACATGGATAAAAGGTTTTTTATAGCAGGAATGTTATTTTCAAAGAAATTAAGCCTTCTCCCATAATGGTGCAACCGGAAAAGGATGAGAATCATTCAATAGCTCAACTACCACCCAAGACCAAGAAACCCAAACTAGAAAACCAATAAGAAGTTCATTATGGACCTAATGAGGAGGAGGGTTCAAAAAGTTCAAAAGAGGAGGAAGAAAATCCACCTCAAACTTTAAGGAAATCTATTTGGAAAAGAAGGAAACCAAACAAGTATAATTATAGTTTTTCTAATTTCATGTGTATATTTTCATTATTTGCTAACATTGATGAACCTAGAATTTTGAAAGCAATGGATATGGAAGATAAGGAGTCCTAGAGACTGACATAAATATTAGGAGAGATAGAGCAAATATAAATCTTTGGTTGAGCTAGAATAAGTATATAGACTTTGTGCTACAATGTTTTTGCATAGCAAATTGCAAAGTATTTGGTGTTTGATTTTTTTGGGAACTAACCTTTCAATCAAGCAATGTCCTACAGCAATCATGAATATGGAACATATGGTTTTTTTTCCTTGTGTTAGTGTAGTTTCCAATTTTATGTATGTTATGGTATGTATTAGACCGAACATTGCCCAAGCAATATGAGTCTTGATTCAATTCATGGCTAATCCTAGGCATAAACATTTAGATGCAGCAAAGAGGGTTTTGAGTATTTGTGAGGTACTTTTGAATAATCCATTTTCTATCATAGTGATGTTTCAAGGGACCCACACTCAAAGGATATACAGGGTTATGTGGATTTTCATTAGGTAAGGGATGTAGATCTATGAGAAAATATGTGTTTCAATTATTTGATGTAGTAAGATGGATTGAGCAAGCAAGAAGCTTGATAACTTTGTCCACTACAAAGGGAGAGTAAATGACAGGTACTCATGCTTGTATGAAGACCATATTTTTTATGACACTATGCCTAAAAGCAGGGCTAGGTCAAAGAGATATTACAATTCTATGCAATAGTAACATGTCATTTGTTTATTCTATTATTCTACATGAAAGATATTTATAAGGTAAGTTTGCAAGCCTTTACCCCAAAACTAGGTCTTTCTAGGAATGGAGCTTTAAGATTTGGGTCGTTGTAAATCTTGTTATTGAGATTTATTCCAAAAAAGGTTTCTATGTCTTTTTGTTTTGTAAAAAATAAGACTTCATGTGTGACAAGGTAATGTTTCATTCTTATGGGACTTTTGACTTTAATATATGGATCACAATGTTGCACCTCCACATTATTTTTTGTGGAAATGACTCTCTTAAAGATAATGGAGACAAGTAGATTCATTTTATTGATCATGCTAAGCCAAAGGGTGACATTTTCACATCCACCAGAATTTGTGTGGAAATGGACCTTTCAAAAGGGACTACCAAAGGAGACTCAACTCAATTTGGAGGTCTAGAGCCATTTTTAAGCCTCCAATAATGAGAAATCTCCTTTAAATTATAACCCTTGCCACAGGTATACAATTTTTTCTAAAATTTGTCGTTGAGCTCAAGAAACTCATCTTCCAAGCAAACTCCAACTCCTCAGAACAACACCAAGCACGAGTCATGTACATAGGTTTCAAGAGAACATAAGAAATAACATCTCTAGGGTCTCAACCTAAAAAAAGGCCTCAATAACACTTATCTAACATATCTAATAACAAATTGAAGTTATGGAAACTCATGAAGAAGAGAAGAGGGACCAACTTAGAAATATTCTGAAAAGAATATCTTAGAGCATAATTTTGGGCCAACAACAAAGGTACACGACAATACAGCTCCAAATAATAGGGAGACCTCAAATGTGATATATGATTCTTCATAAGTGAAGGAATCAAAATATATAACTAGATGAGGAAGAGGTAGGAGAAGAAAAGGAGGAGGATAAATCAAAAGGTCACATTCCTGCAATCGTTTACTCTCATTCCTTGTCATAAGCATTAAATAAGTATGTTTCCTTCCCTCCATTAACAAGAGGTAGGAAATTAAGCCATGCTTAAATCGTAGAAACAAGTTATTAGTGAACTTTTTATTCCATCGGGTTTAGTGGGGGCTGATTTCCGTAGAAAATATAATTTTGTCTTGCTTTTGCATTATTTTATGCGAGCAATTTGTAAAAAAAAATTATTGTACTCACGAAGCATAGGGTTGGATCTCTCCCTTTTATATTTTTGATGGGTGAAGATATATTTATGTTTTGTTGTTTGTTCAAACTCAAAATCTCTAAAGAACTATTTTTCTATAAATTTGTTACAAGCTTTGTTGCAACTTTTATTTAATACAAATCCTCTAACTACAGTTAAAAAAAAGTATCATTTATCTGGCAAAGGATCCAACATTTCATGTGAAGACAAATAAAATAGATATCCATTGCCATTTCATTAGTGATAAGGTAGAGGATGGAAGAGTGGTACTGGAGAAAGTTGACACTTCAAAAAATGTTGTAGATGTATGGACAAACCGGTGAGCAAAGGTAAATTCAAGTGGTGCTATGGATTTATGGGTCTTCTATATTCTAGAAATTAACTCACAATTTGATGCATTTTCCCTTATACTCCTGCAAGGTATATGACAAGTAGGAGAATGTCGTGATAAGTGTGTCATACACCTTGCAATCCTCTAGTGGAGCAGGTGATCATTGCTAAGCAATAGTAAGAAATAAATGCAAAATAGTAGTAGGGGATAAATGAAGTGCAATGGCAAGGAATAAATGTGTAGTAACAAGGTATAAATGCAGATTAATAGCAAGAAATGAATACTAACCAATAACAATTGGCTAATTAATTATTAGTAGTTTCTAGAATGTAGAATTGGAAAACTATAAATGGTTTATGTTTTTGTTATGCTTATTTATTCAATGATAGGATTGGAGGAAAATAGAGAGTGGGTTTTAATGTATTGCTATTCTACCGAATTTTTCTATAATCCTTATACTAATACTAAACACACTCGTTGGGAGCACAAAGACATTGTAATGTATCGTAACCATTTAGTTGTTGAATAATAAATTGAGTGTGCTTTCAAGTATGGGGTTTTTCTCCGGAACGAGTTTCCTCGTTGTTTAATGGTTGTATGTTTCTATGTTGTTTATTTATCTTTTCATATGAACAATTATTTATATTTATATTTAAAAAACTGATGTGATGAACAACTAGACAATACATCTAAAGGAGACATAGATCAAAATAACAATATTACAAAATTGGGCTATATGTCAATACTTCTATAATCCCTTACTATTATTTTACTTCTACCTATTCTTATATTTCTATAAATCATGTAGAATACTAGTAAGACAAAAAAAACTAGAAAAAAACATAATTCAAAACATTTTTTTATCATTCCTACTTATCTCCTTCATGGGTCTCTGGAAAAATTGTTTCCTTACTCCATGGTTTCCCCTTCTGCATGCAAGCCAATAGAATTCATAGTCCCATTTCCACTCTTGATTTACAGGCTACTTTGTTCTAGCACACGTCCTTCTTTTCCTTCTCCAATGTCTGGATCCTCCCCTACTAGCTTTGTGCTACCCATCATCTGATTTTCCTATAAATACAAAACTTGATCCGCTTAGGCCTCCACTATTTGTCATCTTGTGGGTCGTCACACACATCCTTGCACCATTTTGGATGTTAACATTGCCTCAATAACCTACTTTCCACTAGAAGAGTTCCAATGTTGCATGATTTACCAGTGATATCAACCAAATATTGTCTTTTAGTCACGTTGTGCCAGTTTGGATGTATTTCCACCTTTATAATGTCTCTCTTTTTTAAAAACACCACCCAAGATTATAATTGCAACAAAATGTGCTCTCCTTTCACTCCGTGATCTCTTAATATCATACAAATCTATGAAAATTCCATTATGGTCTCTCTCTATTATAATTCCATCGCTTCCCTTCACAGTTCACATGCCCTCCAAATCCAATTGCCCTTGTTCTGCTCCACGATGTAGTCAAAATCCCATTAGAAGGTTGCATGCCAAGTCTATTAGTTAATATAACCATGATCACAACATTAGCAATTCGTCCTCTTCTAAGATCACTCATCAATCTCTTGATCAGTCATGCAACATATGGAAATTGTTAATTTTCATCGTTCTATGCTATTACAATCACTTAGCCTAACTCTTTCTTCAATTATCAATCACTTTTAAACAAAAATAATCTTCCAATAACAATGAGAAATTGTAGATAAAACAGTGTATCCAAGATGCAATATAAGACAATCAAGATCAATGACAAGAGACACAATATTTGGTCAAAGACCGAGGGAAAACTCCACAAGGGGGAAAACCCTTTCAAATTCTTCTTCTATAAGATTGTGATCAAATGTTAAACAGAGAGATACAATGTTCCAATTCAACAACAATGAGCCCTTTCAAATTCTTCTTCTATAAGGTTGTCATAAAATGTTAAACAGAGAGATACAATGTTCCAATTCAACAACAATTAGTCAAAGTTCAACAATTTTGACTACCCAACAATTCACTAACCAAGATCCATGTGATGAGCCCAAAAGTAAAATCTGGTCAACAAATAAAATCTGCTCTGTCAAAGTAAACAACAATCAAATATTCCATAAGCAGTACTCAATTCAACGGTCAAACAACCTCCAAATCAACTCGGTCAAAGGTCAAAATATTTGGCCTTCCTTGCTGGTCAAACCTTAGTCTAAACGGTCCCAAAAAAATTGATCAAAGAAGAGAGAAAACCCTGTGGTCAACTTTAAATTTTTTTCATCAAAGTCAACATTCAATAGCATTCAAATTATCCCACAGAAAAATTCAACCTCAAAAGATCGAAATTATGCAAGTCAATTCAAGTCAAAATGCCAAGTCAAACTTGTTCAACAGTCACCCAAACAGAAATTCAACACAAAATTTCAGAAATAGCCTTTCATCCTTCACACATGTGAGCTTGGTTGTCTTGCTTCAGACCTGTACGAACCGATCATAATAGGAGAGAGAAAAATATGTTCGTTGATGTGATGTCCAAATGAGGTTGCCTTGACATGTATTTATATGTGATTTTGGAGGTGGCTTTTCATTCTCCAGGCCAACTTGTACTTTTGTTTTCTTGTGGGTTTTTCATCAAAAATTATTTTTTCCTTGGCCAAATTAAATTCTTCCAAGGGAAAAGCAGGTCTTCTCTAATTGAGGGAGGATGTACAAAGGAGGGAATTTGTCCCCGAGCTTCCAAATCAACACTTACTCTCAACTAGGGAGAATTTTTTGATTTTATCATAAGTCCCAATCAAATGTCTTTTCTTCATCAAGTCAAATGTTCTACTCATCATTGCTTATCTACTAACACTCTCAGATCTAAGGAAGAGGAATTTGACATCATATGGGAGCTCAAGTTACAACCCTTTATCCAAGGACAATAGGCAAGATACGACTTACCATGGAAGGTAAGGATCACAACTATCCTATTGTCTGATGCTCTTCCCAACTTGACCCTCAAGAGTCAATGGTATAACACTTGCATCCTCTCACTCGAGCAAGATACTACTTACCATAAATGGTAAGGATCACAACTATCCCAAGTCTCTTCACCCATTGGCCAGATGGGTGGAAATCCCAACAAGCTCAGCTTGTGGGTAGGGTTCCAACTAGGGTATACTATGTTAAGTCCCAAAGATGAAAATAGGAAAGATACTACTTATCGAGAGGTAACGATCACATTTATCCTATTGTGAGACAATTTTCAAGATACTACTCACTGTGAGGTAAGGATCACAACCATCCTATTGTCCAGAGTTCCATTAACCCTAGGAGTTCTCTGGCTCAATTCCTCTCCCTGGGAGATTAGATGGGGGGGAAGAGCATAAATCAATGTTCTCAATTAGCCGAGACCCTTACCTAGGAGGGTCACATCCATCAATCCAAGTTTCTCTTTGAAGACCAAGAACTTCCCTTTCGGCAAAGCCTTGGTGATTATATTTGTTATCTGCTTGTCAGTTAAAATATGATGGAGTCTCATGACTTCTCTCCCCAATATGCTTGGACTTGTCATGACATACGAGATTCTCTGGCAATTTCATCCCACTCTTGTTGTCAAAATATATCACTTTCGTATCCTGAACCTACTCAACCAACTCTCCAAATAGCTTCCTGAACCAAACTACCTCGCAACTATCCATGATAGTGGCAATATATTGTGCCTTAGTTGTACTCAAAGCCACAAAATTTTTCTTCCTGCTTGTTGTCACCTAAGATGCACACCTAAATGTGGGAAAAATATTCAACCCCACCAGGGGTGATCTTCAAGGTGCAACACTCAGAGAAGGGGGTGTCACTTATTCCCAACTTTCTCCATTTAGGTCCTCTCCTAACTAAACCAAGGGGGGTGTTCCCTAAAGACAATACTAAAAGAAGAACTTGTTAAGGATAAAAAGGCCTAGGAGATAAAGGGAAATACAATCACCATTCAATTATAACTTGACTTTAAAGGTTAATTAGCAAATATGAATATTAATGAGCATGTAAATATTAATGGGATAGATTCAATGAAATCAACAAGACATCCAACAAGATAAAATATGAGAGGCCAATGCCTTTAGATGATGCTCAAAGATCAATTATGATACTTACAAATGAAATGATATTTCAATTTACAAGAGTAGCAATGATGCAAGACAAGAATTAGTGAAACAATATTACAAGAGATTAAGTATGATATTGAGATATGGGCAATAAAAATATTTGCAAGATGAAAAAAACTTGTAGTTTCGAGAGAGATGCTCCAGTAATATAGAACCATATCAAAGGACAAGGAGCATTTAATTTAAATGACAAGTACAAGAGAAAAAATTGTAATGCTTTCAAGTAAAATAAATGCTTACAACTCAACTTACACAATAACCAATTGTAAAATGAAACAATGTTATGTGAGTGTGTGATACAAAGTGACCTTGGTAAATTTTATTAAGTGCCTAACCTATGGTGATACTTCCCCTCAATTTATCAAAAAATACTTAAGATTTAGGTGAATTCCAAGAAGGCTATGATGAGGAAGCAATGGTCCATCATTAACGATACCCACCTAGACTTCAAGTGTTTTAACCTTTGTTCAAGACTTGGGTTTATCAAATTGAATGAAATTTAGGGAAGTGTCCTAAAATTTCTATCAACCAAGCATATGCTTGCAGGTAAATTTTAGATGATGCAAAACTAGATCTAAAGTGAAAATTAGAGAATGAAATCCCAACAAGTGCTTCAATAAGGTCAATGATTGAATGAAAAGCTTCAAGAGTGAGATGTTTTAAATATGTCACTAGTAAAATACCACTTCACTTGAATGATCCAATAAAAATATGTGTGTTTAGAGTGTTTATATCAATGAATCAAATGTAAACTACACCATGAGGTACAAGTAAATAATATCAAGCTATTCAAAATAAACAATATCAATCAGATCTCAACGTTAGAGAGACTACTTTGAATAAAATGCAAGTGAGATCATGACAGTAGTTACCCAAATGAAAATTAGATCAAGTAGGCGAGAAATCACTAATTGACATGTGATTAGGATATTAGAAACTAAATCTACTAATGTAAGAAACTAAACTAATCCTATCAAGTTAATTACCAATCAATCAAGAAGTTCTCCTACAAAATGAGGAGAAGGGATACCATGGAAAAATCCCAAGCTCCCTTAAGAATAAACCTTTTATTATTATTACAAAGAGAACCCTCTTAGACAATAAGAGAGGATTTCAAACCATTGAAGAGGGTTTACAAGAATATGGATTTTTGCAAAAGAGAAACCCCTCATCAAGATACAAGATACCAATTAGAAAATTTACAAGACTATAACAAGAAGTTACAATGAGTCCTGACAACACAACTCAAAATACTCCAAGGTTTCTCTCTTAAACCCTTAGTCGTCCAAGATGAATAAATTTGCACAAAAGAGAGAGGGAGAGACGATTTATTCCTTACGTCCAAGGAAGAAAAAGGCCTCACAAAATTTTATCTTAAATTTAAAATCCTTGGTATATGATTTTTCGAAAATTTAACCTGAATTTTTCCTTTAAAAAAATGATTTTCTCAAAACCCTTGAGGGTTTTCACTCAAAACAGAAGGATGAATCCTTTAATACTTGAAGCTAAAGGAAAGGAGCCTCTCAATTGAAGATGGCCCTCCAAAATATTTCAATTTTAATCTCCAAGCCTCTAGCGACAAATCTATCCCAAGATCGAACTTAAAGAAGGCTTGAGGCTTAAAATAAAATCAATGTGTATCTCCTCAAATTCCCAAGTTTTTACCTGCGAGAAAACTTCAAAACTTTCCAAGCCCAAACGTTATTCTTCAGCTAGATCTGCACAAGCCAAGAAGAATAGACATAAGTATACACAAGAAAAATAAAAGTATCTATAATCAGGGTTAGAAATATATACAAAATATTTACAAAATTTACAAATCAAATTTCCCAAAGAGCATGAGTACAACTCCACTCTTGGGTAAAATATATAACTCTAAATTAGCCAAATTATTCAGTTAAATCATGATAATGGTGAGAAATAAATTTGAGATAAAAATATTCACAACTTATATCCAAGAAGCCCCTGCAAAAAATCGGATTGATAAGCCTTTAGAAGATATTAATGTGGTTTCTTCCACTTCTATGCTTGAGAGTTGGTGGGTTTAGCCGAAAACGTCCGCAACGCCCAAGATATGATTAAAAAAAATTAATTTCGATGCGCTTCCAAAAATGTGTTGCTAGATCCAATTGGGATTGGATAGTAAGTTGAAAAGGAAGACTAGGGGTTCAATCAAAAACCCACTAGCGCTTCGAGATTTAGAGTATTTCTCCAATCAAAAAACTAGTGCAAGATAACTATACACCAATAAACTTACAATAGAAAATGGAAATAACAATTTAGCACAAGTAGAAAACTAAGCATAATGAATCAATACAATATTACCATAGTCATGGAAGAATAACACCACAAAATTCACCCCAAATACTTCCTTTATTATTCAGAAAAATCTGGTACATAGTAGAACTTCCAGAGCCAAGAGCTTGATTACATCATCCAAAGATATTACAATGAGGATATAAGGGCTCAATTTATAGAAAATATGAGAGAGGATCTTCCCTCCCAGTGAAATGGCTAGCTTCCTTGAGCAAACAACTAGGTCAAAGGCTTGATCCATGTCAAATAAATTGTGTCCCTTAATTAATTGTGCAGATATTGATGAAGAAATTTATTGCCTTGAAGACGAAGCTGAATTGACCAAGAATTTGACCCCAGAGCACAATTTTTTTTTCTCCTTAAGAATCTCTCATTCAAAATAATCATCATTGACCATCCTTTTTTTTTAAACAATTTTGTTGGGTCATGGGCCTTTTTCCTAGGCCTCGAACTTTTACCTGGACCATTTCCTTTTGGTAAATGGAATTCCCACAAATTTTTTACTATACTTTAGTATTTGGGAACTTCCATCTCATTTTTTTATAATTTTCACTTGGAGAGAATTTTTATTTTTCTCTCATTTTAATGGCTATGTTTTGGTTAATTAACTCCCAGTGTTTGCCAAAAAATAGGAAAAATAGAAAATGGCACATTTTTTGACCCTCAAAGTGTGTCTATATAGAAATTTGAGGTGTTGAGGTCTAATTTTGAGTACTCATACCACCTCCAACTTCTATAGACAACATTTTTTTTACATTTTGCATCAAATAATTATTAAAAGTCCCAAATAGTGGAAATTTTTCATAATTAAAGATTAACACTTTGACACAAACAAATTCTGTGAAACTTTGGACATGATCTAGTATGGAAATATACATCGACTCTATACACTAGTACTCACCTAAGTCTTTACCATCAAACCTCACTCTAGTTTTGGGGGATATGTGGGAGAGAAACTTAACCAATTATTTAGTCTTGAGAAACACAAATAATAAGCTAAGGAAAAAAAACTCCCTAGAGTGAAATCTCTCTAGAAAAATCCTAAGCTACTTAAGTGTGTTACATGACTCAATTTCATCATGCTAATTTTTTTTACAATATCCCCGAAGGGCTGTAGAATTTGGAATACATAGTGTTGACAAACTGCTGCAAAATGATGATGAAGTTCTGAAATTCTGACTTTTTTTACCATGATGGAAATGCTCTAAAATGTGCATTCGCATGGAGTCTTTGAAAATTTATTAGTTGACATTTGAGTGATCAACATCTGGATCCATGTGGGGATGCATACTTTCCTAAAAGAATGCAAGAATCCATAATCTACATCCAAACCACACAAATTACATTAGGCAGTATCTATTCACATATAAATACAAAAATCATAATTTAAAATCAAGTACTGGAATATAAACTCTATTCTAATAGACTGAAATAAAAAACTAATCTAATAAAAAGGAATAGAAATCTAATTTATGAGCATTAAATGGAAACACTGAAATGAAATATATTCTACGAGAGTAATGTTAAAGATAAAATGCAAAGGATGCCCTATATTCTATGAGAGTAGGGTTAGAGATACAATACAAAGGATGCCCTATGGCATCAGATGTAATCTTTGTAGAACAATTTGAGTATTTGACCATTCATAGGTAAGTCAAGTGGTTCACGATCGAGTGTTCTCAAGTGAAATGAATTTGTTCTGGCTACCCCTCCGATGATGTAAGGTCCAAGCCATAAACTATCGAGATTTCTGTAATTTCCTGACTTCTTGTTCTTGCAATCCCACAACAGTACCAAATCTCAATACTTAAAAGGTATAACTTTAAAATATTTATCCTTTTAACTTTAGCCTGATTTTTACAATTATGCTCAAAAACATTTATCCTAGTTTCGTCCAACTCCACTATCTGATCAATCCTACATTGAACAACATATTTCTCAGAAGTGAAATTTTGAAGGATTTTATAAGTTGGAAGCCTAAGGTGCACAGTTAAGGTAATTCCCAAGCCATATATAATTTTAAAGCGACTTTTTCCTATATAAATTTTCTTTGTAATCTCGCCTGCCCAAAGTGCATACTTGATTTTACAATCCCAAGCCCACTTATTGTCCTCTACTATATTTTTTATAATGTTTATTAAATTCTTATTACTGGATTCCGCAAAACCATTACATTGAGGATAAGAGTTCAATTAATGGGACAAACTAATGCCATACTTAAAACAAAAAGATGAAAACTTTGAAGAACTAAAAGCCTTGGCATTATTTGTAGTAATATTGGTTGGGAATCGAATGATAATTGTATCCTCAATGAAATCCATTACAACCATTTTCAGTGGCGTTCTTCGTGGGAATGGATTCAACCCACTTAGTAAAATAAACAGTCACTAGTCAAAATCCATGAGTATCCATTACTATAATTATCACTGAATTTGTCTATGAAATCCAAACCCCAATGTTGCAAAAGAGCCTCAACAACCACTAGTTTCAAGGGAAAGGAAGCTAACTTTTTCTTCCCAATTAACAATTGACAAGATTGGCAACTTATAACATATTTGTGCATATATAAAAATATCAAAGGCTAATAATAACCAGCTCTCAGAATTTTGTGGGAAGTTGTCTTCACAGCGTAATGCCCTCCACAAAACCCTAAATGAAACTCAAACAATATTCTTCACCTCAACTTCATCTACGCATCTAAGTATTATCCCTTCCAGATTCCTCCATCCAAGACCATATTTCATAATACAATATTTAGTTTCTTTCAAACTTAAAGCTCTTCTCTTATGTGAAATTAAGTGGCTAGGACATGTAAGAGTTTTCAAATAATAAATAATGTCATTATACCACTCAAGCTTTCATAACCTTCAAAGCTCAAGTGAAATTGAGACTTTCGAGGAATCATTCTGACATATAAGACTTAAAGCCTTCTCATTTCCTTCGGTCAAAATATGGGCCAACCCTTGGCCCTTAACAAGCTTAGTGGGTTTGATTTCCAGATCATACTTTTGAATCTTCGTGACCCATCTAGCTCAAGTACATAAGAAATCAGTTTGATTTAATATATCTTTAATCACATAATGTGGGGAAAAAACAACTACTTTAGAATATCCCAGATATGTCCTAAAATGCTTAAGAGATTTGACCACGACATAAGCTTGATTTTATATAGTACTATAATTTAACTTGGAACTCTAAAGCGACCTACTCATGAAAGCAATCGGTTGCTCATGTCCTTCCTTATTCTTTTGAAGTAAGATGCCCACAATAGTATTTTCTGAAGCAAAATAATAATAAAAAATCATAAAATCCATTGAATAATTTGGGCTAATTAAAGCAAGATCCTTCACAATAGAACCCTTAATTTCCTTAAAATCCTTCCTACCTTCATATTTCCATACAAATTTCGCATCTTTCTTGAAAAGACCTTGGATAGGTTTAACAATCTCTGCATATTTTAGAATAAACCTCCTAAGAAAAATATTTTTTCCTAGGAATGAATGAAGGGATTTAATATTATGAGGCAAGGAATTATTTTGAATGGCCTCAACCCTTTCAAGATCCATCTTGGTCCCATCCTTCGAAATGATGTGACCAAGTAATTTAGCCTCAATTACCCCAAACATAGACTTAGCAGGATTTAAGAAAATTCCATATTCTCTACACTTGTCAAAGATTTGTCTAAGATGCTCAATATGACTAATTCCATCCTTTGAAAATACTGTAAGTTCATCCTAATAAATCTCGATAGTTTTTCTAATTAGGTCCTTAAAGGCATAATTCATAGCCCTTTAAAAGGTTTCTCAAGCATTGGTCAACCCAAAAGGCATCCTCATATACTCAAAAGTTCCTCATGGTGTGGTGAAAGTAGTCTTATGTCTATCTTCCTTCTTCCCTAGACTTGGTTATAACCTGAAAACCCATCTAACAATGACATCATGCCTGACCCAATTACCCTTTGTAATAAAGCCTCCATATTAGGCAAGGGGTAATTATCTTTTTTGCAGGCTAAGTTAAAGTTTCAGAAGTCAACACAAAGTCTAATTGATCCATTCTTCTTTCTAAATATAACCAAATTTGAACACCGTGATGAATGACGAGTATGCACAATAATTCCAGCTGTGATCATCTTTTGAATCTCCTTCAGAACCAAGGGGATCAACTTAAGATTGATTTGACTAAATAGTGGACGAAATGGTTTAATATTTTCATCCTTCAAAGGAATAGTATGTTGCATAACATATTCCCTGTAACCTTTCAACTCATCATAGGAAAATTCTAAGACATCTCTATATTCACGAAGTAAATCAAACAACTTATTCCTTTCTTCCTCACTAGTACCTTTACCAATTTTAACAATCTTGGTATCATTAGAGGTACCAATGTTAATTTCAATGAACTTCCCTTGATCAAACTTATTTTCTTCTTTCCACTTTGTGGCATCATGCATATCAAAGAGTCGCTCCAAGGCTACCTAACCTTTGGGAGTAGAATTTGTTACATTCTCATTCTCTGTATAATTACATCCCTCCTCCTTGTAGCCAATGTTAAAATATTCAAATTATTATAAATTATTAAGAAAATGAACTACTTGACTTTCATCGTTAAACACTTTCTAATGGTCAACATTATCAGGAATCAAAGGCCTTAAAATTACTCCCATATTAACTTTATCATCTACCAATTTATCAGAAATATGTAGAGTGGATGTTGTTGCTGCAAGCTCTGTAGCATGGTTATTCTTTTCTTTAGGGACAATCTCAATATTAAGAGCAACAAAAATTTCCATGGTGTCCCAGACTACATTTTGATATTTCCTAAGCCTATCATTCTTACAAGAAAACTTATTTTTTACTTGCATAATGAAAAGATCATAATCTCCCTTTATACTAAGAAACTTAACCCTCAAATCCTTTACCAACTTAGGACCCAACAAAAGAGCTTCATATTCAGCGACAATGTTGCTTTCCTCAAAATCCAATCTATAGGAAAATCAAAAAATATGACCAAGAGGAGATTTAAGCATAACTCTAGCACTTTTACCATGCCTAGAGGATGCACCGTCAAAATACATATGCCATACTCCATTTTTCAAACCATCATCCTCTTCATCCAAAGGAACTATAGAGTTAGATAAGATAGAATAGTTTCCAATACTTTCAAATATAATTTTATTATTGGGCATCCTGGGGTCCTCCACATGAAATCTTCTTTCCAACTCCCTATCAAGTCTAACAAAACCACTGCATCTGGGTGAGGGAATAATAGTGTAAGACAAATCCATCTAAATACTCCCTCCTAGATCAGCAACCCACTTCCTTGATAGTAACATTCCCCAAGCATTGGTTACATCAATCATAACAATGTCCATAACAATCATTATATTTGGGTAAGTAGATAAAGAAACTTGCAAATCCTTAATTAAACCATGAACCTCAATCCTCTTGGAATCCATGGCACATATGTTGTGATATGGTCTAGATATTCTTAATTTAAGTTGTTCCATGGCCCTCTTGCTCATGACACTGGTTGATGCACATGAATCCAAGAAATCCATTGACAAGCAAGGTAATGAAAAATGGTTAACAATCCTTAATATATCTATGATGATCCATTGTTTGGAGAATAACCAAAGCATCATGATAGCCAGCTTCATGATTATTTCCACAGGGGGCATCAATAGCCTTACAGAACTTATACTTCTAAGAGGGGATCTTTAAAATATCCATCACAAGAACCAATATTTTTGCATTATTAATCCAACCTCCCAAGTCAATATTAAGACCAAGGTTAGACATCCTATGGGTAATTTAAGTCTCACTTTTCTCTTTATTTTTTCATTGATAAGTAAATTCTTTATCCTTTGCAATCTCCATGACTTGTTATGGATAAGGATTTTCACCATACAATTCAGTAACCATGTCCCTTTCATCGTTAAAATTGTTAACACTACAAGAAGATTGGAGCATCTTCACACTATGAATTTTCTGCACAATTTCCATCCAATCCTCCATAGACAAGTGATGTCATTTACCAACAACATTACTAAAATCACTTGACTTCGCCATCCCACTGTCAATGATTCTTTTAACAATAGGGCAAGTAGCCTCGTCATGAAAATCATTACAATGTATGCAATATGGAAAAGATTGATCAAAAACATTTGCAAACTCAAGTGGGTTTGGTGGCCTCTACTCATTAGGAGAGAATTTTTTCTGCCATTTCTCATTACTTCTATTATTCTGAAATTTATCTCCTTGGGACCTATCCATGGAAACCAAATCATTCTGAAGGGTAATCATTTGATTCGAATGATTATTTTTTATGGTTTTAATGAGTTGAGTTAATTCTTTAATAGGATCACTTTCAGTGTCTTTAACTTCCTTACCTTTTAACTCACTCTTATGATGAACCCTAGTAAATCCTGGAATCTCAAACTTTCCAGACGCTTTTCTACACTTTTCCTATTCTTTGGCTAAATTCTGAGCAGCCTTTACATCATCCGGCTCAGCGTATCTTAGCTCATACAAATTGTCAGTTGGAAATGCATCAATATAATATACTAAAGATAATTCTTGGGAGGCTTATAATCTTGAGGTAAACTTTTAACAATATCATTAAACTTCGTATTAAACTCCTCCACAGTCTCATTCTCATTCTTCTTTGTTTGGCTAATAGCGTTAAGTAAGTTCCTTTCTTCTCTTTCATTACCATATTTTTCATTAAACACACTGACAATGAACCTCAAAGAATAAAAGTTGTTAACCGGAAATTATGTAAACCATTCAAGAGAATCCTCATCAAGAGAGAGGACGAAGAGCCTCGTATTCACATCCTCATGGTTATGGTTAGCATTATTACACCACTTACTC
Source organism: Pinus albicaulis (assembly GCA_034641835.2). Taxonomy (NCBI): domain Eukaryota; kingdom Viridiplantae; phylum Streptophyta; class Pinopsida; order Pinales; family Pinaceae; genus Pinus; species Pinus albicaulis. The sequence goes on from CM076574.1 coordinate 888,444,627, forward strand.
ATGCAAAGGTTGAAATTATTAAGGTGAGTTTTGGTCTAAATTACATTATTGCCTTGGAAAGAATGCAATTTTTTGATGGCTTTGTCTGGAATAGCATTCGGATAGCCTTGAATATTAGAAAAATTACAGGGAGTTGTTAAATTTAGTTAACATTTTCTTGGCTTAAGACAGTCATTTCAAAAATCCATATAAGTTCATTTGTTAGACTGTTTTATTTCCATTAGTAATCTTATCAAATACTATCAAACTAGCAGTGACTAAAGAAAGAACATGAAAGATAGATGCAGAATACAAGCCAAGACAAGAGTATACAAGGATATGGCTCGAGCCAGGGAAAAACCCCAAAATAGGGAAAAGAAAGAACATGAAAGATAGATGCAGAAGACAAGCCAAGATAAGAGTACACAAGGATATGGCTCAAGCCAGGGAAAAACCCCAAAATAGGGAAAACCCTTGATCAATTATTCTTTGTATCATAATCAAATGTTCAACGGAAATATAGAAAGAGTACAATGAAGATCTAGAACCTGGTGAGGGCATGCCAACAACCCTAATCATCCCTGCTAAACATGGAGAATCCTCCTTTCACTGAGCAACTCCCTTGAAGTTTATTTCAATATATATATATATATATATATATATATATAGATCTAGGGTTCATTGTACCCAACATCAACCTGTACCAACAATTGTCCAATACAAAGGGAGAAGCCCTTAAACAACATAACAAAATATTCATGTAACTGTGGCCTCAAATGAAGAGCCTTTCAAGGCCTTACGATCTCTCAAATAGGTTTCTAAATATGTAGTTATAGCTTATCTTTCCTGCGGCTGGAACAGAGGTATGGAATGCACAAACCGAGCATGAAAAACCTTTAATACCACCCTTCTGAATTGCGTCATGTGACAATAGGAAATATGCAGCCCTAAAACCACATAAAACAAATATTCGAACCTTCCTTTGGTGGTTTCACCCACAAATAACTTGGGCCTTCTTCCCAAAAGGAGACGTTACCCAAACAGAGATAATTTCTTCACCAAACCGGCTTTTTCATCCTAGACTCAACTTCACACCCTATTTCAGAAGAAATTTCATCTTAATCATGTCCCAAATGAAGTTGGAAGCACCTCAATATATACTAGTCAATGGGGGGGGTCAAGAGACGTATCTTTTGGACATATTGAGCCAAATTTAAGATAAGGTCGACCTTGATGATTTTAATCTGAGGGAATAAAGTCAAAATCCCACTTCTACTTATCCAAATTTTACGATCTTCAGATAGATTTTGGTCCTCTCGAAAAGAGGAATTCAATGTTGTAATTATCTTTCCCAAAGGAGTTGTCCATATTGGAATTTGGCCCTATTTGACAATTTTAATAGGAGCAAACAAGCCATCCATGATGTCTTATTGAGTTGGACCTTGAAAAAGAAAATGGATATCAGAAATAGATTCATTCCCAAGATTAACAAGAAGTCTACGAGAAGAGAATATATTCAATCTCACTCTAAAAACATTTTCAGGATCTGGAGTGGGATTAACCAAGCTACTTGGATTCCTTCTAGTATACACTCTTATGGAATATGAGACAAGTGGAGTCGCCACTCGAACAAAAATCTAACTCTAGAGTTCCAAAATGTTAAATCATAATACTTAGTCGAAATCTGGGTCAAATATGTCGCATGCTGAGAACAACAAACTTCTCCCTAGAAACGACACCAAAAAATGTTCTCACCTAAGATGCACACCTAAATGTGCGAAATGTATTCAACCCCATTAGGAGTGGTCTTCAAGGCACAACACCGAGAGAAGGGGGTTCACTTATTCCCAACTCTCTTTGTTTAGTTCCTCTCCTAGCTAAATATGGGGGGTGGTCCCTAAAGATAATACTAAAGGAATAACTTGTTAAAGATAGCAAGGCCTAGGAGATAAAGGGAAAGGAAATCACCATTCAAGTATAACTTGAATTCAAAGGTTAATTAGGATAAATGAATATTAATAAGCATCTAAATATTAATGAGATAAATTCAATGAAATCAACAAGACATCCAACAAGATAAAATATGAGAGACCTATGCCTTTAGATAATGCTCAAATATAAATAATGATTCTTGCAAATGAAATGATCTTTCCAATTACAATAGTAGCAATGATACAAGACAAGCGTTAGTGAAACAATATTACATGAGATTAAGTATGATATTGAGATATGAGCAATAGAAATATTTACAAGACGAGTATAATTTGTAGTTTCAAGAGAGATGCTCCAGTAAGATAGAATGATATCAAAGGACAATGAGCATTTAATTTAAATGACAAGTACAAGAGCAATAAAATGTAATACTTGCAAGTAAAAGAAATGCTTACAACTCAACTTACACAATTACCAACTGTAAAATGAAACAATTTTATGTGAGTGTGTGAGACAAAGTGATCTTGGTAAATTTTATTAAGTGCCTAATATATGGTGAGACTTCCCCTCAATTCCTCAAAAATTGGTAAAGAGTGAGGTGAATTGTAAGAAGGCTAGGATGAGGAGGCACTAGTCCATCATTAACGATACCCACCTAGACTTCAAGACAAACCACGTGCCTTTGCTCCTACAAGGGCTTGGCCATAAGAAAATTTCAAGGTCACTTATTTTAATCTTTGTTCAAGACTTAAGTTTATCGAATTGAATGAAAGTTAGAGAAATATCCTAAAATTTCTATCAACAAAGCTTATGCTTGGAGGTAAATTTTAGATGATGCAAAACTAGCTCTAAAGTGCACATTAGAGAATGAGATCTAAAACAAGTGCTTCAATAAGATCAAAGATTGAAAGAAATGTTTCAAGAGTGAAATGTTTTAAATATGTCACTAGCAAAAATCCACTTCATTAGAATGATCCAATAAATAGATGGGTGTTTAGAGTGTTTAGATCAATGAAGTGAATGTAAACTACACCATGAGGTGCAAGTAAATAACATCAAGCTATTCAAAATAACAATACCAATCAGATCGCAATGTTACCCAGACTACTTTGAATAAAATACAAGTGAAATCAAGACAATAGTTACCCAAATGCAAATTACATCAAGTAGATGAGAAAACACTAATTGACAAGTTAGTATAAGATTAAAAACTAAATCTACTAATGCAAGAAGCTAAAACAATTTTATCAAGTTAGTTACCAATTAGTCAAGAAGATCTCCTACCAAATGAGGAGAAAGGATACCATGGGGAAAATCCCAAACTCCCTTGAGAAGAAACATGTTATTATTATTACAAGTAGAACCCTCTTAGACAATAAGAGAGGGTTTCAAATCCTTGAAGAGGGTTTACAAGAATATGGAGTTTTGCAAAAGAGAAACCCATCCTCAAGATATAATATACCAATGAGAAATTTTACAAGGCTATAACAATGAGTTACAATGAAATTCCTCACAACACAACTCAAAATCCTCCAAGGACTTTCACTTAAACCCTTAGTCCTCCAAGATGAATAAATTTGCACACAAGAGAGAAGGAAAGGCCCTCTATTCCTAACAACCAAGGAAGAGAAAGCCTCACAAAATTTTATTTTAACTCTAATAGCCTTAATATATGATTTTTCTAAAATTCAACTTGAATTCTCCTCCAAAAAAATGTTTTCTCAAAACCCCTAATGGTTTTCAATCCAAACACAAGGATGAACCCTTTAACACTTGCGGCTAAGGGAAAGGAGTCTCCCAATTGAAGACGACCCTCCAAAATATTTCAATTTTAATCTCCAAGCCTCCAATGAAAAATCTATCCCACGATCGAACTTGAAGATTCCTTGAAACCCTAAACTTATAGCCTCCTAGAGGCAAATCTGCGTAAGGGTTTGGAGGGAAAATTAATGGCTTAAAATACTGAGCAAATATAGACTTGATGATTCAAAAAAATTTCGATGTGTATCTCCTAAAATTCCCAAGCGTCAAAATGCAAGAAAACTATAAAAATTTCCAAGCCCAAACCCTCTTCTCAAACTAGATCTACACAAGCCAAGAAGAATAAACACAAGTATACATAAGCGAAATAAAATTATATACAATGAGGGTTAGAAATATATACAAAATATTTACAAAATTTACAAATCAATTTTCCTAAAGAGAATGAGCACAACTCCACTCTTGGGTAAAATATATAGCTCTAAATTAGTTGAATTATTCAATTAAATCACAATAATGGAGAGAAATAAATTTGAGATAAAAATATTCACAAGTTATAGCTAAGAAACCCTTGAATCGATTGATAAGTCTTTAGAAAATATTAATGTGTATTCTTCCACTTCTATGCTTGATAGTTGGTTGGTTTCGTCGAAAACATCCCCAAACACCAAAGATATGATTCAAAAAAATAATTTGTACACACTTCCAAAAATATATTGTTAGATCCAATTGGGATTGAATAGTACAATGAAAAGGAAGACTAGGGGTTCAACCAAAAACCCACTAACGCTTCTAGATCTAGAGTATTTCTCCAATCCAAAAAACAATGCAAGATACCTATACACCAATAAATCTACAATAGAAAATGGAAATAAAAATTAATAGCACAAGTAGAAAATTAAGCACAATGAATCAGTACAATATTACCACAGACATGGAAGAATAACACCACAAAATTCATCCCCAAATAATTCCTTTATTATTCAGAAAAATACCGTACATAACAGAGTTTCCAGAGCCAAGAGTTTGATTACGTCATCTAAAGATGTTACAATGAGGAGCCAAGGGCTCAATTTATAAAAAATATGAGTTAGGAGCTTCCCTCAAAGGGAAATAAATAGCTTCCATGAGCAAATGGCTAGGTCCAAGGCTTGAATTGCGCTGATCTTGAGGAAGAAATGTGTTGCCTTGAAGGAGTTGAATTGACCAAGCATTTGATTCCATAACACAAAAAAAAAATCTCCTCGATAATCTCTCATTCAAAACAACCATCATGGACCATCCTTTTAAAAAAATCGATTTTGTTGGGTCATGGGCCTTTTTCCTGGACCGTCGAACTTCTCCCTGAACATTTCCTTTTTATAAATGGAATTCCCACAAATTTTAAACTTGACTTTAATATTTTGGAATTTCCATCTAATTTTTTTATAATTTTCACTTGGAGAGAATTTTTATTTTTCTCTCATTTTATTTTCTGGTTAATTTTTGGCTATTAACTTTCATCTTTTGCCAAAAAAAGGAAAAAATATAAAATGAGGGATAGTGGCACATTTTTTTACCCTCAAAGTGTGTCTAGATAGAAAGTTGAGGTGTTGAGGTCTAATTTTGAGTACTCATACCCTCTACAACTTCTATAAACAACACTTTTTTACATTTTACATCAAAAAATTATTAAAATTTCCGATTAGTGGAAATTTTTAATAATTAAAAGTTGACACTTTAACACAACCAAATTCTGTGAAACTTTAGACATGATCTAGTATGGCAATATCGAATCTATACACTAGGACTCATCTAAGACTTTACCATCAAGCCTCATTCCAGCTTTGGGGGATATGAGGGAGAAAAACATAACCAATTATTTAGTGTTGAAAAACACAAATAATTAGCCAAGGAAAAAAAATTCCCTTGAGTGAAGACTCTTGAAAAATCCTAAGCTACCTCGGTGTGTTACATGACTCAATTTTCGTCATACTAGAATCATTTTTTAGAACATCCCCACAAGGATACATAATTTGAAATACATAGTGATGACAATTGTTACAAAATGATGATGAAGTTCTGAAATTCAGAGTTTTTTTACCATAATGGAATTCTCTGAAATTTTCTTTTGCATGGATTTTTTAACAATTTATTATTTGACATTTGAGTGGTCAACACTGCTCATCCAATATATCATGGCAGATCCCAAACTAAAGCAACACCCTGATGTGTTATTCCTATCAATAACATTTCCAGCCCAGTCAGCATCAGTGTATCCATGTAGCCTCACATCTATGGTAGTATATCTCATAACTGTATTAATTGTCCCATGCAAATATCTCAGCATGTTCTTGGCAGCGACCCAGTGTGCATGAAGAGGCTCAATCATGAATTGACTCAAAGTGTTAACTACAAAACATATGTCCGGAGGGGTGTTCATAAGGAACATCAATGCCCCAATCAACTGTCGGTACTCGAGGGATTCGCCAAGTCAGGTCCACCAATGTCTCCACATAACTTCTTGAAATTCATCTCTGTCAGTGTGGCTGGGGACTTGCATTCTACCATTCCAAATCTTTCCAACATTTTCATGGCATATTTTCCTTGAAAAAGGAAAATCTCAATGGGACTTTGCCACAACTTTAGGCCCAGGAAATAGTGCATCAAATCGAGGTCTTTGATTTCAAATTCAAAGGCTAATTCCCTCTTACACTAGAGCATCAGAGGCTCACTACCTGTCAAGAATAGATAGTCAACATATAAAACCAAAATCAAAGGCATACCTTGGACCACTTTGACGTAGAGGTTTGGATCAACATTGCTTCTTGTGAATCCAAGCTTCACTAGGTAACTAGCAATGCGGTCATAACAGGCTTCGGGGGCCTGCTTCAAATCATAAAGTGCCTTCTTCAACCTACAAACATGGTTCTTCATGTCATGTACCTCAAATCCTTGTGGTTGCTCAACATATACTTCTTCATGTAGTATGCCATGAAGAAATGTAGACTTCACATCCATCTAGTGAAGTGTCCATCCTTGACTGGAAGCAAGGGAAGCAATTGATCGAATAATAGTGTAGCGGGCAACAAGTGCAAATATGTCATCATAGTCTTCTCCCTCTTTTTGGGAGAAACCTCTAGCCACGAACCTCACTTCATATTTTTCAATACTTCCATTAGCTCCATGCTTGATCTTGTACATCCACTTTGAAGTCACGAAAAACTTTCCTTTCGGTCTTAGAACAACATCCCATACATCATTCTTCACAATGGATTTATACTCTTCAGCCATAGCATCCTTCCAAACTTTCTCTTTCACTAATTCTTCAAAAGTGAGAGGCTCATCATGAATGATGGAGCTCATAGATACAATGTACCCTTGGTATCGGTGTGGCTTCTTGCTTTATCTAAAGGTATACTTCACGTCCATCTAGTGAAATATCCATACTTGATTGGCAGCAAGGGAAACAATTGATCAAATATTAGTGTAGCGGGAGACAGGTGCAAAGATGTCATCATAGTCTTCTTCCTCTTTTTGGGAGAAACCTCTAGCCACGAACCTCACTTTATATTTTTCAATATTTCCATCAGCGCCATGCTTGATCTTGTACAACCACTTTGAAGTCACGACAAAATTTCCTTTGGGTCTTAGAAAAACATCCCATACATCATTCTTCATAATGGATTCATACTCTTCGGCCATAGCATCCTTCCAAACTTACTATTCACCGCTTCTTCAAAAGTGAGAGGCTCATCATGAATGATGGAGTTCATAGATACAATGTACCCTTGGTATCGGCATCACTTCTTGCTTTCTCTAAAGGTACCACTAGTAGCGGAATGTCTTTTAGCATCCTGTAAACTATCACGAAGACAAAGAGGTATTTTCCTAATAGGGGGATCACTTGGAGGAGAATCCAAGGGATCATATAAGCTCCATGGGATCATCAACAATATCCTTCTCAAATTCCGGCACACAAGGGCCTTCTAGTAGGTCCATGTCATTATCCTTGTTCTCAATAGGATGAGGTGGAGGAAGGTCCCTTGCTTTTTCAATGGCAACATCTTCATTGAATGTTACATCCCTGCTAAACTCAATTTTCTTTTGAGCAGAAAAATATTTTCTAAAGGCTTTAAAATTTTCACAATATCCAACAAACATGTCTTTCTTTCTGGTGGCTTCCAACTCATTCCTCTTGTCCTTCAGCACACGAAAGTATACAAGAAAATTAAAAACTCTCAGATGACCAATATCAAGCTTCACACTAGTTAATGCTTCTTTGATAGTCTTCTTACCTAGGGCTTGATGAGGAATCATGTTTTGAACATCGACTGTTGAAATTGTAGTTTCTCCCCAAAGGAACTTCGACATCTTTTGATCATGCATCATAGCTCAGGAAGCTTCCATGTTGTACCTATTCTTTCTTTCAACCATACCATTTTGCTTAGGATTATATGGTACAATAGTCTCTTTCTTGATCCCAACCTTCTTGCAAAAGTCAACAAACTCATTTGAAGTATATTCTTCACCATTGTCGAACCTGAAAACTTTGACTCTCTTCCTTGTTTGATTGTCTATAAGTGCTTTTAAATCCTTGAACATGTCAAATGCTCCATCCTTGTGCTTCAAATAAATTATCCATGTTTTCCTGGAGAAGTCATCAATAAAGGTTATGTAGTAGAGATAACCACCAAGTGAGTGCATAGGCATGGGTCCACATAGGTCGAAATGAATGAGTTGTAGAATATCATCGGTCTTGTTTTTCCTAGAGGGGAATGGTTCCCTTGACTTATTTCCACTAGCACATCCCAGACATACTCCATGACTAGCTTGAACATCAGGCATCTCAGAAACCAATTGTCTTACTTTAGGTAGGGCTTCATAATGTAGATGTACCAACCTTTGGTGCCATAGCTCACTTTGATGATTGATATCGTGGAACATAGCTCGTAGTGGCCTTCCATTGAATCTATAGAGTCCTTCAATTATAGATCCCAATATAAAAGAATCCCTCATGCGAGATTCCATAGGCCAAGTGAGGACCTTTCCTCTTATGAAGGCTACTCTCATCCCTTTGTCTTCCAAGGCAGATATAGAGACTAGGTTCTTCTTTAGTCCTGGAACATACATAACATCATGAAGAAGAATAGATTCCCCAGAGTCCAAATGAAATTTGACAGAACCAAAACCCCTTACAAGATGAGTGAAGTTGTCTCCAAGAATGATCTTTAGATTGGACCCCCTCTCAACCATATTTGAGAGGACTTCCTTGCATGCAAAGAAATATATAGAAGCCTGTAAATTTTTGAAGATTTTATATGCTAGATGCAAATTTAATTTAAACTTCTACAGCCAAATAGCAATCACATGAAAGTAAAATGTTGATAGAACATACCAATATGTCGATGGAATTCAAGCCAATAAAACTAATCGATTTGACAGACATAGATGTAGAATGGTGGTGTTACGGTGATCAGCAGGATGCTTCAACCAGAAAAGTGTCCATTAGGTCATCCAAATGAATGTGTCACACAAGCCCAAGACAATTCATCATAACGTTGCACCAAGATAAGCCCTAATCATTGGTCCATAAGAAGCCCTAATCACAACATCATGAGAAGCCCTAATCGTTGATCCATGAGAAGCCCTAATCGCAACACCATTTGTGAGAGAAGAGAATGCCTCCAAATTGTGTGCGATGAAATGACCTCCAAGTCTCCAATATATATATCCATATGTGGGGGTGTGTGACACATCTCTTAGGCATGCGGGATAAATCTGGCCGACCTTGCACATGTGGAATAAATTCAAAATAAATGTTTTTCTCAAGACGATCTTTAGATCGATCTTACACCTCTCTGAAAGAGAAATCCAATTAAAATATTGGCATCATCATATGAGCATCACAACAGGGAGTTTGGACCTAGTTGCCCAAAATTAACACTCCCTCTCAACTAGGGAGAACTCCATCCACTTGTGCCATCCAAACATGGTGCGTCATCCCGTCGTAACTTGCTTTGTTGACTTCTTTATTTCAGAACAAAAGTTGAGTCACAAAGACATCACTCCCAACTGACAAAATCAGCTCAAAGGTCTGAAACCTCTATAGGACTCAAAGGAGTCTCATACTAACCCGAAGTTAGTTTAACTGACCCGAAGTCAGTTGGAGGTCTGAAACCTCACTTGGACTCAAAAGAGTCATATACTAACCTGAAGTTAGTTTAACTGACTCAAAGTCGGTTGGAGATCCGAAACCTCACTTGGACTCAAAAGAGTCATATACTAACCCGAAATTAGTTTAACTGGCCCAAAGTCAATTCGAGGTCCGAAACCTCACTTGACTTGATCCCAGATCAAGTGGTTAGACACATGCCATCCTAAACATATAGATTACGACAATCTCTAATGTGTCCATCAGTCTTGCTATCGGTCTCTATCCACATTTTCCACCTCATTGGCCAAATGAGAGGTACTTCCCATGATTCTGGGACTCCATGGGTAGGATGCATATGGGGCACAGATCAAAGAGAGGTAAACCAACTCAATATCATCACGGTGGGGCGGAAGCACACCAACAAGGTTCGACAAGCCTAGCCCTGTGGTTGCTTATAGCTCCAAGAAGCTATCCCCAAAGCCCCCCTGGAACTCCCAAAGCTCATAGTCCAACAAGACCCTCAACATAGGGTCGTTCTAATATTCCAAGATTCTCACAGAAGGTTATGAACTTGACCTTCCCCAAGGGCTTAGTGAGAATATCTGCGACCTGATCATCAGTTCCTATATGATTGAGCATTACGGTGCCTTGCTGTACCATATCTCGGATAAAATGGTACCATATATCAATATGCTTGGATCAATCATGGAACACGAGATTCTCTGACAAATGAATCCCCCTCTGGTTATCACAAAGGATAACGATGGTATCTAGCACATGCTTGAATAGCTCACTGAAGGGATTTCGCAACCAAATAGCTTCACAACAAGCCATACAAGTTGCAATGTATTCAGCCTCAGCGGTGCTCAAAGCCACCGACTTCTGCTTCCTGCTCAAAGCATACCCGAGTGTGAAGCATTATCCAGATGTGCTCTTGCAATCCACCACACTACTAGCCCAACCGGCATCAGTATATCCATGGAGTCTCAAACTCCCGTCAGTGTATCTCAGCCCATGGTCTATCATGCCCCATAGATATCTCAAGAGTTTCTTGGCACCAACCCAGTGAATGTTATGAGGATCAACCATGTGTTAACTCAAAGTGTTCACTGCACAACATACGTCTAGACGTCCGGACAGATGTTCACTAAGAACATCAGGGCCCCTACGAGTTGTCGATACTCGGTAGGATTTGGTAGCATGGGCCCAGCAGCATTTCCACTCAACTTCTTAAAGTTGAGTCCCATCGGTGTTGACACGGACTTACAGTCCACTATCCCAAATCTCTCCAGAGCTTCATAGTATATTTTCCTTAAGAGAGGAAAATTTCGCCAGGTCTCTGCGAGACCTCCAAGCCTAGGAAGTAATGCATTAGTCCTAGGTCTTTCATCTCGAACTCGGAAGCGAGCTCCCTCCTACACTAATGAATGAGACGGTCAACACCTGTCAGGAAGAGATCGTCCACATAAAGAACCAAAATGAGAGGCTTTTCTCTATCAACCTTGAAGTAAAGGTTCAGATCAACATTTCTTCGAGTGAAGCCCAGCTTCATTAAGTAGCTATCAATCCTCTTGTACCAAGCCCTAGGTGCTTGCTTCAACCCATAAAGGGCTTTCTTCAACCTGCATACCTGAGAGTCTCTATAATGGACTTTGAACCCTAGAGGTTGCTTCACATACACCTTTTTCTTTATCGAATCATGCAGAAAAAGCGGTCTTCACATCCATCTAATGAAGATTCCATCCTTGCATAGCAGCAAGGGAAATAATAGATCGGATGGAGGTATATCGGCCATAGGTTCAAATATATCATCATAATCTATGCCTTCCTTTTGAGAGAAGCCTCGGGCAACGAATATTGCCTTGTAATTTTTAGCGCTACCATCAGATCCATGCTTGATCTTATAGAGCCATTTCGAGGTGACAACAGTTTTTTCCCCAGATCTCAGGACCACATCCCAGATATCATTCTTCATAATGGACTCATACTCTTCATGCATAGCATCCTTCCATACTTGTTGCTTTTCGACTTCTTCAAATGATCCAGGCTTATATTGTACAATTGTACTCATGGCTACTAGATACCCTTGGTATCTATTCGACTTCTTGTTTTACACGGAATGTCCCCCTTTGGGGCCATATGTCTCTCGGCATCTTCGAGAGTGTCCCTGAGCCATCAGGGTCTTCTCTTCTTTCTTCCAAAAATGCCATTTGCTCAGGAGCATATACGGTTGTGTTTTCCCTCTTAATGCCAGCTCCTTCGCAAAAGTCATTGAACTCATATGACTCACATTTGGTGCCATTATTATTCCTCAAAATCTTGATCTTCTTCTTCAAGGAATATATCCAGGCCTGTGAGAGAAGTCATCTATAAAAGTCATAAAATAAAAACATCCTCCCAATTTCACGAGCAACATATCGGATAAGTAAGAATGTATCAATTTGCAAGACATCAGATGTCTTTGCAAGTCCCCTCTTATGCTTTCCTTCAACACAACCCTGACATACGCCTTCATGATTATTTTTGAATTCGGGCATCCCAGACACCAACTTCCTTGCTTCGGAAAGGGCTATGTAATCATAGGCCTGAATCTTACTTACCCACTATCAAGGCTTATATCCATACAAGTACCATAGCCATATACTGTCATACATCTTGAAAAGTATCATACATTGTCATATCACTGATTATAACGTTCCCATAATATACACATCACTACATATTCATCATTGTCATACTGTCGTACAGCACTAAAGATATCAAACTTCATGGTCATATATAGTTTTTCATATGCCACTGAAGATACCACAGATCAAGTTCATATAGACTCTGCCATGCATCTTATATTGAGGTCATATATATTCTTCCATATGTCATTGTTATGGGTAGGGCACCCACAGATTTTGTCACAGACCTAAACACTCCAATAGATACCTAGAAGATTGTGGCTTCACCTGCACAAGGTCCTCCTCACTTCGCTGTTATAAATGGCACTATATTTCTGCTTTGAAAAATATAGGGTTGCGGCCAAGTCTTCATTCAAATATTAGAGCTACTTAATACCGGTGCACACCCAACTGCTCACAAAAGTTCTTCTTCTCCAAAACCCTTGCATACTTTAACTTCAATACATCTGCCTTCTTACAGTAGATTTCCAAAGCACTGTACTTGAGGCTCAAATATCAACTCAACAAGTCTGCCTTCACATAATAATTATGCTGCTCCAACGTCACTGATCACAGGATTCGAACAAGGTCTTTAACACAATGATTTATCCTCACAAAGTAGGCCTTAAATCACTTAGACCTATTCAACATTCAAGGACAAACTTCCCCAAAACAACTCCAATGAATCTGCCTCTTTCTGCTCCAAGGCAAAAACAAAAAATAAACAGAAACTCATCCTCTAATCTGGGCAAACTCGGCCTTCATACAAACATTAGAAGGACCATAAAAATTCGATCCTCCTTAAGGTCTTAGGTTGGGAGAGACTCTCCTCCTTCACACTGAGGGTAAGGGCTAAAACCAGCCCTTAAAATAGCTCGCACAAGCCTTGATGTTGTGGTATGGTATGCAGCCTACCACACAACACCCTTGATGCAGCACAATGCCCTCTGATCACTGTGTTTCTCCTTGTGGTGACTGTGGCTAGGGTAGAGAAGCCTACCTAGCCTTCTCGGCCCATTCAAACATTCCCTCACATGACTGTTACCAACAAAAAATACTGCGACCTCCTTTTCAGTGACAACAGATCAGAGAGGAAGCCCTAAACTAGGCCCTTCATCCATCAAACGATTTTTTCCTGTTGCTATAACTTCAACTCCTGCTGACGGCCTTCAAAGCCCACACAAATATGCATAGAAAACACACAAACCACGACTCTATACAACCCATCTGGTGCGGCCTTATCTCCACAACAAATCTGGATGATTTGCTTCCAAAACGATGCCCTATATCAAGCTTGGATCCACGGCAAAGCACCAATCCTTCTACAGCCTTCAGTCATGTGGAAAATAGGCCACAACTCATCACAAAATAGCCCAGAACTTTGGTTTTTAAACTCATGTGGTGATCATTTTTTAAAGAGCTTCCCGCATTATCCACAGTACTAAGGAACGAGTGTCGACGTTTCGACTTTCTTGAATGAAGAAATTGAGAGAAAGGATTCAGACCATTAATAAAGATAGATTTCTTGTAAAGAGCCAACCAGAGTTTATTATTTATTATTTTATTATTTTTAATAATTATATTTCTAATTTAATAAATTTAATTTATTATGGTTAATAATCCATAAGGTTCACTTTTAATTTTTAATTTTTATTTTTAAACAATAATAGTTTATTAAGTTAAATTCATCATTTTTATTTTAATTATTTTACTAATAAGTTTAGTATAATTTTTATTATGTCTATTATTTGTTATATTGAATAGTAACAAAATTGGTTATTTTAGTTTATAAAAGATATATTTAATTTAATATAGGACTTATACTAGGTTAAAAATATATATAAAATATAAATAAATAAATATTTAGTTTTATTTTAATTTTTAATTTTTAATTAATTATGCCACTTATAATATACTAACTAATCTTTGTGGTTTAGGAAAATTTTTATTATAGAAAAGGTTTACTAATAATTATTGATTGGTGATTAATTATTAGTTAATTTAATTTAAAGATAAATTTAATTTATTATATTTTAATTAAGGTTTTAATAAAATATAAATATATAATTGAATTTAAAAAAAGATATATTTAATTAATTAAATATATCTTATTAATTTATTATATATTTAATTTTAAGTAAAAATATATAAGTAAAGGAAGTAATTATTTAGATTTATTTTTCTTTAAGAATATTAATTATTTAAGCTCATTTTTAATTAACTAATTAATTTTTTATGCTAGGGAAATTTTTTAGGGAGAAATTTTTTAAGGGAATATAGTAGAAAATCCTAATAATTATTTATTAATTAATTAATTTTTATTTTAACCAAATAAAAATTAATTAATAGGGATAATTATTAGAATTTTAATTTATTAAAACTAAATTAGAATCCAGAGGAGGAGGAACATACCTGGGATTATATCCCTGAAAACTATACTTCGGCGGAGAGTGTTTTGGAGGAACAAATTTGTCGAAGAAGAGGTCTCCAAGTGTCACTAATTTCAACTCCCCCATCCCTATTAAGATTATCTGGATGCTTTATAATCTCAAGGGCCTCTCTTATTTTTCTTCTTTGATAGTGTTCTTCTCTCACAATGATCCTTGCATCTTCCAGACGTACTTGATGTTTGGTTTTCGAGGAGTGTTCTGCAAGGGCCAAGGTGCGTGATCGTTCATACCTGATATCAGCTCCATGTTCTTTAAGTCTTTTCTGAAGTGAATGCCCAGTCTCACCGATATAACTTTTCCCGCATGAACATTCAATCTTGTACACTCCTTTAAGTTGTTCAGGGTTTATGCCATCCTTAATTGATCACATCTTTTCCCTAATAGTCCCTGATGCTGAAAATTGAGCGAAAATATCGTTCTTTCTCAGAACCTTGGCGATTTTATCAATAACCCCCTTAATGTATGGTAGAAAAACTCTACCCAAATTTTCTTGAGGTTCATGGTGATTCCGAGGTAAGATCGAACCCTCAACGCTTTTCAAGGCTTTTTTGATATCTCTCTCTTTATAACCTAAATCTCTAAATACAGATGATAGGTGACTGATTTCCTCGCTCAGGTGTTCTGTATCAGAAATCCTCCTGGCTCTGACGGCAAGGGTATTAAGGACACAAAACTTTTGAGCTAGATGATGGTAAGACTCAGCATGGAGATAGCTATCAGTATGGGTTTTCTTTCTAAACACCTGGTGCCCAAGCGTTTCATCATCATTCCTAGTGACAAGAACGTCCAAAAAAGAAATGCTCCTATTTTCTTCAACCTTCATTGTGAACTTAATCTCTGTGGAAATGGAGTTGAGGTGATTAAAAAATCCTTCAAGATTCTCTTTACCATGGGTCCACTTTATGTTGGTGTCGTCTACAAACCTTTTCCACCAGTCAGGTTTTAAGGGATAAGATGCAAGGGCATTTTTCTCAAAATGTTCCATGTATAAGTTGGCGACAATAGGGGATAGCAGAGATCCCATTGTGACACCTGATACTTTTTCATAGAATTCCCCTTGAAAGCTGAAGAAAGTGGAGCGTAGGAAAATCTCCGCAAGCTTGGCTGTTCCAGGATACCAACAACCTCGGCCTTTTGTTAATTTTGGACAACTAGGTCCAAACTCCATGTTGTGATGCTCAGATGAAGATACCAATATTTTTATTGGGTTTCTCCTTCGAAGAGGTGCAAGGTCGATCCAAAGATCATCTTGATTCGATGAGCAGAACATGTATTTTGATTTTATACCAGTTATGTGCAGGTCGGCCTTAAGGTTTTACACCCCCAGCAAATGTGTCACACACCCTCACTGATGGATATATATTAGTCAACGTTGGAGGACATTTTCACTCATCATCATCACACATTTTTCTCTCTCCTCTTCTGATTGGTTCGAGCTACTTGGAGGCAATCTTCTGTCCACACGTGGGAGAAGAACGTTGACTTTTCTGCTGCAGCTAGGGCTTCCACCGTAGGTTTGACCAGCGTTGACTTTGGTCAACGCATAGTCAAATGGCGCTGAATTTTGGCAAAACTTTGATTTCTATAGTCCGTACTATTTGGCACAAGAACCGAGGTCAAAGGTTGACCGTTGACGGTGCTGCGTTGACTTTGCCTTGCTACTGTTCTGCGTTGACTTTCTGGACATCATTGAATTTTTGGATTATGTTGACTTTGGTTGACTTGGATTGTCTAATGAGGGTGATGTGACACATACTGGGCTGGCTGACTGATAAGACTTCACTAGTTGAAGCATCCTGCTGATCGTCGTAACACACCAACATAAATATATATTCCTGGCTTGTTCTCTGTCGATCTACTGGTATGTTCTATCAACATTTTACTTTATTGTTTATGTGATTGTTATCTAATATTGAAGAGAAAGTAAAGCTGCATCAAGCATAGAACATATACATAAATTTACATGGTATCAGAGCTGAGGTGAAGACAAAGCCCTAATTTGTAGCAACCACCGAAGAAGAGGATGGGTTCCTCAAACTACAATAGCTTCAAGGCTGATGACAAATTCACTAGGAAGGATGACTTCCATGCTTGGAAGATGACATTGGATCTTATGTTGGAAGATCAAGATGTCGTGGACTATGTGCAGGCTAAAATCCAAGAGCCTCCATCCACTACAACTGCTGCCGCCAAAACAAAGTATAAGGGAGAGATCAAAGCAAAGCTGATGATCAGGGACTCAATTCACAAGCATCTGGTTGCCTACATCTCTGAGCTGGGCACATCCAAAGAGATGTATGATAAGTTGGTCCACATGTTCAAGGCCAACAATGTGAATCAAGCCCTATTCTTCAAGAATCAATTGAAGAATCTGAAGAAAGGCAGGGATGAGTCTGTTCAATCATACTTTCTGAAGCTGACCGAGATCAGAAACAATCTGCTGGCTATTGGGGAGACAATAGTTGATCGAGAGATGGTACTCACCGCACTTAGAGGGCTCTCATCCGAATGGCATGTGTTCAACACTACCATTCTCAATAAAAATGTGATACCTGACTTTGACGAAGTACTATCAAGATGCGTACAAGAAGGGACAAGGATGAAGGAATATGAAAATGAAGGAAATGCTGCCTTCGCTGCTCATACTAAGAAGAATAACTTTGGTGGTCCAAGGAAAAATGGAAGAGCAGGGGCCCAAGGGAAGAAAGGCAAGTGTTACACTTGTCACAAGCCAGCTCACTATGCTATAGAATGCCCTTTCAAGAAGGATTTTCTCGATGATGATGACAACAACAACAACCGGAGGAATGACAATCAAAGGAACAATAGGTTCAAGGGAAAGAGGAAGGCTCTTTTTGGCGGAAATGAGCAACCTTTCAAGAGGTCGAGAAATTCGAGGTATGAGGAATCAAATGTAGTTGGTAAAAGAAATGAATTCATTCTTGTATCTACCCTCTCTGTTGCATCTCCACCCGACACTATGGATGTCTGGTTGATAGATAATGGCACTGAATATGAGACGAACAAGTTCAAGAAATTTTGCAGAGAAGTTGGCATCAAGAGGGAGACCACAATTGTCTATACTCCTGAGCATAATGGCGTTGTTGAACGAAAGAATAGGACCATTGTGGAAGTTTCCCGTGCCATGCTATGTGACCAGGGTCTACCGAAGTTTCTATGGGGAAAAGCTATGAACACTGTTGTGTACATGCAAAACCGATGCCCACATTTCGCCTTGGACTCCAAAACTCCCGAAGAGGTTTTCTCTGGTAAGAAACCTGACGTCTCACATTTTAGAGTTTTTGGATGTCTTGTTTATTTTCATGTGCCGAAAGAGGAGGAGCAAGCTGGATGCTTCTGGGAAGAGGGGAATTTTTTGTGGGTTACAGCGAAACTTCGAAGGCCTATAGAGTCTATGTGCCTGGTCAAAGGGAAGTGGAGATATGCCACAATGTCACTTTTGACGAAGATGCTTCCCTGAGGAAAGTAGTTAATCTTCCGAGATCTGAGGAAGATCATGAAGCAAGGCCCGGAAATCAAGAAGAAACAAAGGATGAAACGATACCCGATGCTGAAGGACCGATGGACCCGATTGATCCACCTCCTTCATTGGGGAAGAGACCATCATGGCTCAAGGACACTCTCGAGGATGCTGAGGGACATATGGCCCAAAGGGGGACATTCAATGAAAGTAAGAAGCCGAGTAGATACTAAGGGTATCTAGTAGCCATGAGTACTATTGTACAATCTGAGCCTGGATCTTTTGAGGAAGTCGTAAAGCATCAAGTCTGGAAAGATGCTATGCATGAAGAGTATGATTCCATAATGAAGAATGATGTCTGGGATGTGGTTCCAAAACCAGAGGAAAATGCAGTTGTCACCTCGAAATGGCTCTACAAGATCAAGCATGGATCTCATGGAAGTGTTGAAAATTTCAAGGCAAGATTCGTTGCTCGTGGCTTCTCTCAAAAGGAAGGCATAGACTATAATGACATATTTGGACCTGTGGCCCGATATACCACCATTTGATCAATCATAGCCCTTGCTGCTACGCAAAGATGGAATCTTCATCAGATGGATGTAAAGATCACATTTCTGCATGGTGCGATAAAGGAAGAGGTGTATGTGGAGCAACCTCTGGGGTTCGAAGTCCAGGATCAGGACACCCATGTCTGCAGGTTGATAAAAGCCCTCTATGGGCTGAAGCAA
The DNA here is from genome assembly GCA_034641835.2 of Pinus albicaulis. Lineage (NCBI taxonomy): Eukaryota > Viridiplantae > Streptophyta > Pinopsida > Pinales > Pinaceae > Pinus > Pinus albicaulis. The sequence goes on from CM076574.1 coordinate 888,463,760, forward strand.
GCATCCAGAGCTTGGTACGAGAGGATAGATAGCTACCTGATGAAGCTGGGCTTCACTCGTAGTAACGCTGATCTGAACCTTTACTTTAAGGTTGATAGAGAGAAGCCTCTCATTCTAGTGTTGTATGTGGACAACCTCTTCCTGATAGATGTTGACCATCTCATTCATCAGTGCAAGAGGGAGCTTGCTGCTGAGTTCGAGATGAAGGACCTAGGACTGATGCATTACTTCCTAGGCCTGGAGGTTTGGCAGAGACCTGGCGAGATTTTCCTTTCTCAAGGAAAATACATTGTGAAGCTTCTGGAAAGATTTGGTATGGTGGACTGTAAGTCCGTTTTGACACTGATGGAGCTCAACTTTAAGAAGTTGAGTGGCAACACTGCTGGGCCCGTGCTAGAAAATCCTACTGAGTATCATCAACTCGTAGGGGGCCTGATGTTCTTAGTGAACACCCGTTCGAACGTATGTTGTGCAGTGAACACTTTGATTCAACACATGGTTGACCATAACATTCATTGGGATGGTGCCAAGGAACTCTTGAGATATCTATGTGGCACGATAGACCATGGGCTGAGATACACTGCCAGGAGCATGACACTCCTTGGATATACTGATGCCAATTGGGTTGGCAATGTGGTGGATCGCATGAGCACATCTCCATGCCGCTTCACACGTAGATTTTCTTTGAGCAGGAAACGGAAGTCGGTAGCCTTGAGCACCGGTAAGGCCAAATACATTGCAGCATGTATGGCCTGTTGTGAAGTCACCTAGTTGTGAAAGCTCTTCAGTGAGCTGTTCGAGCATGTGTTAGATGCCACCGTTGTCCTTTTTGATAACTAGAGGGGGATTCGCTTGTCATAGAATCTTGTGTTCCACGATCGATCCAAGCATGTTGATGGTCGATACCACTTTATCCGATATATGGTACAACGAGGCGCTGTAAGGCTCGATCATATTGGAACTGATAAGCAGGTCGCGGATATTCTCACAATGCCCTTGGGGAAGGTCATGTTCCTAACCTTCCATGAGAATCTTGGAATGGTGGAACGATCCTATTCTGAGGGTCCTATTGGACGATGAGCTCTGGGAGCTCTAGGGGGCTTTGGGGATAGCTTCTCGGAGCTATAAGCAACCACAGGGCTAGGCTTGCCGAACCTTGTTGGTGTGCTTCTGCCCCACCTTTGTGATGATCAAGTTGGTTCACCTCTCATTATCTGTGCCCTGTATGCATCCCACCCATTTGAGTTCTGGACTCATGGGAAGTACCTCTCATTTGGTCAGTGAGGTGGGAAAAGCTAGAGACTAGTAGCAAAGACTAATGGACGCATCAGAAGTTGTCATACTCTCTATCTAGGATGACACGATCCAACCACTTGATCTGGGATCAAGTCTAGTGAGGTTTCGGACCTCCTACTGACTTTAGGTCAGATAAACCAACTTCGGGTTGGTATGAGACTCTTTGTGAGTCCTATAAAGGTTTCGAACCTCTGGGCTGAATCTGTCAGTCGGGAATGATGTCTTTGTGACTGACCCACTTTTGTTCTGAAATAAAGAAGCCAGCAAAGCAAGTTACAGCGGGATGACGCACGATGTTTGGATTGCACAGGTGGATGGAGTTCTCCCTAGTTGAGAGGGAGTGTTAATTTTGCACAACTAGGTCCAAACTCTATGTTGTGATGCTCAGATGAAGATACCAATATTTTTATTGGGTTCCTCTTTCAGAGAGGTGCAAGATTGATCTAAAGATCATCTTGATCCGATGAGAAGAACATGTATTTTGATTTTATTCCACTTATGTGCAGGTCGGCCTTAAGGTTTCACACCCCCAGCGAATGTGTCACACACCCTCACTGATGGATATATATTAGTCAACGTTGGAGGACATTTTCACTCATCATCATCACACATTTTTCTCTCTCCTCTTCTGATTGGTTCGATCTACTTGGAGGTAATCCTCTGTTCACATGTGGGAGAAAGACGTTGACTTTTCTGCTGCAGCTAGGGCTTCCACTGCAGGTTTGACCAGCGTCGACTTTGGTCAACGCATAGTCAAATGGAGCTGAATTTTGGCACAAACTTTGATTTCTGTAGTCTGTACTATTTGGCACAAGAACTGAGGTCAAAGGTTGACCGTTGACCGTGCTGCATTGACTTTGACTTGCTGCTGTCTTGCGTTGACTTTCTGGACAACGTTGACTTTTTGGGTTATGTTGACTTGGATTATCTTATGAGGGTGATGTGACACATACTGGGCTGGCTGACTGATAAGACTTTGCTGGTTGAAGCATCCTGCTGATCGTCGTAACGCACCAACACAAATATATATTTCTGGCTTGTCTTATGTCGATCTACTGGTATGTTCTATCAGCATTTTACTTTATTGTTTATGTGATTGTTGTCTAATATTGAAGAGAAAGTAAAGTTGCATCAAGCATAGAACATATACATAAATTTACACCTTTGCATCTAATCATTTCGACCCTCAAACAATCTCCAAACAGGCCCTCAATGGGTGGCGGCATTCCTTAGGGAGCCTTCTCCTTCTCCATGTTGCCTTCTAGAGGGGCTAGTCCTCCTTGATAGCCTTCTACGCAACTCTAGTTGTCTGCTAAGGCCTGCGCCTAGCACAACAACAATAATCATGAGACAATCCCCAATACACATGCCCAAAGACTCCTGTTACACCAGTGTTGTGTCCCTCTTCTCCTCGGCCTATATGTTCAGCAACCTCGGCCCTGGAACAGCCCTACGAACCTGTCTTTTAGCCTTCAAACATCCCTCAACATATCCGCACTTCACTAGCTGTCCCTTGACACAAAGTGGGCTTTGTCTTCTCCTTAGCTCTGATACCATGTAAATTTCTAAAGATGTTCTATACTAAATGAAAAATTACTTTAAACTTCTAGGGCCAAATAGCAATCACATGAAAGTAAAATGCCGATAGAACATACCAATGAATCGATGGAAGACAAGTCAATAAAACTAATCGATTTGAAAAACAAAGATGTAGAATGGTGGCGTTACGGTGATCAGCGAGATGCTTCAACCAGCAAAGTATCCATTAGGTCATCCAAACGAATGTGTCACACAACCCCAAGATAGTTCATCAAAACGCTGCATCCAAAATGCTACACCAAGAGAATCCCTAATCGTTGATCCATGAGAAGCCCTAACTACAGCATCATGAGAAGCCCTAATCACAGCACCATCCGTGAGAGAAGAGAATGCCTCCAAATCGTGTGTGATGAAATGACCTCCAAGTCTCCAATATATATATCCATCTGTGGGGGTGTGTGACACATCTCTTAGGCATGTGGGATAAATTTGGCTGACCTTGCACATGTGGAATAAATTCAAAATAAATGTTCTGCTCATCCGATCAAGATGATCTTTAGATCGATCTTGCACCTCTCTGAAAGAGGAATCCAATAAAAATATTGGCATCGTCATCTGAGCATCACCATGGAGTTTGGACCTAGTTTCCCAAAATTAACAAAGCCCCACTATCTACCAACCAACTATCACACCAATCCAAAGGAGAGGAACTAGAAAGAGCATAAATAAGAATATATTCAGATTGTGAAGCAACAACATTGTTTTCATACGTTGAGTTCCTTTATCTCTTTTGAAAATGATATCCTTCTTCGCGATCATCAGGGGCCTCTCTCCTTCTTCTATCATCTCTCCTTCTATCATCACCTCTTCTTCTATCATGGCCTCTTCCTCTATCATTGAACCTGTTGTTGTTGAAGTCACGGTTGGACCTTGGAGCATCTCTCTATTTTGGGAATTCTCGGGCATAGTGACCATGCTTGTGGCAGTTGTAGCATTCAACTTTTGATAATTTCTTTTTGAATATTCTATTGGACTCCCTGGAATCTGGAGCAGGCTTTCTAGAGTTAGATGGTCTTCCTCTTCCTTTCCACTTATTGTCTTTAGTAGAAAATGCAGAGGGTTCTCCTTCTTTATGCTTTTGAATCCTCCCTTTAGAGATCATCTCAGTTTCTTCTTGAGTGCACTTGCCAACGAGCTCATCGAATGTCGGGAACTTGTCATTGTTGCTTATAGTAATAATGAAGGTTTCCCAAATAGGAGGAAGACCTTGAAGAGTGACCAACACCAACGCTTTGTAAGATATAGGCTCACCATCAATTTGAAATTGATCCCTTAGTTGGGATACCCTCATGACATAGGATTGCACAGATTCCCTCTTGTTCATCTTCATGTCCTTGAGTTGATTCTTCAAGGAGAGGATGTGATTCAAATTGTTGACCTCATACATCCCAACCAACTTATCATAGATTTCCTTAGACTTCTTCAGTTTTCCAGCATAAGTAAGAAAATGATCTTTCAAGGAGTCAATAAGAATTTTCTTGGCTTTGATCTCACCTTTCTTATACTTGTACTTGGAAATAGCAAGAGCATTTTCTGGGGGCTCAAGTACTTCTCCTTCCACATATTCCAAGGCATCATTTTCATCCAATATCACTTCCAACTTGATCTTCCAATCAACAAAATTTAATGAATCACCCAACTTGTCAGAATCCTTGAAGTAAGAGGTAGACATCTTGACCAAGTCAAATAGGTTCCTTCAGCATCTTCCAAATATGATTGCTTCAAAGGTGATTGTTTTAGCCTCTTGTCTCATTGGGCTTGTTTTCACCTTAGCTCTGATACCATGTTAATTTTCATTGTTCTATGTCATTACAATCACTTAGCTCAATTCTTCATTCAATTAGCAATCACTCATTAGAGGAAATTTCAGCTTAAAAGTTCCCATGATTTTTTCATGTAATTTCCATGTTATAATATGTAAACCAATCAAAATCCTTTAAATTTAAAAAGAGGTACATGTAAATATTTTGGAGGGAAAAGAAGAAAAACAATTTTTTTTACTTGTATTTTTAGCTTATCTCCTTATATGTTTACCCAAATTTCAAGTGCAGACACTCGTTGGATATGGAATTAAATTGCACATCCAACGAGTACCCATTATGCATACTTTTGAGAAGACAACAATGATAAAAATTGAATATACATTTAAAAAAATGTGGTGAACATGTTTGTTTAATGTATCTTCAAATTTTCTAAATGTGGGTTTTTCTCAAAAATATGCATTATGGGTACTCATTGGATGTGGAATTTAATTCCGCATCCAACAAGTGTCTACACTTGAAATTTGGGTAAATCAATAAAGAGATAGGCCAAAAATACAAGTAAAAAAAGTATATTTTTTTCCCCTCGAAAATTCATAACTCTTATTTTATTATTTTTCTTTAGGAGGCCACTTTTAGGCTGAAATTTCCTCTAATGTTTAAACCAAATTAATCTTCCAATAACAATGAACAATTGTAGATAGAACAGTATATCCAAGATGCAATAGAAGGAAATCAAGATCAATGACAAGAGACACAAGATTTTATCAAAGACCAGGGAAAAACCGCATAAGGGGGAAAACCCTATCAAATTCTTCTTCTATTAGATTGTCATAATCTCTTCAGCAAAGAGATACAATGTTCCAATTCAACAACAATGAGTTAAAGGTCAACAACTTTAACTATCCAACGATTCACTAACCAAGATCCAAGTGATAAGCCCAAAACTCAAATTTGGTCATGTCAAATCTACAATTTCTGTTGAAGTCAACAACAATCAAAGATTCCCTAACTAGTCCTCAAATCAACAATCATGTAGCCTCCAAATAAGCTCAGTCAAGTTCAAAATATTCTACCTTCCTTGCTGGTCAAACCTCAATCAAAACAATCCTAAACAACTTTGTCAAAGGAGAGAGAAAACCTTGCGGTCAACTTCAAATTTCTATGGTCAAAGTCAACGGTCAACAATAGTCAAAGTAGCTTAGAAAATCTCAATTACTCCCCACAAAAAATTCGGCCTCAAAATATTGAAATTATGCAAGTCAAATCAAGTCAAAATGCCAAGTAAAACTTGGTCAACAATCACCCAAACTGAAATTAAATGAATAAGTGAAATTATCATTGATCCTTCGCACGTGTGAACTAGGTCTGCTTCAAACTTGTATGAACCAATCACAAGAGGAGAAAGAAGCATGTGTGTGTTGATGTGATGTCCAATTGAGGTTTATTTAACTTGTATTTATATGTGATTTTGGAGGTGGCTTTTCCTTGTCTAGGTTGACTTGTACTTTTGTGTTCTTGTGGGTTTTCATCAAAAACTAAATTTTTCCTTGACCAAATTAAATTCTTGTAGTGGCAAAGAGGGTCTTCTCTGGATGAGGGAGGTTGTCCAAAGGAGGGAATTTTTCCCTAATCTACCAAATCAACAGAAATTCTATTCACGTCATGTGCTAATAAAATTCCATCTCATCCCTTAAGTATTCACGTGGCGGCCATATCCTAATGCCCTTTTCCTGCTCCATGTGGCAATGAAAGTCCCATCAAAAGACTGCATTCCAGACATGCTCATTGACAATGTTATAAACATCTTGCATGTGTCGTTGTCCACTTACCCTCTTATCCACCTACTTAAATGCACCAGATTTCTCACCAATTGCCTTTTATGACCTGAATTTAGGATTTTGAGCATCCTTGTGCTAGAGAAGATATGGGGGTAGCATGACCCTCTAACTTTTTCAATGGGCTTTGGAGGGAAAAAAAAATACGTTCTCCCGTTGAGTTTCCAAACTTCTACTTGACTCCCTAGTTAGCTAGTTTGTTAGCCTAAGAGTTGAGTCTTCTATACACACAAAAAACTGCTATTGAATCAAATTGTCTACTTATGCTTGCTAGCCTCACATGAGCATTTGGATAATTCTGATCTTGCATGTTTCTAATCTTGCTTATTAGTCTAATTGTTACCCATGAGTCCCCTACCACAATTACTTCCCTCTTGGAACGATCTTTAGGCGATTTGAGGCCTAACCATAATGCAAGTTGTTTGGCTTGATTATTGGTTTCCCTTACTATGTTCCAAGCATATTGAAAACTCTCTTTTTCATTGAGGCGCACTACCACCCCTCCCACACCTTCCTCCCCTATGTTTCTATGTTGTTTATTACTGCATGTTTATTTAACTTCTACACATTATTCTCCCATTGATTAGTGTAGGAAACATATTTCGCACCTCTACTCTCTTTCAATTTAGCAGTGAAAATGGTTACATGTGAGGCCACCCACCAAGTGCAATTCCTTCACAAATTTTGGGTGATTTGATGAAAGTGTACCCCTGTAAATTTTCGTATATGTTCTATGCTTGATGCAACTTTACTTTTATACCCGATATCAAACAGAAATCACATAAACAAGAAAGTAAAATGCTGATAGAACATACCAATAGATCGACAGAAGACAAGCCAAAAATACACTTATCTTGATCAGCAAAATATGTGTTGTGGTGCGTTAAGGCAGTCAACAGGATGCTTCAACTAGCGAAGTCTCTACAAGGTCAACCAACCAGAATGTGTCACACAAAGTCGGTCGAAGGTCTGAAACCTCACTAGACTTGATCCTAGATCAAGTGGTTGGACACATGCCATCCTAGACATAGAGAGTACGGCAATCTCCGATGCGTCCATCGGTCTTTGCTATTGGTCTCTATCTTTTCCCACCTCATTGGCCAAATGAGAGGTACTTCCCATGAGTCTAGGACTCCATGGGTAGGATGCGTACGGGGCACAGATCAAAGAGAGGTGAACCAACTCAATATCATAATGGTGGGGCAGAAGTACACCAACAAGGTTTGGCAAGCCTAGCCCTGTGGTTGCTTATAGCTCCAAGAAGCTATCCCCAAGGCCCCCTGGAGCTTGTAGAGCTCATCGTCCAACAGGACCCTTAGAATAGAATCATTCCACGATTCCAAGATTTTCACGGAAGGTTAGGAACTTGACCATCCCCAAGGGCTTTGTAAGAATATCCGCGACCTGCTCATCAGTTCCTATATGATCGAGCCTTACGGCGCCTCGCTGTACCATATCCCGGATAAAGTGGTACCTGATATCAATATGCTTGGATCGATCGTGGAACATGAGATTCTCTGACAAACGAATCCCACTCTAGTTATCACAAAGGATAACGGTGGTATCTAGCACATGCCTAAACAACTCACTGAAGAGCTTTCGCAACCAAACTGCTTCACAATAGGCCATACTCGCTGCAATGTATTCGGCCTCAGTGGCGCTCAAAGCCACCGACTTCTGCGGCATGCTCATCCAAGATATCAAAGCAGACCCAAGTGTGAAGAAACATCCAGATGTGCTCTTGCGATCCACCACACTGCCAGCCCAATCGGCATCAGTATATCCATGGAGTCTCAAACTCCCGACAGTGTATCTCAGCCCATGGTTTATTGTGCCCCGAAGATATCTCAACAGATTCTTGGCACCAACCCAGTGAATGTGATGAGGATCAACCATGTGTTGACTCAAAGTGTTCACTGCAAAACAAATGTCCAGACGGGTGTTTACTAAGAACATCAGGGCCCCTACGAGTTGACAATACTCAATAGGATTTTCTAGCTCAGGCCCAACAGCACTGCCACTCAACTTCTTAAAGTTGAGCTCCATCGGTGTCGACACAGACTTATAGTCCACCATTTCAAATCTTACCAGCAGCTTCACAATATATTTTCCTTGAGAAAGGAAAATCTCACCAGGTCTCTTCCAGACCTCTAGGCCTAGGAAGTAATGCATCAGTCCTAGGTCCTTCATCTCGAACTCAGAAGCGAGCTCCCTCTTACATTGATGAATGAGAGGGTCAGCACTTGTCAAGAAGAGGTTGTCCACATACAACACCAAAATGAGAGGCTTTTCTTTATCAACCTTGAAGTAAAGGTTCATATTAACATTACTACGAGTGAAGCCCAACTTCATCAAGTAGCTATCTATCCTCTCGTACCAAGCCCTAAGGGCTTGCTTCAACCCATAGAGGGCTTTCTTCAACCTGAAAACATGGGTGTCTCTATCCTGAACTTCGAACCCCAGAGGTTGCTCCACATACACCTCTTCCTTTATTGCACCATGCAAAAAGGCAGTGTTCACATCCATATGATGAAGATTCCATCCTTGCGTAGCAGCAAGGGTTGTGATAGATCGGATGGTGGTATATCGGGCCACAGGTGCAAATATATCATCATAGTCTATGCCTTACTTTTGAGAGAAGCCTCGGGCAACGAATCTTGCCTTGACCTTTTCAACACTACCATCAGATCCATGCTTGATCTTAGAGAGCCATTTTGAGGTGACAACTACTTTGTCCTCTGGTCTCAGAACCACATCCCAGACATCATTCTTCATAATGGACTTGTACTCTTCATGCATAGCATCCTTCCAAACTTGATGCTTTACAACTTCTTCAAAAGATCCAGGCTCAGATTGTACGATTGTACTCATGGCTGCTAGATACCCTTGGTATCTATTCGGCGTCTTGCTTTCACGAAATGTCCCCCTTGGGGCCCTATGTCTCTCGGCATCCTTGAGAGTATCCCAGAGCCATGATGGTTTTCTCTTCATTGAAGGAGGTGGATCAATAGGGTCCATCGGTCCTTCAACATCGGGCATCATGTCATCCTTCGGATCTTCCTGATTTCCAGACCTTACTTCATGATCTTCCTCAGAGCTCGGAAGATTGATTACTTTCCTAAGGGAAGCATCTTCATCAAAGGTAACATCATGGTATATCTCCACTTCTCTTTGACCAGGCAAATAGACTCTATAAGCCTTCGAAGTTTCACTGTAGCCCACAAACATTCCCTTCTTCCCAGAAGCATCTAGCTTGCTCCTCTTCTCTTTTGGCACATGAAAATAAACGGGACAACCAAAAACTCTAAAATGACAGACATCAAGTTTCTTACCAAAGAAAACCTCTTTGGGAGTTTTGGAGTCCAAAGCGTAATGCGGGCATCAATTTTGTATGTACACAACAGTGTTCGCAGCTTCTCCCCATAGAAACGTCGAAAGACTTTAGTCACATAGCATGGCACGGGTAGCGTCCACAATGGTCATGTTCTTTCTTTCAGCAACACCATTTTGCTCAGCAGTATATACGGTTGTGGTCTCCCTCTTGATGCCAACTTCTTTGCAAAATTTATTGAACTCGTTCATCTCATATTCAGTGCCATTATCAGTCCTCAAAATCTTGATTTTCTTCCCTGTTTGATTTTCCATCAAGGCTTTGAAAGTACGAAACCACATGAAAGCCTCATCCTTCTTCAAGAAGTATATCCAGGTTTTGCGAGAGAAGTCATCTATGAACATCATATAATAAGAACATCCTCCCAAGGATGTCACAAGAAGCATACCAGACAAATCAGAATGTATTAATTGCAAGACATCAAATGTCTTTGTGACACTTGAGGGGAAATGTCCCCTTGTATGCTTTCCTTCTGCACAACCCTGACATACACCTTCATGATCATTTTTTAATTCAGGCATCCTGTCACCACCTTCTTAGCTTCGGGAAGGGCTTTGTAGTGAAGGTGTCCAAACCTCCGGTGCCATAGTTCGGTTTGACGGATAGTATCACATGTCATAGCTCCCAGTGGACTTCCTCCAACTTGGTAGAGTGTATCAACTCTAAACCCAATTTTGATAGCTTCCTTGAAGCTCTTCTTCTAGATGTGTACATTCCCATCAACGAATGCCACATTGAAACCTTTGTCTTCCATGGCCGAAATAGACACAAGGTTATTCTTCAAATCAAGTACATATAGTACATCTTGCAAGCGGAGGACTTGACCTTGAGATAAGTGGAGGGTCACAGTCCCAGTCCCTTTCACGAGATATGTGGCATTATCTCCAAAAATAATTTTCAGATTAACATCCTTTTCAACCAAATCAGAAAGTGCTTCCTTAAACCTAGTGAGGTGCCTTGAGGCACCACTATCAATCAACCAGACATCCATAGTGTCAGGTGGAGAAGCAGCAGAGAGAGCAGATACAAGAATGAATTCATTTCTTTTATCATCAACAACATTAGATTCCTCATACCTGGAATTTCTCGACCTTTTGAAAGGTTGCCCATTTCCATTGCGACCAAAGGGAGCCTTCCTCTTTCCTTGGAACCTGTTGTTCCTTTGATTGCCATTCCTTTGGTTGTTGTTGTTGTCATCATCCCCGGGAGAATCCTTCTTAATAGGGCATTCTCTAGCATAGTGGACGGTCTTGTTACATGTGTGACATCTTCCTTTCTTTCCTTGGGCCCCTGCTCTTCCATGGTTCCTCAGACCACCATTGATCTTCTTCTTAGCACGAGCGGTGAAGGCAGCGTTACCTTCATTTTCATATTCCATCATTCTTGTCTCCTCTTGAGTGCATCTCGACAATACTTCGTCAAAATTAGGAATCACATTGTTATTGAGAATGGTAGTAATGAATACATGTCATTTGGAGGAGAGACCTCCAAGTGCGGTGACAACCATTTCTTGAAAGGCTATTGTCTCCCCAATAGCCAAAAGATTATTTCTGATTTCGATCAACTTTAGAAAATAAGATTGAACGGATTCATCCCTGCCTTTCTTTAGATTCTTCAGTTGTTTCTTAAAGAAAAGGACTTGATTTGCATTGTTGGCCTTGAACATGTTGACCAACTTATCATACATCTCCTTAGATGTGCCCAGCTCAGAGATGTAGGCAACCAGACTCTTATGAATTGAATCCTGAATCATCAACTTTGCTTTGATTTGCTCCTTCTTATATTTTGACTTGGTGGCAGCAGGTGCAGATGATGGAGGCTCTTGGATTTTACCCTGCACATAGTCCATGACATCTTGGTCTTCCAACATTAGATCCAATGTCATCTTCCAAGCATGGAAGTCTTCCTTCCCAGTCAACTTGTCATCAACTTTGAAGCCATTATAGTTTGAGGTACCCATGGGTCCTTGACAAATGCTCCTTCTTCGATGATTGCTCTTAATTCAAACTTGGGCTTTGTCTTCACCTCAGCTCTGATCCCATGTAAATTTTCGTAGATGTGTTATGCTTGATGCAACTTTACTTTTATACTCGATATCAAACAGCGATCACATAAACAAGAAAGTAAAATGTTGAGCGAACATACCAATAGATCGACAGAAGACAAGCCAAACATACACTTAACTTGATCAACAAAATATATGTGTTGTGGTGCGTTACGGCGGTCAATAGGATGCTTCAATCAGCAAAGTCTCTACATGGTCAACCAACCAGAATGTGTCACACAACCCTCTCGGACAACTCTACAATAGTCAACCCAAAGTCAACGATGTCTAATCAACGATCAACGCAAAAACAACAGCAGCAAAAGTCAACGCAGCCATGTCAAAGTCAATGTCCAGCCTCGATTTCTGTGCCAAAAAATGCGGACTGCAAAAATCAAAATTTTGGGAGAGTTTGAGGTCAGTTTGACCATGCGTTGACCAAAGTCAACGCTGATCAAATATGCGCTAAAAACCCTAGGTCAAAACCAGAAAACCCTTTGCTGCAATTTCCCACATGTGAGAGAAGAAGAGCCTCCAAGATGATGACGTGTGTGACACATTTGTTGGGGCTCCAAGCTTACATTACAATTCTAGCGGACCTTGCACATAAGTCAAATTAATTCAAAATAAATGTTGTGCTCATCGGATCAAGATGATCTTTAGATCGATCTTGTACCTCTTCGAAAGAGGAATCCAATAAAAATATTGGCATCTTCATCTGAGCATCACAACATGTAGTTTGGACCTAGTTGTCCAAAATTAACAACCCCTTTTCATGGAAGCTTGGTGGGATGAAATTTCTTGTGCTTTGCTTGAACTTTGACCCACCCCTTGACGTTTGTGCAAGTGGGTCTCTTGTGGTGCTTAACCACTTCAAACCAGTGGTAACTTGTAATGCTTATCTTCAATTTGAAGTTTGCTTTTTCAAGAAAGAAAGAAAAAAAAAGAGACATTAGATAAATTATCCTAATAATCCAAAGATAGTTAAGGTGAAGGACCAAAATAATAGAATGGAGGGATTCATTGACCCCTTTCTCATTGGAACAACTCCATACTGAAATTTCAGTGATTAAAACTTGTAATTCAAATTAGCATAGATCCATCTTCATTTGGGATCAATTAAGTACCAAGAGGGATCCAAAAAAATTGAGATGGAATCTGGATAGATGTAATCTTTGGTATATGCCTTTGAACAAAAAATGATTTGCATTCCTCTTCTTCCCACAGTTGATATGATTTAAATAGTTTAGTGTTACTTTTGTACGTGTGTAACATGGGACAAATGTGACAATATCTTCAATACTGATTTTGTAAAATGTATCCATCTTCTCTTGATGCAATAATCTGTTAAAAATCCTATATATGCAATAATCTGTTAAGAATCCTATTAAAATTAAAAAGGAAATTCCAAAAACTAATTACATCTCACTATAAAATTAACTGATTCAAGTAGCATGCTTGAGCCAGAAAAGCCTTGGGATGGATGGCCTCCCAGTGAAATCCTGGTCACTGGGTGAAAGCTGCAAAGGTAATGATGCTATGTGATTCATTTTACTAGTTTCAATCCCACTTCTTCATCTCTGTGATCATCATGCAATGAATGCTAAGTGGACTATTGAAAATCATGAGAAATTGGTCAGTTGTGAATCTCAAACTGATACCCATGGATATGGGTCATAGATTAATGACTTACTCTACGCTGATAATCTTGAAAATACATCTCATATGTTGGACTGCAGAAGCCCCTCAAGACAAATATTAGTTAACATGATAATAATTTGTTATGAACTTGAATGGCATAGAAGCATATTGAGGTTTGCAATGAACCACATCCATACCTGTCCCTTTGTAGTCTAAATCTGAGTCTCAAAGTAGTAAACTTTCATAACAGTGCACGACAGCTATCACACTTTGGTGAATATCATATTGTGCAGACTTAAAGGTTGAACCTTGAAAGAGCTCTTTGATGGTCATGTGAAGGTAGTTTCCAAACAACTACCCTTTAGTTGCAAACCAACATTTATGTGACTCTTGAATGTTGAGGGGACAAAATGTTTAATTAGTCACATTTGACACTCTTGCAACTTTTTTACCATGTCCAAACACTAACATAGGTGAGTAGTTTTCTTGTCAAGTTAATGTATATGAGACTTGAGTACATGCATGGTGTACAGAGTTAACACTGATAAAGTTTAAATGACAAAGGAATAAAAAAATATTCATACATATTTGGCATCTAATATATGGAAATTCTGTACATACTCTCCTCTTGGTAACACAATCAAGCAAACTTTTTATAGAGTGCATTTGCACTTGATTTCAGATTAGGATTTTGTATCCTATGCCCATAAATAACATTTCTCAGAGTCTGTTTTCAGATATCAGTGAACCAAGCATCCTTGTACAAACGTGCAACATAAATGTCTCAATCGTATTTAAACCTTTGTATCTGTTTATCAGAAATTGTTTCCATCATTTTAGTTACCTGAGATAAGTGGCCGCATGAGGGAAAAATGTGGGGCATGGCACATACATCTGATGTGCATCCAAGACACTTTACAGAAAGTTGGCAAATCAAGAGGGTAATCTTTATACTTGGCTTGTAGTCAAGTGTATGAAATCCAAATAAACACAAGGTAACATAAAACTAAATTTAGATTTCATACATCTGACTGCTGAAGATTGAAATGGCACCCAAAGTGCTATATTCAGTGTCTCAAAATAAGTGGCTCCAAAAAAAAAATTGATTGGATAAATTATAACCTCTAGTTTCATGAAATTACTCTCAAAGAAGAGAATCATACATAAGAAGTTTCACAGCAAATGAGAGATGCAATTAACAAACTAAAGAGCTATTAGTTTCTGTTATGAGATGATGATGTTCTAGACTGCATTACATACGTATTTGAGGAACAATAATTGCAAACACTATTCTCCTTGGGAAAACCAAACCAGGTAAATATTTTGCAAAATATCAACAAAAGTGGTTGCAATGAAGATCATCATAAAATTCAAGTATCAGTTGAAGGAAAAATAAACTTATCTATTCTTTGCAATGAATTAGAGATGATAACGAGTAACATGAGGTGGTGGTCTCTATAGGACTACTGTGGTAGAGCGCTTGCATGCCAGAACATAAAATAGAGGTTTTATGCATATAAAAAGAAGCATGAGATCAGATCTTTAAGTGTAAGTTCATAATGCTATACAAAAAAACATTGAACTTCTCATAGATGTGTCCATTGTATCTATGTTACGGTTTATAAATTGCAACTTCAGTGAAAAAATCCATATCAAGTTTATCAATTCAGAAGTTCAATGGAAAATACTCGCAAAGCAAGGAGAAGATTTCTGACACGCTCTCTTATGTCTTTATCAATAAGATTCCCATCTTCATCGAATTTCTGAGGAGACTGATAAGCATTTACAAATAACTCTGGCTTGTTGATGAAGTGCAAATCAAGGTAAACCCCAATTTGCCTCAAGTGATACTGAGCTCTTGCACCACCAAGAGATCCAGCTGCACTCATTATGGCTGCAGGTTTGCCCGCCATCACATTGGGAGATCGAGATGCCCAATCTATAGCGTTCTTCAAGGGAGCTGACCACAAAACCCAATAGATATCAATTAATCTCTGAAAGAAGTTTGCCAAAATTTTCAACTCCTTCCAACAATAGATGCATGATTTTAGGTTACTTCTGGAATTGCAAAACACGTGAACACACTGAGGTTGTGCAAATTCTTTTGCGTAAAAGATCTATACAATTTATCATGGCCTATTATTTCCTCTAAGTTTAGGTCAGCTCCTTTCAACAGCAGATGCATGATTGTAGGTTACTTCTGGAATTGCAAAACACAAGAAATCACTGATGGGTTCCGCAAATTCTTTTGTGTAAAATCTCATTACAATTTATTGGGACCTATTACTTTTCCAGGTTTAAGTCAGCTCAAAAACCTTAAATATTTTTTTCCATCAGCTGAGTTGCTGTTAAACTGATGCAGTGCAACCCACCTGCAAACAATTATTTTTTCATCTTTTAGTTTGTTGTCTATTTTTCCTTGAATTTTGGTTGTCCAAAATAATTAGTGTCCAGTTGAATCCCATATTTGGAAGAGTAGATCAGTTGCCTCAATCCGTGAACAGTTAGCATAATAAAGGAGGAAAATTATACGAAGAATGGAATTCAGGCAAAACGGGAATTGGTGAGGGGTTATGGTGATTAGAGATAGTCACCTGCATTTTCTGACTTCAGCCTGGATTCAAGACTCCAGGACAGTATGAATGGTTTGTAATGTCCTTTGGGCTTTTCTAATTCACCCATTATATTCACAGGAACCATGAACCAAGTACTGAAGGAGTTCGTTCATATATTGTAACTCTGTACCTCAATGATATTTGGTTCTAACTTCTAACTTCTCGGTAGGAACAAAGGTGAGCTGTATGACAACTTGAAAATTGGTGAAGGGATAGAGTGACTTTAGGGATCCAGATAGGTGATTTGTTCAAAACAAAAGCTAGAATACTGGAGTTTTTAAGTATCATCTGAAGGTATAAAAATGAATGTAAGCAAAGTCAAAACTGTCCTTGATTGGACCACATCACAGAGGATAAACAAGGTATGCAATTTTCTAGACATGGCACATTTCTAGAAGTTTGTTATTTGACTTAATTGGAATCTGTGAATGTTGACAGATTGCACCAGGAAAAACACATTTCTATGAACCAAAGCTACAAAAAATGTTTCAATATGATGAAAAGTAAGGCAACTGAAGCTTCTGCTTTATCTTTGCATGAGTTTGATAAAGAATTCTGTGTTGAATGTGACACATCTGGGATAGCTATAACTGTGATGAGTCATGAAGGTAGTATTAATGCCCTCAAGATGCTAAATGAAGCCAAAAATGAAATATTCTGCTTATAATCAATCAGGAGATAAATGACATTATGCAAACTTTAATTTTTTTATATATTAGAGATGTTATCCTTTAACAAAGAAGTTTTGGTTGTTGACAGACCATCAGGAACCAAAATGCATCAATACTCCAGCAAAGCTTTCACACAAACATGCAAAATGGATTACATGTTTGCAAAGATTTTTTCTTGTGGTGCAGCAGAGAAGCAGAAAATAAAATGTGATATCAGCTGCATCAAGTAAGAAATTCCAGTTGCCTGCAATTATGAAAAATGATGTGGATGAGTTTGAAGAATTGAAAGACTTATATGAATAAATGAATTCCGTCAACGGGGTTATAACACCCTCCTCCCATATTTACCCAAGCTAACTGGTTCACCAGGGTAAACATGTGACGAAGAGTTACTATGATATGATTCAACTCCCTAAGTGCAGTTAAGAAAGTGGAACAGACGAACCAACACTTTACAGATTTCTCTTAGGTGCTACAGAACCCCCAGGAGTTAATCCACCACTCCAGATGCCCAGCCCTTGAGTTAACCTAGCCTTTCAATGAATTAAACCCAAAGTCGCTCCCATGACAAGGCCTCCATGCGACTGAAACCCTTCAGTCGCTCCCACAATGCCTGTAAGGAAGAAACTACAGTCTTTTTCAACCAGTTTTGTACCAGAGGCTGCGACATTTAAGCCACTTTTTCAGGGCTAGTCTTCATACCACTGCCCGGAACTTGATGAGACTTTCCAAAACAATAAATGACACCAAGACAAAGCCTCTAATACAAAACTTGATCAAGGGCTTGACCTAACCAAGCCTAACCATGGCAAACCTTTCGTCGAACACATCATGAACATGTAATCTACATGTCATAATAACATATCTGAGCATAGGGGTCTCATACATATCTGAGATTCGTAAAGAAGCATTGATGTCTTATCCCGTTAGCTGCATTATCATCGATTAGGTCATATATGCATTGTTCATTCATTTATCAACCAAAACATGATGAGAGCCATACATCATAACTATCATAAAACGTACTTATAACCAGCATATAACCAACAAAATTAACAAGGATACAACAGCCATATATGCCACATATGAATCAGTGCATTTACACATGAAATACCAAGGAGAAGAAACTCTTATTAATGAATGCAAAAGTCAACCAGGTTTGGGACTTCCACATACCACTCGACCATAGATTCGCTGAACCAAATCTTTCTTTTAGCCAATCACCCCCGTGCCATATTCCAAGCATGAATGTGGGACTCATAACCAAAAATCAACCAAGGCTTCCCAAGGCTAAACTACCTCACCCTCATCAATAGAAGCAAGCTTTACCGTGATCCCCACCGGATCACTAGGCCATAAACAAGCATGGATGCCACCAGATTTCTCCACCTACACCGTGAGGAATTTTCCTATCTCCTAGTCTCTAGGTTTTACCATATATCCCGCCATTCATCGGTTGGGATTCCTAGGCCTAATTGAGACTCCACCCTCCAATATTTAACAAACATCCTGCCAATCAATCGATGGCTAGGATCATCTCTGGATGAATCTGTGTGAGTTTCTAGACTATTCTCGCCTTGAATTAATTAATACTAATTAATTAACGAGTTTTCCTAGGTTTAAACTTGGGAAACATTAAAAAAAATGGTTAATAATCTAATTAAGTCACTTCTAGGCGGAATTTCCATAAACGATTTGTGGGTTTTGGAGATCTCATGTATTCTAGCCTCTCCACAAAGTTTCATGGCTAGAACACATCTGATGCTACAAAAACTAACACGAATTTGTTGTCATCTCAAGCTTCTTCCTTGATTCTTTGGAGACAGACAGTAAATAGAGGCTCCAAAAATCCTGTGCGACACATCCGGCTTTCTGCGCGAGAAAGCCTCCTCTGGTGTAATCAGACCAAGATTCCGATGAGGACTCTAGTTATGCAAATAGACTGTTGTGTTGCATGCCTCTGCCCACAAGTGCAGTGGTAGGCCTTGGTCATGCAACATAGCCCTCACAGCTCCCACAATGCTACAGTTCTTTCCCTCAGCGACCCCATTCTGTTGTGGGTTGTGGAGTGTTGTCAGCTCTCTTTGAATGCCTTCTTGAATTCATTTGAAATGCACTCACTTCCATCATCGCTCCTACGAGCCTTCACCTTCTTGCCGATTTCTTTCTCAACCAGTTCCTTGAATTCTATGAACTTGGAGAATGTCTCATCTTTCTTCCGGATGAAGAAGATCCAACACTTCTTTGAGATGTTATCAATAAAAATGACAAAATATTTGTGCTTGGCAATGAAGGATGTCGAGAAGAGTCCACAAACATCATAGTGGACTCTTTCTAGGACTGCATGTGCCTTGTTGTCCCGCTCATGGAATGTGGATTTCACATACTTCCCCAAGGTAGATCCTTTGCAAACATCCTACTGCTCAAGTGCTCCTTTAGGGAGGCTAGTGGTTATTTGTGTGAATATTCCAAGTCCTAGATCTGAAATCCTACTGCAACAAACTGAACTACTTCTCCTACTTGTAAATTAGATTTAATAATTTATTTTGCAGATTACTTCTGAAAACATTGAAGCAGTTACTGAAGCAACCTTCACTTATTTAAATTTATATGTGAAAACAATAAATTGAGCAAGAGCAATAACACACAGAGGTAATGTCACATGGTTTGGGTTCGAGTTCAAGTCCGGCAATGATTAGGTTCGGTTTGAGTTCGAATTTTTCAATGAGGTTCGGATGAGATTCACCACTAGGTTCGTCTATATATAGATGTATGTTAATTTAAAATGAATTATAGCATAAAATAGTAAGAAACCAACATCAGTACTCATAAAAAATGTTATTACGTACATGGAAACTACAAGGATAAATTAAAAGCTTGAGTTGTGACATGAAGTTATGAGTTTTGATTTATGGACTTGGTCAATGGCTGAGGTTCGTCGAACCTCAAATTTTTTTAAGGTTTGCCAAAATTCGAACCTCGAGGTTAAAGTTGGACCGAACCTTG
This sequence comes from Pinus albicaulis, assembly GCA_034641835.2. Lineage (NCBI taxonomy): Eukaryota > Viridiplantae > Streptophyta > Pinopsida > Pinales > Pinaceae > Pinus > Pinus albicaulis. Next base: position 888,483,621 of record CM076574.1, read on the forward strand.
TGACATAGCACAAAGGACACTGTTATTTTTGGACAAACATCCCTGGAAAAACCCAATGCAGGAAAACCAGTGTAGCAGATCTAAGGGTTTTATTATTATGCAACAATAATATATGAATACCTCATTGAATGCCACTCTGGACAATTCAGTTATAGAGAATATGACTGATAGAAAGATCAGTGAGGTTACCTCACTCTATCACTAGAAATCTCGGCTGATCGGCACCAAATGATGTGCCTCTGGCAAGCTCTACGCTGCCTCTGCACAGTCCCAGCGTCAACCCTTATGGGCACTGCGTTACTCAGCTAGTGAATCGATCTGCTCCGCAAAAATTATGATCTCTACCTCCCGATCTCACACCTGGGCTTCTGGCTTCTGAAATCGATTTCCTCTGGCCCTCTGCGTCAGCCTCTCTGGCTCTGCGCAGTGGTTGCTGGATCTCTCTCTGCCCTTCTCTACTGATGATTCTCCAACTGAGAAAGGTATCTCTCTAGATACTGTCTCTGCCCTTCACTGCAATGAAGAATCACTTAGATCTGGTTTTCGTCTTGAGCACTACTCACTTCAGAAAATTCGATCACTTGATCCTCTCTGCGTCAGCCTCTCTGGCTCTGCGTAATGGCTGCTAGATCTCTCTCTTCCCTTCTCTACTGATGATTCTCCGACTGAGAAAGATTTCTCTCTAGATACCGTCTCTGCCCTTCACTGCAATGAAGAATCACTTAGATCTGGTTTTCGTCTTGAGCATTGCTCACTTCAAAAAATTCGATCACTTGAGCCTCTCAGTGTGTATTACAAATGACCCTCAAGCCTTCCTTTATAGTCTTCTCGTTGAGACTTCAACGACCGAGATTAGATCTCCAATCAACGGCTAAGATTACATTTAGACTTGATTTGCTTTTTTTAGAAGTTTCACCCACAGTTTAAATTAATACCCATTAATTATTTTAATTTCCTAAGTTAGACTTAGGGTCCTCATTAAAAATAATTAATTTATCAAATAAAAGTGTTTCTAGGTGGAATTTCCCAAAACAATTTATGGGTTATCTATAATGCATGTGTCTAAGCCTCTCTAGAAAGTTTGAGACAAAGCACATTCAATGCTACCACAAATCAACACTCCCTCTTAACAAGGAATGTGCTCTAACAAATATGCCCTATTGCACACTGCTCTGATTTTGAAGTATCTCCCTCTGTGTTGTTGTCTGACATATTGCCCATCAATCAATGCGTTGTTGTTGCAACTGTACTGCTATTGACCCTACCACGATCAACACTGCATTTGTACTGCAACTCCCTCTCAAATGTTGCATCTGCTGCTAGCACTACCACTGCTAACACTACACTGCAACTCAACCGCTGAGAGAAGCAACTGAAAAACATCCATGAATCTAAACAAGTATTCAGGATGTATCTCGATGCTAAATCTTTGACTGTTGTTAGTCCTGTGATGTCCCTCTAAAGCACTGCGTTGCTGCTGCTCTGTACTGCCTCCGTCTGCGCTGCTCAGATTTAGTGCTACTAACCAGTTCATTTGTCGTTTTTGTACTCCTCTGCATCGACTGAAAACTCCTCCACCTGCTACGATTGATCTTGGGCACCCATAGCAAGGTTATGATCCGAGAGGTGGACTCCTCAAGGATCCTGCCCAACTGAAGTTCTTGCGAACTTACAGCTCAATGTCGCCCCATGTCCCTCCTGGAGATGTGTGGACACTCATGGCATACTCATCCTCATCGATCTTTGCAGTCGCAGCCTTCGGATCGTGCTTCTCATCCTTGTCCTTTTTCTTCAAAGGACACTGGGTAGCATAGTGACCGAGTTCACCATACCTGAAGCACTTAATCTTCAAGACATCTTTCTTATGTCTCCGCTGCTCCTGCTGCCCTTTGGATGTGAGGGTTGCATTTTCTCCCTCCTCCTACTCCATCTTCGATCCACTGCCACGGTTGTCGTCAAGTTTACACTTGACTAGGCCCCTCCTTAGCTCTTCTTGCTGAAGAGAAACCCACATCTCTTCCCAGCCCAGCAAGGTGGCCCTACCCAGGATGCTCTGGACAAACACCTACCATTCTTCAGAGACTGCGTTAAGAGCCAGTCTCACCAATGTTGTAGGAGAAGGGGTGGCCCCCACTGCTGCTAGTTGATCATGGATTTCCTGAAGTTTCAACAGGAATGGAATAATACGCTCCCCTTTCGACATCTGCATCATCCTTAGTTTTTGCTTTAAGTACATCTCCCACTGCTCGGAAGAGCCTTCATACAACGTTGCCAAGGCTTCCCACATCTGCCTGGCTGTGTCCTTGCCAACTATATGGGACACTATGTGATCCTTGACTCTGTCAAGGAGCAGCCTTTTGGCCCTTGCCATATCAACTGTTTACTTCTTCAGTTGATCTGGATCTGCAGGGACTACCATATTCGTCACGAAAAGCTTGAGATCGTACTCATCTAGAAGACAAACGATTCTTTCATTCCAGATCACGTAGTTGGAGGCTCTCTCCAACCGGTCCTGATTTGTAAGCTCGTGAGTTGCCATGGCTGTCAAGAAAATGTCGAATTTGCTCCTCTTCTTCCCCCTCTACGCAACACTGGACAGGATTACGCACTCCTTTTGGAGTTTGTAGATCTGCTACCCGGATCTGCTGCTCAGATCTTGGAAAAATGAAATTCCCTGGCTAGGAACTTCTTGAGGAAGAAAATTCCCTCACGGTGTTGTCGCTTCCTCTTCTGACGACTTTCTGCCCAACAAAAACAAATTTTGCGTGCAGAAATTGTGTCCCTCCAGCTCTGCGTTGCTCCCTTTCGCTCGACGAAATTCCGATCTGGAAGCCCTTCCTCTCTGTCGACTCACTCAGAGAGACTTTCCCGGAAATTTCAGCCCTTCTGGCCTGGACTGCACAATCCCTCTGGGATTCGATTTGCTAGTTTCTGCAGCTCTTCGGCCTCCGTCTCAGTGTTGGATCTGCTCTTCCTATTTCACAATCAACGCTCTGATACCATGTGAAAATTCCAAGTCCTACATCTAGAATCTTACTGCAGCAAACTGAACTACTTCTCCCACTTGTAAATTAGATATAACAAGTTATTTTGCAGATTATTTTTAAAAACATTGAAGCAATCACTAAAGTAGCCTTCACTTATTTAAATTTATATGTGAAAACAGTAAACTGAGCAAGAGAAATAACACACACAGGCCACCATTATTTTTGGACAAAAGTCCCCTAAAAAACCCAATGCGGGAAAACCAATGCAGCAGATCTGGGGGTTTTATTATTAAGCAACAGTACTATCTGAATACATCACTGAATGTCACTCCAGACAATTCAGTTACAGAGAACAAGACTGACAGAAAGATCAATGAGGTTACCTCACTCTATCATTGGAAATCCTGATCCGACCACTAAATGATGTGCCTTTGGCAGGCTCTGCGTTGCCTTTGCGCAGTCCCAGCATCAACCCTTCTGGGCACTGTGTCACTCAGCTGGTGAATCAATCTGCTCCACAAACATTCTGATCTCTACCTCCTGGTCTCACACCCTGGCTTTCAGCTTCTGAAATCGATCTTTCAGCAAACCCTCGGATATCCTCTGACCCTCTACACAACCTCTGCGTCAGCCTCTCTGGCTTTGCATAGTGACTGTTGGATCTCCCTCTGCCCTTCTCTTCTAATGATTTTCCGACTGAGAAAGATTTCTCTCTGGATACCGTCTTCGCCCCTCACTGCAATGAAGAATCACTTAGATCTGGTTTTTGTCTTGAGCACTGCTCACTTCAGAAAATTCGATCACTTGATACTCTCGTGTGTTTTACAAATGATCCTTAATCCTTCCTTTATAGTCTTCTCGTTAAGACTTCAACGGTCAAGATTAGATCTCCAATCAACAGCTAAGATTACATTTAGACTTGATCTGTTTTTTCTAGAAATTTCACCCACAGTTTAAATTAATACCCATTAATTATTTTAATTTCCTAAGTTAGACTTAAGGTCCTCATTAAAAATAATTAATTTATCAAATAAAATTGTTTCTAGGTGGAATTTCCCAAAACAATTTTTGGTTATCTGTAATGCATGTGTCTAAGCCTCTCCACAAAGTTTGAGACTTAGAGCACATTCGATGCTACCACAAATCAACAATTTGTTGCATAATCTTCAAGGCGCCATGATGCAAATGGCCAAGTCTTTTGTGCCAAATTTCACCGGCATCGCGGCTCTGCACTTTCTCTGCCTTACTGCTTAATGGAACACAATCTTCCACATCTAGCTTATACAGGTCTTCACACGAACCCCGATCTTCTTCACCTATCCTGTGGCTATGTGTCTCAGGAATGCTTTTCCTTTGCTCAAGATCACATCATAACCATGGTCTTCCAAAACTGCAACAAAGATGAGATTTTTCTTTAGGCCCGAATCAAACATGACATCCTTAAGTCCAAGGGGGGATCTCGACTCCCTATGAAAGGTGATTGTACCAATCCCGCTCGCATTGTACCTTTTGTCGTCCCCCAACTCGATGTGCGTTTGGAGATATTTCCCCTCTAGGTCACTGAAAAACTCTATACACCCTGTCATGTGGAACGATTCACCTGAGTCCAAGTACCACACACTCCACATCATTGTGTTGGCCATGCATGCGATAAGGTTGAAGTCAAGTTCAAACTGTGAAGCCAAAGCTTCACCTACTACTCCTCCTGAGTTCTTCTTGCTCCACTTTTTGCGTGGACACTTCGTGGCATAATGTCTGAATTCATGACAATTGAAGCATTTAATTTTGGACAAATCTTTCTTCTTGCCCCCTTGGCTAGATTCTGGTTTGGTTTGAGATCTCTTCCCTTTTCCCTTCTTTCCCTTTCCAACAAATGAAAATTTTTCTTCATCCTCGCCCTTGGATGAAGTCCTATCTCTAGTATTCCACCTCATTTTCTCTTGTACCAAATCAGACCATAAGCATTTCCAATTCGGTAGTTTCTCCCTCACGTTCACCGAATCTTGTTAACTATGCTAACTCTTGGGAAGGCCTAGAAGGGCTACGCTCACCAAGTCACCTTCTACAACATTTACACCACCCCGCCAAGTTCAACACGAACTTGTGTGAACCTGCTTAGATACTGTGGAATAGTGTCATTCTTTGGCATCTTGATATTTCGAAGTTTATATTTGAGCACCAGTTTCCTGTGGTCACTGTTATTCTCGAACAATCCTGTCAGCGCTTTCCACATTGCAAAAGGAATTTCTTTCCCATGGAGATTTCAGACAATGTGATCTCGCACTCTCTCCAAAGTTATTCTCCTCGCCTTGGCTACATCTTTCTTCCATTGAGCAAGGTTCTGGACATCAGATGCATGTGGTTTTGCAATGTTTGTCTTGACATATTCTAGCAATCCATTGTCATCCAACACCGCCTCCATGCGATCCTTCCATGTGATGAAATTTGAGCTGACTTCCAAGGCATACTCTAGTCTCAACCCGTGGAAGGTCATCTTCCCAACTCTATAGAGATCCTACTACACTAAACTACAAAATCAATCCTCCTAAGAAACAACTTTGAAATTCATGTTCTAATGTGAATCTTGCTCTGATACCATGTAGAAATTATGATAATTGCAAGTGCTCATGAAATTTTCATCTAAATCACAAGACACAATCCTACTCTACTTCTCTGCGGAATTTAATTCACATTTAGAACGCCAATCACAAACATGCAATGAGAAATAAGTTAATAACACACATGCGCACAGTATTTTTCCAGGGGAAAGAAATATGTTAAAAACCTCTTTGCCTGCTTGCATTAATCTAATGAATAGATATGTATTACAATTGATTTGCTCAACTAAGCACAACCTGCAAGTGAATAACCTTCCTATCTGCTCATTGAGAATATCTGACCCAGAATTGGTCAATTTTTGTCTCTTCTTGAGCCCCTATTTCCTTGCGCAATTCCTGGGAAATTAGGCCCCTATTATTTTGGAAATTCCTCCAAAATGTTTGCGTAATTCCCAAGGTTGATTCTCTGACTGCATGCAACACCTATACACTCAAGACTAGTCTACAACCAATGTTACACTGCCTTGGAATCTCCACCACAGTTGGGGAACTCGAATTCTCTGCATGCACTAGTTATCTTGGGTTGATTGATCAGTTAACTAGATGATCACAGAGTTAGATTGAAGTCCCACTACACAACTGACCTTCCACTAGTTCCTCCAACAGTTAGAACTAGATTAACTGAAAACAACTTGAAATAACTGACCTTGATTGCTACAAATTAGTATTCACACATGCTTAACTGAAATCCATCTCCTCTAAATCGAATTTACTAAGCTAACTAGGTGACAAGAGCCATGTCATACAAGTTAACAACATCCAAGTTGTCTGTTGATGTGGAAATTCGAATTTTCTCAATTTGACCAAGGCAAAATCAAATTGAGACTTTCTTGTTGCATTTTTCAACAATATTTTAACATGCAAAAGGCTAGATTTTTAGTTAAAATGATTACCAAGATAAAACCTAGGTTTTATTACTACAACACTCATCCATATGTGCCCTAAATCAATTCAGCCCTAGTTAAATGTCTGAGTGGCTTGCCTTAAAAGGCTTTGAAAAATAGAAAAGAAGAAAAAGTTTTGGTTTTTCAAAGTTTTTGATTAAGACAAAGGCTTGCCAGTGCCTAATCCTACTTGGGTGATGGGGTCTTTAGGGAAATTTCAAGAGATAAAGGACATTTGCTCGAAGTAAGGGGCGAAAAGCTCTTGCTTCCACTTAAATAAACCCTAACAATATTTTTTGTGAGGAGAGAAACTAAATAGGAGAGGTGCACTAAGAGGTCTCCTATGGATTTCAAGAGATATTCAACATGCAAAAATTATCCAAGATTTTCCATAAACAATTTGCATCGTAGGGATGACTATCATCATTTGGACTCTTGATCAAATCATGCCCAACCTAGTGGCATGTTGGGTCCATTGGGTACATTATCAAGAATCTCCAACACCAAACAAACTAAGCTCAACGTTTCACCATGTGGGGGTGCTTTTAGGTGTCAATCAACTAGTGGGATCATCAAAGTGCCCATTGATCTGCTCTAGAGGGGCAATGCTACATCTACAAGGCCATCACTGCTCTCTGGAATTATGGTACAACCTGGGAAATGTGTGGTGGAAGCATGAAATGTGCCCTCAAGACCTTTGTTGCTCTATGAAAGACCACATGGAAAAACCATCTCGAAGTCAAGTGAAAGTTACCAATCATGAGGGACAATGAGCATAGATGCATCAGAGAGGAACATACTTGACTGTTAATGGCATAATAATACTTCAAATTGAGATCACCATGAAATATATAACTAGACCAAGTCCCATAAAAGTGTATCCTACCTGTATTAGGGATGTCTAGATGGTCAACTCTACTAGGTGCTTCCAGCCCCTAAGGGGAGGTGACATGTCCTAGGTCAACCCTTCAATTCATAGGTGTGTGATAATGTGGTAGCGAAGGGGAGATGCTTCATGGCAAGGTGCCATGGCCATGAGACCAACTAATGATGCCCATCATACCGAGTCTAAAGATGTATGGAGGGAGAAATAATGGAGGCATGAGTTACCCCTTTCCTTGGCCTACGTTTTCCACCCCTCTGGTGCACCTTTTACTTATTTTTTCAAATGTTTTGATAAGGAGCATATCTCAAGTGTCCAAGCTTGCTTTTAATGATATAGCATTGATTTACCCCTTAATTATGAGTCAACTTCTCGCTCATCAGAGTTGGGACATGCAAGGGTTATTTTATTATATGATGGAGCATCTAGTGCTCAGGAACTGGATGATGGCTAATGGAGGGTTAGATCTTATGCTAGGATTTTTCCCACGCACTAATTAATATCTTGGCCATCTTTCGCATTCTAACTTTCCTTTTTCTTTCATTGTAGCCCATCTTATGCTTTTACCTTTTCTTTTTTCTTTCATTGTAGCCCATCTTATGCTTTTACCTTTTCTTTTAGCTGCATCAACCTCCAAGGCAAAGTTTTTGGCCCAGACTCAAGGATGAAGATATAAGGGTGCGAATCATAATGAATCATTGACAACAAACCCGAAGGATGGAGATCAAAATCTGGGGAATGGTATAAACTGGTAAGTATGAAAAGATTATTAACACATTATTTCAATCTAAGATTCCCAAGTAGTGCCCCTCCTATAACCCTAAGGCCTCAGAGGAAGTCCCATTAGACTAGGGTCAAAAACTAACCCCCTTGGTAAGGTGCGAGAACAATTTTACAGTCAAGATCAATCAACCATCCAAATCACCCCTTTATCCATGTTAGAATGCCCAACACATTAAGTAAAAGCACATGATTGCAAAATGGTTAAAGTACCTATTGAGTGGTGACCCACCTTCCTTCAAGAGAAATGTCGAATAGTAAGAGGTGCCTGAATGGTGAAAATGGCAAAGGAATGTGGCATATCATCATATACTGAGCAAATGTAGGGCTATTGGCTTTGTCCAAAGTAGGAGAAAAATTTTCTCCTATGGGATTACCCACTTTTGATGGGCAACAATTCCAACACCCTTAACTGCATACTTGGCATTCCTACCAAGCTCCACATGTAAATTTGAGCCTTTCTCTATCAAACGACTAAATAGCTTCCCTGCCTCTATCATATGACATCATGCACCACTATCCAAGTACCAAGCACTCTTAGTAATGGTGCTAGTAGATAGATAGGAGGAAAATGAGAAGTTCTTCTCGAACTTCTCTACAAACTCATCAACTTGAACCTCTATTGATGCTATTGTCTCCAACAGCTTCCCCTTCCCCTTCTTCTATGACATTATGAAGCATAGTTCACATTCTTCTAGCAAATGAAGCAATTGAGCTTGCTCAAGTCCTTCTTCTTCCATCACTAAGGTTGCCCCCTTGTTGTTACCCTCGAAACTCTTCCCTTTGCCCTTCTTGGCCATACTGACCATTGCCAGGTTTTCCTCTCCATACCCCTTCTTGCGGACCTTAGACTCCTCCCAAGTCTCTTCCCAATTGGTAAGTTTCTCCTGAGTGCATATTCTCTTGACAAATGGTTCTCGTGACTTCTGAAAACCATTCAATGCCACATTTATGAGTTTTATGTCCTCCACTTTCTCCTCAATGGCTGCAAGTCGATCACATGTCTTGGTGTTCCTCCTGAAGTAATTGGTAACATTATCAGAACTTGACATCTAGATGGAACTAAGCTTGTTTCTCAAGATTATCTTCCTATTCATGTTCCCACTCTAGAACGGATCCACTAAACCCTTGAACATCTCCCTTGTTGTCTTCTTCTTTGCCAAGTGCGAGAGCAAATCATCCTTCGTGGCAATCCATGCTCACAAGTTGAGCTATAATGTCCTTTTAATGAGTTTCCAACTACACTGCATCTGTTGTTTGTTGAATCTCTTGATCTATAATGTTCCTAACTAGGAAATACAACGAATATCAAATACATGCACTAAACTACAACAAGGAATTTCACACATGTAAGCAAAGATTCACACATGCAAGTATAAATCAATGAACCATGGAATCGGAGCCATAAATCTAAGCCATTTTATTAAACTTCAAAGCTGGAACTAAGTACAAATGGAGTAGAATGATAGAACCTTCGGCTTGCTACCAAAAGCATGCAAAACCCAAGTGAAAAATAAAGTGAAATCTCTAACTCAAATGGCTCAATCTGGCAATACGCACAGCCCAAAAATGTATGCTAGTGTTGCAAGCAATATGTGATTTTGGCCCTAAAATGTGCTCCAAAAATTCTGAAAAAATAGTTGTAGGCTCTGTTAGAAAATGTAAAGCGGCAACCATTATATTTTATTTTCTTTAACCTTGATAATGATTGTGAATCTTTAGTTATCTTCTTTCTTTTCTTTAGTTAGATCTTTCATCAAACAATATCAAGAACAATAACAGTAACAAAAAGAGGACACAGATATAGGCTCTCAACTAGGGCAAATCCCCTCCAAAGGGGAAAACCCATAAACTCTTATTTTCTTAGAATCTGCTTCAAATGAGATACAAAGACCCAATCCCTAGATCAATTCCTTCTCTCAGTACCAAAACGGCCCTTTCTCAAGTCCTTCCTTTATTCTTCACTACACCCTGCAACTTCGACCTGCCAGCTACAGCACTACTACTCGACCCACAACTTCAACCCAGCAACTTCGTCCTTGCAGCTTCTTGGAAACCCTAATACAACCTCCTCCTGAGACCTACTAAGAGCAAGACAACTCTCCTAAGGTCAATGAGGTCAAGATAAGGGTTTTCCCTCTTCCAACTACCAGATTCTACACTTCATCCTACTAAAATTCGGATCTACAACTTTGGCCTATTTCTGCAACCCAGAAACCCTAGAATTTTGCACGTGTGAGATAGATAGAGCCCATAAACAAGAAATTTCGTCCTCCCAGCTTCTTCTAGACCTTTGCTCTCCTTTTTTTGCCTTTCCTAGCTATAGATCGAATTGTTTCTTGTAGATCGAACTTTTTGGTGAGTGGTGCCAAATGAAGTCAAACTGCTCCTTTATATAGCCTTCTCAAGGGGTCGCATTCCCTCCTTTAGGCCAACTTATGTTCTTAGGGCCGACTTCTACTTCAGGAGATTCTAGGACTTTCAAGACCCAAAAATAATTCTTTTTACAATTACAAATTGCCCAAAAGGGCCTTATAAACATGATGTTGACTCATTTGACTCGTGACAATAAACCCTAGGACCTAACAAACCCTAGAAGCATGAAGAACATGCTTTTACCTAGAAGACCATCAATAAGGAGCATGAAACCCATGCTTTAATAATAATAACTTTCTTTCTTCTTTTCTTGTTTGTTACGTAGGATACATATTGAAATGAGTACAACAATTATAAAGAACGAAACTAGTTACATTTCTCAACAGGCTTCTCACACCCAAACCAACAAAACCCAAAAATCTTTCGGGCTAATTCGAGTTGACCCAAAAGGCCCTAAAAAATGTGAAATTCTTTGGTTGCCCAGCTCTGCGTCCCATAGGAAATCACTGCAACAAATAATCTCAAATCCCCTCAATAAATGGTTAGAAATATCCTACAAAAATCTCCTCCGGAAATAAACTCATCTCACAGCCCAAACTTCAGCTAAATCTCTACGCAAATTTTGTTTCTTAGCCCTTGCACAGGCTCTAGAAGAGAAAAATTTGGCCCAATAAAACATATATGCTTTAGCTTTGAATTTGGTATCAATCTTCTCCTTCAACAAAAGGAAATCCACCTGCAAAAGCCCAAAACCTGCAATAATCTTTGTGGTTCTTCTTCTGCACCCAAATAGTGTGAATAGTTGGCTGAAATCTCTGCAATAAACCTCAATGGAAATTTTGAGATAGATTCCCCAAGGCCTCACTAAGGAGACACTCAAAGTTCTCTGAAATCAGCGAGAGTTCCACTCAAAACTCTTGAGCTAAATAGCTCTGCTCTTCTTATGTTGAACAACCTCCAAGAGAGAGTCTGATCGTCAAAAAATAGATGAGCAAGAGATGTAAAAATGGAACCCACATATGTTATTTGTAGATGTTGGTCCCTTTCTCGTTGGGTGGTCCCCTCTCTCCACAAGTTCGAACTCCCTTCCTTTCTATTTCCTTCCCCTAGTGTGAATTTCTCAAGGGGGTCGAATTTCCCTTGTTAGTGGTCCCCACATTCCACTTAACTAAAAAAAAAACTCTAACATTTATTTCTCCAAAAATAAAGTGAGTGGCTCCTCAACCCACTTTTCCTCAGTATTGTTTGCCAAAATACTTTATAACGCCAAAATTGCAAAAATGAAAATTTTACTTACCAAAATTAATTATTGGGAACATGACAGTCCTCCCCCCCCCAAAGGTTGCTTGTCCTCAAGCAATTGCAATGTCAGATGTTGTAGAACATGTTCTTCCTCCCAAGTGGCATCCTCCTCTGGTAGATATTGTTGGAGAATGATGTAGGGCAGCTATCATTTCAATTTCTCCTTAACCTTAATAATTGGTTGTGAACTTTATTTATCTTCTTGTGTTTATTTATTAGATCTTTTCATCAAACAATTATTAAGTGCATAAACAATAAAGACAATGGACACAGAAATTAGGCTCCAAGCAAAGACAAAATCCCTCCAAGGGGAAAACCCAAAAAATCTGGTCTTCTTGTAGATTTTGTTTCAAATGAGAAGACCAAACCCTAGACCAAGTCCTCCTCCAAGCACCAAGTCAAAGATCAACCAAGATAAGAGCAGTCAATCCTCCTTCAATCAGCTTCCTTCTTGCACTTCGTCCCCCAACTTCAACCCTGTAGAAACATGTGTCAACTCTTCAAGAAGACTTCCCTCAAACAAGACAAGGTCTCCAAAGTCAAACTAGATCAAAATAGAGTATTTGGCTCTCCTGCAATTCGGCTTCCTGTGATTCAGACCTACAATTCCCTTGAAGCTGCAGAAACCATAACCTTCGCACGTGTGAGAGAGTATGACCCAAAAACGAGCGTTCTTCTTTCTTATTGAGTTCTTCTTGCCTTCAAGACCTTCGCACTTGCTTCCTTGATGTTGTCAACATCAAATCGAACTTTTTGATGAGAGAGATCGAATTGGCGTTCAAAATTCAAATGAGGTCGATGCTACTTCTATTTATACACATCTATGGGGTTTGAGTTCCTTCTTTTAGGTCGACTTGTCATTTCCTAGGTCGACTTGTGCTTGGAGGTTTCTAAGACTTTCTAGACTCAAAATCAGTATCTTTTACATGTTACTTCCCTGAAAGGGTCTTATATAAATGATAAAGACTCTTTTGACTCAAGAAAAATATTATTTTGAAATCAAACCCTAGAAGCATGGAGAACATGCTTTACCTAGATGACCGTCAAAATGGAGCATGAAACCCATGCTCAAAAATAATATTTTTTCTTTTTATTCTTGTAACATAAAATATACATAATGATTTGAGTACATTGACAATTATGAAGACCGAAAGAAGTTACATTTTCCAATAGATCCTTCCACCTGAAAACATACTCTCTGATAGTCCTATCCTGAGCCTCCTCTCTCTCTCCTGCAAGATAGCCTTTGGTACCAAAATCAAGCATCCCTCATCATCCAAGGGTGGCAACTCTGTGGTAGCTATAACCTGTTGTCCCAAGGCCTTTTTCAGGCAAGACACATGGAACACATTGTGCATTTTACTCCCTGGTGGAAACTCTAGGTCATATGTTACCTCTCCAACCCGCCTGATCACCCTGTATGGCGCATAAAAGCGTGGCTTGAGCTTCTTGGCTACCTTCTGCTTCAGTGTAGACTTCCTATAAGGCTGGAGACGCAGAAAGACTAAGTCCCCAACCTGAAAATGCCTCTCAACCCAGTGTCCATCAGCATACATCTTTTGTTGGCTTTGGATCGTCTGCAAGTTATCTTAAGAGCCCTCAGGATCTCCTGGCTCTCTTGTATCCAATCCTTTGCCCCAAGGGCACGGTTGTCTACAAAAATCGAATCAGCAAACGACAACACGTCATAACCATAAAGTGCATGGAAAGGTGACATACCGATGGACATATGGTGAGTGGTGTTGTAGCAGTACTCCCTCAAGTGTAGCCACTTCACTCATGCACATTGTTGCCTTGTCACATAGTTCCGCAAATTTCCCTCCAACCATTTATTCACAATCTTTGTCTACCCATCTATCTAGGAGTGGTAGCTAGTGCTAGGAGTGAGGTCAGTGCCCACCAATCTAAATAACTCCTGCCAAAACGCGCCCATAAACCTGTTGTCCCTGTCACTGATGATGGTCTTGGAAAGACCATGCAACCTGAATACCTCCCTGAAAAAGAGCTCAACTATCTTTGAAGCTATGGATCTGGATGGAATAGTGAAGAAATGAGTAAACTTGGTCAATCTGTCCACCACCACATAAATGCAATCATGTCCCTGTACTGTTAGAAGTCCAGTGATGAAGTCCATAGAGATTCTCTCCCACTTCCTGTTTGGAATCAGAAGGGGCTAAAGTAAGCCAATTAGATGTGTTTGCTCCCCCTTGTTCCTCTGACAAACATCACACTCCTGAACATGCCTCAAAACATCCTCCTTGAGGCCTCTCCAAGTAAAACTCTCCCTGATGGTCTGGTAGGTTTTGAAAACCCCTAATGGCCTACCATGGGTGAGGCATGTGCCACATGCAGAATCTTCTCCCTCAATTGTGAGCCTAGCACCAAATATATCCTATCCTATTAATATATGACCTCATCCATCACCTGATATCTGTCATCCCCAAAAGTATCATCCAAGATCTTGCATGTTTGTTGATTCTTGGAGTACTCTACCAACAACTGTGCCTTCCAATCTTGGGTGATATCCATGAGCGTGAGTGTCGTGGGCTTCCTAGATAGTGCATATTCTACAACGTTTTGCTTGCCCTTGACATACTCGATCTCGAAATCATAAGATTGGATCTTACTGACCCATTTATGCTACCTCTCCTGATGCTCTCTCTACTCCAAAAATAATCCAAGACTAATGTGATCAGTCTTCACCTTAAACCTGTGGCCCATCAATCATTGTCGGAACTTGGCCAATGCATGCATGATGGCTAGTATCTCTTTATCATATATGGAATATAATCTCTCATGGCTTTGTAACTTTTGGCTCTCGGAAGCAATCAGATGTCCTCCCTGCATCAAAGCCGCTCCAATGCTCTCCCTTGATGCATCACACTCCAAAACAAAAGGCTGCGAAAAATCCGATAAGGCCAAAACTGGGCAACTCCTCATCACTCCCTTGAGGCGCTCAAAAGCCTCCTATGCCACATCTGTCCACTCGAACACCCCCTTCTTTATCAAATTTGTGAGGGTTGTCGCTAGCTGGGAAAACCCCTTCACGAAACCCCGCAACTTCGTCACATTCTTGCATGTAGGCCAATTCAGAATAGCCCTGATTTTCTCCTAATGAAATCTAACTGCATCCTCCCCAATTACATGCCCAAGATACAACATCTTCGTTAGCCCAAAATCGCACTTGGACATCTTAGCGTAGAATTGTTGCTCCTCCAAGACGCGCAAGACCTCCTCCAAGTGCTGCAAATGCTCCTCCTAAGTCTTGTTGTATATCAGGATGTCATCGAAGAACACCAACAAAAATTTGCACAATTGTATGTAGAACACATGGTTCATGCAAGACTAAAAGGTCGTTGGTGCGTTGGTTTGCCCAAAGAGCATCACCAAGAACTCAAAGTGTCCATAGTGGTATCGAAACGCAATCTTCGAGATATCCTTCTCTCTCACTTGAATCTGATGGTATCCCGAGTGAAAATATATCTTAGAGAAGTATTTGGCTCATCTAAGCTCGTCCATCAACTCATCAACGCACGAGATAGGGTACTCGTTCTTCAGTGTCTTCTTGTTCAGTGCCATGTAGTCGATGCACATGCGTAGTGTCCCGTCCTTCTTCACCAACACAACCGAAGAAGTAAAGGGACTAGAACAGGGCCTAATGTGCCCCAATGCCAACAACTCTTGAATGGTTGTCTTTTGTAGGGAGTGGTGATGACAACATGCACTCCCTCCTCCAAATCTATAGTGTGCTCAAACCCCCTGTCTGATGGACAACCTGGTGGGATGTCTCCAAACATTGCCTGATGCTTCTCCAATAACGCCAAAATATCCAGGTGTGGCGGCTTCCCCTATTTCCATGTCTCTGAAATGTGTAGCTCTACTACCCATGCTATATCTCCCTGTCTCAAATCAAACTCCATCATGTGAGCTGACACAGTCTGTGGCGCATATGAATGCATGCCTCTCAGTACTACGAGCTTTCCATCTGGCTCAACAAACTCCATCTCCAGTTTCTTCCAATCTGTCGTGACATGCCCTAGAGAATATAACCATTGGACACCCATCACCACATTGGTGTCCTGAACATCAACAACAAAGAAATGGTCTATCACGGAGTAATTCCCCATGGTCAGGGTCATACTGGGGACATATCTCGTGCATTGCATGGTTCTATTTCCTGGCACCAGTACTAAAAATCCCACGAAAGCCTCTGTGTGTATGCCTCTCTACTCCACCAACTGCGCATCAATGAAATTGTGGGTAGCCCTACTGTCTACTAAAACTGACACTCGTTGTCCCTAAACTATGCCCCTGATCCTCAATGTCAAATACTTCAGAACTCCCTAAAGTGAAGCAATAAATCCTCCTGTAGATAATGGTGGCCCCCCTCCTCCAGACAATGGGGTTGGTCCTCCTCCCATAGTCTGTGGGCCGCAATCACCTCCATCTGTCTTTGGCTCGTCCATATCCTTCGACTCACTATAAGAAAACATTTTTATGTAATGGGCCTTGCCCTTGGTGCACCGGTGCCCTGGTGCGCATGGCTCCTAGAAAGTAAAGTATAGTTTCCTCCTCTGCAGATCTCTCTTGGTCTCATCATCCAACTATCCTTGCCCTGACCACTCCTTCTAAGGAGGTCGAACGTCCTTACCTTTCTGGGGAAAGGTAGGCCTAGGAGGTATAGGTGTCCTGGTCTTCGAAACCACATCAAGCATGTCCCGAGTCCAGTTAATGGCATCCTACAATGATATCAGGCTATCAGCTCGCACCCAACCACTAAGTGTCTTTGCCAGCCCCTCAGTGAACAACATGATTAGCCTCGTCTCTGAGATATCAAAGGCCATGAGAGCTAGTCTTTGGAACTCCGCCACGTATGCCTCAGCGCTGACTATCTGCTTCAAGTTGGCCAACTCCCTAAAGTGTAGCTCGGGATCCTTCCTGTCAAACCTCTCCACCAATCTCCTCGTAAACTCAGTATAGGATGTGATCGATGCATGCCCCAGTGTGACCAATCCATGATACCACCATTCCTGCACATCTCCCTGTTAGAAAATAGGAAAGGCAAAAAAATTCCCTTATATTGATAATTACTTGTGATATTCTTGTAGTCTTATTATCTTCTTTTTATGTTCCTTTATCTTCGTTTCATCAAGCAATCATCAAATCAAACATGAAGATCAACGACCCCAGATGTAGGCACTCAACCAAAGCTAAAACCCCTCTCTAGGGAAAATCCAATCAAATTCTTCCACTAGCAAATTCAAATTGAGATAGACCAATACCAAATGACCTTCTTCCTCTACCAAATCAGCCCTCAAACTATCCTTCCAGACTCCAAAGCTCAACTGCAACAATATTGCATTAAAAACAAAATATCGGCCCTACTTCAGGATTTCGACCCAGCTAGTTCAAAAGAATTTCGTCCCAGCTACTTCAAACTTTTGGCCCAACTTCAGTACTGCAATTTTGGCCCTTCCAGCAACCCAAAAACTTCGCACATCTGCTTTAGGATTTCGACCCAACTAGTTCAAAAGAATTTCATCCCAGCTACTTCAAAATCTTGGCCCAGCTTCGGTACTGTAATTTTGGCCCTTCCAGCAACCCAAAAACTTCGCACATGTGGTAGTAGAGAGAAATTTCGACTTCTTTTGCTTGAAAAATACTTCCTTCTCCTTCACTAGGTTTTCCTCCTTCCTTGAATTTTGTACCCGTTTACTGCTTCCAGCTACTGCAGATCAAACTTCTTGATTAATGCTTCAAATGAGGTTGAATAACTGCCAATATATAGTGAATTTGTGAGGTCGAATTCCCTTTATGAGGCTGACTTGTCCAGGTTGAGGCCGAATTGGTGGAGGAAACCTAGAAGACCTAATTTGCATCAAAATAAATTTCTTTCTTGATAGATGAATCCCAAGAAGGGTCCTTTACAAGGACTCTTGACATAAAACCTAGAATCCTGCAATGGAGGCTTTGATATATTAATCATTGACCCAAACATGAAACCCGTGCTTTAATAAGTCAATTTATTTTACAATAAAATTTATTTTTCTTTCTTTTGATAAATACATTACATCATGACTCAAATACAATTATGAAGACTGACACTAGTTACATTCTTCAACACTCCCTCAGAGTGAAGTGTGGAAAATTTGATCGCATTTGTCTCCCTCATGGGGTTTAGGTGGAGGTATGTATCTAATTTATAAATCCATGCTCTAGCCGAACTTCTAGTTGATCCATCAAAATAGGGCAGTGTCAACTTCCTTGCTATCTTCTAAGCATCCTGGTTTTCTAGTGTTGTCACCCCTTAAAAGAGCAACACCCCTTGAAAGGCACTCCTATCCCAGATATATACTTTCCCTTTAGGTGGCAATAGTCCCCAAAGGATAAAACTCACTAGACCCCATCGGTAAAGGATTTCATTAGCTCAGCAAATGCATCGGGTTCCCTCTCGCTCTAGCTCCTCAAGGAAACGAGGCGTTGAGGGTCTCATTGTCTGGCCATAGGTGTGGGTAGTCTGCTGGTTTGTGCGTGCATGCACATGACTACCCTCTCCAATCCAGGACCCTCCTCCATCATTGGCTCCTCCTTGCAGCCCTCCTTGTATGTTCTGCAACTGCAACCTAATCATCTTCCTCATCATGTCTATGACCTATTGATTTTGCGCCATCATTTGTTGGTTCGATCTCACTAACTCCTCCAGCAAGGGGCCTCTTGCATTCTGCCTGGGCTACTCAATGCCCTCTTTGTCACCTATTTTTTCCCTGGCGTTGTCAAGCTCTGTATCGGAAAAAGTATGCGTCTTCTTCTCTACCACAACCTCTTCCTCTACCTCTGCCTTTGTCTCAGTAACGATAGACTGCCCCACCAAAAGGTCATGTCATCACCTACTCTTATGCCCACAACTGGTCAAGAACATGCTTTGATACCGCTGTAATGTTCCTAACTAGCAAATACAGTGAATATCAAGTACATGCACTAAACTACAACAAGAAATTTCACACATGTAAGCACAAATTGTTAATATTTTATGGTGTGTTCTATGCTTGCAACAATTACTTAAATGTTTTATCATCATTGACAGTAATTGTAGATAGAACATCAACGTACGTATAGGAAGATATGATATGATTTGATTACAACTGAGGGTCCCAATCATGTACCTAGGTAGGTACCCATTCACGAATGGTCATGTCCTTGGAGACATGAGTCTTCAACACTAATTACTAGTTAATTATTCATTATTTATGATTGTTATTATTTATAATTATTTTATTATTTTTATACTAATTTTATTCATAACAGACTTCTAGGAAGGGGAATTAGTCCCTAGTTGCACTCTTTAACACTCCCTCTCAACTAGGAAGGAATTCCACCTGACAACATTCATCCACTGCTATGTCATTGTGTCCATCATGTGCCATCTCTGCAACTTGTCTTGGCTCTGCTGAAGATTTGATATCATAGTCCAAAAGAAAGGATTGAAAGAGGGTGGGTCACAAGACCCTGCCATCCTCGCAAAAATGACAGAGGCAAGTCCTCATGCCCAGGGATAGAACCCCTACAGGCTTGATCCTTAGTGATCACGTTGTTGAACATCATGCATCCTAGTCATAGGGACTACAGTAGTACCTGACGTGTCCATCGATAGTACTAATTAACCTTAACCACTTTTCCAACCCATTGGCTAGATGAGAGGTACTTCCCAAGAGTCCCAAACTGCAAGGGTAGGATGTATGTTGTGTGAAAATTTCTAACTTGAAATTCTATTGTCGTAACTGATTTATTTCTTCTACTTATATTTCTCAATAAGTTATTTACAAAATCCTTCAGTAAACAACAAAATAAATTCTACTGCAGCTATCACATAATTACATAGAGAAAAGAACAGTGAAATGCAAGCACAATAATCAATCACATCAACACAGTTGTTTTTAGACAATTGTCCCCGGACAAACCCAATGTGGGAAAATCAGTGCCGCAGATGAGGGTTTATTTATTATTCTTCGGCAACAATATATTTACAAGGAATGATTTGCAGAATCATGGAGAAACATTTATGAAAACACCTGAGATAATTTTCTTGCAGTCATTGGAGAAATTTTGACACACTGAAGACCCTCCAATCTCCACTACGTCACCTCTGCGTCCACTTCTGCGTGAGGACTGTGTCCTCCGCTGCGTTCCCTCTCTGCGTTGTCTCTTTGCTGCTCTGCGTCCCTCCTCCTCAGTCTTTCACTGTTGTTGAAACCCTCCTCTTCATTCACCCTGCAATTCTCCCTCTAAAATCGAACTCTTCTCTTGGAGTATCGACTTCCCTCGGGTTACTGAGTATTTTCCTGGCTTATCTCCAACTGACCCACGAGTATTCATTTATACTTTTCCTGTCGATAAATCAACGGTCGTGATCTAATCTTTAATCAACGGCTAGGATTAAAACAGACTTGATCTTCGTCTCTTAGAAGCGTCTCACCCACATTTAAATTAATTCACTTTAATTATTTTAATTCCCTAAGTTTTAACTTAGGCTCCATTAAAAATAATTAATTATTTGAATAACTTGCACTCCTAGTGCAATTTCTCCAAACAATTTCTGGGTCTTGGAGATTTCATGTGTTCTAGCTCTTCCACAAAATTTCGGAGCTAGAGCACAATCGATGCTACCCAAAAAAATCTACACTCCCTCTTAGCGAGGAATGTGCTCTAGTAATACTTCCCACTAGAAGCATCACCCTGATCCACGACATCGGTCCTCGGCATTGCTGATTCTCAGTCTACTGCCCCTCATCTGTTGCGCTGCTGCTATCTGTATCGTTCCACAACACTGCCATTGTTGTTGCTACATCTGTACTGCAGCTCCCTCTCAAGTGTTGCATTATCTGCTCCTACTGAAATGAATTCTAAACCATCCCCATCTTCTCCCTAAAATACACAAACTCTGTCCTCCCAAGGGCCTTGGTGAGAATGTTTGCCACTTGTTCTCCTGTAGGAGTGTATTGTAACTATATTGCTCCCTACTAGACACAGTCTCTGATAAAGTGACACCAGATGTCAATGTGCTTCAAATGATCATGAAAAACCGGATTCTCGGAGAGCTTGATACAACTCTAATCATTACACATACTATTGGCCGCTTCCATCTTTCTCCTGAATAGATTCACAAGCAGCTTTCTAAGCTGTATGGCTTCACACGAAGCCATGTTTGTTGCCATATATTCTGCTTCAGCTGAGCTCAGTGCTATGGATTTCTATTTCCTGCTGCACCAGGAGGTCATTCTTGATCTAATGCTGAAACAGTACCCTGAGGTACTTTTCTGGTCTACTGAACTTCCTGCCCAATCTGCATCAGTGAATCCACTTAGTCTGATGTCATTGCCTCAGATGTACTTTAATCCATGCTCAACTATTCCCCGTATATATCTGAGAACATGCTTGGTTGTTGCCCAGTGTGCCCTCTATGGTTCCACCATGAATTGACTGAGGGTGTTGACCGCATAGCAGATGTCTGGCCTGGTGTTGTCCAGATACATAAGAGATCTTATGAGTTGTCTGTATAAGGTGGGGTCTACTTCTTTGTCGTCAAACGCATCAATATTTTTCCAGTTGGTAATCATTGGAGTAGCCATGGGTCTACAATCTTGCATCCTGAATCTCTTAAGAATTTTTGTCGTATATCTCCCTTGTCCAAGGAAGATTTCACCCTTTTGTCGCCAAACTTCCAACCCAAGGAAATAATGCATTAGCCCCAAATCCTTCATTTTGAATTATGTTGCCAGGTTCTCCTTAGAGTCCGTGATGAGCCTAGATGAACCTGTGAGAAACAAGTCATCTACATATAATACCAGTATTAGAGGTTCATTCTCTAGTGTCAAATAGTAGAGATTGGGATCTACATCACTCTTGACAAATCCCTTCTTCTGTAGGTAACCATCAATCCGACCATACCAAGCTCTAGGTGCTTGCTTAAGCCCATACAAGGCTTTCTTCAGCCTGAATACATGAGTTTTCTTCTCATGTGTCTCAAAGCCCTATGGTTGTTCAATGTACACTTCTTCTTCTATCACCCCATTCAAGAAAGAAGCCTTGACATCCATTTGGTGAATCTCCCACCCCATCTGCGCTGCAAGGGATATCATAGATCTAATATAAGTATACATGGCTACTAGGGCGAAGGTTTCTTCGTAGTTTATTCCTTCCTTTTGAGCATACCCCTTAGCCACGAACCTGGCTTTGTACTTTTCCACGTTGCCATCTACAGCATACTTGATCTTGTAGATCCATCTCGAACCTACAACTGATCTGTCCTGAGGTCTAAGTACCACTTCCCAGACATCATTGGTCATAATGGAACTGTATTCCTCGACCATAGCGTCTACCCATACTTGATGTTGAACTAGCTCTTGAAAACTAGTGGGTTCTCCAACCTGAGCTACCAAAGCTTGGTATTTGTTTGGTTGTCGACACTGCCTTTTCTCGATTCTAGGAGCTCCAATGAACTCCTCTGCGTCCCTTAGTATCTGTCGAAATTCCCGGCTCGTTCTTCCACTAATAGTGGGTGGATCCTCTTGCTCCTCCTCCTGCAAATCTTCCTACGGTGATGCTTCTGGATTCTTGTGCCTTCAAGAAGCGTTGGTGCTGGTTTCCACCAGTCGAAGTGGCTCAACCAATGGATCGTTCTCTAACTACTTTTTGGAAGGCATTTCTCGGGATTTCGTAAAAGCTCTGTCCTCCATGAACTTTACATCTCGTCGTACTATGACATGTGATGGATGAGGATGATAGTGCTCGGCGATACGATTCCAACACAACGAGAATCGTCCGAATCTGAGTTGTCGTTAGAGAGAAATGAATTTTTGAAGTGGACAAGGTAATTATTGGTTGCCAAGTCATGTAGGCTTGGTGTAAACAATTCCAATAGATGTGTCTCTTCAAGATTTGTTAGAGCCCCTTATTTAGACTATAAATTGAGGGTGAGAACGTGTGTTTAAGGCAATGTGGAAAAAAGTCGAAGTCGGGATTAAATGGGCAAGGGTCCAAAAGTTGAAAAACTCGACAATGTTGGGGAGTTTTTTTGAAAAATCGGCAAAAGTCGACAAAACTAAAAAAATACAAAAATATTCATATTTTGAAAAAATCTCGACGTTTTGGAAAAAGTCAGATTTAATAAAAAAAAATAAGAATGTAATAAAGAAACTACCTCACTCACGATTTTTTGGAAAAGTCGATAAAAAGTCGGCAAAAGTCGGGACTTCGAGATAAAATCGCGACTTTTCGACGGGATGAAAAAGTGAAATAAAAATCGACCGATAAAGTCGGCTGTGGGGGAAAAATTAGGATTTTCAAAAGTCGAGACTTTTTGCCGACTTTTTCCCTGTAGTTTAAGGCATCCATTTTGTGGCAATACATACCAAGAGGAGCTCTGAAATTTCAGGAGGATAAGCTGCAACTAGAGAGAGCTAAAAAGGAACAGTGTGGAGGAATCAAGGACAGCGTGGGGATCTTTGTTTGTTGTAGGTGACAGCGTGGTGGTCTAAGGGTTGTTTAGAAGGTTGTTAAGGTGTTGTTCAAGGGGTTGAGGAGCTGGGCAGGTGGCCGAGAAGATAGGGAGCAAGGACTATTGTTTTGGGACTATTTGGTGGAGCTTTAGAGGGGTTCGAAGCCCTATAGCATTTGTTGTGCTAGGCCGTAGGCCATAGCCAACAGCTAGGCTGTCTCATTGGTTGTGT
Organism: Pinus albicaulis; assembly: GCA_034641835.2. Lineage (NCBI taxonomy): Eukaryota > Viridiplantae > Streptophyta > Pinopsida > Pinales > Pinaceae > Pinus > Pinus albicaulis. The sequence continues at coordinate 888,507,177 of CM076574.1, forward strand.
TTGGGGTTAAACAAGGCCAAAAGGTGTATCGTAGGTGTGGAGGGGTATTCCCTTGGAGGAATGCGGCCCCAAGAGGCCTACTTTGCTAATTTGCGTCGAGGATAAGGGCTGAAGTGTGATCTCTTAACTAGTGATGTAGTGATAGCAATGCAGCAAGGTGAACAACAATGTTTTGTGGAGGTGTATTGGGTCAAGGTATGACCGGATTGGATCGTGATTGCAACAGCCTGTTGATGCCATGTGTATGACATTCCAAGGTGGTGAAGTGTCATACTATGAGCCGAATCAGCAGTGATTGGATTGGGTGCCATAGGTCTGTTGGAGGGCAGCATGTTGGCTACCCAAAGTAGCCTTAGACAAGCTATCTTGAAGGACGAAGAGCAACTGAAGTTTGGGTGAAGATAGGTGTCGAAGCGCAACACTTTTATGGACAAAAGTTGTTGTTAGCCTGGCAAATTGGAGCTCGGGATTAGGCCTACCCCAGAGAGCAAATTGGATCAGCCCATGTACACTCTACAAATGGACATGCAGCAGTGTTAGGTGGCAGCCCTCCTGGAGTCTCGATGGGTAGTGGCCTTGATGGACTAAGGCACTACTAGTGAGCAGTACGGGTGCAAAGGACCAGAAGGACAAGATACGACAGCAAAGGGTTGCGGCCAAGTTTGTCATTGTATCTTGTATACCATAGACTGTTGTATTATTCAGATTTGGTTTTTAATGAAGACAGGTGATTGTACATTATTGTACAATTTTGTTTAAAATTGTGTATATTGTGCATATGTGATTTACTGCTTTATAGTTTCCGCTGTGCAAAGTAGTTCATGGTTGAGATTCTTGATTTGGTAGCATCAGTGATTTAAGACTCTAACCTAGACCCAAGGTCATGGAAATTCAACATGGTTTCAAAGCGTGTCTGAGCTACTTTGAAAGTCATTAAATTAGAGTTGTGCAGCGAAGTACAGCGTGAGAGGGAGTTGGTCGCATTGTCAGTGAAGGAGTCACAACAATGTCGAAGTTGTAGGCAGGTCTCTGGTATGAGGACAGGTTGGAGGGGTTGTCCAACTATACTCCTTGGAAGGAAAGGATCAAGTTGGTCTTGCAGGTCAACAAGATCTGGGATTTTGCCGTGAAAGAGATCAAGATGCCAACCGACCCTAAGGAGCTGGAAATATGGGAAGATTTGGATACGAAGGTGAGGTTGGTCATCCTTGATGGTGTGAAGGATTCCTTGATACCTCATTTGACTGTGAAGAACAATGCACATGAGATGTGGATGGCTCTTCAGAATTTGTTCCAAAATAAGAACGAGAACCGGGTATTGGTATTGGAGGACAAGTTGAAGTCCACCAAGATGATAAAGGGTGAAGGAACGACTTCGTATCTAATGAGGTTGTCTCAGGTTCGAGATGACATTGTTGTCGTCGGTGTCAAAGTTTCAGATGCAGAGATGGTAAGGATTGCCTTGAAAGGGTTTGCCAAGGAATGGAAGCCCTTCATCAAAGGAATCATTGCCAGGGAGAAGCTACCAGACTAGAATAGACTATGGGATGACTTCATTCAAGAAGAGTTGCGAGACAAGGATCTTCATCCATCGAGGAAGGCAAATGAGGACATGGCACTTGCTGCACAAATGAAGGGTAAGTTCAAGAAGGACTTGAGTAAAGTCAAGTGTTTCAACTGTGGTGAGATGGGTCATTATTCGTCGAGATGTCTATTGAAGACAGGAGATGATGAGAAGAGGAGGAAAGGAAAGCAGGTTGTAAGTGTTTCCATTTCAACAGAGATAGATGATCTCTCCAGGAGATTGAAGACGAGGACTTTGCTATGATTTCTCACTTCTCATAGGGTACTATCAGAGAGGATGGATGGTACGTGGACAGTGGTGCTACGAAGCACATGATAGGGTCACAGGAGGTTTTTGAGACTCTAGTTGAATGGGACTCGAAATTGCACATGGTGTTGGGCGACAAGGGTCAGTTGGAAATCCGAGGATCGGGAATGGTGCCATTCAGGATGGAGACATGACGTATGATGCAGTTCCAGGATGTACTGTTTGTACCAAGACTCGAATATAGTGTGATTTCCATCGCGATGGAGAGGAAGGGGTTTGAGGTCTTATTCCAAGATGGGAAGGAAAGACTCAGGCCTAGAGGCTCTAAGTCCGATGGGATTGTACTCGGATTTAGAGAGCATGGTCTGTACAGGCTGACAAGCAAGCCTGAGGATCATGGAAAGAAGCAGGGATAGGTGCAGGTTGCAGAGAAGCAGGAGCAGGTGTAGGCTTCAGAGGAGCACGTACAAGTTCCCGAGAAAAAGGTACACTTTGTTGAGAAGGTCCTGGTTCCAGAGGCTCAAAGGGAGTCAAGTTCTAAAGGGGCTTTGCAAATTCAGAGGGAGACTCTGCAGCCCAAGAAGAGTGCATGGTCAATGGGGAGCAAGGGTGCTTCCACGTCTGGTAAGAAGGAATCATGACAAGAGTAGAAAGAGATACAGGAGAAGAAGTAGAAGCAGGAGGCTTCCAGTGACAACGACACTTCCGAGAAGGGCGTAGTTCACCGTACAGGGATTGTTGCAATTGTGAGCGCCAGGAGTTGGACAAGTGTTGCGAGCAGTGATAAATGACGAAGTACTTCCTATTCATGGAGGTACCTCCCTCGCTAAGAGGGATTGTTGATTTGTGTAGCTTGGGAGGTACTAAAAGCCCTAGGGTTCAGGTTTTGGAGAGCAAAGCACCACAAGGGCAGCTTGTGGGCTTGGAACCCAAGTGTGGGGTTTTGCACCCATCGTGATTTGGGCCAAAACCGCAATGGAGGTGTGACATGTGATGGATGAGGATGATAGTGCTCAGCGATGCGATTCCAACGCAATCAGAATTGTTTAAATCCGAGTTGTCATTAGAGAGAAATGAATTTTTGAAGTTGACAAGGTAATTATTGGTTGCCAAGTCATGTAGGATTGGTGTAAACAATTCCAATAGATGTGTCTCCTCAAGATTCGTTGGAGCCCCTCATTTAGGCTATAAATTGAGGGTGAGAACATGTGTTTAAGGCATCCATTTTGTGGCAATACATACCAAGAGGAGCTCTGAAATTTCAGGAGGCTAAGCCGCAGCTAGAGAGGGCTAAAAAGGGACAGCGTGGAGGAGCCAAGGACAACGTGGGGATCTTTGTTTGTTGTAAGTGACAACGTGGTGGTCTAACGGTTGTTTAGGAGGCTATTAAGGTGTTGTTCAAGGGGTCGAGGAGTTGGGCAAGTGGCCGAGGAGATAAGGAGCCAAGGATTGTACTTTTGGGACTGTTTGGTGGAGCTTTGGAGGGGGTTGAAGGCCTACAGCAGTTGTTGTGCTAGGCCGTAGACCATAGCCAGCAGCTAGGTTGTCTCATTGGTTGCGTTTGGGCTTAAACAAGGCCAAAAGGAGCAGCGTAGGTGTGGAGGGGTATTCCCTTGGAGGACCGCAGCCCTAAGAGGCCTGCCTTGCTAATTTGTGTGGAGGATAAGGGCTTAAGTGTGATGCCCTAACCAGTGATGCAGTGGCAGCAATGCAGCAAGGTGGACAACAATATTTTGTGGAGGTGTATTGGGTCAAGGTGTAAACGGATTGGATTGTGATTGCAGCAACCTGTTAATGCCATGTGTATGACATTCTGAGGTGGTGAAGTGTCATACTAGGAGTCGAATTAGCAGTTCCTGGATTGGGTGCCATAGGTCTGTTGGAGGGCAGCATGTTGGCTACCCAAAGTAGCCCTAGACGAGCTATCTTGAAGGACGAAGAGTAGCTGAAGGTTGAGTGAAGATAGGTGCCGAAGTGCAACACTTTGATGGACAAAATTTGTTGTTAGCTTGGAAGATTGTAGCTCAAGATTAGGCCTACCCAAAGAGCAGATTGGATCAGCCCATGTACACTCTACAGATGGACATGCAACAGTGTTAGGTGGCAGCCCTCCTGGAGTCTTGATGTGTAGTGGCTTGATGGACTAAGGCACTACTAGTGAGAATTACGGGTGCGAAGGACCGGCAGGACAAGATACGACAGAGAAGAGCTACAGCCAAGTTTGTCATTGTATCTTGTATACCATAGACGGTTGTATTATTCAGATTTGGTTTAATATAACGAAGACCGGTGATTGTACATTATTGTACAATTTTGTTTAAAACTGTGTATATTCTGCATATGTGATTTACTGTTTTATATTTTCCGTTGTGCCATGTAGTTCATGGTTGAGATTCTTGGTTTGGTAGCGTCAGTGATTTAAGACTCTAACCTAGACCCAAGGTTCTAGAAATTCAATAAGGGTGTTGTGAGATTGCACTACATTTTACAAAGGAGCAGGTGGTAAATGTTCTCAATAAACATCTAGTAAAAGGAAAGTTTGTGAAATACCAAGATAAGCTTGGGTGTGGTGGAGAATCCCTTCCTTGCTAAGAGAGAGTGTTGAAGCTAATGGTAGCTTTAAAGGGCCTTTTACATAGGCTTGGTGTCTTCGCATGTGTAAGACATTATTTGCCTCTTCTAGGTGCTTGCTTGGTGGAGTAAGTGATTTATGTCTTCTTTCCTAAGTCTAAGTTAGGAAAAGTACAATAATTAAAGTCAATTAATTATTGTAGACTATTAAGTCATTTTCTAAGGATAAATAATTTAATTATTTAAGTGACTTAGAAATAATTTCAACTGTTGATCTCCAAGATGGTTCTGGAAGGGAGATTAGGGTTAGCGATTTGGACTTAATGAAGATTATAAAGGCAGCCTAGCAAGGAGGTGAAGACACAAGTGGAGTGAACGAGTCATCACAAAGAGAGAATGATTTTCTCTTAAGTGTGAGTGGCTCTGTGGACCAAAAGCGCAAAGAACAAGTGTGGGTGGATTGGGGCAAATCCAGGAGGGCCGAGTAAGAGGAGATTACAAGGTTGAGTTGCCAAAAGGAGATCAATTTTATCTAGAGGAGGTCGAGTTGTTGGAGGTAAAATTTTTCCCTAGTGCGCATTAGTGCGCATTAGTGGCACACATGGAAGGCGCAGGTTGAGTTGTTGGCTGAGTATTTACGTCGAGTTCTTCAAGCCGATTTCATCTGGAGGTTGATTTCCTAGAGGCTAAGTTCCTTGGGTCGAATTCATTCTGAGAGAGCCATGTTACAAATTCCAAGATTTTGTATTTTTCCTTGTATCTTTGTGGGTCGAAAAACCCTAACTTTCCAGATAATTAAATAAAAGAGAATTGTTGTGGATGATTTTATTTTGCAATGTGTGATTGATCTCTCTGGTTTATTTCCATTGCATATATTTAATTCTAGAAGTTAAAAATACCAGTGGTTTTATTTTTTGGTGATTCAGTTTTTATTTGGGTAAATAAATAATTGTTGCGGATAAAATAAATTGTTGTGAGAAAATAAATCTAGCTAATATTGGAAATTTAACAAAGCATGCACCTTCGCAAACTCCATGCTACTCAACTCTGGACTACAGAAGATTTGTTATTATCTCCCTCAGAATAAGCAATGCCACGTAATGAAAGTGCCCCATTTTCTTATGCCAGAACTCGCATAAGCCATCGTTATCAGAAACTAGGGCTTAAATAGGTTTCCTTGTTAAGAATTGGAGCAAACACAAAAGAAAAAAAAAATGATGGAAAAGGCTTAAGCCATTCTCAACTTCTTGCATTGCTCCCATGATATGAATTTAAAGTACATGCATTTGAACATTCTAGATCTAGATCAAACAACACTTCATCAATAGATAAGGATTTACAACTCATGGCAATGTCGTCTCGGACTTTAGGATTATCTAGGGACTCACGGTCTAATGTTCCATACAACTTATAAAGGTTACCTTTTCGAGACCCTATGACTCGAGTTGTATCTGAACTAGATTTCTTCTGCTTTATGAGGACTTGTTGGCCCCTAAACTCCACTACAAAGCCCTTATCCTCCATACCCAAAACTAAAAGCTAATTCTTCTTGAGACCTAGAACATGCAAGACATTGTTAAAGTCTAGAGAGTTACCTAACTCAAGCTAGAAGGGAATAATACTAATTCCTGCTACTGAGTACTTGATATCATCACTAAGTTCAACCTATACTCCTAAGGCCTGCTTCTTCAAACTAAAAAATAATTATCATGCTGATGTCATATGATGAAATGCCCCATTGTCCACATAGCCCACGTTCCTCAAAATCGTGCTCATAAAAATACAAGATATCATTAAAAAAACTTTCTTGAACAATAAACTTATTCATCTAAGTTTCTACAAAGGCTGCTACCTACTCCTGCTGCTACTTCCTTTTACCCTTCTTCTTTGGACATTGTGATGCATAATGATTATGCTCATGGCAGATGAAGCTCTTGATCTTACTCAAATCCTCCTTTCTAAGTTGTGAGTTTCACTCCTCACTCTTTCCCTTACCATTGTTGGGTCCTTTACCTTAGTGCTTACTTCATTAACAAAATAGAGCTCGGTTCTCATCACCAGCCTTCTTGTCAGCCTTTGACTCCATCCAAGTCTTTCCCTATATATAGTCATCCTAAAGCTTTTCAAATTTAAAAAGATTCTCTCAAGCACAACTACCTTTCACAAATGGCATGAAACTGGTAATCCATTCAATGCCATATTCACTAGCTCTACATCTGTAACCTTCTACCCAATTGTTGCACGTCGATCGCAAATCCGTGTGAAATTCAAAAAACAACTAGTGACTAAATCAATCAATTGGGTTTATCCCAGGTGACTGAGATGAATGATTGTCATCTCCCCACCTAGGGTCCATTCGCACAAGTGACATGATGAGCTTTGTTGTAATGTTGTTGAGTCTAAGTAGTGTGAAAATTCGGTGACCAGAATTCCCACTACAACAACCTGATATTACTTCTTCTACTTGTTAAATTCTACAAGTTATTTATTGTGTTCTACAAGTAAATATCGAAGCAAATACAACTGCAGCCGTCACTAAATAAATAAAATGCGGAAGACAATTATTGAGCAAGAAGAAATAAACACACATATGACACCGTTATTTTTGGACAAATGTCCCCGAAAAAACCCAATGCGGGAAAATCGATGCAACAGCTAAGGGTTTGTATTATTAAGCAGTAGTTTTTCTGAATAGAATTTGGATGCCCAAATCTGCCTATCCACAAAGAATCTGACTGACAAAGAATTAGTGAGGATTACCTCACACTCACATTGGAGATCCGGCACTGACCCAACCCTGAACTGACAAGTCCCATGCTGTTGCTACACAGATCTGCGTCACTCTGGTTGGGGACTGCGTGACTCCCTTCGGGTAGTCTTTCTATTCGCTAGATGTTGATCTTCCGCCCCTCTGGTCCCACACCCCGACTCTTCGCACTGGATCTCACTGATCCTCAGCAAAATAGCGAATCTCTTCAGAGGCTCAGCAATGCCTCTGCGTGGCTCTACGGTACCCAACGTAGCCCCTACACTTCCTCTTCTGCGTCCTCTTCTTTGCCTTCTCTATGATGTATTCCTGACTCAGGAAAAATCTCCAACTGGAACTATCTGTGCCCCTCGCTGCGTAGAATCTCATCAACTGATCTCTCTGTCTACTCTGCGTTGCTCAGTTCAGAAATCAATCTCTAGACTCTCTCCCGATGTGATTTCCAAATGCCCATCAAACCTTCTCTTATAACCTTCTCGTTGAGAAATCAACAACCTGGATTAAAACATAATCAAGGGCTAAGATTAACTTGACTTGATCAACACTGGACTCCAGAAGATTTGTTACTACCTCCCTCAGAATAAGCAATGCCTTGTAATGCAAGTGCACATCCTCTTATGCCAAAACTCGCATAAGCCATCATTATCAGAAACTAGGGCATAAATAGGTTTCCTTGTTAAGAATTGGAGCTAACAAAAAAGAAAAAAAAAATGATGGAAAAGGCTTAAGCCATTCTCACCTTCTTGCATTGATCCCATGATATGAATTTTAAGTACATGCATTTAAACATTCTAGATCTAGATCAAACAGCACTTCATCAATAGATAAGGAATTACAACTCATGATAATGTCGTCTCAGACTTTAGGATTATCTAGGGACTCACGGTCTAACGTTCCATACAACTTATAAAGGTTACCTTCTCGAGACCCTATGACTCGAGTTGTATCTAAACTAGATTTCTTATGCTTTATGAGGACTCGTTGACCCCTAAACTCCACTACAAAGCCCTTATCCTCCATACCCAAAACTAAAAGCTAATTCTTCTTGAGACATGGAACATGCAAGACATTGTCAAAGTCTAGAGAGTTACCTAACTCAAGCTAGAAGGGAATAATACTAATTCCTGCTACTAAGTACTTGATATCATCACTAAGTTCAACCTATACTCCTAAGGCTTGCTTCTTCAAACTAGAAAATAATTATCATGCAGATGTCATATGACGAAATGCCCCATTGTACACATAGCCCACGTTCCTCAAAATCGTGCTCATAAAAACACAAGATATCATTAAAAAAACTTTCTTGAACAATAAACTTATTCATCTAAGTTTCTACAAAGGCTGCTACCTACTCCTGCTGCTACTTCCTTTTACCCTTCTTCTTTGGACATTGTGATGCATAATGATTATGCTCATGGCAGATGAAGCACTTGATCTTACTCAAATCCTCCTTTCTAAGTTGTGAGTTTCACTCCTCACTCTTTCCCTTACCATTGTTGGGTCCTTTACCTCAGTGCTTACTTCATTAACAAAATAGAGCTCGGTTCTCATCACCAGCCTTCTTGTCAACCTTTGACTCCATCCAAGTTTTCTCCTAGATATAGTCATCCCAAAGCTTTTCAAATTTAAAAGGATTCTCTCAAGCACAACTACCTTTCACAAATAGCATGACACTGGTGATCCATTCAATGCCATATTCACTAACTCTACATTTGTAACCTTCTACCCAATTGTTGCACGTCGATCGCAAATCTGTGTGACCTTCAAAAAACAACTAGTGACTAAATCAATCAATTGGGGTTATCCCAGGTGACTGGGATGAATGATTGTCATCTCCCCACCTAGGGTCCATTCGCACAAGTGACATGAGCTTTGTTGTAATGTTGTTGAGTCTAAATAGTGTGAAAATTCGGTGACCAGAATTCCCACTACAACAACATGATATTACTTCTTCTACTTGTTAAATTCTACAAGTTATTTATTGTGTTCTACAAGTAAATATCGAAGCAAATACAACTGCAACCGTCACTAAATAAATAAAATGCGGAAGACAAGTATTGAGCAAGAAGAAATAAACACACATATGACACCGTTATTTTTGGACAAATGTCCCAAGAAAAACCCAATGCGGGAAAATCGGTGCAAGAGTTGAGGGTTTGTATTATTAAGCAGTTGTTTTTCTGAATACAATCTAGATGCCCAAATTTGGCTATCCACAAAGAATCTGACTGACAAAGAATTAGTGAGGATTACCTCACACTCACAGTGGAGATCCGACACTGACCCAACCCTGAACTGACAAGTCCCACGCTGTCGCTACGCAAATCTGCGTCACTCTGGTTGAGGACTACGTCACTCCCTTTGGCTGGTCTTTCTGCTGGCTAGATGTTGATCTTCCGCCCCTCCGGTCTCACACCCCGACTCTCCGGCACTGGATCTCAAAGCCCTTATCCTCCATACCCAAAACTAAAAGCTAATTCTTCTTGAGACCTGGAAAATGTAAGACATTGTCAAAGTCTAGAGAGTTACCTAACTCAAGCTAAGGGAATAATACTAATTCCTGCTACTGAGTACTTGATATCATCACTAAGTTCAACCTATACTCCTAAGGCTTGCTTTTTCAAACTAAAAAATAATTATCATGCTGATGTCATATGATGAAATGCCCCATTGTCCACATAGCCCACGTTCCTCAAAATCGTGCTCATAAAAACACAAGATATCATTAAAAAAACTTTCTTGAACAATAAACTTATTCATCTAAGTTTCTAAAAAGGCCGCTACCTACTCCTGCTGCTACTTCCTTTTACCCTTCTTCTTTGGACATTGTGATGCATAATGATTATGCTCATGGCAGAGGAAGCTCTTGATCTTACTCAAATCCTCCTTTCTAAGTTGTGAGTTTCACTCCTCACTCTTTCCCTTACAATTGTTGGGTCCTTTACCTCAATGCTTACTTCATTAACAAAATAGAGCTCGGTTCTCATCACCGGCCTTCTTGTCAGCCTTTGACTCCATCTAAGTCTTCTCCTAGATATAGTCATCCCAAAGCTTTTCAAATTTAAAAAGATTCTCTCAAGCACAACTACCTTTCACAAATGGCATGAAACTGGTAATCCATTCAATGCCATATTCACTAGCTCTTCATCTGTAACCTTCTACTCAATTGTTGCACGTCGATCGCAAATCCGTGTGACCTTCAAAAAACAACTAGTGACTAAATCGATCAATTGGGTTTATCCCAGGTGACTCGGATGAATGATTGTTATCTCCCCACCTAGGGTCCATTCGCAAAAGTGACATGATGAGCTTTGTTGTAATGTTGTTGAGTCTAAGTAGTGTGAAAATTCGGTGACCAAAATTCCCACTATAGCAACCTGATATTACTTCTTCTACTTGTTAAATTCTACAAGTTATTTATTGTGTTCTACAAGTAAATATTGAAGCAAATACAACTGCAGCCGTCACTAAATAAATAAAATGCGGAAGACAAGTATTGAGCAAGAAGAAATAAACACACATATGACATCGTTATTTTTGGACAAATGTCCCCGAAAAAACCCAATGCGGCAAAATCGGTGCAATAGCTAAGGGTTTTTATTATTAAGCAATAGTTTTTCTGAATACAATTTGGATGCCCAAATCTGGCTATCCACAAAGAATCTGACTGACAAAGAATTAATGAGGATTACCTCACACTCACATTGGAGATAAGGCACTAACCCAACCCTGAACTGACAAGTCCCACGCTGTCGCTACACAGATCTGCGTCACTCTGGTTGGGGACTGCGTAACTCCCTTCGGGTAATCTTTCTGGTGGCTAGATGTTGATCTTTCGCCCCTCTGGTCTCACACCCCGACTCTCCGGCACTGGATCTCACTGATCCTCAGCAAAATAGCGGATCTCTTCAGAGGCTCAGCGATGCCTCTGCGTGGCTCTACGGTACCCAACGTAGCCCCTACACTTCCTCTTCTATGTCCTCTTCTTTGCCTTCTCTACGATGTATTCCCGACTCAGGAAAAATCTCCAACCGGAACTATCTTTGCCCCTCGCTTCGTAGAATCTCCTCAATTGATCTCTCTGGCTACTTTGCGTTGCTCAGTTGAGAAATCGATCTCTAGACTCTCTCCTGATGTTTTTTCCAAATGCCCATCAAACCTTCTCTTATAACCTTCTCGTGGAGAAATCAACGACCTGGATTAAAACATAATCAAGGGCTAAGATTAACTTGACTTGATCAACCCTAGACTCTAGAAAATTTGTTACTACCTCCCTCAGAATAAGCAATGCCTTGTAATGCAAGTGCCCCATCCTCTTATGCCAGAACTCGCATAAGCCATCATTATCAGAAACTAGGGCTTAAATAGTTTTCCTTGTTAAGAATTGGAGCAAAAACAAAAGAAAAAAAAAATGATGGAAAAGACTTAAGCCATTCTCAACTTCTTACATTGATCCCATGATATGAATTTTACGTACATGCATTTGAACATTCTAGATCTAGATCAAACAACACTTCATCAATAGAAAAGGATTTACAACTCATGAAAATGTCGTCTCAGACTTTAGGATTATCTAGGGACTCAAGGTCTAACGTTCCATACAACTTATAAGGTTACCTTCTCGAGGCCCTATGACTCGAGTTGTATCTGAACTAGATTTCTTCTACTTTATGAGGACATGTTGGCCCCTAAACTCCACTACAAAGCCCTTATCCTCTATACCCAAAACTAAAAGCTAATTCTTCTTGAGACCTGGAACATGCAAGACATTGTCAAATTCTAGAGAGTTACCTAACTCAAGCTAGAAGGGAATAATACAAAATCCTGCTACTGGGTACTTGATATCATCACTAAGTTCAACCTATACTCCTAAGGCCTGCTTCTTCAAACTAAAAAATAATTATCATGTTGATGTCATATGATGAAATGCCACATTGTCCACATAGCCCACGTTCCTCAAAATCGTGCTCATAAAACACAAGGTATCATTAAAAAAACTTTCTTGAACAATAAACTTATTCATCTAAGTTTCTACAAAGGCCACTACCTACTCCTGCTGCTACTTCCTTTTACCCTTCTTCTTTGGACATTGTGATGCATAATGATTATGCTCATGGCAGATGAAGCACTTGATCTTACTCAAATCCTCCTTTCTAAGTTGTGAGTTTCACTCCTCACTCTTTCCCTTACCATTGTTGGGTCCTTTACCTCAGTGCTTACTTCATTAACAAAATAGAGCTCGGTTCTCATCACCAGCCTTCTTGTCAGCCTTTGACTCCATCCAAGTCTTCTCCTAGATATAGTCATCCCAAAGCTTTTCAAATTTAAAAAGATTCTTTCAAGCACAACTACCTTTCATAAATGGCATGAAACTAGTAATCCATTCAATGCCATATTCACTAGCTCTACATCTGCAACCTTCTACCCAATTGTTGCACGTCGATCGCAAATCTGTGTGACCTTTAAAAAACAACTAGTGACTAAATCAATCAATTGGGTTTATCCCAGGTGACTGAGATGAATGATTGTCATCTCCCCACCTAGGGTCCATTCGCACAAGTGACATGATGAGCTTTGTTGTAATGTTGTTGAGTCTAAGTAGTGTGAAAATTCAGTGACCAGAATTCCCACTATAGCAACCTGATATTACTTCTTCTACTTGTTAAATTCTACAAGTTATTTATTGTGTTCTACAAGTAAATATCGAAGCAAATACAACTGCAGTCGTCACTAAATAAATAAAATGTGGAAGACAAGTACTGAGCAAGAAGAAATAAACACACATATGACACCGTTATTTTTGGACAAATGTCCTCGAAAAAACCCAATGCGGGAAAATCAACAGCTGAGGGTTTGTATTATTAAGTAGTAGTTCTTTTGAATACAATCTGGATGCCCAAATCTGGCTATCCACAAAGAATCTGACTGACAAATAATTAGTGAGGATTACCTCACACTCACATTGGAGGTCCGACACTAACCCAACCCTGAACTGACAAGTCCCACGCTGCCGCTACGCAGATCTGTGTCACTCTGGTTGGGGACTACGTCACTCCCTTCGGATAGTCTTTCTGTTGGCTAGATGTTGATCTTCTGCCCTCCGATCTCACACCTCGACTCTCCAGCATTGGATCTCACTGATCCTCAGCAAAATAGCAGATCTCTTCAGAGGCTCAGCGATGCCTTTGCGCGGCTCTACCGTACCCAACGTAGCCCCTACACTTCCTATTCTGCGTCCTCTTCTTTGCCTTCTCTACGATGTATTCCCGACTCAGGAAAAATCTCCAACCAAAACTATCTTTGCCCCTCCCTGCGTAGAATCTCCTCAACTGATCTCTTTGGCTACTCTGCGTTGCTCAGTTGAGAAATCGATCTCTAGACTCTCTCTCGATGTGATTTCCAAATGCCCATCAAACCTTCTCTTATAACCTTCTCGTTGAGAAATCAATGGCCTGGATTAAAACATAATCAAGGGCTAAGATTAACTTGACTTGATCAACCCTGGACTCCTGAAGATTTGTTACTACCTCCCTCAGAATAAGCAATGCCTTGTAATGCAAATGCCCCATCCTCTTATGCCAGAACTCACATAAGCCATCATCATCAGAAACTAGGGCTTAAATAGGTTTCCTTGTTAAGAATTGGAGCAAACACAAAAGAAAAAAAATGATGGAAAAGGCTTAAGCCATTCTCAACTTCTTGCATTGATCCCATGATATGAATTTTAAGTACATGCATTTGAACATTCTAGATCTAGATCAAACAGCACTTCATCGATAGATAAGGATTTACAACTCATGACAATGTCGTCTCAAACTTTAGGATTATCTAGGGACTCACGGTCTAACGTTCCATACAACTTTTAAAGGTTACCTTCTCGAGACCCTATGACTCGAGTTGTATCTGGACTAGATTTCTTGTGCTTTATGAGGACTTGTTGGCCCCTAAACTCCACTACAAAGCCCTTATCCTCTATACCCAAAACTAAAAGCTAATTCTTCTTGAGACCTGGAACATGCAAGACATTGTCAAAGTCTAGAGAGTTACCTAACTCAAGCTAGAAGGGAATAATACTAATTCCTGCTATTGAGTACTTGATATCATCACTAAGTTCAACGTATACTCCTAAGGCTTGCTTCTTCCAACTAGAAAATAATTATCATGCTGATGTCATATGATGAAATGCCCCATTGTCCACATAGCCCATGTTCCTCAAAATCGTGGTCATAAAAACACAAGATATCATTAAAAAAACTTTCTTGAACAATAAACTTATTCATCTAAGTTTCCCTGAGAAATGACTTTGTCTTCTTTGCTACTTAACACTCTTCTAACTGCTGGACATTGTTTCTCATAATGATTATGCTCATGGCGAGGATGAAGCACACTTGATCTTACTCAAATCCTCCTTTCTAAGTTGTGAGTTTCACTCCTCCTCTTTCCCTTACCAGAGCTGATGGGTCCTTTACCTAGGTGCCCTTTATTAACAAAATAGAGCTCGATTCTCATCACCGTGATTCTTGACAAACCTTTGACTCAGCTTCAAGTCTTCTCCTAGATATAGTCATCCCAAAGCTTTTCAAATTTAAAAAGATTCTCTCAAGCACAACTACCTTTCACAAATGGCATGAAACTGGTAATCCATTCAATGCCATATTCACTAGCTCTACATCTGTAACCTTCTACCCAATTGTTGCACATCGATCGCAAATCCGTGTGACCTTCAAAAAACAACTAGTGACTAAATCAATCAATTGGGTTTATCCCAGGTGACTGAGATGAATGATTGTCATCTCCCCACCTAGGGTCCATTCGCACAAGTGACATGATGAGCTTTGTTGTAATGTTGTTGAGTCTAAGTAGTGTGAAAATTCGGTGACCAGAATTCCCACTACAGCAACCTGATATTACTTCTTCTACTTGTTAAATTCTACAAGTTATTTATTGTGTTCTACAAGTAAATATCGAAGCAAATACAACTGCAATCATCACTAAATAAATAAAATGCGGAAGACAAGTACTGAGCAAGAAGAAATAAACACACATATGACACCGTTATTTTTGGACAAATGTCCAAGGAAAAACCCAATGCGAGAAAATCGGTGCAACAGCTGAGGGTTTGTATTATTAAGCAGTAGTTTTTCTGAATACAATCCAAATGCCGAAATCTGGCTATCCACAAAGAATCTGACTGACAGAGAATTAGTGAGGATTACCTCACACTCACATTGGAGATCCGGCACTGACCCAACCCTGAACTGACAAGTCCCACGCTGCCGCTACGCAGATCTGCGTCACTCTGGTTGAGGACTGCGTCACTCCCTTCGACTGGTCTTTTTGTTGGCTAGATGTTGATCTTCCGCCCCTCCAGTCTCACACCCCGACTCTCCAACACTGGATCTCACTGATCCTCAGCAAAATAGCGGATCTCTTCAGAGGCTCAGCGATGCCTCTGCATGGATCTACGGTACCCAACATAGCCCCTACACTTCCTCTTTTGCGTCCTCTTCTTTGCCTTCTCTACGATATATTCCCGACTCAGGAAAAATCTCCAACCGGAACTATCTTTGCCCCTCGCTGCATAGAATCTCCTCAACTGATCTCTCTGGCTACTCTGCGTTGCTCAGTTGAGAAATCGATCTCTAGACTCTCTCCAGATGTGATTTCCAAATGCCCATCAAACCTTTTCTTATAACCTTCTCGTTGAGAAATCAAGGGCCCGAATTAAAATATAATCAAGGGCTAAGATTAACTTGACTTGATCTTCGTCTTTCTCTAGAAGATTCACACCCAATTCTATTAATATACTTTAATTATTTTAATTTTAGGCTCCCATTAAAAATAATTAATTATTTTAATAAAACCCCATCCGGGTGGAATTTCCCAAAATGCTTTCTGAGTATTTTGGAATACATGTGTCCAAGCCTCCCTGCAAAATTTGAGACTTAGAACACATCTGATGCTACTAGAAATTAAAAAGTAGTCCCTCGAGGACTAAAACATGTATATTCCTCATATGGAATATAAATATATTTTTCATGAATAAAAACGATAGAAAACAAATAAATAAAATTTAAAAATTAATAAAAAAATAAAAAAAACAATGATTGAATCTGATCTGGTCATAGGATCTTAGTTTGTTCTACAATATCATCTTTTTGTTTATGTTTTCACTCTAGTAGAGGCTTACCAAGGCATCAAACATTTCCTTCGCCATCTTTTTAGATATATGAGGGATCAAATGATCCTTTGTGGCATCCATGATCATCCACTTAATCCAGACTTTCTTCTTCTTGTGAGCTGCCACCTATTGTGAATCTATAGGCAAAGGCATAATATTCTTGACAATATCCCAGAAATCATACTCTTCTAGTAAAAATGTAACCCTCCCTTTCCATGACAAGAAATTTGAAGCACCATCCAATCTGTACTCAAACCTATGGTTGGCCAATGCCATCTCTAAGATCTATTACACAAACTTCCAGATCTAAAAATTAGCCTTTAAAATGAATAAAATTGAAATCCTCTAATTGTTGGTCCTCCTTTTTAGCAGTTGGTCTACCACGATAAATCCTTGACAATCCCAATCAAAGAACTAGCTTTAATACCATGAAGAAATGTCAATCTTAAATGCCTGTTGCCCTTATGATCTCAATTAAACAAGTAAATTGTTGAATTTAATTAATGTAGAAATTAAAACTCAAACTATTGTTGAATTTAATTAATGTAGAAATTAAAACTCAAAGCATAGCATCAATCATGCATAGCTGAAAAAATTTAAATAGCAGAACCATAAAACAATCTCACAAATACATTGGTAATTTCTCCTTCAAAATGAGCTTCCATTCCTTTAAAAAGGCTTACAAGGAAGCCTCCACAATGTGCTAAAGGCCGGCAGCTGCAAGGTTATTAAGTCACGCCAAAAACTGAGTTGTATGGCCTTCCTACGAGAGGTACAAAATAGAAAACTGCTGTATGGCTCCACCCGATGGACTGTATGACCACTGCTGTATGGCCTGCTGTACAGACTTTTCCTTTACAACTTGCCTCTTTTCTGAATTGCCCTGCTCTCCTGCTCTTTCCTAGTTGTTCATCCGACAAAAAATGTGTCTGATTCCCCTATCTTGACTTGTTTTTACACTATTTTGTTGAAACCCTAATCTCCGAGTGAGATTTACAATTGAGATTAATTATAATCTAAGTCATTAATGTATAAAATATACTTAATCTTAACAACTAAATTTAAGACATTTCATTCCTTAAACTAAAGTGAATTTTGAAATATTTCAAGCCACTTCCAAAAATTTCGAAAATATCTCAAACCACTTCCAACAGGTATTTCAAGCCACTCCCAACAAATTTCGAAAATATCTCAAACCACTTCCAACACGTTAACACTGAAAATGTACAGAAGTTCCTGTCAGCACTATATTTCTCAACAAGACTAGGGGATTTTATCTTTCAGGCTCTGTTGGAACTTTGTGGAACTTTGTGGGGAGGCTGATTTGGGAGTGCCCTGGGTCACCACGACAACTACAGATGAAATCACAAGGGTTTAGACTGTAATGATGAAAAACTCAGAAGCTGCTGGTGTGACATCTCAAGATATGATAGTACCGTGGGTGCCTAAAAGGCATTGATTTAAATTTAAGTCCCAAGCAGCCCAAGTCAAAATCAAAATCAAACCAAGTCAAGTCCAAAGTTCGAGACCATGACACCAGCTTCCACAGAATAGAACTGATCTCACATGGGTAAATCTTAGATAAAACTCCCTGGTAAATACCCGTATCTGACGAAATTGAAAAATTCAAAATAAATACAATGAAACCCAAAAGCTGAAGAAAATGCAGTCACTGACCAGTGACAGAATAGTTGTACTCTGGAGAAGAAAAGAGTATACAGTCGGCATCAAGGAATCTTTTTCTGAAGCTCTCCACAACATCTGGAAAACGACCATCCACTTCAAGATCAGTGTCCAGAAAGGGAAGATTGCTGATGTCTATCAGCTCTATCTCCATGCCCGGAATCGACTCCTTGGCTATTTCAATGGCTGCCAAAACCGAGGAAAAACCGTCACCAAGTACCCGAGACAGTCACAAGGCAAGAGCTACATACTTACAACATCCAAAATCATGGCCATTGTTATCTGAGAAAAACGATCAGTATTTGAGTGCTGAACTTACCAGCACGAATAAGGCCACGGTTGCAAGAAGCCTTCCTGAGGGAACCGCATATGGCCACCACCTTGAGAACTCCGATATTGCCCTTCTGCTCAACATAAAAAATAGGTTTCATCTTTTTCTGTTGCAATGTATTATTACATGCAGTTTCTGGTGCCGTTTCAGCGGCTGCTGCGACTCTGGAGGCTCCTTGAGTGTTGACTGATTTCGTCCAATTGAAGAGATCTCTGAGCCAGCCCCATTTGGGCATTTTGCCTCCGACGTCCTTCTGAACCACCCCCTAGAAACTTGAAGAATCGACGATGGTTTCACATCAATTCCTGGGGATTTCGGCCTACCAAGACTGAAAATTGGGATGAGCATCAATATTTTTTAATATTAACATTTTTTAATATTCAAAAAATAAAATAAATAAAAGTACAAACACATATTTAAAATTTAAAATAAAATATTTATAAATTTTTCAAAATTTTTCATAATAATAATAGGGATACCTTACAATGTGATGTAAGGCATAAGATTTAATATTCAAATGAAAAAAAAAAAAAAAATTCCACAAGAAATCTAGAAATATATAAAGTTTCATGAAATCAAGCCTCATTTTTTTTTAATGTGCTTTATAACCAAATATGTGAGGGAAATGTTGTAATGAAAATTTTATATCCATTAATTAATGAAAAAATTAAAAAGTATATATATGGAATACATTGATTTAATTACTTTTTTAACAAATCAAAAAAAATGTGAACAAAATTCAACACAAATGTATAAGGTGGTTTGTTTTAAAAAAAAATATATATATATATAAACTATAACTCTAACACCTTATTTCTCATTTTGAAAATGTTAGATTAAAGGTTTTTCATTTTTCCTTATTATTTTTTGTTGGGCATTATATAATATTATTTGTTAAAATATGAAATTGATTAAATACAAGTTAATTCTTATTATGAGTAAAATATTGCATAAAACTCTTTAGAGATATATAAAACTCTTTAGAGATATATTGGTCTTTGTGGTATTTATGAAATATTGGTTCCATCAAGTTGGAATAATGGCAAGAGTTTCTACCAAATTACTTATTGAGTCTAACTTAACTCAAGATTTATCAAGTGTTACTTAAAGTGTAGAGATCAAATCTCTTAATGCATAAACTTCTTTTTGAGTATGAAATTAGCGGAAATATATGTACTTCAAAAAATTTGATTCCTTTGGACTTAATAAATCTAGAATTAATATAAATCTATATTAATTAGAAAACAACAATAGTATATCTACTCCATTACATTAAATAATATATTATTAATTATTATTTTTTATTATATTAAATTAAAAATTATTATTTTGTTATATTGAATGTTATTAGATTCCTTTCAACTTGATAAATCTAAAATTAATATAAATCTATATTTAAAAACAACAATAATATATCTACTCATTACATTAAATAATATATTATTAATTATCATTTTTTATTATATTAAATTAAAAATTATTATTTTGTTGCATCATTGGAATGTCATAAACACTGTTCACCGACCAGTCAATAGGAAAACTTCACTATCACCCTTTTGCCATATATTAACCTTCTAACCAATAAAATATTTCCATCTGTCCAAAATTGTTGCAAGGCGAGGGTACTGTGATACTATCAATCTATGCAATTCTCCACTGACACAACATCCTTCATCCGCGGCCATCCCTGTGCTTTTAGTTTTCACGTCGTCCGATGGAGCCTGTACTTTTCTCCCATACCTCTCATTCGCCATACCATACCTCCCGCATGGGGCGAGCCTTATTTCAGCGGCTATCTGCCCATTAATGCGTCTAGGGGTGAAATGGCCCACTTCAGCGGCTATCCGCTCATTAATGTGCCCGGGGTGGAATGGCCACCGCACGATGATCTATGGTTTTAATCTGACGGCGGCCATTCCACCCTGGGCGCATTAATGGGCGGATGCGGTGGCCATTCCACCCCTGGGCGCATTAATGAGCGGATAGCCACTGAAATAACGCTCGCCGCCGCATGGCGGGATCCTTCGCACACTTCCTCCTTTGTTTCCCTCGGCAAAGCTTATTTTTCAGTGCATCAGCCCATTAATGCGCCGAGGGACGAAATCCCCACCGTCCATCTGACGGTATTCCCTCGGCGCATTAATGGGCCGATGGACTGAAAAATAAGCTTTGCCGTTTCCCTCCTGATCGAGGCCTGGACAAAGCAGAGGGAGACCCCTGCGTGTGGTGGGAATTGGGGCTAGGGCGAGCTTATTCTAGCGATGGTTTGGGAAGCTTACAGTGACGTGGGAGATGGTGGGAATTGGGGCTGGGGCTAGGGCTTGGGGGAGCTTATTCATGGCGATGCTTTGGGAAGCCTACGGTGACGTGGGAGATGATAAGGATTGGGAAGGCAGTGGACAGAGCCTTTGCTCACTGTCTCTTTGATGTCATAAACTCCAGGGAAGGCTTGCTCAGGAGGTAGATGGGTTATCTGTCAATATGCTTGAGACACTCTTTTGTCCTGTCAAGGTCGTCACCAACTTGAAGGAGGCTGTTTTGGATGCCGACATTGTTCTCAATGGATTGCCCTCCACCAAGACGAAACAGGTTTTTGAAGACATTGGGAGGTACTCGGGAAATTGCCTGTCGTTATTTATCTGGCCAAGAGAGTGGAGGCAGTGTTGAAGCCTGTTCCACATATTGTTACGCCCACGCAAATAATCCATGAACATAGTTAGGATTCTTTTCCCCTGCACCCATTTTCTTAAATTTAGCCCATGCCATGGTTTTCGGTGTGTTTTTCCCTCTGAGCAATAGACAATTTTTAGTGCGTTTTTCCCTCTGAAGATTGAGAGACAGGGTTTCGTTTTGGGTTTCGGTTTCAGTTACAGTGGTACATTGTTTTTGAAAGCGACATGGGCCTGCTGCTTGCCTCCCTTGGACGATCAACGGTGATTTTGAGTGCAGGGATTTATAATTGCAGCGCAAAACTTGGAAAATGCGGCAGACGCCATTCATATTCTCGTATCCTTCGTTGCAGTGAAAATGATGCACGACCGCACCAACAAACTCGAAATAAATTAAGAAATTGACCCTCTTTATGTTTCACTTGTAGAAGAATTTTCATTACTGTGATGCGATCAACACACTGCGTTTTAATTTGATGGGCTTCGAGTCTGTTGAAGTTAATGCCGAGGAAATATCGGATAAGGATTGAATAAATGCGGAATGACAGGGGGAAGAAAGACTTGGGAAAGTATTCCAGACCAGTTTCGGCCACTTACAGGTCGCTTGAATGTTGTGCTAAGTCGTTTGGGTAGCTTTGACATTGCAACTGCAGAGAATGTTGTTATGTGTGGGAGTTTGGGCTCAGCTCTTGAGATGCTTGCAGCACCTCCATACTCTATGTCAATAGAGACGTGTTCCTAATTGGAGGTGGTAAAATTTATAGGTGTCATTATTTATCTTTCAAGTCTGGTTGGATCTTTTTCCAATATCATATTTGGTCTAATTTTGGATTATACTAATTCTCTTTTTTTGTCTTTCTCCAGAGAAGCACTCTCTACACCCAACTGTGATGCAATTCACATCACTGAGATAGAGAATGCATTTGAATGTGATACATTCATCACACCCATAGATGCATCTGTGTTTCGGCCTTGGTATTCGTCATTGCCCGTTGTGGAAAGTGATATTCGCTATTCTTTCACCACCTATGTTCGTATCAGGAATTCCTCTAATGTGGACTCTCAAGAGCCTTCTCACAGATTTGGAAATGGATCGAACAACATGGATATTTATGGTAGACTTGAATCTCGGCATTATCATTTTCTCCCCAAATTAGTTTTTGAAAGACACGAGGAGTATTTGTATCTTAAAGATTGGTACAGGATCTTATTTCAAATGGAGTGAAGAAGGGAGATCGGACATGAACTGGCACATGGTCAAAATTTGGCTGTCAGGTTATCTTGTACTTTCAGTTTTCAACTATATCCATTTATTTTTTTCTAAACAAACATAAATGTTGATAATCAACAGTTAAACATATTTGCTCTGTTTTTTATTCATATTGTTGCTGCCTAGATTTCAACCTATTATTGCTCACGAGAGTTCTTATGTCCAGATGCGGTTCAATCTGCGAAAAACTTTACCACTTTTCACAACAAAGGTGATTGGTTGTCTCTGTCTAGCATGCCTTATTGGATTATTTCTTCATCTGGTTGGAAATATTTCTTTTCTTTATTTATTTTGTTCTCAGTCACAGGACATGTTTTTATTTCCTGTCTATGGCAGAATATTGTTCAGTAGCTTGAAATATTAATGTGAATAGTTGCATGCCTTCTTCTGTTTGGGAGGTTGTATCGTTGATGCACGTGCTGCATGTAATTTTTACTGCAGCGAGTTTTCTGGCGTGGTGTGGTTGAAGAGCTCTTATGGTTAATAAGTGGTACAACAAATGCAAAGGTAATTTGCTTGCAATTAATGAATTCAAGCTGTCTAAAATTAAATTCTAGACAGATGAGCTGAAATTGTTTCTAGGATTTCTAATCAGTTGAAAATACATGGTCACATAACCAGTGCCTGTGGCATTGGTTATCTGTTGCGAAGAGTTTCATTTTTACCATCTTCAGCAAAAAGGAAACTAGAAGCTTCCCATGGACATTGAGAACCAGCAGTCTGATGATTCTATCAAGTCTGGAACGGATCAGAAAAATCCACAATCCCGAAGAATGCAGGCTCTAGGGTTTTTTTATGGATTTTATGAACCAGTCAAATCCTCGACAGACAGACATGCAACAATGAAGAATGAAACGGGTAAATTATCAATGAAAGATAGTTCTTGGCCTGCTATGGAGAGTTTGTTTTCAAGTTTGAAGCAGAGTTTTGAGTTTAACGCTAGAAAAAAGTTGAGCAAGAGCCACAGTACAAGGAATAAAAGAGAAAATTCTCAGTTACCCACATCCATGCAACACAAGCTTGGTAGGTGCTCTGCTCCTAAGCCAAAAAGGTACATTCCACGTTCCACTTCAGCCAATAAAACTAAGGGAGGTTCACCAATGGATTTTTCTCCTTACAATGAAACTGCTTCTAAAGATGAGTCTTCTTTTGGCAATCACAACATGCCAGATTTGGAGCAATCTTCAGCAACATGGGAAGCTTCCATCTAGTGTGCTGCTCAATCGAGATACAATATACATGAATCTCTTGTTATGGAAGCCAAGGTTGAAGAGCTGATGGATGCAACTGTAAACTTACATATTGGTACCGATAAGGAAATGGATGCCAAAAGTCATCACCAAGAAAAACCATCTAAAGGACAAGAGGGTCTGTCTTGGCAGAGAAGTAAAAAAACTTGTGAAGCACTGTCTTTATTGCCTGATAGAAGTAATAATAGTAAAAGGCAATTTGCTGAAGAGCATATATCTATTGCAAGTGCTGAAAGTGAGTTGTTAAATTCTAAAATGGAAAAGATAAGAATCAATGAAGGTGGTGCAAAATAAAAAACTGAAGAAAGTAGTCAAAATAAGCAGTTTACCTTTGCATCTCCCTCTCCAATTTCTACTCCATCAGACAACATGCCAGAAGAAGTCGTTGGACAAAACTTGGAGAAAATATAAATGTATCAAGTTGTGATATTAATATTGAGTCATCTCCTTTTACCACATACTTTCGTTTTGTTTTTCAAATGAATGGAATGCAACGAGAAATCAAAAGTCCTAATGGAGATAAGCTTCAAGGTACAAAACAGAAAGATGAAGACCAGAAAGGAAATGATTTTCCAGAGCCATTTTCATTTATGTCCAAGCACAAAGAAGAAAGTGGAGGAACAATCATCTCAAATGTTGTAAAAAGTGTTGCAACAAAGCAGGCTTGTGAAAAAAGTGGCTCAGAGGAAATCAAGCTTATGCAAATGGAGACTTTCCTAAAGCAGAGGAATGTTATTCACGAGGGGCAAGTATTGTATCTCCTAATGAGACATCAGAGAGTTTTATCCAGGCATCAATGCTGTGCTATAACAATCGTGCAGCCACTCACACAGCTGTTGGCAGAATGAGAGAAGCACTTGCAAATTGTAAATAGGCAATTTCTGATAGTGAAAAAGGTCTATGCTAATCTCACTGTCTTGGAAACAATTTTTGGATAATAACATTAAATAAACCAGTCTTAGTAAAACAAAGAAATAGAGGAGATGGATTTTATGAACCAGTCAAATCCTCGACAGACAGACATGCAACAATGAAGAATGAAATGGGTATGGTAGGCATTTATCTTCTACCCAATTAAGCCAGTCTCTGTCTCCTAAAACTTCTAAAAAGAGCCTGGAAGAAATGCAGGCTCTAGGGTTTTTTATGGCATTCGCACAATTTTCTGAAGACCAATATTCTAATCTAATGCATCTTAAGAGCGAAAGGGTAAATTAAGATATCTATAGGCAGCAATATATAAAGATTAGAATTATCTTGTTAATTTGATGACATGTACAAATGAGCTAGTTCTTTCTATTACCTGTCACTATAAGGCTATCCCTTAGCTTTTCTGTTCAAAATTGCATATTCCAATCCTTATCTTCCTATCAATTGAACTGTGAACTGCTTACACTAGTTTTTCAAGCATACTTATTTCTCTATCAATTGAACTGTGAACTGCTTACACTAGTTTTTCAAGCATACTTATTTCTCTAGTCAATGCTGCAACTAGGGTAATGAAGGGAATTGATTCTGTCTGTTGTGTATTACAATCAATTCATGACTAATGTTATGTGGTCTGTAATTTCTCAAGAACACCAGAGGTGAGTTAAAAATAGAGTGGGTTGTTGCTATCCTTTATAAAACATTGTTTCCATATTTTCTGGACATTGCTTTGTTCCGGAAGCACCAGCTAATTATCCTGTAATATCATTATGAACTTAAATATGATATTTCAATCATTTAGCTATGGCCTTTCTAAAGAGTTTATAAAGTATGATAAACTATGTTGGTGACAGAAGACATTTCACACTATTATGTCTCTTCATTGTTGTTTGCTTTGGCTGAGGATATTCTCTCTACTTCCATATATGTGACATCCACTAAATTAATAGTTTGAGAGTAGATATAGGCATCTTCATTTCTTAGACTCTGTCATTCCTAATACAAAAATATTTAGGTTACACCTGCTGTGTTTGCTTCTTGCATCGATTGAAAGCACCAGAATGCCTTCCATGTTTTGATGGTTTACAGGCTAATCTTTAGATGTGAAAGTTGGTTATGCATTGCTTTTTCACCTTCAGAACAATAATGTTTGTCACGTATGCATCTGTGCAAAATGTTTTGTGATAGTTTCAATCCGTTTCTTAGGGCATCCAAGGCATGGTTTTATTGTTGTACATAAATTTATTTTGAGATCGAGGGCGGGGATTAATTTCTCTTGGTTCCCTAGGAATCCGATTTTCCTTAGTTCCCTTGGTTGTAGCTTATAAACTAAAGGAATTTTGGGGTTTCCAAATTAACTTCATGCACACACCTATGATCTTATATATAGTGGATTTTATCTGGTCACTCTGCTTCAACCTTTGGCCTTTCATTCTCTTCTCTTCTTGCATTTGTATAAGATATAAGAACTTGTTATCAAGTAAGTGAATTGTGTTCGATTAAAATTGTGGTGTGCATCTACGGCACAGGGTCTAGCTTCACAAATACAAGGCAATGCGTGTTTATCATTGTCTAATAAGATTTGAAAGCATGATAGGCGTAGCCCTGTTTACAATACCAATTGTAGTATTCTGATCGAGGTTCTGTGAATCCTCCAGAAACAGTCAATATGGCCCAAGGTGCCCTTGTTAGTACAGTAGTAGGTTGGTAGTCTTATTGTAAATTCAAGTTCTTTAAGTGATCACTGCCATCCTTTTACAAGTGTGTCCCACCACTCTGTATCTGGTGTACCTAGTGATGAGAAACTGGATTATCCTTGTAAGCAGATTGATTCTCCTTTTAACAGTGTTTTAACAGTGTGATAACCACTAGGCATAGATCGTATAGATATCTTCTTCTTACAAATTTTTACCATGAATTTTATGATGAACTTATATGGTTCTCTCACTCAATGTTGCAATATAACTAAATTTAGTTGGCCCAGACAAAAATGTTGGATCTATTTCATCATAACAACTATAATTCTGCATTGTTCAGTGACATGATTCTTACCTAACACGTGCTTTGCTAAGCTTTAGGTCATGCTCTCTTTGGCAGTCACAGAAATACTTGTATTTAATAAATTTTTTGCAACATGAGTTTTGAGGTCGTACTCAATGGTGCTAACCATTATCATTGCAAATAAATATTACAGTAGTTCCGTGACCTGTCTATATCTTTACTCAGCATCCTGCTTTCTTTGTCCTTTGCTTCTGTGCTTCTCTTTGATTCCGTTTAGGGAATCACAGTTACAGGTTTTAATTTGTTGTAGTTCTTACATTGTAGGTTCTGCAAGAAAAGGGCATACATATTTGGGATGGTCATGCATCAAGAGAGTACCTTGATAGGTATATTCAGTCCCCTAGTTCTTTTCTTCTGAGCTTGGGTTGGTTAACACTTGATGCTGTAACAAAAGATCCTAGATATCTTAGTTTTGTTTCACCAACGCTTCTACATAGAATGCACATTCCAGATAATGGGAATGTTGCAAGAGAGAGGAAACGACTGTTTTTTTTCTGAAATGGGCGGCAAAAGAAATATCTGGTCATAGTTGCATTAAAAAAAAACACTGGAGATGCATCTTTTCCGAATGGCTTACACTTAGTTTTGAAATGGGAAACAAAATATGTACTTACTACACTATCAATATGATATTATTTCTGATCGCTTTTGTGTTTTCTGATAAGAAGTTTACATCTTTTAATTTTACAGTGTCTCAATAAACATGGAACTGGCTTTTTTTCCACTTATTGTCTTAATTTTTAACTTGTTTTATGTCTCAGCATTGGGCTGAAAGAAAGAGAGGACGCTGATTTGGAACCTGTATATGAATTTCAGTGGAGGCATTTTGGAGCTAGGTTGGTACAGCATTTCTTAAGACTGATTATTGGGTATCTTGGTTTATGATGCCTTAAACTTGAGCGACGTTAATCAGCACAAGTTTCAGTTTTGGCAACCAATATCAATTCGATTTCTAGAGAGGTTTGAGAGGGATTGACAACCATTTCTGTATCCTTCTACTCAAATAGGTCAATGAGCCTCACTAATGCAAGCTCAAGTAATGTTTGCTCAACAAACTATCAAGGTCATTTTTCTCTTATTGATAGCATAACATAATTCATGCCTCCTTTCAACGTTCCCTTACACCTCCCGGTGCAATTGCTAGTTTACTTTTGTTCCATCATATGTTCTTGTCTTACTTTTGTTTGGATGTGTAGTTTTTATTATTTTTTAGGCTTATTAATGTAAATAAATTTATATTTGTTGTATTAAATGTTATTATATTATTTTTAAAATTTATATTTGTTGTATTAAATGGAGTTATTTTTAATGCTATTTTTTGGAGTTCCTTGTAGATTTTTTGGTCGAAATACAGAAAATTTTGAGATGAAATCTTGATTTGTGTTACTTAAACTGGTTTTTTTACTACATATACGGATTCAACTGCTGAAAAACCCCTAGGGCACTTCCATTGTGCAGATTTTACCGGTCAAAATTGTGATTTCAATAAATTACTCAGTATTTTAGACAAATTAGATTGGAAAATTAAATTGGAAAACTTCAAAAAGTTGCATTAAAGACAACTCAGTTTTTAATTTCTTTTGTTGTATTGTATAGAAATTAATTTTATGTGTGGTGAGGTGCAGAGTAAACAATGGGAAGCTTGACCTCAAACTCAAAGTGAACCTATCCATGTTTAGCTTCCAACAATGCATTGAACTTGTCGACACAACTTGTGGCCTTCTACAATTTCCTATTCCATTAGTTTTAATACTCTATCAAGATGGTGTATATGCTCAAAATATATATATATATATATATATATATATATATATATAAGGGTGGGTTTGAAAATATAACTAATTAAACTTTGAAACGTTGAATATTTGTTAGTATGTCTAAATGGCATAACCAAAAACTCATAATGACCTTCATGTGTTCAAAAGGTTGTTTGGGAATGTCTTCTTACCTCGGTTTCAGTTAATGTTATCATGAATAGATATCCAACTTAGTAAAGAAATTTTATCCCTGCATTGCATCTAATAATTCATCAACGACAGGAATAGGAAACTTATATTTGATGGTTATTTTATAGAATTGCTTATAATTTGGACACATACACCATGAACCATCTTTTTTTGTAACCATCGCTAGTGAAAATAAAGCTCTTTGGCTAGATAAATAATGTCGGCCTATAACATTTCTTGAATCATACACTCAATCTCATCTTATGTGCATATGGATACCTATAAGGCCTAATTTTATGTGGTATGGTTATGATCTTGAGTAAGTGGAAGACCCTTATGCATCTCTTCAAACACCTTGGAATGATTGTTGGTAACTTTTTGGACATCCACGAGAGCAAAGGATATAGATGTTTGAAAACATAATGAATATAATTGTGCAATTACAACATGGTGTCCCTTTCTTTAATAATTTTGTCATGTTATTAGGGCTTATCACTTTAGAGGATTTCCCTACAATACCTCTATGCTCAATTTCCTTTCCTTCTGATGAAAATATCATGAGAAGATCTTAAAAATCAAGGGATAGTATTCCCAATGACCATAACCATTAGACCCCTAATACAACATCAACACCACTCATTTGGATTACATCATGGGGCTATCCAATAAATACTTCCCCATATTGAGGTTAATACAATGGGACTTCTATGAACAATTTATGGTACCTCCAGCTACAACAATTACTTAGAACTCTAAAGTTGGAAATACAAAAAGAAATTGAGAAGTATTGCTAATTTGTAATTGAAGTTATGGGTGCTACCTAAATCAATAAACATTTTTAAGCTTTTCTTTTTGATATATTCTTCTATATGGAGAGTTTGTGGAGAACTAATGTCAACCAAGGCATGACAAGAAAATGTTGGACTAGTCTCTTCTTGCTCTAGATCTTTTGATGGCTCCAATTCTTGATTTTCTTCTACTTCATAATCTATGTAGAATAATTTCTTCTTGTTGCATTTATGCCCCTTACTATATTTTCTATCACAATTGAAACAAAGTCCATTTTCTCTTTTTTCATCCATTCGCTAAGGATTCAACCTTAACAACTGACTGAGGTTAGGAGAGGGAGCATGATGCTCTTTATTGTTCTTAATGACCACTTTTCTAGTATCCATATTTGTACTTTCAACTTTATTTGTTACGATGAAAGCATGTTCAAAGGATTTAGGTTTAAAGAGACACACTTCATGTTGAATGATTTCCTTTAAAGTTCCCATGAAAATATATAATAGTTTATCCTATGGAATGTCCTTTACCCTAAGACTTAGTTTTTGGAATCATAAAATGTGTTTTGCAATTGGACCTTCTTTCCAAATATTTATCAATAGAATAAATAATATATTGTTGTTAATACCCCATAATATGCTATCAATTCATTTATAAAAATGGACTATGAGACAACAAAATCCTTTTTTAATTCACAAAGCCATTGATAACATACAATTGATCATTTTCTAAGCACGAGGCTGCAATAGTTACCTTTTGAAAGGTTGATACTTCGACTAAATCAAAGAGCTGCTCCATATGGGGTATCCACATTATAGGATCTTTACCATCAAATTTCCTCATATCGATCTTTATGTAGAAATTATACAAACAATATGTATATCATGAATTCAATCCGATCTAACAATGAACTAAAGCTAGATACTGAATCACTTCTACCAATCAATTATGGAATTAAAAACACAATCGCTAATCACATGAAGCAAAGAAGAATCAATCACACCACTTCACAGATAATTTCCTGGGGAAGGCTTACTCCTCAAAACCCCTTTATCTTCTATTGTATATTCACCAAAGAATCATGAAACAATTACAATGCACTCTTCTCACAAGAATCTCCTGCAATTTGCTTATCGTCTCACATTGATTCAGACAAAATCAGACCAACACTTAGCCAATTATCGGCCTGTCTTCAGCTTGCCTTGCTCACGCAATTCCTAATGAATGCGATCCCTATTCTTTAGGAATTTCAGCCTTCCTCAACTGCGTTGAGTATCATGGGCATCATGTGGTGTTTTAACTGCATCTGGGCAGCCTACTAATATCACAACTGATAGCCACACTTCCCTTTAACCTTTGTTTCAACTGGGTCTCCACTGGAATTGACATGCATGCAACTAATAATAGTAAATTTTCAATTACATGTTAGATCATTGATTGTGAATTAAATAATATTTAATTCACTTTATCTCTCACTAATGCAACAAACAGTTACAACTAGCACAATTGACTTTAACTCACTTAACTGAGTTAACTGATTACAACATGCATTAAACTAATGCACCACTGCACTTTGAACTCTGTTACAACTAGAATTACTCTGCATGCCTCACCAACCACCCTCAACTCAAAATTCATGAGCTAAATAAGTTTATCACACTTAGTTAACTATTACAAGTGATTATGAGATAAGATTACATTTTATTGTCCATTTTAATTGAGGGATAATTAAAATAGACATGCACCAAATTTAGCCCACACTAGTGTAGGTGCTGCTTGAACCTCTTGTTCCCACACTTAGTGTAGGTGTTGTCAAGTTGCTTCTAGATGCCAATTTCATTATTTCTTGTTGCAAACTTCAACACTCACTCTCAACAAGAAAGGAATGTCCTTGCATGTGACATGCGCATCTTGCATGCGACATGCAACTCTTGCATGCAACACTTCTCTAGAGTTTCTCGCACATGCAACCTTTGCATGCAACACTTCCGAAACTGAATAGCTTCTAAACAATTGAATCATTATAATGCATATTTAATCAGAGTCTTTTGACTGTTGCTAGCTATTACACATGTCTATTGGATTCTCTGCGTTGTTGACATCTGCATCCATGCACTCTACACTGCTACCAACTCTGATCTGCGCTCCAGTATCCGACACCTGTCACTCTGATTTTTGTCCTCCTGACATCTGACTGCATCAATCTAATTGATCTTGCTATTGCTATACTGTGGGCTCCTTGTAGTCAGGGTCGATCCATGAGACACCATCTCTAGGACCCTGCCCAAATTTCTTCTTAGGATTAATTTTGCACATCACCCCACTTCACACCTTGATGTATAGTTGCATGTACTCCCTCTGCCCTTCTGGCTCGAAATTTCCCCCTCCTGGAGGTCTCTACTTGAACGGACGCTTCCACTCGGTCTCCTCTCTGCTTCTCCAATTGTGGCTGCTCCACAACCTTCTAAGACTGCATGTTGAGAGGCTCCCTCTCAACCACCAAGGCACTAGCCTCTTATTTGCTCCTCAAAGCTTTGCATGCATCTTGTACCTCAAGTGCATGCTGGTTTTTGACTCGTGCACTTTGTAATTGTCTCGTCATCACAATATTTTCTAAAAAAAAAGCGATGATTTTAAATTGACGATATCTCTCTTATCTGAGCTCCAATTCAATTGGTTTTTTTTTCAATTTGGTTATTTTTTCGCAACGAATCCAAATATGCTATTTGTATTTTAAAATTTTGCACCAAAATTTTCAGATATTCTCTGCAAATTCGCGCGCCCAAAAATTCTTGCTCTTATACCATGTAGAAAATCTATAACACAGCTCTGATACCACGTAAAAATTATAGAAACAATATGTATATCGTGAATTCAATTTGATCTAACAATGTATTAAAGCTAGATACCGAATCACTTCTACAAATCAATTGCAGAATTAAAAACGCAATCGCCAATCACATGAAGCAAAGAAGAATCAATCAAACCACAACACAAATAATTTTCCGGGGAAATCTTACTACTCAAAACCCCTCTATCTTCTATTGTATATTCTCCAAGTAATCATGAAACAATTACAACTCACTCTTCTCACAAGATTCTCTTGCAATTTGCCTATCGTCTCACACTGATTCAGACAAAATCGGGCCAACACTTAGCCAATTCTTAGCCTGTCTTCAGCGTACCTTGCTCATGCAGTTCCTGATGAATGCAATCCCTATTCTTTAGGAATTTCAACCTTCCTCAACTGCGTTGAGTATCATGGGCATCTTGTGGTGTTTCAACTGCATCTGGGCAGCCCATTGATATCACAACTGATAGCCACACTTCCCTTTAACCTTTGTCTCAACTGGGTCTCCACTGGAACTGACATGCATGCAGCTAATAATAGTAAATCCTTAGTTGCATGTTAGCTCACTGATTGTGAATTAAATAATATTTAATTCACTTTATCTCTTACTAATGCAACAAACAGTTACAACTAGCACAACTGATTTTAACTCACTTAACTGAGTAAACAACATACATTAAAATAATGCACCATTGCACTTCGAACTCTGTTACAACTAGAATTACTCTGCATGCCTCACAACCACCCTCATCTCGAAATTTATGAGCTACCTGAGTTTATCACACTCAGTTAACTATTACAAGTGATTATGAGATAAGATTACATTTTATTGTCCATTTTAATTAAGGGATAATTAAAATAAACACGCACCAAATTTAGCCCACACCAGTGTAGGGGTTGCTAGGACCTGTGGTCCCACATTAATGTAGGTGTTGCTTGGACCTCCTGGTCCCACACTTAGTGTAGGTGTTGTCATGTTGCTTCTGGATGCCAATTTCACTATTTCTTGTTGCAAACTTCAACACTTTGGAATTAAGTAGTTCCTTGGTGTTAACTTGAAGCCCTTGTCATGTGGATCCTGAAATGATGAATGATCATGATTATGATATTCAATATTTGTGCTCTCCAAATGTAATAAAATACTCCCCATATGTAATTGAGTCTCAACATATTTAGTCTCCTTATTTTCTAGATTTCCTTGGAATAATGTATATATTTCAAGAAGCCTATGTAAGAGAACAATTTCTAGGGTATTCATGGTTTTTTGTATTTTTTGCATTCCTTCTTTATTTTTGTCAATCTTTTTTCCATTTCATCCATATTCTTTCTCATTTGATATTATGTTTTATTTTTAATGTATTTTTATGAACATGTTAAATCCACTTTTTTCAACATATTACTACTCATTTCATCAACTTAGTTCTTTAATTGGGTTGTCTATTTTCTACGTCTCCACTACCTTTGGAAGTCATGTTTGAGGTTTTAAGAGGAAAAGTAGTAGCATTTATTGTAGAACCATTTACCATGTGAGAAAACAATAATATTATTTTTTATCACAAAATTTTCAATTACCAAAAACAGATATCGAATCAAAATTGATGTCACTTTGTAAGTTATGTACCTTTCAATACCTAATTTGGAGGTTGTTTAGAAATTTGAATACTTTCCTAATATATGTCCAAAATTTGAGCCTTTCTGAGCCTACAATTTCAGGTTGCAATACTATTATATGGCTTATTAAACTCTGAAAAATTTCACCGTAATAAATTATAGTGAAAATTTCAAGATGACTCTTTTAAAGTCAATTTTAGGATTAGTCACAAACCTTATCCACATAGTTATAACAAAAAATACAAGATGACTTGTTTAAAAATGATTTTAGTACTAGTCAAAATCCCTATCTTCCATGATATATATCTAAAAATATAAAATATAAAAACTTGAAATTTTGACCACATGTATCTTTATATTTTTCGTCAATTTCCTCAAAATTTCATAGTTTGAAACTTCAAAGAAAAAAATTATAGTGAAAATATCAAAATATCTTGATTGAAGCAAACCTTGAGGATCATAAGCTTTGACACCAAATGTTATGATCCAAGAATCTTGGAAGTGATAAAAAGTCAATGAATACAATCCAAATTGATGGGGAAACCTCTTTTTACAATGAATTCGATATGTAAGATAAGATGAGATGATTTGAAGACTATATATATATATATATATAGAGAGAGAGAGAGGGGGGACGGGGGACGGGGGCGGGTGGGCTAAGGGTAGTTATGATTGATTGTTAATGGTTGAAAAAATTCCTACTAATCGCAACAAGGAATATTGCCTCATGAAGGCCCTAATTATGCCTATACTCGTTTGTATTGTGATATCCATTGGTATGTGGGCCCGGTTGCCACCAAAGAATTTGGAATTAATTAAACTTCAATTCGAAGGAATGATAAAAAAATTAATGTGCTTGCTCTCTCTCTCAAATGAATTATTTCTTTATTCAATAAATGATTTATCATTGAATAAATAAATAATCCATTTTTTCAATAACATATATAACACATAATTTATATTGTTATTGTTTATTTATTCAATTAATGATTTATCATTGAATAAATAAAGAATTTGTGTTTTCAATAATATATAACACATATACTCCGGATGCGGATGTTTGCGCGGCCTGATGGGACATCAGTCCCTGGACACATCCCGAGGAGGCTCGCATGGGGTGGCCATATGGCCCCCTGCGGCTCCATTAACCTCGCCATTAATCCGCCAGCTCTATTTGCATTTACTCTCCCTCGTCGACGCTCTCTTCTTCTCGTCTTGCTCAGTTGGTTAACTATGGCCTTCGTCTCAGGCATTCCAGATTGTTCTTGCGCTGCTTGCCGCTCTCTGCATCTCCTGTGGAGCGCCTGCCCTGCTGCTTGTGCCGAGCCAAGCGCTTGCACACAGACGGGGCGACGCTACTCTTTGTTAAGTTGTTTGGAAACTACTCTTGGTTGTCATTTCTCCCGAAGTGCCTTCTGCTACTCCAATTCCTGTCTGCAGTTTCCTTTTGGCACTCACTGCGGGTCTCCTCCGACCCCTTCCTGTTCTTCTTGTCTCAGGCAGTTTCAAACTATTGCACTCGCCATGCCAAGACTCTGTCACCGAATGCGGTGTCGCCGAGGTGCAAGTCGAGGCCGGTCTGCTCGCTCACGTCCCTCCGCCAGTTCAGACGCAGAGACCTCCTCTGAGGAAGTTGAGTGGGGGCGTTACCCAGACACCCGCAGCCACAGAGGTCACGCTAGCCATCCTGGCTTTGCACGCGCAGCTCAGCCCTCCCCGCCTCCTTTTGCTGCTCCGACCAGACCTGTCTCCCCTGCCTCTCGTGCTTCTGACAGTCACACTCTACGTCAAACCTCTCAGAGGGCGGAATTCCGCTTTGAATGCTCTTTCAACCAGCCCATTGTCACTGCCGTTTTTACTGTCACCCTGAGAGAAGAAACGCCTCTATGTCTTCCTCCTATGCCCGGTCCTACCCCCCCTCCCCTTGGTCTTAATCCCGCCCTGGCTGCGAATTCTCCTGAACGACCGGTTGCGCCCCCAGATTCTGCACCTCCTGACCTGGGTAAGCAACCCATGCAAGTGGACGCGGGCATCACAAGCAAAGATGGCGAACGGAAAGAAGTTGTTGAAGATCCAGAGGACGAGTATTGGTGTCGCATAGTGGAGGAGCCGCCTTCTCCAGCTCACGCGCAGTAATTCCGGTCTACCTTGGTTCAACATGGTACATTCGTTCTACTGTTTTGGGAGATAGACTGATTTTCTTTGGTTTTCTACAGCGGCAACAGTTGCATGCTACTCTAGTCTTTTTTTTCTTTTTATGTTGTATGCAATGAACAATGCACCGGTTTCCCTCTCAAGGGCGATGAAACTCCTCTTAAAAGAACTAGTTTCCCACTCAGGGCAGTTTGTCACTTTGTTAAAGGATGGACATCAAGCCCAGTCTTCAGGCTCTCATAGCTGAACTAAGGTAGTTTTGTAACAGTGTGTTTTCATAAATAGAATTAGCATAATTTAGAAAAAAATAAATAAATAAATAAATATATATATATATATATATATATATATATATATATATATATATATATAAACTATATTGCTATTTTGAATCCATTTTTCAATACCATATAACACACATAAACTATATTGTTATTGTTTCTTTATCCAAATAATGATTTATTGTTGAAAAATGCAACAATAAATTCTCAATTTGATTTTTCCTTGATTAAATTGAGAAAAATCGAATTTCCACATCAGTAGAAAAATTGGATGCAGTTAACTGAGGTGACATGGCTCTTGTCACTCAGTTAGCTCAGTGAATTTGAGTTGGAGTTAGAGTTCAATTGAGCATGTGTGATTTCTAATTTGTAGCAATCAAGGTCAGTTGTCTCAGGTTGTTTTCAGTTAAACTAGTTCTAATTGTTGGAGGAACTAGTGGAAGGTAAGTTGTGAAATGGGACTTCAGTTAACTCAAAGATCATCCAAATAATTGATCAATCAGCCCAAATAGCTAGTGCATGTAGAGAATTCGAGTTCCCCAACTATGGTGGAGATTCCAACACCATGTAACATTAGTTGTAGACTAGTCTTGAGTGTACAAGTGTTGCATGCAGTCAGATGATCGACCCAGGGAATTGCACAACCCATTTTGGAGAAATTCCTAAATAATAAGGGCCTAATTTCTCAAGGAAATACACAACAAAATAGGGGATCAAGCAGAGGCAAAAATTGACTAATTCTGGGTCAGAGCTTCTCAATGAGCAAAGAGATAGGTCATTCACTTGCAGGTTGTGCTCAGTTGATCAAAGTAATTGTAATACATCTCTATTCATCATATCAAGGCAAGCATACACTAGGGTTTTTAGCAGATTGTTTTCCCTGGAAAAAATATTGTGTGCATCTGTGTTATTTCTCATTGCATGTTTGTGATTGATGTTCTAAATTGTGAATTGATTTCCTCAAAGTAATAGAGTATGTTTGTGTCTTGTGATTTTGATTAAAGTTTCATGAGCCGTTTCAAATCTACATCATAATTTATACCTGGTATCAAAGTAATATTCACATTAGAGCAAGAATTTCGAAGTTGTTTCTCAAGAGAATTGAAATTACAGTTCAGTGCAACAGGATCTCTTCAGAGCTCAGAAGATCACCTTCAACAGGTTGAGGCTAGAGTACGCCTTGGAAGGCAGTTCTAATTTCATCACATGGAAGCACTATTGGATGACAATGTATTGCTAGAATACATCAACATAGATGTTGTAAAACCAACGGAATCTCATGCCCAAAACTTTGCTCAGTGGAAGAAAGATGTAGCCAAGGAAAGGAGAATAATATTTGAGGGAGTATGGGACCAAATTATCACCAATATCCATGGCAAAGAAACTCCTTCAATCTAGTAAGAACTGACAGATCTATTCTAAAATAACAGTAACCATAGGAAATTGGCCCTCCAGGATAAACTTTGAAAGATCAAGATGCAGAAGAATGATATTATTCAATAGTATCTGAGCAGGTTCACACAAGTTCGTGATGAGCTTGTAGGAGTTGGTTTTATTGTTTCAGATAATGATTTGGTAAGCCTAGCCCTTCCAGGCCTTCCCAAGTTTTGGCATAGCTACCAAGATTTAGTGAACGAGAGGGATAAGCTACCGAATTAGGAACACTTATGGTATGATTTGGTACAGGAGGAAATAAGGTGGAATACCAGAGATGGGAATTCATCCAAGGGTGAGGATGAAGAAAATTTTGCATTGGTTGGAAAGGGAAAGAAGGGAAAAGGGAAGAAATCTCAATCCAAACCAGAATCCAGCCAAGGGGGCAAGAAGAAACCTTTGTCCAAAATTAAATGCTTCCATTGTCATGAATTTGGGCGCTATGCCACGAAGTGTCCACACAAAAAGGAAATCAATAATACCTCAGGAGGAGCAGTAGGTGAAGCCTTGGCTTCACAATTTGAGCTTGATTTTATCCTTATTGCATGCATGGGCAACACAGTGATGGGGAGCGTGTGGTACTTGGAATCAAGTGCATCGTTCCACATGACAAGGTGTAGAGAGTTTTTCAGTGACCTGGAGGAGAAATATTTGCATATGCACATTGAGCTGGGAGACGACGAAAGGTACAACACGAGCGGGGTTGGTACAGTCACCTTTCAAAGGGAGTCAAGCTCCCCTCTCAGGCTTAAGGATGTCATGTTCATTTCGGGCCTAAAGAAAATCTCATCTTTGTTACATTTTTGGAAGGTCGTGGTTATGATGTGATCTTCAGCAAAGGAAAGGAATTCCTGAGACACGTAGCCACAAGACAGGTGAAGTAGAATGGGGTTCGTGTGAATAATATGTATAAGCTAGATGTGGAAGATTGTTTTGTATTAAGCACTAAGGTGAAGAAGGTGCAGAGCCAAAATTTCGGTGACTTTCACACAGAAGGCTTGGCATTTGCATCATGGCGCCCTAAATATTTTGCAGAAAATAACCATTGGCCTCCCCAAAGGAGCACTCGAGTAGTAGGATTTATGCAAAGGATGTACCTGTGGGAAGTACACAAAATCCACATTCCATAATCGGGATGAAAAAGAACATGCAGTCCTTGAAATGATCCACTCTGATGTCTATGGACCTTTCTTGACATCCTCCACTTCCAAACACAAATATTTTGTCATTTTTATTGATGACCTCTCACAGAAGTGTTGGATCTTCTTCATTCGGAAGAAAGATGATGCATTCTCCAAGTTCGTAGAATTCAAGGAACTAGTTGAGAAAGAAATTGACAAAAGGTAAAGGCTCTCATGAGCGATAATGGAGGTGAGTATGTGTTAGATGAATTTAAATATTTATGTGTGGAAGAAGGCATTCAATGAGAGTTGACAACACTCCACAACCCACAACAGAATGGGGTGGCTGAGAGAAATAATCATAGCATTGTGGGAGAAGCGAGGGTGATGTTGCATGAAAAAGGCCTACCACTACACTTGTGGGTAGAGGCATGCAACACAAAAATCTATTTGCAGAACCGAAGTCCTCATCTGATTCTGGGAATGATTACCCCAAAGGAGGATTTCTTGGGTAGAAATCCAAATCTGTCGCACTTCAGGATTTTTGAAGCCTCTGTTTACTACCTTGTCTCCAAAGAATCAATGAAGAAGCTTGAGATGACAAAAAAATTGGGGGTATTTGTGGGTTACATAGAAACTCCTCAAAACTAAAGTGTGTGCTTGCAATCCCTCAAAATGACAGCTATGCAAAAGGATGTAAAATTTGATGAGGAGAAAGCGATGCGGTGCTCTCTTGAGAGGGAGCTTCAAATCCCACCAAAAGAGTGACTTTAGCTTAGGAGGAACCTCTGGAAGTTGTGGAGAAAACACCTATTGAGGAGCAGAGAGTGGAGACAACCACTCAAGCATAACTATCCAGAGAAGGAAGAAAAAGAACCACGGAAGTCGAGAGACTTGTGCAAGATGCGAGGGAGAATGTAGGGGCTCCTTCAAATTTGCGCAGGTAGAGAAGTTCACTTGATCGGTACACTGGCTACATGGCTCTAATGTCTGAGCTTGTATACACTAAGCCATCCTCTTTCTAGGAAGCAGTAGAGAAACCTTTATGGGTTAATGCAATGGTGCAGGAAGACAAATCCATTGTAAATAATTTTGTTTGGAAAGTGGTCCCAAGACCAACTAATAAATCATCTACGGGTTCGAGATGGATATTTGAGGTTAAGCAGGTAGAAAATGGAAGCATAGAGAAGTATATGGCCAGATTTGTGGCCAGGGGGTACTATCAAGTTGAGGGAATTGAATATGAAGATACATTTTCTCATGTAGCAAGGTACTCATACATTAGATCAATTCTTGTTTTGGTTGCGCAGATGGGATGGAAGATCTGCCAAGTGGATGTAAAAACAACATTTCTCAATGTGGTTATTGAGGAGGAGGTGTACATCGAGCAAACAAAAGGTTTTGAGACTTTTGATCGAGAGTCTCACGTGTGTAGACTCAAGCAAGCATTGTACGGTCTCAAATAAGCACCTCGTACTTGGTACACAAGGATCGATTTCCATCTCACCGGTTTGGGCTTCACCAAAAATTAGGTGGATGCAAACCTCTATCATATCTTGGTAGAAGATAAGTTTCTTATTACTTTCTTTTATGTTGACTATTTAATTTTAACTAGTGATGAGCAGCTAATCGGATCTTGCAAGAAGGACCTTGCAAGAGAATTCAAAATGAAGGACATGGGTATCGTGCACTGCTTCCTCGAG
Source organism: Pinus albicaulis (assembly GCA_034641835.2). Classification (NCBI taxonomy): domain Eukaryota; kingdom Viridiplantae; phylum Streptophyta; class Pinopsida; order Pinales; family Pinaceae; genus Pinus; species Pinus albicaulis. The sequence continues at coordinate 888,547,602 of CM076574.1, forward strand.
TTGGAAGTATGGCAAGGTGATGAGGAACTATTTGTGTCTCAAGGAAAGTATGCAAATGAGATACTACAAATATTCCACATGGAGAGTTTCAAACCCATGAAGACATGTCTAGCGACCAAATAGAGGAAGGAGGATGCCACTTCAAGTGAGGAAGTGGATGCTACCATTTATCGACAGCTAGTGGGTTCACTGATGCGTCTTATGAACACACGACTAGATATATGATATGCACTCAACTAGTTGAGCCAATCTATGGTTAGGCCAACCAAATCATTTTGGAAGGCAACTAAGCATGTTTTACGATACCTCAAAGGCACTACCTAGTTTGGAATATGGTACAAAGGGAGTGAAGTTGTGTGGCTTCACAAATGTAGATTGGGCGGGGAGTCCATCAGTCTAAATGAATACATCAAGTGAAATTTTAATGCTGGGTCCACAACGGTTTCCTAGTACATCAAAAAGCAAATATTTTCGGTGCTCAGCTCAGCATAAGCAAAATACATAACTACAAGTCAATGAGCATGTGAGGCGATCTCGATGAGAAAGATACTTATGGGATTGTTTGGTTAGATGATTGATCCAACTGTGATCTATTGTGATAATAAGATTTTCATCAAGCTCTTTGAGATCTTGTATTTCATGATCAATCCAAGCATATAGATATTCAATATCACCATTTACGGGATTGTGTGCAGACGTGGATAATGTTTCTATAATACATTCCTACAAAGGAACAAGATGCTGACATTTTGACAAAGGCCTTGTCAAGAGGGAAGTTCGAGTTCCACATGCATAAGATAAGGGTGGTTGATAATCCCTTTCTTACTGAGAGGGAGTGTTGAAAAATGCAACAAGAAATTATCAATTTGATTTTGCCTTGATTAAATTGAGAAAATTAGAATTTCCACATCAACAGACAATTTGGATGCAATTAACTGAGGTGACACGGCTCTTGTCACTTGGTTATCTTAGTAACTTCAAGTTGGAAGAGTTAGAGTTCAGTTGAGCATGTGTGATCTCTCATTTGTAACAACCAAGGTCAATTATCTCATGTTATTTTTAGTTAAACTAGTTCTAACTATTGGAGGAACTAGTGCAAGGTCAATTGTGTAGTGAGACTTTAGTAAAACTTAGTGATGATCCAGTTCACTGATCAATCAGCCCAACATAGTTAGCGCATGCAGAGAATTTGAGCTCCCCAGTTGTGGTGGAGATTCCAGGGCAGTGTAACATCAATTGTAGACTAGTCTTGAGTGTACAAGTGTTGCATGTTGTCAGATGATCAACCTAGGGAATTGCACAATCCATTCTATAGAAATTCCTAAATAATAATGGCCTAATTTCTCAAGGAATTGCACAACAAAATAGGGGCTCAAGCAGAGGCAAAAATTGACTAAGTTTGGGTCAGAGGTTCCCAGTGAGCAGAGAGAAGGTTATTCACTTGCAGGTTGTGCTTAGTTGAGCAAAGAAATTGTAATACATCTCTATTTATCGTATTAATGCAAGCAAGCATTGGGGTTTTTATCAGATTGCTTTCCCCAGAAAAAATATTGTGTGCATGTGTGTTATTTTTCATTGCATGTTTGTGATTGATGTTCTAAATTGTGAATTGATTTCCCCAAAGCAATAGAGTAGGGTTGTGTCTTGTGATTTTGATTAAAATTTCATGAGAAGCTGCAAATCTACATCATAATTTCTACATTTATCATTGAATAAATAACGAATTCATTTTTTCAATAATATATAACAGATATAAACTACATTGTTAGTTTTTAGTTAAATAATTATATAACAAAAATGAAATACGTTTATTCATATTTGACAATTACATCTACTAAAACATAACATTTCATGGTAAGAAATTTCACTTAAAAATAGTAAATGATTAACATATAAATAAGTCACAAAAATGTAAATTACCATCCATAATCCATTCATAGGATTTTGCCTTAAAAGATGTGTTACTTCGTGTTTCAATTATAACTTTATAAAAATACATAAGTTCAAACTAAAGTCATGAAGCATATGAGGATAAAATTTCAGGTCCAAGCAAGATGAATCATGATTTCCTCGAATATTAAAATCTTAGGAGAGAAATCTGAAGCGGAAGACAGGAGAATCTAGTCCTCTAGCTAAGGAGTCCAACACTAGTTTCCTTTTCTTAGATCACCTTATGTAGATCCCTTTTCTTCCTTTCCTTAAGTGATTTTCCTCTATCTTCATTTTTGGGAAAACAGTTCCACCCAAGAATATTTCCTCAAGAAGAAGAAGCTATTTATTTTCCATTGTTATTTCCTTTAAGATATTTTTCCCATCGATTGTAGAGATCGATTATGAAGGAAACATGTAGACAATTAAGATCTTCCAAGGTGTTTTCATAATGATAGATATTTGTTTTGATCTTCAACCTCTTCATTCTATATTTGGAAAAGGAATTTGTAATAGCTTTGGAACACTCTATAAGTTAAGATAAAAAATTTTAACTAATTCATCATTCCACATATTTACCTTCAGGATTTCTCCCTTACTTTCATCCCAACTATCATCAAGACTTGTTACATGTAGTTTATGTGACAAGGATTCGTTGATAGGACTAGAATATGGAAGACCGCATATCCATTGAAGCCAAATTCCATAATCCCAAGCACCATTGATTAGCCTCCTTAGCCTAGTAATTCACATTTTAGCATTCAACTACCCAACTATCTAAGGATACTTAAACCTACAATTTATCTTTCTTGGTGATTTTAATTATATTTACTAGGATTTCTTTGATTTTCCACATTTTGGTTTTATAAAATGACTCCTATGTGGCTCTTTTATCAGCGACCTATAATTCAAACTAATCTATAGACTTTAGAAGTTCATGATAAGAATGGTAAATTTTACTCACCTTCTTGAATAATTTACCTTGAATGTTCTTTAGTTGGAAATTAATTGCAATGGCTTCTTTCTTGAAAAAAATCGTATTCTTTTGTTCTATGTGTAACTTTTTCGATTGTTCCTATAAAGAGTTGATTTGTTGTTGGAAACTTATAGATATTGTTTCCAATTTCATTTCATTTTCTCTTTTTAACCTCCATTTCTTTGGAATGTCCTTGCTTGATTATTTTTATTTCTTGTTGATGCTTTGACTATGATTATGTCGAAAGAAGAGCACATTGTTGATTAATTTGGTCAAGTTGTTTTTCATATTCTTTCTCTAATTCATCTTTTTTATTGGTCAATCTCCTATGAAATTCTTCAAGATGATATTTTCATTTTTCTAATTCATTGATAATCTAATTGACATACCATGAATTAGCACTATAAAGAGCCCTTAGGGATGATGTAGTCTCTTGAGCCACTTCATCTAGAAATCTACTTGATGCATTTCAAACCAGATATTGATAAGAGGGTTCCTCCTGTAGTGCACCTGCCATTCCTTTTTTGGATTTCTTTTTAACCCAAGTCTTATTTTCTTCACTGAAAAAGTATTCACCTAGAGGAATAATAGTTTCTTCAATAGGAACTATTTGGTCTAGTCTTAACATTGAATTATTTAAACTTCCACTTCTATAAGCTAAAGGGGTTATAGAACATATAGGAGACACACTTTCAATCAAATAAGTAATGGTGTTCTTGGTGATAGTGCTCTATGAAGTTTGACAATCAATTCAAGGTTCGCTCTAAGCTCTGCTCCTTGCTCGTTGTTGAGCTTTCCTTCTCCCTGATTCCTTAAATGGTCATTGCGGAGGGGGATGCCCCTCTCTAACCCCTATGTCGCCGAGGCCTTTCAAATTTTTGTGGCTTCTATTCCCAAGAGACAACGTTAGTCGTCTGCTTCGTCCAAGTTTGTGAAGCAAAATGAGGAAATTAAAAATGTTACCCTGCCTGATGGAGCTTGGAAAACCTCCATTGTATAATCCAAACAAGTGCTCATTGGTAAGTTTACTGCAATGTGGCCATCCCCGAGGTCAATGGAACTTTGGATTAATAAGACGTGGAAACCTATGATGAAAGGTGAGATTGCCTTATCTGCAGTGGGAAATGCATTCTTCATCTCCCTATTTGAAGATTAAGAATATAAAGGCCTATCGTTTCGACATGGGCCTTATTTCCTTGGCTCTAGGGGTATGTATTAAAACAAATGGACTTTGGATTTTAACCTAGATGAAGACGCCCCTAATCTTATCCCTGTGTGGGTGAAGGTCCGAAGGATCCCCATTTCTTTTTGGAGTGGTGACTATTTCAAAGCCATTGGCAATGGGTTGGGAAAGTATTTGGATAAATCTGAACCGAAACACTCTCAATTTTCCTGTGCTAAAATCTGTGTGGAAGTGGACTTGGAAAAAGGTTTTCCAACAGACATTAACCTAAATATGGGAGAATGGAAGCACAAACAAATATTGGACTACGAACAAATCCCTTTCAAGTGTTATCACTGTCATGATTATGGTCATTTTGCGAGGGATTTCTCTAAAGCATGGCAAAAAGCTATGGATACCTCTCCTCCCTAGGAGGAGAAGTGGCAGGAAAAAAAAAAAAAAAGGACCGAAAGGGCAGGGTGTTATCAAGCATCAAGATTCAACTGGTATAATCGTTGGCCCTCCCTCCTCGAATAATTTTAATTTACTTAGTTCTCCCTCTGATGAGGATGATACTCCTACACCACAAGAAGAAGAAAAATTCAATGAAAAGGGAAAAACAAAAGAAGGTGTTGAGGAAGGTGAAATAGTAGCTGAGAGTAGCCCATCCAAAAGACTTGAGAACATATCCTCCCCCTCCAAGGTGGTTCCGACTCAAACTTTTTGAGCAATCATCCTGGAAATGTTAATGAGGAAATAGGGAGAGTCATCACTCGACATATGACTCGGAATCTATCCTGGGCCGATGTCTATAGTAGTCAAGAAACAGGCAGTTCAAAAAGGAAAGGGAGACTGAAACAAAAGTCATTGAGGGAAACAGAAGCGGAGTTGAACAAAAAGTTGGGAAGTCAATCAATCATTACAGAAATAATGAGAGGAAAAACAATGAAAAATAAGGAAGGAAATTACGAAGGGCCTAGTCAAGTCTCCTCCTTTAAATGAAAGTAATTGTGTGGAACATAAGGGGACTAGGGAACCCTTCCAAAGATCTAGCCGTGAGAGATTTAATAAAACCAGAATCACCAATAGTTGTTTTTATTCAAGAAAAAAATTTGGAAGAATCAGAGGCCTTCAAAGCTACAAATGTGTTTTGGAAAGAGTGCTCAGGGAATGTTCAATTGTCCATAGGTGCTTCTGGAGGTCTAGACATTTTTTTGGTCAAACAAAATTTTCTCTCTGGTGGAAGAACTAAAATCAAAATCCTAGGTGTTGGCTCTTTTAGAGGTAAGAGAAACAGGAGAACGTATTCCCTTTATAAATGCATATGCTTCAGTGCTTTATGGTGAGAAGGTTGAATTGTGGGATTCCTTGGAAGTGTTAAAGGGAAGGAATCTACATCTAAATAGCGTGATTGGAGGAGACCTCAATGTAATTTTAAATAATGCATAAAAAAGAGGAAGATCTATAGTGAGGGATCCTTTGAGATCGTATGGAAGACTTAATAGGAAGTTGCGATATTTTGGATATTATTCCAAAGGTTGGGAAATACACTTGGTCCAACAAAAGAACGGGAAGTCAATACATAGCATCTCACTTGGATCCTTTTTTGATTCATAGTTTCTAGCAATATAATGGTGTTGATTTCTCTTCGACAATAGAATCCCAAGGGGATTCTGATCACCGTCCTATTATGATCAAAATGGAAAAGGTGGAAAAATTAGGTCCTCTGCCTTTCAAGTTCAATGCATATTGGGGGCTTTCAGAAGAGGTTGGGGATATAGTGGTAAAGACATGGAAGACCATGGTTTAGGGCTCCCCGAATTTTGTTTGGGAATCAAAGTTAAATAATGTGAAGCAAGAACTGAGGAAATGGTTGAAGGAGAAATACCACCCTCCCAGTCAAAAAAGGAGTAACAAAGTACAAGAACTTGAGGAACACTATAAACTGATGGAAGAAGCTCTAATAGAAGAGAAATGTATTTAACATGAAAAGGAACTCTCCAGTCAAATATTCACTTTAAGTCACCAAGAATAAAATATTTGGAGGTTAAAATCTCGTAGATTATGGTTAAAAGTTCGGGTCTCCAACACCTCCTTCTTTCATAAGCAATCCAAATTCCAGGAGGCTCAAAATAGAATAAAGGAAATTAATCTTGAGGGGAAACCGAAGGTAAGTTCCTTTGTGGAAAACTAGTAAGAGGCTTTCATATTTTTCAAATATCTTTTTAGTAAAGTACATTCTCCTCTTAACCAGGCTAGGGACTTCCTTAATGTTATCCATCAGGTTATCTCTCCTATGGCTAACCAAATTATTTTAAATGATATATCGGAAGAGGAAGTAAGAAAAGTGGTATGGTCCTTGGACCCTGAGAAAGCTCTTGATCCTGATGGGTTTTCCATTTGCTTCTATATATTGTATTGGACTACTATAAAAAAGGATCTTCTTCGAATGTTGAATCACAACAAAAACAAAAATAAAATTGGAGGTAACACAAATTCTTCCTTTCTTTCTCGTATTCCAAAGGAATTCAATCCATTTAACTTCTCCATATTTCAACCTTTATCGTTGTGCAACTCTTCTTATAAAATTATGACCAAGATCATTGACAACAGAGTCAAACCCTTACTCTCTTCCTTTATATCAGAGAATCAAAATGGTTTTATGCGATAGAGAAATATTCTAGATAACATTATTCTGGTGCAAGAAGCTATTCATTCGAGTAAGGAGGCAGGAGAAGCTGGAATGGTTATTAAATTGGGTATGCCCAACGCCTTTGATCGGGTAAATCACTCATTTCTTTTCCTTGTTTTGGAAAACTTATGTTTCAGTAAAAAATTCATTTCATGGATAAACGCTTACATTGGTTCCCCCTGGATCTACCCTTTGATCAATGGTAGGCCAACCCAATTCTTTGTTGCTTCCATAGGTCTTTGACAAGGATGTCCCTTGTCACCTCTATTGTACGTTATAATGGCTGAATCCTTGAGCTGGAATATTGAAGATGCTAGAATGGATGGGTCTCTTCTAGGATGAAGCATTTCTAGAAATGTTCGTGAAATCAATCATTCTCAGATTATTGATGATACCCTTCTCCTTAGTCATTCCTCCTTAGCTATAACCTCAAGATTCAAGAAGATCTCAAACTTTTATCTTCTTCTTTCTGGTGGGATGATTAATAAAAATATGCCAATTGATAGGTTGGAATTGTCCTGGTCCTACTTTGCATCCTAGCTAATATTGATCGAACCTCGTTTTCTCATCTTGGGATTCCAATATCCTTTAAGTAGGTGCCTTGGGAGGATTGGGAGTCTGTCATTCAGAAAATTAAAATAAGAATCCATTCTTGGGGAGGTTAGTGGCTAAATATTACTAGTAGAGTTACCCTTATCAAGTATGTTCTCTCCTCTCTCCCTGTGTATATGGGGTGTGGGTTGTTAGCCCCAAATAATATAATTCTTAGTATGAGTAGCATAATTCGGAAATTCCTTTGGCAAAGAGGTAAAAACAATGAAAACAAGTTTCATCTTGTTAATTGGAAAATGGTAAGACAACCAAAGAATTTTGGGGGATTAGCAATCAGAGTCCCTGAATTCATGAATCTGACTCTAGGTGCAAAACTGGTTTGGTGGCTACTCTCGGACTCAAATGAGTGGTGGAAAAAGGCTTTCACAAGAAAGCATTTTCACAAAAACCATTTGCTCATACCTGAAGGAGAATCTTGGGGAGGGAAAGGAAGTAAGATTTGGAAGCTTTGTAAAGCGACGACTTCATTTTTCTTGGATCAACTGGCAGTGAAAATTTTAGGGGCGAATTTTAAGAGGTTTTAAATTTTGGTAGGACGAATTTTTTATATAAAACACATTTTCTATAGTTTTATAAAATTAGCCCTATAATTATTTTAAAAATAATTAAGTATTAAGTATTAGCCCAACAAAATAAATGCAGATAAAACTGAAAACATGAAATTCGCCTCCCGATTTTCTGGTTTGGAGCAGATTTCAATGCATTCGCCTGGATTTACTAGGTCGGGGGAGGGATTGGACTTATTCGCCCCCCATTTTTACTGAGTGGGGCTTGGAAGTTGGAGGTGCAATAAAAATTTGAATGTGTTTGCCGGAATTTACTGGGTCGGGGGAAGGATTGGAGTGATTTGCCCTGGTTGGGCTTGGTTGGAGCTTAAAAGGGGTTGTTGGAGGTGCAACAATGCTCAAGGAAACAACTTACAAGATCTGGACCCTAGTTCCGATGACGTTGCACGCATTGACAAGAATCAAGATCTGGTTTCGTTTCAGGAGATGATAGCTATCCGGAAAGGGATTTAGAGTACCAATATGGTCCATTTCCCCGGTGCCATGGAGCTAAACCCGCGAGGAGGACTTTGGACAGTGGTGTTAGGTTGCAACTGTATATATATATATATATTATAAATTTTCTGAGTCTGAATGCTTCCAATGTGCTTGTGATTGCTTCGACGAGCCTAATAGCGCTCTGTAATTATTATTTTTTAATAAATTTTCCAATATGGATGCTTCAAAGTGTGTTGGACGGCTGGTGAATGTTGGTGAACAATGCTAGTCAGTGGTGAATGCGGGTGCTCTGTGGGTGATTTGCAAGAGGTAAGCCAAAATCCAGAAGTTTACACTTTTTCCAGCCTTCTTTTAAGCTCACAATCGCCAGAAATCCAAACTGTTGACACTTTCCATCAAAGGCTTCCCGTAGGCTTCGACTGCAGCTCTCAATTACATTGGTTTCATACTAGTTTGATTGAATATGAAAACATATGTTAGAGTTGTTACCCTTCGATCTTCTATGTTAGTAGGTTAATAGGCATGAGTATTACATGTAATAAGGGTTATCAAAGCTGTTTTTTTCCTATCACCATGTCTCTTAGCAAGCATTATCGAGGTTTTTGTCTTTGTCTTTTTTTATATTAGTTTGGCACATGTTAGAGGAAAAGCATCTGAGTTGAGAGCCTAATAGCTGGACCAAGAAGTCGAGTTTGTATCTCTGATATGAAATGATGAAAAGTATCATAGGGCCAAGTTGTTAGGCCATCCTTATCTCTGTTCCTTGAATAAATTTAGGTCCGAAAATCTAGAGATAATCTAGTGTAGGACCAAGTTGCAATAGGGTTGTTGTAGGGTTCTTGTGCTTCATTTGAATGCAGGTTAGTAGGCTGCATAAATACCTGGGTAGAGAAAGGGTTTCAGAGAGGGCCGAAGGTTACAAGGGTGCTTGGTTCCTAGAGGAAGTCTTCTAGGTTGGAACGTTGTTCCTAAAAGAGCTGGAGCAGGAGTTTGAAGATCATCCAAAGTGTGAAACATCACAAGTAATTCTGTGTTGCATTCGTGCAGGAATATCTTTGCAAATATTTGTGGGAAACTGAACTGTTGTAGGTATCCTTTTGAGGACCAAAAGGGTGCAACAATAGGCTAGACGGTGTCTTATAACCCAACTTATGGAAAGACTTGATAGAAGAAGGGCAGCCACAGTCTCTTGAAAATACCATTGTCAATAATAAGATATAATGTTCCATTTCACAGAAGAATGAACGATTGATCCAATTAAATTATTGAAATTATATATGCCATGACCCTAGATAGAAATCAAGATCAAAACTTTTGAAAATAACATTCAACATAACACAAAATTTGGTAAGAAATCACAAAATTAGTGAGTGAAACATTAGCTAGTGATTGCAAAGCAGTTTTTCTCAATAAAATTAAAACCAATTTTTATGTAACCTTGGCACAAACACATAAAATTACTTGAATATTCACTTGTAAAAACCCAACAACTTCAACTATCAGCCAAACAACTATTAACAACATAACAAATTCAAGATAATATGCAAAGCTGGCGACAGACATCTCATAAAACTTCACACAAAGCACAGTAAGGGAAAGGGTGATGATTGCCAAAGCAGGAATGCATACCTTCCAATATCTGCATCTGCTGCATATAAATATGCAATCAATGCATCCAGCGCCTTTTCTTCGACTGGTGCATTTGAGTCAGATACTACCTTCTTGAAAAATGAACCTAAGGTGTAAACAATGCATGCACACCTCCCAATCAGATCAAGAAATATATCATACAATATACAACTCATGCCTCCACCATCCTTAGTCCAACATGAAATATCCTATTAATACTGATAATTCAAAATCTCACTAGATCATTTCAGTTGTATCTATGTCTAAAAAAAATTATTGAACTAAAAATGATAGTTGTCAATATATGCACAACACCGCCAACAGTCCTATATACAAAGATCAACTTTGTGAAACATGAGGTTAATGAATAAAGAACAATTAAAAATTCACTTAGATAGCCAGCTACAACGGCATGACTGATATGTTCTCTTTTAGACCATATTGCATCTTCAAAAAATACTGCCATCTCAATCAAATATACAATTCTTGTTCTCAACTTTCTGTCTAAAGAATGTACAGGCTTACAATCCTAATAGAAAATACGTTTCTTTTGCCACCTCTCCTGATAACAAATTCCACAAATCCCTTTTGAAAAGGACGCTTAGAGAGCTATCACATCTAGAACATCCGACCTCTGTTGAATTTACAAACACTACTGCTCCTCTGGCAATGAGTTCAAAGAACTGCAATTGGGCAATATTAAAAACGTGATACCATGTGCTACAGTAGAGAAATTTTAGTCCTCCATGTTAGTAAAATCATCACAGTTGGAACTCAGATGATGTTCTCAGGTCACTGCTTCTGTCAAAGACCTGTTCCAATGCAAGGTTTTTCTTGTTTAGTTTTTTAGATTTGATCTGATATGTTTTGCACAAAGTCTTCATGCAGGCAGCACATTGCCATAGTCTCTTTTCAAAAACCATATTTCAGGTGCCTAGGGTGAATGTACTATGTACTAATGTAGTGATAGGTTAGAAAAAATTTATACAAGATAGCCACAGTACTGTTATTTTATGAGCCTGTATGGACAGTATGATGTATATTTTGATTTCACACTTGACATGTCAAATATAATGCTTTTTTAACATGGAAAAGCATATAACCACAGTGAGATAAAATATAAACATTTATGAGAAATTTCTTATTTCAATATCGTGTGAATTATAAGAAGATTTTATAGGGAAAATGAGTGACAAAATTTACTATTTCACATATTTCACATTCGAAACTTTCTTTGCTTTTTCAAGGTTGTTAACTTCTCATAAATAAATTAAAATTGTAGCACTAGTGCACTAGAAATGCACTTGTATATATGATAAATGTGTGTATGTATGGGAGAAAGCAGCAATTAGGCTTAACATGGAATCCACAAACGTTTTGTGCTTATGGAATCCACTAGATTCATGGATCACTGAGAAATTAATATCCTTGAGACAAAGAAACACTTATTTTGGGGATAAGAGTAAATTATATTAATTAGTTTTGAAAACAAGAGGAAGACTTTTGCCCATGAAATCCTTAGAATTGTGTGAAACCTACTTTTTTGGGAGCAGACTTGAATGAATGGAAAACCCTGATTGACTTACGAATTACAAGTACTTTGCTAACAGGCATAAACTTCTGGTGTATGGAAAGACTTGATAGAAGAAGGGCAGCCACAGTCTCTTGAGCAGTGGAGGCCGAGTTGGCAGGACTGTAACAATGGTTACAACGTGCCCTAATTAGAGGTCTGGTTTCTGAAGCAAGAACACAAAACCAAGAACAAGAAGGATGAGGGGAAGTTGAGAAACAAGGTATGTTTCTCTAATGGATTGGTTTGTTTGTTAATGAATGGTTGTTAAAGAGCACTTGTGGACTGTTGAAAGGCCCAAGTACAGTTATGTTTGAAGAATTAAGTCTCTATTAGAAGGCAACTATTATGAAGCCCTAAGGACAATGATCTCTAGAATTCAAACTTTGTTGTATGGGAAGATGTGTGAATTCACTAAGCACACTGAATGTGGAAGTTATTTAGTATTGTATGAGCTATTGATGATGCCTTAACTTATGTGACAAAGTAGTAGTCTTGACTCTTGACTCTTGTCACTATGTAAGGACATTTCTATAAGACCCTATAAACAATATAGCTTGTAACAACAAAAATATATTTGAAGGACAAAATTGCAAGTCCTTTTTCTAAAATATCAGAGGTATAGGGCAGATCCTTTAGAACGGTTAGATTATTGGACTGTATGAAGCCAGAACTAAAAACCCTAGTTCTATGATTTGGAGCAACATATCAATGATTTGGGGAAACTAGTTGAAGACCCTATGAGTTGGAAATATTGAAGGAGCACGATAGCAGCTAGAGGTAAGGATTATTTATGACAATGAAGCTATGTTTACTGATGAATATTGATTGGAAAGGTCAGCCAAGTTGTGGGACACCTTGAATAAATTTAGGTCCGAAAATCTAGAGATAATCTAGTGTAGGACCAAGTTCCAACAGGGTTGTTGTAGGGTTCTTATGCTTGGTTTGAATGCAGGTTAGCAGGCTGCATAAATGCCTGGGTAGAGCTAGGCTTTCAGAGAGGGTAGAAGGTGGATAGAGACTGTTAAGAAGGTTTCAAGGGTGCTTGGTTCGTAGAGGAATTCTACTAGGTTGGAACGTTGTTCCTAAAAGAGTTGGAGCAGGAGTTTGAAGATCATCTAAAGTGTGAAACATCACAAGTAATTATGTGTTGCATCCGTGGAGGAATATCTTTGCGAATCTTTGTGGGAAACTAAACTACTGTAGGTATCCTTTTGAGGACCAAAAGGGTGCAACAACAGGCTAGAAGGTGTCTTATAACCCAACGTATGGAAAGACTTGATAGAAGAAGGGAAACCACAATCTCTTGAAAATACCATTGTCAATAATAGGATATAATGTTCCATTTCGCAGAAGAATGAACGATTGATCCAATTAAATTATTGAAATTATATATGCCATGACCATAGATAGAAATCAAGATCAAAACTTTTGGAAATAACATTCAACATAACACAGAATTTGGTAAGAAATCACAACATTAGTGAGTGAAACATTAGTGAGTGATTGCAAAGCAATTTTTCTCAATAAAATTAAAACCAATTTTTATGTAATCTTGGCACAAACACATAAAATTACTTGAATATTCACTTGTAAAAACCCAACAACTTCAACTATCAGCCAAACAACTATTAACAACATAACAAATTCAAGATAATCTGCAAAGCTCGCGACAGACATCTCATAAAACTTCACACAAAGCACAGTAAGGGAAAGGGTGATGATTGCCAAAGCAAGAAAGCATACCTTCCAATATTTGCATCTGCTGCACGTAAATATGAAATCAATGCATTCAACGCCTTTTCTTCGACTGGTGCATTTGAGTCAGATACTGCCTTCTTGAAAAATGAACCTAAGGTGTAAACAATGCATGCACACCTTCCAATCAAATCAAGCAATATATCATACAATATACAACTCATGCCTCCACCATCCTTAGTCCAACATGCAATAGCCTATTAATACTAATAATTCAAAATCTCACTAGATCATTTTAGTTGTATCTATGTCTAAAAAAAAAATTTGAACTAAAAATGATAGTTGTCAATATATGCACTACACCAACAACAGTCCTATATACAAAGATCAACTTTGTGAAACATGAGGCTAATGAATAAAGAAAAATTAAGCATTCACTTAGATAACCAGCTACAATGGCATGACTGATATGTTCTCTTTTAGACCACATTGCATCTTCAAAAAATATTGCCATCTCAATCAAATATGCAATTCTTGTTCTCAACTTTCTGTCTAAAGAATGTACAGAATTACAATCCTACTAGAAAATACGTTTCTTTTTCCACCTCTCTTGATAACATATTCCACAAATCCCTTTTGAAAAGGACGCTTAGAGAGCTATCACATCTAGAACATCCAACCTCTGCTGAATTTACAAACACTACTGCTCCTCTGGCAATGAGTTCAAAGAACTGAAATTGGGACATATTAAAAACGTGATACCATGTGCTACAATAGAGAAATTTTAGTCCTCCATGTTACTAAATCATCACAGCTGGAACTCAGATGATGTTCTCAGGTCACTGCTTCTGTCAGAGACCTATTCCAATGCAAGGTTTTTTCTTGTTCAGTTTTTTAAATTTGATCTGATATGTTTTGCACAGAGTCTTCATGCAGGCAGCACATTGCCATAGTCTCCTTTCAAGAACCATATTTCAGGTGCCTAGGATGAATGTACTATGTACTAATGTAGTGATAGGTTAGAAAAAATTTCTACAAGATATCCACAGTACTGTTATTTTATGAGCCTGTATGGACAGTATGATGTATATTCTGATTTCACACTTGACATGTCAAATATAATGCTTTTTTAACATGGAAAAGCATATAACCACAGTGAGATAAAATATAAACATTTATGAGAAATTTGTTATTTCAATATCGTGTGAATTACAAGAAGATTTTATAGGGAAAATGAGTGACAAATTTACTATTTCACATATTTCACATTCGAAACTTTCTTTTCTTTTTCAAGTTTGTTAACTTCCCATAAATAAATTAAAATTGTAGCACTAATGCACTTGTATATATGATAAATGTGTGTATGTATGGGAGAAAGCAGCAATTAGGCTTAACAGGGAATCCACTAATGTTTTGTGCTTATGGAATCCACTAGATTCATGGATCACTGAGAAATTAATATCCTTGAGACAAAGAAACACTTATTTTTGGGATAAGAGTAAATTATATTAATTAGTTTTGAAAACAAGAGGAAGACTTTTTCCCATGAAATCCTTAGAATTGTTCGAAACCTACTTTTTGGGGAGCAGACTTGAATGAATGGAAAACCCTGATTGACTTACGAATTACAAGTACTTCGCTGACAGGCATAAACTTATGGTGTATGGAAATACTTGATAGAAGAAGGGCAGCCACAGTCTCTTGAGCAGTGGAGGCTAAGTTGGCAGGACTGTAACAGTGGTTACAACATGCCCTAATCAGAGGTCTAGTTTCTGAAGCAAGAACACAAAACCAAGAACAAGAAGGATGAGGGGAAGTTGAGAAACAAGGTATGTTTCTCTAATAGATTGGTTTGTTTGTTAATGAATGGTTGTTAAAGAGCACTTGTGGATTGTTGAAAGGCCCAAGTACAGTGATGTTTGAAGAATTAAGTCACTATTAGAAGGCAACTATCATGAAGCCCTAAGGACAATGATCTCTAGAATTCAAACTTTTTTGTATGGGAAGATGTGTGAATTCACTAAGCACACTGAATGTAGAAGTTATTTAGTATTGTATGAGCTATTGATGATGCCTTAACTTGTGTGAAAAAGTAGTAGTCTTGACTCTTGACTCTTGTCACTATGTAAGGACATTTCTAGAAGACCCGATGAACAATATAGCTTGTAACAACAAAGTATTGTTGAAGGACAAAATTGCAAGTCCTTGTTCTAAAATATCAGAGATATAGGGCAGATCCTTTAGAATAGTTAGATTATTGGACTGTATGAAGGCAGAACTAAAAACCCTAGTTCTGTGATTTGGAGCAACATATCAATGATTTGGGGCAACTAGTTGAAGACCCTATGAGTTGGCAATCTTGAAGGAGCAGGATAGCAGCTAGAGGTAAGGATTATTTATGACAATGAAGCTATGTTGACTGATGAAGATTGATTGGAAAGGTCAGCCAAGTTGTGGGACACCTTGAATAAATTTAGGTCCGAAAATCTAGAGATAATCTAGTGTAGGACTAAGTTGCAATAGGGTTGTTGTAGGGTTCTTATGCTTGGTTTGAATGCAGGTTAGCAGGCTGCATAAATACTTGGGTAGAGCAAGGCTTTCAGAGAGGTCCGAAGGTAGATAGAGACTGTTAAGAAGGTTGCAAGGGTGCTTGGTTCGTAGAGGAAGTCTGCTAGGTTGGAACGTTGTTCCTAAAAGAGCTGGAGCAGTAGTTTGAAGATCATCCAAAGTGTGAAACATCACAAGTAATTCTGTGTTGCATATGAGGAGGAATATCTTTGCTAATCTTTGTGGGAAATTGAACTGTTGTAGGTATCCTTTTGAGGACAAAAAGGGTGCAACAATAGGCTAGAAGGTGTCTTATAACCCAACGTATGGAAAGACTTGATAGAAGAAGGGTAGCCACAGTCTCTTGAGCAGTGGAGGCCGAGTTGGCAGGACTGTAACATTGGTTACAACATGCCCTAATCAGAGGTTTGGTTTCTGAAGCAAGAACACAAAACTAAGAACAAGAAGGATAAGGGGAAGTTGAGAAACAAGGTAGGTTTCTCTAATAGATTGGTTTCTTTGTTAATGAATGGTTGTTAAAGAGCACTTGTGGACCGTTGAAAGGCCCAAGTACAGTGATTTTTGAAGAATTAAGTCACTATTAGAAGGCAACTATTATGAAGCCCTAAGGACAATGATCTCTAGAATTGAAACTTTGTTGTATGGGAAGATGTGTGAATTCACTAAGCACATTGAATGTGGAAGTTATTTAGTATTGTATGAGCTATTGATGATGCCTTAACTTGTGTGACAAGGTAGTAGTCTTGACTCTTGTCACTATGTAAGGACATTTCTAGAAGACCCTATGAAAAATATAGCTTGTAACAACAAAAGTATTGTTAAAGGACAAAATTGCAAGTCCTTGTTCTAAAATATCATAGATATAGGGAAAATCCTTTAGAACAGGTAGATTATTGGAATTCCAAATATGAAAACCAAGCTCACTCAATTATAATCAACTAGCAAGGGGGAGTATGATAATGCAAAAGAGAGCTCATACAGATCCAACAAGAGCCATATATGGATAAACATACACCAATTTAACGTTAAATATAATTGGTCTGTCAGAGAAATGAGACAGTTGGAATTGACAGACAGCTTATTAGGGCTCAATTGAGTAGGAAAACAATTGCAGGGTGAAAAGACTTTCAGGAAGGAGAAAACTGAATGACTTGATGGAATTACTCAGTGTTTATAAAAAAATATCAAAGAACCACAAGTAATTATCTCGTGTGAGGATAGGAAAGGCTACAAAGAAATAGCTAATTGAGTTGTGAAATGTAACTTGAGTGGGAAAAAAATTTGATTGGGAAAGGCTACAAAGGAATAGCTAATTGAGTTGTGAAATATAACATTAGTGATTTTACTATTGGTTAATCATAAGATGCTTCTAATCTATGTAGATACTAGGGATACTTTGTAATTATGTACTAGGTGTTTACATTAAATCTCTGAGAAGGAAAGGAAATTGGCAAACGTAATTCTGATTTAAACTGGACCTATTTATGTGCCTTGCAGAGTAGAGCAGATTAATTATTAATATGGAATGAATCCCACCATATTTATTTTTTTGATACATTTAAACTGATTTGAATTTAAGAGATTTGACACTACTAATGAAATTTCCAAATAAAATATGGTAATATCATGATGGAAGGATACTTATAATGTTGGGCACGAATTGTCATACACCTTTTTTTAGCTAATTTTGATGTATAATTCACATAGTGAGTCTTTATGGACAGGCTTACCCAGGACGGCTAACAGGTGGAGTAGAAGCTGATGTGATGGCTGCAAATGAGCTAGCAACCCATGCATTCCTCCAGGCAAGCCATTATATTTATTTTTGATCTGAAAATGGAAGGTACTTGAAAAGGGTGCAAGTTATCCATTTTCAATTATGTAAATGAGTGCAAAAATACTTTAAGTTTAAATCTGAAAATGTGAGAACTTCATATTTCTAATACAGAGATTGACTGTGGGGGCATTTACCGGATATTTCACCTTTCAAAGAAAGGATGAATCCAGAGGCTACCTGGCCCTCTTACAGACTCTGCCTAAATAAAATATAGAAGTAATCACTCAGATTTATTTAAGATGATCTTGCTTTAAACTTGACATTATGCAGAATTTTTGCTTGCAAATGGTGTATGTCTTTTCACTGTTTATGTGTTTTAAGTTTAATTGTTTTTGCTGAAACTTAACATTGGTAGAAGAAACAATATTCAGAAATATAATATCAAAACACAACAACAATATGATATAGGAGTTCACGCCAACTCTTGGGCTACATCTCCTGGATCAAGCCTCCCAAAATGGGCTTGTCCTCTTGTATTAAAAGCTCTCAAATGCAATACAAGATTATAAGTGTCTCAATGGACAAATCTGAATATATAAACTGATTCAGAAGGCAGAAAAAAGCTAAGAATGCCTTTTCAAATTCACTAAACAGTGAGAGATTACCATAACAGTGATCTCTTCATCAATGTCCTGTTGGTGCTTTGAACTTCTCTGCAACTTTTCGGGCTGTAGAAGTCCTCAAATGCCTCTGAAACTTCCTCCAATGGCTTCAGAAGGTCGAAATTATATGAAATAGAGCTTTGGTTCACCTCAAACTGATAACCACAACTCCAAATAGCTCCAAACCCAAAATGGCCCTTAGTGGCTTAAAAACTTCTCCGAAGTTAAACAGGTTGAAAATGAGCTCCAATGGCTCTGAAACCTGCGCCATTGAGTCCAAAAGGTCGAAGAGACCCAAAATAAAAATAAAATTCGCTTCAAAAGGCTTTTCCTAGCCAAAGTTATGGCACATTTACTCAGATTGCCAGTTTGGCCTAAACAAGCTCCACTAAATGTGGAGACACTGCCAGTTAACTTAACTAAACTGGCACATCCGCCTAATCTGGGGGAACCGGCGCTAAATTGGCGGCAGCATTTTCTGTTATCATTAAACGCTAGGTTGACGTGGCCACATGCAGTCTTATCCAAACATTAAACTATAACCGTTGGTTGTTAAGCTTTGGGTTCTGGTTCAACTATTGGTCACATGGAATATGGGGGAGGCTTAACCCAAAGCCCCTTCGTAACTTCCGCTCCATTAAAAACAAATCCACGTGCCTTTTTAAAACCTTTAAACCCATGACTTTATGCTTGGAATTTTTTTTTTAAACCACGTGATTTACCATACCACGTATTACAAACCTTAAACATTATACTTTGGGTTTTAATTAATATGGATTTTGAATTAATATAATTAATATATATATTTTTTAATTAATATTTAATATATATAAAAAATATTAATATAATATATGATTTTTTTTAAAATCAAATAAAATATTAAATTTTTAATGTATATAAAACATTAATTAAACTTTAATATATTAAAAATATTTCTCCACATTAAAATCATGAACCCATTCAGCATTAGAGGTCATTGGGCAATTTCAAAATGCAATATCTCCTCCATACGGTAACAGATTTCAGTGTCGTTCATGGTGTTGGGATCGTATCGCCGAGGCCTATCCCGTCGCTCAGGTTCCAAATCAATTTGAGCACTTTCATTTTTGAGCTTTTTCCCAAGCTCAGATTTGAGCTCCTGATCACACCTCCCAAATGAGAGGCTTTTGGTCCCCAAAAGCTCACTAAAATTCTGAAACTGAACTGTAGTACAGAAAATGAGAGAATAACAACATCCTCTTCTCTTCAGCCTTCAAAAATTTTCCTGAATTGCCAACTGTTCACATGGCGAATTTTGCTGAATGAGCCATGTGCTTGTGCCGAATCCCGACCAAGTTTTCTTGCCATACCAATCTGCCATACTGAAACCAGCAATGACACTTGCTGAACTTTGTGCCCTCTTTGCTTGCATGCCTTTCCAACTCATGGAATCTTGCACTTCTTTGCACTGACACTTCGTTCTTCGCACCAAACGACACCAAAAGCATCTTGTGCAAAATACGACATCAACAACAAGTTGACAATGAAATGTGCTATACAATTGACACAAAAAATCTGTAACAAGTGTGCACACAACCGACACAATTCGATAAACAACAAGATACATCTTGACAAACACATGTGTATGTATCATGTACAATGAACTATATACAATTCGCTAATTACACATACAACCTCTATGTACATGTGCAACTTCAACTTTTCTTTTCAAATACCAACAAGTACATCATCCCAAAAACATGTGGGTGATCAAGAGCTGAACCAAAAGACATTGCTGCAACATAAGTGAGTATCATACTCATCTTTTACACCTCCATGGCGAAATTTTGCAACAACAAAGAAATTCCTTCAGCTGAAACTGCTTTTACATGCAATCTTGCATCAATTTTTCAACTGAAATACATGCATACCAATCTGAAATTTGCATGTACAAAATGAGTAATGACTTACTGCAATAAGAAGTTAATTCACTTCCTACCAAGCCAACTCCATGGCGTCTTTTGCTGCAACTGCAATTCTTCGTGTGAATCTTCCATTTCCACATCGATAATGGACTCCATAGATCCACTTGCGCCAAACTGTTTGTCCCTTAGCTGCATATGCTTTGGACGATTTGTTGGATGCAAAGTCCAACATTGAGAGACATCATGTCCCTTCCTTTGACAACATTTGCAATTCTTAAGAACTTTCTGAGAAATTTCTCTTTGCCTCTTCTACTTCCTGTGTGCTTTCTTTTTCAACCAGCATCTCAAAGCAACATGGTTAAATCCACCACAAAATGAACAGCAAAACTTTCTTCCATTCGAACAAGCAAAAATATTATTTGCTGAAACATAATCAAATTGATCATGACATTGATGTAATTGAGAACTTGGGAGAAATTTTCTCTTCAAATTTGCATCACATTCTTGAATGCATGTGCTCAAAGCTTCGCCATTAAGTTGCTCATAGCCAAGACCAATATTCTTGGGACGCTCCACAACACAAATAGGCTCAAAAATGCCTTGTGCATGCTTTCCCAAACCTTTGCCTTCTTGATAGCCCATTTTCAACATCAATTTGGACCCAATACCTCTTGTATGCCTTTCAAAAGAACCAACACACTTTTCAATAGAGGAAACTGAAGACAAATCAGAATGATTTACCTCATGATTTTCATCCTGAAGATGAGGTATTTTCTTGGACAAAGCTTCTTGAGCTTGAAGAAGCTGCAACTCCATATCATGAAGTCTTTGAAGAATGGCTTCTTTCTCTTCCTGCATAACTAGCAATTGTGCACGAAGTTGAACACTTTCCCTTTGATCCTCGAGGAGAATCTGCACCATGTCCTTCACCTTAAAGAACTCATTCTTCATGTCATCATTGAAGAATATCATGAAGGAGGAAACTTCACTTGTAGAAGAAGTTGACATTATGTAAATGGTCAAAACAACCAAAAGGAACTTTCAAAGAAAAGTCCTCAAAGCTTTCAAACAAACGACAAGCTTTTAGCCAAATGTCAGTAAAGACCCCTTCTCATTCAAGAAACTATAAAACACAAACTATTGGAGTTTGTTTTCCAAAGACAATCTTGAGGTAAATTGGGTAAGGAAAATAGTCTTCAATCCTTTCCAAGGCTTAGCTAACAATAGCTATCCTTCCAACTCAAGAAAACTCATACATGCAACCATTTTGCAACCAATAAAACAGTAAATCTCTTACACTGTTTCAAAACCTTTTGCACAATAAGGAATGCTCAACCCAAGCTCTGATACCATCTGATCTGAAAATGGAAGGTACTTGAAAAGAGTGCAAGTTATCCATTTTCAATTATGTAAATGAGTGCAAAAATACTTTAAGTTTAAATCTGAAAATGTGAGAACTTCATATTTCTAATACAGAGATTGACTGTAGGGGCATTTACCGGATATTTCACCTTTCAAAGAAAGGATGAATCCAGAGGCTGCCTGGCCCTCTTACAGACTCTGCCTAAAGAAAATATAGAAGTAATCACTCAGATTTATTTAAGATGATCTTGCTTTAAACTTGACATTATGCAGAATTTTTGCTTGCAAATGGTGTATGTCTTTTCACTGTTTATGTGTTTTAAGTTTAATTGTTTTTGCTGAAACTTAACATTAGTAGCAGAAACAATATTCAGCAATATAATATTAAAACACAACAGCAATATGATATAGGAGTTCACCCCAACTCTTGGGCTACATCTCCTAGATCAAGCCTCCCAAAACGGGCTTGTCCTCTTGTATTAAAAGCTCTCAAATGCAATACAAGATTATAAGTGTCTCAATGGACAAATCTGAATATATAAACTGATTCAGAAGGCAGAAAAAAGCTAAGAATGCCTTTTCAAATTCACTAAACAGTGAAAGATTACCATAATAGTGATCTCTTCATCAATGTCCTGTTGGTGCTTTGAACTTCTCTACAAATTTTTGGGCTGTAGAAGTCCTCAAATGCCTCTGAAACCTCCTCCAATGGCTTCAGAAGGTTGAAATTATCTAAAATAGAGCTTTGGTTCACCTCAAACTGATAACCACAACTCCAAATAGCTCCAAACCCAAAATGGCCCTTAATGGCTTAAAAACTTCTCCGAAGTTAAACATGTTGAAAATGAGCTCCAATTGCTCTGAAACCTGCGCCATTGAGTCCAAAAGGTCGAAGAGACCCAAAATCAAAAAACAAATCGCTTCAAAAGGCTTTTCCTAGCCAAAGTTATGGCACATTTACTCAGACTGCCAGTTTGGCCTAAACAAGCTCCACTAAATGTGGAGACACTGCCAGTTAACTTAACTAAACTGGCACATCCACCTAATCTGGGGGAACCGGCGCTAAATTGGTGGCAGCATTTTCTGTTATCATTAAACGCTAGGTTGACGTGGCCACATGCAGTCTTATCCAAACATTAAACTGTAACTGTTGGCTGTTAAGCTTTGGGTTCTGGTTCAACTGTTGGTCACATGGAATATGGGGGAGGCTTAACCCAAAGCCCCTTCGTAACTTCCGCTCCATTAAAAACAAACCCACATGCCTTTTTAAAACCTTTAAACCCATGACTTTATGCTTGGATTTTTTTTTTAAACCACGTGATTTACCATACCACGTATTACAAACCTTAAACATTATACTTTGGGTTTTAATTAATATGGATTTTGAATTAATATAATTAATATATATATATATATTTTTAATTAATATTTAATATATAAAAAAAATATTAATATAATATATGATTTTTTTTAAAATCAAATAAAATATTAAATTTTTAATATATATAAAACATTAATTAAACTTTAATATATTAAAAATATTTTTCCACATTAAAATCATGAACCCCATTTAGCATTAGAGGTCATTGGGCGATTTCAAAATGCAATATCTCCTCCATACGGTAAGGGATTTCAGTGTCGTTCGCGGCGTTGGGATCGTATCGCCGAGGCCTATCCCATCGCTCAAGTTCCAAATCAATTTGAGCACTTTCATTTTTGAGCTTTTTCCCAAGCTCAGATTTGAGCTCCTGATCAATTTTTCTTTCCGAATTCATCTCAACCTGTAGCAAAATATCTATGTTCCCTTGATTTGATTTAGCAGGAAAAATTATGATTAAGGACTGCTATGAACAATTTTTCCTTTAATTGGGTAAATCTGGAATAAATATTAGATATTTACCAACTCTTATGTATGGATGTCAAATATTTTCTGCCTTGATTTAGCAACTATAAAAGTGCCTTCCTACTCCTATAGTGACCTCTTATTTTGGTTCAATTGTTTTTCTAGTTGGATTGTCAGAGGGAAGCATTCTTCAAAGCTAGAAATCATCTCTGGATCTATAAACAGTGGGTTCGGTTGAATTAGTTATCATATATGTTTTTTAAGATTAGATATTTGTGGGCTTTAAACTGAATCTAAAGATAATATTTGTCATGGTGATGAGACTTGCTGTTATAACTTATAATTGAAAATTTCAACAAGGAGACAACAGTTACGGTTTGAAATCTTTCAAAATTTTCAATGGAGAGATATCTCTGCTCTTTTTTAATATATTTTATTCCTGTCATTTCCTTGTCTCTAGTTGTCATTGCCCTATTTGGCTTGTAACTTCTATTTTTCTTTTTGTAGGAATTCCCCTTTTTTTTTTGAAAATATGTCTTGTTAGACAAAATATTTAAAAAAGTCACCTCAACAAAGATCAGAACAAATCAAATCGCATGATTTCAAAGGATGATTATCAAGGCTGCAAGATCCATGAGCTATATTGTCATCAAATCCAAAGCAAGGTTAAATAAGTTCTTATCAAATAAAAAACAAGGTGAACCATGCAGACAACGATTGGGTCACCGAAAGAATTCAAATAAACTTAGAATAAGAAAAAGTTATTAGGTTGTCCCAAGATGTTTTGGGTAGGTTGGTTACAACAAGCCCCCACATCCTCATTAGGAGGTGAGTTGAGAGGAACCAACAGGCTCTTTTTCTGTGACAAATGTAGCAGACTTCTTTGGAGTCAAGCTAGGGCCAACTACTGGGATCAGCTGGGCCTTTTGAGCTTGAGGAGCTTTGCTCTTTTTGACATATTTCACCCATTTTTCATTGTTTGTAAAGGGTCATAGGTTGTTTGAGCCTTCCCTTTCTCATCCTCAGAGATTTATGATTTTATAGTTTTGGTTTGGCCAATAAGGGGTAACCCCTAATCCCATGGTTTGGGATTTGACCCTGTCACCCACCAAAATGGGTAACCCTATAAGAGAACTTTTATCCTACATTGGACAGCTAGCCAGCCAACAACCCCTGATATTCACTTCATGATGATGATATACCATGTGCGTCAGCCATCTGCATCATCTAGATAGGGGATTCAAATATTGAAATTTTTGCATACCTTTAGTATGTTATATACTTCCTTATTTGACTCTCATAAATAGCACTCAGTAGCTTAAAATTGGGTTCACTTAATTTCTACATTCAAATCGATGCATTGTATTTTCATAATCTTTGACCCTTTGGAATTATTAACTATTTTTTTCCAAGCATTTAATGGTCTGCTAATGGTGGTTGTGTGCATTAGTTGTACCACAGTTAATTGACAGAAGACAGGGTAAAGGTTTGTTGTGTGTCTTGCATGCAGCACAAGGTATGCTGACCAATGTTCCTTTCATGGGACTGGTTGATTGGGATACCTGTGGAGCCCAGATTAAATATCCAAGCTTGTTTCTTGAAATTGTTTGGTATTGGTGTGTGTAACTCAACTTCCAAGTCTCCTCCCTTCATATTTAGAGTTTCTTGTTGTTGGGATTCCCTATGCAGTGATGATTTCCTGCTTGACATGGAGGTACACTAGTCATGCAATCATTTGAATTGGGTTTTTCTCCTTGGCTCTAACTGGTACATATGATCTACCAGTCAATAAATATTTCAGGAGAGACTATAATTTATCCTATTTGAAGAAAAATATCATCAATTTGTCAAGGTTGGAATTGGGTTTTTTCTTTGCAGGTCGAGAACCCCTGTAGCCATGTTCTTGTCATTGTCTACTTGGTCACATTGGTGGTTGTTGTTACCCCTCATGTTGACATGATTGGTAAATGCATATTTCAGGGGTAACTTGTAGGATGCTCAAGGACTACAGACACACACTTGTTTTTGGTTGAGAGTAGTCCTTCATGTGATGATCTTCCTGGATGTTCAGCATAGTGATTCTCCTTGATAATAATGTGGTTGCCTTGGTTGGAATGATGATTCTAGCCTTCACAAGGTTAGATTATCAGTGGAGGTTGCTTCAGTGGTGCATAATTTTCTTCATGAACCAACATCAAGGTGGTCAAATAGTCACATCTTGGTCACTTTAACCTTGTGCTTCATGGTTAGATCATAAGTATCCTCTAATGTGGTAATACACTTAACTATTTTCATTCATGTTCATGCCATTTTTCCATAGTTTTACCTAGGCAGGGGAGACTTGGGAAAAATTGAAAGAAATTTTGAAGGGCCTAGCTCTGTGCTAGCCTTTTCTTCTATTTATATATATTCAATTCCAATTTTAGCAAAGTTGTGGGCCAACTTGATACCTGGAAGCTGCCGAAATACATATCATTCTAGAATAAATTCACCAGAATTCTTTCTGCAACAATTAGACAAATCATTAAGATGAATGGGAAATTACTTTCTGGGTCTAGGTGAAGAACAAGAGTTGCACATACTTGAGTTGAATTCCTTCAGTTATATGTGGAGGTTGTTGGTGTCAGGACTAAATTTACATTCACAGATATTTACCAGATTGAAGACTGAAGTCCATAGTTTCTATTGCTGAGGTCCCCTATGAAGGAATTGGGTTGGAGCATTCTGACTTTTTAGAGCGAGTTAAGAAGCAAATTTGTGATGACAATCCAAATATATCATGTCCCTTGAAACTTTTTCAAGAATTACATAAGCATTTTTTCATTGAACCCATACCTCTCAGTGAATAACTTAAATAAATTAGAGCAGCTTTGCTTGTTCCAGAAAATAGTTATGGGTGTCGTCTTAATTTTGTAACAGGCGTGCCTATTGAAATTTGGTTGTTGATGGTTTTGGGAGACTCGGTACAATATAACAAAATATATGTTAATGAATTTGAAGGAAATGGTGGAGTAAAATATGGTTCAGTTGCTTTTCCATTTACTATTGTGAAAAAAAATTCATCATGTTTCTTAGAAGTTTCTGTTATGATGGAATGCCACTTTGAATTTGGGAGACTTCTGTTAAACAGATTTCAGGCTAGTTCAAAACGAGAACTTGTTTCACTATTCCATGATGGGCTCCATTTTTCCCTTTGGTATTTGGGCCTGCAAGATCTTCTATCCATTGAAAAATTTTGCAAGTCTCTGCATGCTGCAGTGAAAGATGATCCTCGTCTATGGAAAACTATACATGTGGAGTATCCTCTAAGTGAAAGGCTCATTGATGATTCCTTCTTAAAACTTTCTGAAAGGTCTCAAGGTTAGTTACGAAAATTGACTTTAGTGGAGTGCCTGAAAATTACAGATGATGGACTGAAGCAAGTATTCAACATCAGTCCAAAGCTTACAAGTTTGGTATCTGTCTTTGTGGTGAACATGGTATTAATTTTAAATGGCACTGATGTTATAACAGCCATGGTATTCATTTTGAATGGCACATTTTAAAAATACAATTGTATTTTGAATTGTATTGCAAAAATTAGGAGGATACAATGCAACACCATGCACCAAGAGTATGAGGTTTTCTCTGTGTCGATTTCCATGGACAAAACAAAAAAATCCTCTGCAAACTTTTCAATCTTGGGAAGCTACTGAAAAATCTCCGGTCTCTTTGGAAGAATTAACACCTGCACCAAGAGTATGAGGTTTTCTCTGTGTATATTTCCACGGACAAAACAAAAAACTGCTATGCAAACTTTTCAATCTTGGGAAGCTACTAAAAAATCTCCAGCCTCTTTGGAAGAATTAAGACCTGCACCAAGAGTATGAGGTTTTCTCTGTGTAGATTTCCACAGACAAAACAACAAAATCCTCTACAAAATTTTCAATATTGGGAAGCTACTGAAAAATCTTCGGCCTCTTTGGAAGAATTAACAACGACAATAGAAGCAGAAGAAAGTGATTAAAAGGCTCAATATTTTCATCCATCAGAGATTGTAGAGTTCTGGGTATTGGGGGAATCAAAACATCAACAATTCCCTCTAGCTTCTAATCAGATTCCAACTTACTTTGTAAAATTGTGCTTTCGTCATGAATCAAAATAATATCATAACAAACTAGAAATCACTTACTTGTATCTATACCACTGGATCAAATCAATGTAATGGCTTTGTGCACTAAATAAAGTTTTCTTGTGCTTAAGCCCAATGGCTATGAGCAAGGCCTGGAATTGGGAATATGGTCATTATTAGTATGTTTTATGCTTTAAATTGTAAGAATGGCTCTGAACACATCTACCATGGCAAGGGGAAGAAAGCAAGGGCCTTAGGCACTAAGAAAATATTTACAATCGCAATGGCAATGGGGATATCACAGATTCATGGCTATAAATTCTTATAGCAGATTCATTGTCTTTTGTAATGGGATTGAATCTCACCTCTCCTCCTGCAACAACAAACAGAAACAAGATGGTGGTAGAGGGCACAATTCTTGAGCTGGGGAGTCATGGGAACCTAGTCCTAGAAGACTTGGACAGAACCGTGGTTTGGAGTATCGATACTGATAAGTCTAAAGGCATTTTAATAGCGAAGAACGCCAATTTTCAGATTTATAATTTTGAGAATTCTTCGCTTGTGTACGAGGGTTCAAATCTCGTGCATAAAAGTTGGGATTATCCCATGCACACACTCCTGCCTGGGCAATTGCTAAAAAGAGGGCAGACAATTATTAAGCTGGGGATTCATGGGAACCTGGTCATAGAAGACTCGAACAAAACCGTGGTTTGGAGTATCAATACTTATAAGTCTAAAGGCATTTTGATAGAGAAGAACGCCAATTTTCAGATTTATAATTCTGTGAATTCTTCGCTTGTGTACCAGGGTTCAAATCTCATGCAAAAAATTCGAGATTATCCCACGCACACACTCCTGCCTGGGCAATCGCTGAAAAGAGGGCAGACACTTGTCTCGAATTCATGTGCGACGAATACGTCTTTTGCAGACTTAGGGTTGGTTTTGTTCTACATGATCTCAATCTAGGAGCCTTATGGGGGTTGCAAAGGCTAGCCTGCTAAGGTGTTCTTAGGACTTGCTTTTATAATTCATCATTAGTAAGTCTCGAGGCCATCTATACGGGCCAGAATTTGCAGGTTTTGTCTAATGAAAATGTAGGAAAATCTTCTTCTTTTTATTCCTGCACTAATGGGATTCGATCGTTGCCAATGGGTCCTTTCTATAATGACAGCAATGGGCAGTCTTTGCGTCTACCATGTCTTTATGGTTCTTGGACGAAACAATGTTTAAGATTGGTGTATGGACTTCGAACTGGACTACCCTGTCTCTCTGGTTCCTGGACAGAACTGATAAGAATTGTCTATTTCTCAAAGCCTACTGGTCTTATCTGTGACAAAGGCCAATGCATCTGCCTTCAATTTGAGTAAATCCAAAACCATGGGGTAGGGATGTTATAATAGCCAAGGTATTCATTTTAAATGGCACATTTTAAAAAATATACTTGTATTTTGAATTGTATTGCAAAAATTAAGAGGATACAATGCAACCTATGTATTTTTTAAAATGTGCCATTTAAAATGAATACAAAGGAGTGACTGTCCCTATCTGACAATCACTCCTCACAAGCTAAGAGCACTTGCAAAACGCCAGGTATAGATTCATAATAGCCCAATGCTTAATTTTCCTATTATTTCAAAAATTTACTAATGTATGCAGGATCTAAATCAATTTTGTGTTAATGAAGGTTGATTACATACTGGGAGATAATCCTATGAGGATGTCATACATGGTTGGATATGGTTCCCTCTATCCAAAACTTATTCATCACAAAGCCTCTTCTCTGCCCTCCAAGGCCAATCATCCTCAACCCATTCCCTGCAAAGCAAGCTTCCAATCTCTGTACAATAGTGCACCCAATCCCAACATCTTGGTGGGAGTTGTGGTGGGAGGCCTAGACAACATGGATAGGTTTACTTATGTGAGAAACAATTATGATCAATCTGAACCTTCCACCTACATTAATGCACCCTTGGTGGGTTCCCTTGCTTATTTGGCCCATTTTACTAACTCTTAAATATCTTATCTTCTTATTCTAAACAAGAGAAGGAATTAATAATGCTTGAAGAAGGAATTAATAAGGGTTATAAGTAGCCCAATATCCCTTGCTATTATTCACATGATTTCTGCTGGATCTCCAAAATAAAATCAATGGAATGGAATTAAATTTGTATCCCTTGCTATCGTTCACATGATTTCTACAGGATCACCAAAATAAAATCAATGGAATGGAATTAAAGATTTTGAATCAAGACTTTGGCTGTTAGTAATTTTTTCACATTCAGTATATGATGCAGCCAGTAATATTACTCATTGGCAATTTTTGCAAGTTCATTATGATGTATATTGTGACATAATCGTGAGTAACGTGATATTGCATGAAAAATGCATTAAGAAGTTGTAGCAGATTTGGACATATTCATGAGGAATACATGACATTGCACTAACAGTTAATTAAATGGTTGAAGGAGATTCATGCTTTCAGAACATTTTTACACACTTCACGTTTAAGATGGTTACAAGATATTTGTGACATATTCCTCAACAATGTCGCATTTAAGTAGAAATTCATTAAATGGTTGAAGGACATTCATGGTTGATAAATTTGACTGGAGGGTGTGACATCTTTCTCATATGGTGAAACAAGTGACTGAGTTT
Source organism: Pinus albicaulis (assembly GCA_034641835.2). Lineage (NCBI taxonomy): Eukaryota > Viridiplantae > Streptophyta > Pinopsida > Pinales > Pinaceae > Pinus > Pinus albicaulis. The sequence continues at coordinate 888,577,756 of CM076574.1, forward strand.
TAGTGGAATAATTATTATTTTCCTTCAAATCTAATGTTAAAATTTTGAAAAAGGTAGTTTATCTTTTAACACATTAGTAGGTACATGTCACTTGTATTAGAAAAAAGCCATTTTCTTTCTCCACTTTGCTCATAAATTATGCAAATTAATATACTTTGTTCGTGTTTCATAAGTTTAATTTTGATTTATTCCTTCTCTTGAATTAATTTACTTAGAAAAATTTCGGTTTCTTTCCTTCTTGGTTTAAATTAGCTCCTCCATATACCATTGTTGAATAAGGTATGCAGAGAAGAGGGTGGAGATAATATTGATTTTGATCGCATACAATCGAGCTTTCCTACATAGCTACCACCCCAAGCGATGGTACAGATTCCTGTCCCTTATCGTTTTTCCTACTCCTGACCATATCACTCTGCATAATACATAAATTTAATATAGGAAAGGTAATGGTTTAGGTGCAATATTGGTGCATGATTGTACTATTTTTGGCATATTTGATTGCATTATTTTGGTGCTACAATCAACGATTGTGTATCATATATGGTAATGTGTTTGGCCTGAATGCTTGTGATTACAATTTGGTATCTTCGCATTTTTAAGTAAAAACAGATCAAACATTTTGTTTGTTTTTATGAATTTATGTTTATTTTTTATCCAGTGGAGATGATTGGTGACTTGGGTTCCTTTTAATCAGGCTTCACCATGTGGCCTTACCTAGTGATATACAACTTGTCTCTTGATGTTTTCTTCCCTTATAACCATGTCACATTATTCATACCATAGTGAAAAGTACTGGTGTAATACTGATGGGTGCTTGTACTATTTTTGTCATTTTTAGTGCTTCATTTGGTGCTACAAACAAGTTTGGATGTGTGTTACTTAGTTTGGCATGACTCGTGAGTGTTTGAGATATTTTGTTTGGATTGAATACTTTTGATTACAGTTCAATGCTTCTAGATATGGATTATTTTCAAGTATTGAATTTACTTCAACATCCATTTAGAAACTGATAGAACCCTATTGTTTGTTGCTTCATTTGTGTTTAACTATCTCTTGCAATATTTGGTAGATATTGATATCAATATCTATTTATCTGTTGCAGGTCAATGAGATTGATTCCATTGTAGCTCTGAACATGTCTGGGTAGACTTTGGAGATGACAACTTTACCATTAGTAGTTGGGAACATAAAGTACAGGTTAGCAAAGATGGACAAATGAAGCTATCAATTGAATTATTTTTTGCTTCAATTGACCAACGAAGTGAACGTGTTGCACGAGAGAGTGCTTGTATTGCTTTGGTAGCAATTATTGTTGACTGGCTACAAAACAACCCCAATTCTATGCCAATAAAATCACAGTTTGGCACATTGATATGTGAAGGATATCTGGAGTGGAGGAAGCTGTGGGAACTAGAGGAATATAGAGAGAGGTTCTCTTATGGGCACTTTGATTTGGAAACAATATTGTAGTCAAACACGTTTTATAACTAGCATTGAACCTCCACACATTTTTAAATTGTGGCAATTGTTTTAAGATTAGATGGGATGCAGGGGATCTGAAATGGTTTTTCTTGGAAAGATTATTTATTTTAACATTATTGATTATGCACACAAGTGTCAAGGCTCTTGTGTGATGTTCCAGTGATATTTCAATATTGTTTGTAAAGACTCTATTTTTCCTGTGAAAGTTGGCATCCCCTAAAAGTTAGACAAGAAGGTGGGTTGGAATTGTTGGTTGGCTTTGAGACTCGACAGTATCATAATAATACGAAATAGAATTAGATGTTAGTAGAATATTATTCTAAAATGTGATATTTACATATTAATACTACTGTGTTGTTAAATAATAGACTTTATTAGACAATAATGTGGGCGTTAAATAAAATCTTTGTCAATGACAAACTATTGAAATAATTATTTAGTCTCATATTCCACTTCAGTTTTTGTGATCCTTCGAGTGGCAAGGCACCTTCTATTAAGAAAATTTTCCTATGTGACATATCATTCTTATAAGTTAATCATAAATTTGTAGATTGGTTTTACTTACTTTTGATGATGGGCAGTTCCAATAAATGGAAATGTTTAGTTGGGTTCAGTTTTTATCATCTTTATATAGGATTTACTTATGATAATAGTGTTTTATGCCCTATGTAGACATTTTTCACTAGCATGGAAATGCTTAATGGAAAAGGCTTGGTGTCGTTCTTGTGAATGTGCGTTGTAACTCTTTGTAAAAATATAGAATGTTTTAATTGTAATTTTCACTTCATCGATCTATTTGCAGGGGCAGAGTGGTACCTACAGCTCTTGAGGTGCATGAGGATGAATGTGGAAGTGATGATGATAGTGGTCATCAAAGACCAACATCGAAGAAGCGAAATAAGTGTCTCCTCTGAATTTTGCTGCCTTTTTGGGTGTTTTTTTTTGGAAACCATCTCTATTTCTATCTATGCACTGTAATTCATACAGTAAGCTAATATTTAATTTAAGAAATCTGGTATATAAACTATATATACTCTTACAATCTAAAGATCATGGATAAATATTCAAAATTTCAAACTTATGAATTTCTTTTAGGAAAAAGGTTTTATAGATGCTTTCATTTGAGGCATACTTGTGTGTTAATTCAGCATTCAGATTTCTTTGAAAAATTATTGTTTGTAAAATCTGTGTATTTCTAACTATCTCTTCAGGTAAAATTTATATATATTAAAGTTATAACATCTTATAGCTTTCAAGTTGCACTAATCTACCATAAAACACTAGTAAAAGACAATATCTTATGTCAAACTCAATGCCATTTACTGTGTACAACGGGATTGCCACATTCGTGCTTTACCCAGATCTCGTTTGTTTTATATGCATTCTATATCATCGGTCAAGGCATGAATGCTTATAATATATTAAGCCCTAGTTTCTAACTATCCTCTCTTCAATTTCTTTGTAAGGATTGAGTACAATCTAATTGCATAAATTGCAATTGGGGCAGAGTAATAACTCGGTATTAAAAGACACCATAAGCATTAATTGCTTCAAAGTATTATAAATGCATTTTAATATTACTTGATTTTCCATGCTTATGTGGAACATTGTTGAGAGAAGGAACTATAACAACAATGGATTTGCATGAAGGCTTTATAATTTTTTCAAACGCGAAATTTGTGATGCATTACTAAGTTTCTTAATTATTTTATAGATCATTACACGTCAAACCGACTTTACTCCTTAACTAGCATTGCATTCAACATTGTGCACAAGTATGATTTACATGTATCAATCAAAAGTATGATTTTATCTATATTTGATAATGCAAGTTGAATACATCATACAATACATAGGAGTGCTATGGCTATGAAGTTCAATATGAAATAATCTATTGATTGCTACTATTACTATTATATAAGGGGTGCTCTTCAAATATCCATTTATTAGCTATGTGAAGAAGGCTTTGTGGAATTTGTATTTACTATAAGATTATGCATAGCTGAGTTGCAGACAACTAAGTAGAATTTGGTAGGAATTTTGGAGTATGTGTAATTCATAATGATCTTGTCTTCTCTTCATTGATGACTTTTCAATGTGTGAGTTTTGACCTAAGCCATTGCATTATCAATGTGTCAAGGCTCAAAACTCTACCTATATGTCAACTACTTATGATCATTCCTAGGAACATGAATCCTAGTTTTTGTAGGTTTAAAATTTATCACAAGTTTGCTCTATAGTGGTCGAATTTGTGGAGGTTATCTCAAAATTTATTGAAGGTACCTTGGATCTAAATTTCTTATGAACTTTCAACACTATAAAAAACTTTGGTGCAAATTGTTCATTGATTCTCACTTGGTTAGGGTTATAGATGTTGATGAAAATTTTGTGTGCATGCATGAGAGTTGGGTGCAAATGCACAATGTTGTGTAGCATTAGTGTGATAAATATGGGATAGTGCAAAGCATAGTTTTGAAGATTAGTCTGAGTTGACTCGTACCTAATCAACTCAGTCAAGTTGATTTTTGGTTGAACGGTTAATTGTTTTTTCAATGGACAGAAGATCTTGCAGACCCAAATACTAAAGGGAAAAATGGAGCCCATCATGGGGTTCTCTTTGTAATTCTCCACCACTGCTACCTTCTATGCTTCCTCAAACTCCTCTCCAACCTCAATATCAATGCTAGTAGTAGCATGAGCAACAAAACTACGCTTAGAAAAACTAGAATGTGTTTTCCAAATTGCACGAGAATTACTTCCCTCACCAGTCACCATGTTCCATGCTTGGTCTCGGTGGTTCGCTTCCTTCAACTCCTGGTTCAACTACCGTATCTTCATTGGAACCAACACCTCGAACTCCACTAGACAAAGATTCACCATTTCGTACTAGTAATTCGCCATTTGTACTAGTGATTCGCCATGATTTTACAAGATAATATAATCTCATGAGAGATTCGCCAAAAAAATTATATATACATACTATACTATTAATAAAATCACCTTCCATTTTTCCTATGTATCATGGGGATTCGCCCATTTATTATACATATAAATTTAGGGGGGTTGTTAAAATTTTCCCTGTCAACTGGGTTGGCAACCAGGCAATGGGAAGCGTATTAATTTGTGGAAAGACCGCTCCACCCTTTTGGATTTGTCAGAAGCTCATCATAGGTTATTTGATTTAAAAAATTGGATGGCCAAGCAAGGCCTTCCCCATCTTGCTGACATATCCATTTGGGACGAGCTTGGAAATTAGAATGGTTGGATATCAGTGAATTTACCCGGACACTTGTTGTACCTATAGCAATCCCTATTATTGCATCTAAAAGGATTTTCACCTATAGCTACCGGTAAATTGCACAAAATAAATTTTCTTGAAGGAAAAAAAAATAATTATACTATCAAGGAGGGATATAATATTCTTATTAAAAGTATTCCATCTCCTCCTCCTGCTAAAGTATGGGGAAAATTTTGGAATAATGATGGACTACCAAAGATTAACATGTTTCGTTGGGAGTTGGTTCACGAAATTTTTTTGACAACTGAGAATCTAAGAAAAATAAACATTCAAGGACCTTCCCGTTGCGTGCTCTGTGGCAGGGAGGAGGAATCCATCAAGCATATCTTTTTCCAATGCTCTTTTACAGTGGATACATGGAAAGTTTCCCTCATGCCTATATTTCAATTATTATCTATCACTGAGGATTCGAACACAATGTTTGTTCTTTTTCGATCTCAATATTCCTCTCCCATGAATTCAAGCTCCCTCTTCATGCGGTGTCAGATGGTCATTCCTAAATATTTTTTTTGGTAAATATGGATTTGTCATAATCAAGCAATATTCCAAGACAAGAGGTGAACACATGAATTGATAGCCATCAAAGGATTGCAATTTATTTTTGAGGTGGTCTCCTCGAGGGGATTTTAGGAATCAGAATTGGATGATCTAAGTATAAAGGAAAAAGACTAGCTCAATTTTTCCACCTATCCAAAGCATGTTGCCAACAAAAAAAATAAAGATTCTCCTTTTTGTATCAGGTTGTCTAGGGAATAATTCAAAGCATGGAAAATAAAAATGGGACAAGTTCAACTCTTTTTCGATGGTGCTTCGAAAGGTAACCCTGGGGAGGTAGGAGTGGGAGGGGTGATTTTTAACCTCGAAGAAAAATATGAAAAAAGTTCGCTTAGGGACTCGGGAAAGCTTCAAATAACCGAGCTGAAGTGCTCTCTCTTTGGAAAGGATTTATGATAAGCATCTCCAAAGGTATAACAAATTTGATTATTATAGGCGATTCAATGGCAATGATACAATAATGTACATTGCTCCTTCGAAGTGAATAACTATTTGAGTCAGAAACCTCCTCATTGTTAATTAGGATTTGTGATCCTGCTTAAAAAAATCAATGAAGTTAAACTTTTTCACATTAAAAGGGGCAATAATCAAAAGGTCAATTTCCAAGCTAATGTGGGAGCGACATTAGCGTAAGGAGTATTACATATAGACGAGGATATCAATCAATGCCACGTACCATAATGAATTACATATATTCACACTTACCGGAGAACATAAGGGTCATTGGGATAATCACAATACTAGGCGTATTAATTATAATCTCGGGGATGGCGAAAGGATCGTCAGAAGGTGCCAACATAGATGGTCACGACTGGGATGCAAGTTCATCTTGCAGGACAAGTGGATAACTCCCAATTGGTTATTAATGGTGGAAGTAGGTGAGATCTTGTTCAATACATTAGAGAATCACTCTAAATATATTTCGATGGTGCTGCGGATGGAGGAGCATGTGTGGAAGGAGTTTAAAGTAGGGAACAAAATTAATATCGATAAGATGGGTGTCTCTTCTCGTATCGACCATGCGGTTATATATAAAAGATGGTTATTACAGCTGAGGAACATAATTGTTCTGGTGCAGGAAAGGATAGAGAGGAAGATGGCAGCGAGAATGGTGTCGAGGATCCTAGGAGCAACGAAAGTGTAAGGGACATGATTGAAAAATATTTCAATCAAATTGTGAAGGAAATCGAAGACCACATGTCTATTGTGCTGACTCATTTTGCAGGGTTAGGGAAGGATATGGAACTATTGCAGAAGTCCATGGAAACTCTGAACAACATGATGATAAAATTGAAGTTTAAAGTTGATAATATTGAGGTTAAGGTGGAAACGACCAATGTTAGTGTGTTAAAGGAAGCCTTTGGTGTGTGTGATGCTCTTATGCCAATGGAAAAGGTTGATGAAGGTGTCGCGAACATCGACCTGGCGTCATTTGTTGAGAATAATCTGAACTTGAGCCAACTTTCTGATGCAACTCAAGATGTTGCAGAACAAGATGCAGGTCGTGAGTAGCATGTCTCTCTTTTTATATGTCATGTTGGATTGTAAAGCTCTGTGGGGTGTTTTGGTAAGTTTTTAGTATAAACGATGTAATGGTAGGATATAGAAATAAAGAAGGTACGACTAAGGTCTCAGTGGAAAAATCTCAGTATGTTTCTGAGACTGAAATTCCTATGTATGTAAGGGACGTGACCTGTTTCCAGATTTTGATATAAAATACTGCTATCTATCTCTTTAAAAAAAAAATAGTGCTCTGTGAAGGAGCATTATTGATTCTAGTTGTAATTTTTGATTGAGTGACCACATATTGAGGAGTTCTTTGTTGCTTATAAATAGTTTGTTCAATTCCTTGATTTTCTCCATATGTTTTATCACTAATTGGTATGTCTATATACTTTTCAACATATTTTCTTGTCTCATGTGATTTTTGAGTATCTTTATTTTCTAAGTAGTACTGTCTTGTTTAGTATTTTGTGTAGTGGAATCTAGATTTCCACCAATTGATGCCTACATAATGGGAATATATTTACTCTTTTTAGATGTCTATTTATAATGTGCTCCTGTGTCCTATTTACTCACATCCTGGGTAGATTCCCCTTTGTCTTGTTCTTTGTCTTTATCATTAACAAGAATATCTTTCCTTGATTCTAGCAAACTATTAACCTATCTGTTAGTCAATCCACAACTCTCTTCTAAAAATGTTCAAGCTCTTTCCATTTGAAAATTAATAATTAGAGCTATCTCTTCCTACTTTAGAATATTGTAAACTTTAGTAAATACTTGATCATAGTCCTCCTTTCTCTCAAATACAAAATTGAGTGGACATTCTCCATTTACATAAGATTTATTGTACATGAATAATTTTAATGAACATTAACTATGTCATAAAGGGTCATGTCTGTATATATTTATATTACACAACCAAACCTTCATCATTTTTGCTTCAACTTTAGCATGCTTATGATCTAGTAAGGAATGAAATCCTACTTTAAGAGGAAAAGTGGGCCATTACCTTTTAAGTTTTTTGGTTCAGTTCTTTGGCAATCCTTGTAATGGTTGTCCAATAAGCAGTTCCTCTTATTGCTATTGTTTTTGGTATATACTTGGGAAGTAGGTGGGGACTATCTCCCTCACCAAATATTTTAAAATAGGTAAAAAATTCATCCACTAACCAATTCCCGACATTCTTCAAAGCATCCTATATTCCTTTAGTAACCGTTAGAGCAGGTTTATCAAAGAACATATCATACAATAGGGCCATGAAAAAGTCACAAACATCATTATAATGGTTTTTTACCTCTTTTTCCATAGAATGGAACAATAGACATGAAAATGTTGTTACTTATGTGTCCAACTCCAACTCAATAGAGGAAAGGGAATTGTAGCACACATAACATCAATCAAGTATGTTGACATTAAAAATACCACTTCAAAACTAGGGGAACTTCCATTGATTTCTTAACTGCATGTAGAATATTTGAAGACAATATTGTGCTCAATTGAAAATTATGCCCTTCTTAACCACATGGTGTGATAAGGGCACCCCTTCCATCTTAAAATGTTTGAATCATTTTAATTGGGTGAAAACCTATTCATTTTAATTTTGTAAGAGTTTGAATCATAATAGAAGTATTTTATCAACTTTTTCATTTCCCTATTGTTAGCCTTTAATTTATTTTCTTCAAATTGTTGCAGAAATTGCCCGTCTAAGTAGACATTAGGGGGCATCTAGTTTACACATTTTGAAATATCTTCAAGTTTATAAGAGCCTATAATTCTATTATTCTTATTAACAATGGTGCAAATTCTAATTTCAATGTGAGTCAGAATCCCTCGTACCATATCATAATTAGGTAGGATGGATGGTCTTGTGGCCACTTTGTGTAATCCAAGTTTTCTGATGAAGTCTTATTCATGTGATTCATATTCTTCCTCGAAATTTTCTCTTTCTAGCTACTCATACTTCTCTTCCCATTCTTGAAAATAGTTTATTTCAATTTTATTAGTTGTATCATAATATAAGGTTGCACTAGGATTTTGCTCCCCACTAAATTCTTTGTCTTCTGGGTCTTTGAAAATCTAAAAAAACAATAAAATCTAAAACAATATTTCAAAAACCCTATTTGAAAATTAAACTCTTAATAGAATATGGCCAAGGATTAAAACTAGAAAATACTATAGCCTTGGAATATAAAATGTAGAGGCAAAATCAAATAACATAGTGATAGTGGAACAATCACTTTATGTAGAAACGACTAACTACTTCTAATTGAACAATTTTGAATTGATGGCTAGAAGTTTTCTTTTATGTCCAATTCACTACATTCATGTAAGATTTCAAACCATGTCTATACTCACCATTAAATCTTATACTAGCGATTAAATCCACATTTAAACTCTTTTATTTTGTGTGTTGAGTGGAAATGTATCCTGATGTATATGGGATACTAGAGATGCCATTTTTTGTTTTAACCCAAATCCAAAGATGATATATGGAGAAATGCACATGGTATTCAAGAATTCAAAAAATTTGCAAAGGGAACTTTTTAAGAGTTTTCTCGAATGCAGATATAAGGAGTATAGTAATTGAAATGCATCCAACATCCGGGTAGTGTTATTGTTGTATCTTGTCTAAAAATCTAGATCTAAATATATTCACAAAATTATCGTAAAAACAAATTTGAAATCTAGTGATCATAATATGTAAATATTGTGCTCTCATGTGTTTCTCCAAAATTTATATATGATTTGAAAAAGAAAAATAAAGAAAAATATAATAATAAATATATTTATTGATTTTGTTAATTCAAAATTCAAAATATATCAAAAGTACAAGAGAACTAGATAGGTCCTTGAGTTCAAAATATATCTAGGAATTTGACATTCTAGAAGTCTTGGAACAAACACCTAAATGCTTTATCTTGGATCCATATATGCCTTAAATATTTGAAGTCCAATATAATATTATAAGCTTATATCTAAAGTTTGCTCCTTTAAGGAAAAAGTCATTTGGGTGTTTAACATCGAGAAGTTAATGATGTAAAGTTTTCATGAAAAGTTCTAAATATTATATGTATAAGATAGTAGTAAAAAACTATATTCGAGATATTCACATTACACACATCTTTTTCTCCTTGATCTATATATAACTTGAATAAAACCTCAAAATATAAGAATAAAGAATTATTGTGTTTTAGTATGTGAAAGCATGTGCATCCAATATCCACTCGTATCTAAAAAGAAATGAATTAGTAATGTTCTAGATACCATATGTAATAGAACATTGTTTCTATATATATATCCAATATAATGAAATTTTGGCTTTTTAACTATCATTTTTTACAATTGATTTGTTTTGATTTGTTTATGAACTAATTGGAGATTAAAAATAAATTTTAATGAAGAAAAAACTTATTATTTTGATTTTATAAGAAATTCAAATCAGTACATAAGAAAAAAAAAGCAGTAAATATAACCTTAAAAAGTACAAGACTTATTATGTTTATGTAAAATTCTAAAAATAAGAGAGTTGTTGTTCAACTACAACACCAACCTATTAATACAACACTCGAAATGTAATAACTTAATATCCAAGGTTTGATAAGGGTTTATGTTTAACATAGTGTGTATTGCATGAATTTTTTTTCATGCGATACAAAATTATCATTAGGAAAGAAGCTATGCAAATTAGAATATTTTTTAGAGAAATTAGGTATTGGGCCAAAATATTTTTGTTACGATGTGATGCATTATACCAAAATAATTTTTACACTGCAATACACCAAAAGGGAGAGAAAATTGTTGTGATGCGACAAACAAGAAGTTATTATAGTAAGATGGTTTTTGGAGAAGTGTAATACAAGAAAGGAGAATTTGACTCTATCATGAGGAAGGATACACAATTTCTTGCAAGGAGGAGAAGTTTGAAGGATACAACATATTGCATTGAAATATTTTATGATGTAGTACATTGCAAAATAGGAATTGTTTGAGGTGAAAGAGATACTTTTAGACAAAAAATACTTAGAATTTTTTTGAATAAACTTGAGAAATTCTCACATGCTGCACAAATTTTTGGTGTGATGCAATATATCACACCAAATAAATTATTAGTGCAATACACCACAAGTAGCAATTTTTGTTTCATGCGATAAATATTTTCCTCGCCATTTAATACATCACTTGAAGTATTTTTTTTATAAATAAGATCTTTTGATCCATGTGACGTATCGCATGGGAAAATAAATTTCATGTATGACAAATGAAGGCTATTGTATGAGAAAGCTCTAGCATGTGAAAAAGAAAGTTTGAAGTTGCTTGTTGATTTTAGACAATTGAATAAAGTTACTATAAATAACAAGTATCCTCCGTTAATTATTGATGGATTTTCTCATTAGCCAAACAGAACAAGGATATTTTCAAAGATTCCATCAATTTCATGTTACCATCATGCGAGAATAAAAAAAGAAGTTATTAGCAATACAACCTTCGCTACAAGGTATGGCCATTATGAGTTTATGGTAGTTCCATTATGAGTTTATGGTATGATCATTATGAGTTTGTGTTTAGGATTTTATTGTGTTCATGGAAGCATGTAAGGAAGGACTTGGTGGTGAATTTTATTGGATTCACACTTATATTGTGGGGGTGGCGGGGCAAGGGTGAATTAATATAAGACAATTTATTACTTATTTAGACATTCATGAATCATAAAAAAACAATATCACATATGGAACACAAGATATAAATGAAAACTTCTTTATAAAAAATCTTTGTAGGAACCAACTTATTTATATAATACTTATAGGCACCAAACTATTGTTACAAACTTTGTAGGCACCAATCTACAAGAAAAACCTATCCCCCTGTTGTAATATTTGAAGGCACCAACCTACATGAGACAACAACCCCCCCTACTACAAATATTTTAGGAATCAACCGATAGGAGACACCAATCCCCTTTGCTACAAGATTCATATAAACCAACCTATACGAGACACCAATCCCCTCTGCTATAATATTTGTAGGCACCAACCTATAGGGTAAACCAATCTCCTATGCTGCAAGATTTGTAGTTACCAATGTACAAGACACACCAATTCCACTGTTGCAAATATTCATAGGAATCAACCTACTACAGACACTAATCCCCACTAAGTTTGCTTGCTACTTCCACATTCACCAAGCATGTTAACGACTTCTACCTTCACTAGGTACGCTTACTGCTTCTACCTTCACCAATCACTTCTACCTTCACCAAGTATTTTAACTGCTTTTACCTTCACGAAGTCTACTTGTTTCTTTTGTCTTCACGAAGTCTACTAGTTATTTTTGTCTTCACTAGGTCTACTTCTCTCAAAACTTGTTGTTTTTGGCTTCTCCCTAGGAACGAACTTGCACAACATGCTACATATCTAATTTTGTAAATATGATTCTAAAAATTTTATGTAAGGCACTTTTGTATCTCTCCTCGGATATATAAAATTTTTATAGTTTGAAAAGTCCCAAAAAACAAGTTATAGAAAAAGTTCCAAACTGACACGCTTTACGTTGATTTTAGGAGTATTCATAAACCCTAACTTTCTAAGAGAATATTTTCTTCAATGGGTATACTTGTTGTTTTTGCTTCACCAGGTCTACTTTCTACTTTTTTCCTTCACTAGGTCTACTTATCCGAAAACTTGTTGTTTTTTGGTTCTTTCGAGGAATGAAGTTGCACAACATGCCACATATCCAATTTTGCAAATTGAATTCTAAAATTTTTACTCAAGTCACTTCAATATGTCTCCTCATATCTATAAAATTTTCACAGTCTAAAATGTCCCATAATATAAGTTAGAGCAAAAATGCCAAAGTGACTTGCTTGATATTACTTTTAAGACTATTCAGAAACCTTAAACTCCTCGGAGCACATTTTAAAAAATATAACAAACCAAGATTAAGGTGGATATCAAGTATCACTTGCAAACAAAATAATGCCATGTTGCCACGTCTCCTTGCCGATTGGCCACATGAAAAAGTGACATCCCTTCCCTTATTCCACTATTCACCCTAACCAAAGAATTAAACATTTAAATTTTATATAAAATAAATTAAATATCTAATTTTAAAATTTTAATTACAATTTAAAATAATAATAATAATAATTTATTTATTTTCATTTTAAATTATTCTATTTATATATTTAATTATATTATAAATTTAATAAAACACAAAACAAAACATATTATATTTATGATATATGTTTTTAAAAATCATAAGTAAAAAAGTGCCAAACATTCCAAACCCTCGCCACTTTATAATTTTTTATAAAATCACATTTTAACACATTGAAAATTTGAAATTTAATTTCTTAGTTTAATGTTTTCTTAGATCATACAAAATAGTACATATAAAGATTTTTTACCTTGTTTTTTTTGACACTTTAATTATTTGGTAGGTGTGATTTTATTATAATTGTGTTTGAAGAATTTTGAATTTTACATAAATAGATAGACACAATTTGATTATTTGAGACTTCAATGATTTAGTAAGTGTGATTTTATTGTAATTGCGTTGGAAGAATTTTGAATTTTATATGAATAGACAAAATTTGATTTTTTTTTTTTCATCATCCAACTAATAATATGAAAAATAATTTAATGACATATTGAATTTAAAAATAATTTATTTAACAACCTCTTAAACCCATCATATATTTACATAAATAATGAATATTTATAACTTTGTTTGGTTATATAACATTTTCATGTTTCATGTTTGTTTAATTTCACACTTTAGGTTTATTGGGGTCAGGATTTGAGTTGATAGATTTATTTTAAATCTCTATGTGAAGGTGATGTGTAAGTATGGTCATTTGGAATTGATATGTATCTTTTTTAAAATAAAAATAAAATATTCTCTAAATAGAAAAACAATGTTTATTATAATAAAAAAGAAAAAGAAATATGCTATTCATGTTTAATTAGTTGTCTATATGACTTAATATAGTTTCACTTAAAGTAATTAGAAATTAAAAAAAATGTGAGTAAGATGTTTAAACTTTATATTTTTCAAAAATATTTTAACACCTAATTTAAATAAACTATTTGAAGATCTATGTTAACTAATTTATGTCCATATCAACTTCGTATATATCTATATGTTAAAAAAATGTTAATCTTTTTTTTTTTTTTAATGTTGTATATAATAAAATATCCAATATGATTTGTGAATAAAATGTTTTAACATGTATTAATATTAAGGTATACTTAAAAATATATAAATAACAAAAAAATATTTCAATGCCAGGTGATAAAATGACTCAATGCACATGTTATGTAAAATATTTTATATATTGTTTTAAAAAATAATGTATATATTATATAAAGCTTTTGAAAAAAGTTAAAACTTTTGAAGTGGTTTCACTATTTTAAAATTTAATTTTTTTTGAAGTATATGTTTTTTGTCAAAAGCCAACGACTATTTTTTTGAAATTAATCTATATAACATTAAAAATACAATTTAAACAATAAAAAATTACACATTTCTTTTTGCACTTTAAAATAAGTTTGCACCTAAAAAATTTGATCCCTCTAAACTTATGTTAAATATGTCCTAAATAAGTTTGCATCTAAAAAATTTGATCCCTCTAAACTTATGTTAAATATGTCCTTAAAATAAATCTATAATAGTAAACAAAGAAATATAGACAAGAATTTTACAATTGACTCCACTATTATCTATCAAATTCTAAAATCTTAAATATTTATAAAATTCACATTTGAGTTATCAAAATTAAACTTACCTTAATTACTTTAATTACAAAATATACCACATTTATGATAATCATATTATAAATATGCCAAAATGAAAAATTTAAATAAACATAGGAAACAAATAGTATTTCACTGATTTGACCAAAAACAAAAAAAACAAATATTCTGACACTTTCATAATGCAAATAAGAAAATATGCTAACACTTTAAATGACGCCAAATAAAAATTGTAAATATGCCAAAGTGAAATTTGAAAAAGACCATATGTATTGCGCGCCATATGTCTTGCCTCACAGTATGACAAAACACCTGAAACTCATTGATTGTGGGCCACTGCAACTCTGTTATAAAAACATTCCGTCCATAGCAGCGATTTCGCATCAGTTTTTTATCACCAAAGACTCTGTTTCCGTTTCTATTTCCATTTCCATTTCCATTGGGTTGTATTTTGAAATGGGTGTTGTATTCATGAATTGGCAACGTGCGATCCGTTTCTTAATTATTCAATTCATTGTCTGGTTGGCATGGCTATCCAACATCGCTTCAGCAGTAACAGAGATGGGTGAAGAGGTGACTGGTTCCGTTAATGTTCCCGGTATAGGAATTGCCTGCTTAGGCAATCTGGCAGTGTTTGTCACAAGTTTGTTGCGAGGCAGACTTGATTTGGAATTGGGTGGCAGGGATGTTCTCGCCACCATGAGAGGTCCTAAACTTGAGGACATCAATGATGGCTTCGGACTCACTACATCCACGGCTTACCCTGAAGTTTCTGTACTCATGTTGTCAAACCGCGCGCCCAATCTTTCGATGAAGCAGTTCATGAGGTACATATCCAATGCCTATAATGTGCACTCCACCGTTCTCCAATTCTTTCCTGTAAAATCCCCTGCATCCAAGGGAAGCACCCATGAATGCAAATGCATCGTATTTAGCGCAGTGGAAGAGGTCATGATCTTGCTTGCTGAGCAAATTCCAGGAACACTGAAACGACTCTCGGATTCCCTGTTCCTACTGCCATCTCGGCAATGCTTCGAAAAGGGTTGCCATGGATGCAAGCAGCTCCCGATGTATTCGAAGGATGAAAATGGAAATAAGAAAGAGATAATGACAGAGCGTGAGCAAAAGATCGCAGAAAGCAAGAGATCAGCAATTTTTGAGACACTTGCTCAGGATTTTCCGGAGGAAGAACATAAATGCATCTGCATTCCTCTTTTTCCATTGGGGCATGACTACTGGACAAAGCTGTTGAGCAGATCCTTCGGAATCAGAGACACACAGAATGCTGGGCCTGAAAATTTCAGCACTGCTTCTTTAATAGTCCCAAGGTTAACAGAAGTATTAATTAACCTTGTACTCACTGTCTGGTTCAGAGTCGATGGCTTCTCTAGCTCCCTCGTTGCTCGGAGGGCTATTCGAGATTATGTTGTGGACAGCAGAGGAAGTGGGTTTGGTGCAAATGCATTTCTGACCAAAGCTGAGTCCAAGGTTAAATCCCTGGATAACTTCAAATATGTTTGTCATGTACTGAGCTTCAGAGGTACTCTTGGTATCAGAACCTTTTCGTTTATGGTGGGCAGTGTGAATTTGATATGCTCCATTAGCTGGGTTGTGCTCATTGCACTTCAGGGAAGCGTTGGAAAATGGTATGATCGTAACCCCATAACACTGTCTAAACCTAGAGTAACAGTGATAATGGGCATTATGAGTATTGTGTTGGGCATGGACATTTTGCACCTGTACCTGTGTTGGCGCCGTTCTAAAGATTTTCTTTCCAGACGCAGTGGTATGGTTTTGGTAGTCATAATTTTAGAAGTAACAGGCATGGTAGCAGCCAGTGTAGTAATGGGGACTTTGGGTATAAAGGTATTTGGAAAATGGTTATACAGTGCTCTGCATGTTTTAGTTTGGGTGAAGTGGGTAGTTGGTAGTTATCTTCTAGGTGAGTATCCACCAGAATATGAGTCTGAAATAGATTATGATAATGGGATTTTGGTGTACTCTTCTATATTCTTGCTCAACGCTGTTTTGGCAGGAGTTAGAGGTTCCTGGAAGTATTCAGTTAAGTTAGAAGATCTTTTGTGAGTTTATCACAGAAGAGCTTTCGTGAGTTTATCACGGATCCCTCCAACATTATTGTAATAAATGATGGTTTAATTATAGTTAAATTTATCATATTTAACTTATGTTTTTTCATCAATTTTTCCTTTCTTTGTATTTCATTAATTTTGTTCCCAGTCTCATTTAAATAGTGATTGTACATTTACTATCATGTGGTCTCTAAAATGTCAACAATTTGGTGGCTAAATATGAATCTCTCGGGATCTTCAAGGGTCTGCTGCCATTAATTCCTGTTCCAAAACCAGGTTTAAAGTATCAGGTCGTTTGTCTACAATTTTAAAATTGATCGTGTTAAAGGCCATTATGCAGACTGGCATTTTTGTGTTTGTACGAGAAGCCCCTTGTTTTGAAGGATATGTCATTTCTTAGCTGTTTTTGAAATCTCCCAGGGTTTCATGGTGTTGTGCCTCAACGGAGTTATATGGCATTACACAGGCTGGATTTTCAGTATTTTACAATATGCCTTCTGTTTCAGAATGCTGGTCATTGCTTGGCTGTTTCGAAAGCTCCCAGGGTCCGGTTTGTGTTATATTTTCTGTAATGTTTGATTATGCATGACAGTATTTTTAGCTATTTCTCCTTTTCAATTTTCGAGCCCGGCAAGTGAGTAGACCAGCAAGGTTGATCTGCCCCGCGGGAGATGTGAGACACACAAGTTTTCTCAAACGGCCTCCTGCACGAAAATTATGGAATTTTGAAAATAATAAAAATTGTAAGCTTGACCGACTTTTTCATTCATTTTCATAATAAAAAAAATAGGCAGGTTACATTCACATCAGATGGTTAAGTGACTTCAACTTGTTTATTGAGGAATTCATCCAAAAATAAAAGAATTTGAGACTGTCTATCTTAACTATATATCTAATTATCCTTAATTTTCCTAATATCTAAATAACTAAGACATAATATCAAAGTCTCTTTATAAAATTTTACATAATTCTTTAACAAATTAAAAAATAACTCTTTCCTCCCAAATTTCACAGAAAATTGCCCTTCTAATCCAAACTATCCTCTGAGAGACTCTCCTCCAACAAAATATCAAATAAAATTTAATCCAAACTATCCTCTGAGAGACTCTCCTCCAACAAAATATCAAATAAAATTGAATCGAAAAAAAAAAAAAAGAGAAAGAGAAACACACTAAGTAAACCTACTCATTGTCACCATCCACAGAAGGTGGAGAAACACACTAAGTAAACCATCTACACCAAGGTGTGACCATCATGAAAAACCTTCCTGTGTGACCAAAAGCTTTCCAACAAACGTGTAACCCTTTCAAAAAAATTACCTCCAAACTCATTCTAAACCCATAACATAAAACTCTCACAAGATGTCTCGTCATATCCTCTTGCGATTCAAATAAAAGTGTGTGGGGGTCATAAAATGACCACTCACCGTCCTTTCTTTTTGAAACTTTATCCATAGCAAGGATCCGGCAATGCCCAAGTGTCTACTCGCTGCAAGATCGATCAAAGAATATAATTTTGAAATTTATAATAATATAGAATTATAAATAATGTAAATAATAAATATTTACAAATATTTCTATATGTTTATGTGAGATTGATCTTATTTTTTAATGCCAATTTAAATTTTTTAATTAAAATTAAAATTTCGTTTTTATAATTTAACTGATAATAATATTTGATATTTTTTTAAAATATATTTTAAAAATTAAATAAATATTTTCATTTTTTTGTATTCTTTCTTCTTCTTCTTCTTTTTTTTTTTTTTTTTGTAAATCAATGTTTTATTTAAACATTATTTATTTTTCATTAACAACTTTTTACATTACTAATTCATAATTAATATTTTCACTCTTTTTTTTTTTACATTATATATTATAATTATAGTTATGTAAAAATTATTTCAAAATAAACATCTTTCTTTTCTCTCTTCTTCTTTTCTCCTTTTTTTTTTTAATGGACAAATTTTCTTTAATTTGTCAATATACATATATATATATATATATATATATATATATATATTAAATAGCTAGTAAAACACTCATAAGTATTAATCCATCTATGATAAGTATGGACACACTTATGTATTTCACATTGCTCCACTAAAAAAATCATACAAATTAATTAAATTATAACTTTATTTTAAATTACTGCTATTATTAATGATAAAAAGTATAAGTTAAATATATGTACATTTAAAAAAATATGTATTGATATGTGTGAAGGAGGTAAGCGAGAGGCTAGCAAGGATAGTGGTTCGAGGGCTCAAAAGCAAAGTCGACAAGGCAAAGGAGACCGTGGTCACAAGGGGAATTGTGGGTCTAGTCGTTCTAAGGTAATGAGGGGCAATGTATCCAACATTGTTGCCTGGAGAACTGACATGCTCTTATCAACGACCTGATGGAAAGAGTGGACACAACTGAGAGAGTTTGTCGCGAGGAGCATGCAACACAAATGGCAACATTGGACCGAATGCATTATTTTCAGTGCCAAGTTCGGGAGACACTCGTAGTGGTTTGGCAAGGCCAAAAATCAACTCATCGAGAAAGTAGAAAAGTTGGAGACTTGGTTGGCGCACTTTGAAGGGCACGTTCAGTGTGACTTCCATCCTCCACTGCCTCCAAGAACAACCCTAGACAACCCTGCATCCATCACTTCGGACGACTAGTATGCTATCTGGTGCTTTTTATGTTTATATGTGTTTTGGTGCCTCTGGCCCAACTGTTTATGGACAATGTCTCTAGTTTCCCTTTTGTATTTTTGTCATTTGGTTTAAATTTTGGTCAACAAACCCAGTCGGGGTGAGACCACCTAATTTGAGAGCGACTATATGTACTCCTTTTTTCCTATATGAATAGAACAATGACTTACAAAAAAAATATGTAATGATATTTTTAACCATGGAGATTCACCTCCATTTTACTATAGAAATTCTTAACTTGTAAATAACTCTTAACCCTTTGAGATAAATAATTAAAATAACCTAACTAACTTAGAGATAAATCTTAACCCTTCGTGTGTGAATACTGCTATGAAGTATATTCCATAGAAGTTAAATCTATACAATCCACCTAATAATTAATGTAGTTAAATTAAAATTGTGGAAGACTTATTATGAAATAGAAACACTTGTACATTTTTCTTATTACTAACAACTCGATTAACTTTACTAATACCAATTATGCAATTTTTACATTCACTAACTTTCTTTGACTCTTAGTAATCTATTTGAGTCTTAGCATTAATTCATGAATAAATAAAAGTTTTTTATGCAAATGTTTTATTTGATATTTTGAAAATCATATAGTTATGACTGATTTTTTAACCAATGCAAAATTTCATGATCTTGGCCTCTTCTTGAGGCATCAATATATATTTTGCACATATTTCTTAAGTTAAAAGGGTTTCCCATTTGTTTTCTCTCAAGTGGAAGTAATGTAGTTGAAATAATGCTAGCATTACTTGCTTAACATTAAATTTTTAATTTAATTATGAAACCTTTCATTGATCCATTCTTTGGTTATGTTAGCCATTGATGAAGTGACGTTGGCTATTGATGAAGTGGTCATCGACATGTAGATAACGCAACTATTAATCTACAATGTGGATATTAATGGAGTCTCCACATTAGCCATAGTTTGCTCCTCTTCTTACTGGCATGGGTATTTGCCTCCCCTTCTTACTGGTATAGGGCTGGCTGGGTATTCGCCTCCCCTTCTTACTGGTACGGGGTTGGCTTTATTCCCTCGGATTTCTTTTGAAACTACAATTGATGTAGAGGAAGGAATGGAGATAAGCTGGAAGCTACAATGATGTTGTCATCCTAGTTGAAATCCTTTCAACGCAGTAGTGATATCACTAATTATTTTGTTCTTCTTATAGTTCTACAGGGGGTACATATCTCATAGGCACAACATTGAGAATTGCATTATAGACTTCAACATGGGTATGCAATAGAATTTGTTTCTGTAACAGACTTTGCTCCTGCCTTGCAATAGACTTTGCTCTGCCATCATGCTCTTGGGAAGATTTTGAAGTTTCTCTCGCGTTTGCGTCCATCTAGAGCATCATTGTTTGCCTTCATTAGATTTTTCCAGAATTGTTGTTATCTTTGTAGGTGCTTTCGATGTTGCTTACTATGTAGTTCGGGATCGATATTGAGAGCCAATAAAACTAGCAACAGAGCAAGAAACATCATCCGTAAAGGTAGCACCGGAACCCGGTGAAGTTTTAGCTTCCTCTGTATGTGCCATGCTTCACATACAGGATAAAGCAACATAGGATCCTCTGGGTACAGAGCCAATTAGAGAGCTAGAAACATATCCATAAGCAAGTCTTTTGTGCTTGCCCCTTGTTCTACTAATGATGTTTTTCCTGGTGAGTAGGCCTCAAAACACAGTTACCAATCAAACGAGAAAATTACCTCGTACCCGTTTTTTTGAAGTAGCAAAAATAAACACCCGATTTTGAAAAGTGGTGATGTAAAATCACCTTTTTTTTGGAGCATAGTTTTGGCACTTTAATTTTCTTATGACTTTTTTTATTTTTTAAATGTTATGATTTTCATGTCGATTTTGAAAAGTGGTGATGTAGAATAACCTTCTTTTTTTCAGCATATTTTTGGAACTTCAATTTTTCTTTGATTTTTTTTTTTAAATGTCATGTCGATTTAGAAAAATGATGATTTTTTTGGCACTTCAATTTTTTTATTTATTTATCAAGTATGAACAATTGTTTTAAAATGTTAATGATTTTCATGCAAATTTTGAAAAGTGTTGATGCAACATCAATCCTTTTTGTTCAGAACGATGATTTTCATCTTGGTAATAAGACATTAAAAAAAAATGACAAAAAATATCAAATATAAAAAAAAAGAAGAAGAAGAAGAAGAAGAAAGTTTGCTACAAATGCATTTCTGATTAAAGCTGTGTCCAGGGTTAAATCCCAAGATAACTTCAAATATGTTTGCCATGTGCTCAACTTCAGAGGTACTCTTGGTATCACAACCTTCTCATTTACGGTGGGCAGTGTGAATTTGATATGCTCCATTAGCTGGGTTGTGCTCATTGCACTTCAAGGAAGCGTTGGAAAATGGTATGTTCGTAACCCCATAACACTGTCTAAACCTAGTGTAACAGTGATAATGGGCATCATGAGCATTGTGTTGGGCATGGACATTTTACATATGTACCTGTGTTGGCGCCGTTCTAAAAATTTTCTTTTTAGAAGCAATGGTATGGTTTTGGTAGTCATAATTTTAGAAGTAACAGGCATGGTAGCAACCAGTATAGTAATGTGGACTTTGGGTATAAAGGTATTTGGAAAATGGTTATATAGTGCTATGCATGTTTTAGTTTGGGTGAAATGGGTAGTTGGTAGTTATCTTCTAGGTGAGTATCCACTAGAATATGAATCTAAAATAGATTATGATAATGGGATTTTGGTGTACTCTTCTATATTCTTGCTCAATGGTGTTTTGGCAAGAGTAAGAGGTTCCTGGAAATATTCAATTAAGTTAAAAGATCTTTTGTGAGTTTATCACAAAAGAGCTTTTGTGAGTTTATCACAGATCCCTCCAATAGTATTGTAATAAATGGTTTAATTATAGTTAAATTTATCATATTTAACTTATGTTTTTTCATCAATTTTTCCTTTCTTTGTATTTCATTAATTTTGTTCCCAATCTCATTTAAATAGTGATTGTACATTTACTATCATGTGGTCTCTAAAATGACAACAAGTTGGTGACTAAATATTTAAAAAACCAAAAAATATGTATATGCTTTAATATGGATGCAGACAGATAATTCAAATAGAAGAAAAGGAAAATGTCGTGTTTTCTAAGGGAAACCCAGGTTAGATGGTACTATAGGGGTTTTCTTTGCCTGTTGCCTATGGCATTACACAGGCTGTTTTTTCAATATTTTATAATTAGCCTTCTGTTTTAGAGGGCTTGTCATTGCTTGACTGTTTCGAAAGCACCCAGGGTCCAGTTGTATTGATAGTGTATGCCAGAGATTTTGTGTTATATTGCCTGTAATGTTTGATTATGCATGACACATTATTTTAAGCTATTTCTCCTTCTCAATTTTCGTGCCCAGGGGCCATGACCATGTCAAACAAGTGAGTAGACCAGCAAGGTTGTTCTATCCCATGGGAGATGTTAGACACAAAAGTTTTCTCAAACAACCTCTTGAATGAAAATTATGGAATTTTGAAAAAAATAATGTTAAATTTAGATAGACATGGAATGTTCTATGCTGTAAATTTACTTCAATTTTTCTTAGGCCCGATTCAATTTAGTAATCACATAAGCATGAAAGTAAAATGATGATAGAACACAATAATAGATCAACAGAATACAAGCCAATAATATAGATCAAATTTTATAATTCTTCTTGTCCAACAAATATATAGGATAGTGTGTGTTACGGCAGTCAACAGGATGCATCAACGAGCAAAGTATTTCTCAACATCAGATCAACCAACCATCCAAGTGTAACACAAACAACCCTCAAAGACAACTCATCAAAATTCAACACTGGTCAATAGAAAGTCAGTGCAGAAAAGTCAACGGTGCAGATTTAGGGCTTTGGTCAACGTGCTCAATTTTCCTCGATTTTTGTGCCCAGCAATACAGCCTTCAAAAATCAGATTTTCTGCAAAGTTTGGAGGTCAAAAAATCAAGGGTTGACCATAGTCAATGCTGGTCAACGCACAACAAAAAACCCTAAAACCAGTCCACAGATTTACCCAGCTTTAGCTCCACACTTGTGAAGGAAAAAGGTCTCCAAAGGCCTATCAAACCAATCAGATCACAAGAGATAATTTGGATGAGTTGATGAGCAAATGATCTTCAAGTCTCTCCAATTTATATTCATCAAGGAGGGTGTGTGACACATCTATTAGGCTTGTGAGCCTACATTACAAATCTGGCCGACCTTCCACATGTGTGGAAAATAAAATCAAAATATTTGTTCTGATCATCAAAAGAGGAGTCCAACAAAAATATAATCATCATCATATGAGTAGTGCAACATGGAGTTTGGACCTATTTTCCCAAAATTAACACTCCCTCCCAACTAGAGAGAACTCCATCTATCCACTTGTGCCATCCAGAGATCAGTATCATCATGTACCATCATATAACATCATGCATCATCCTGCCGTAACTTGCTTTGCTGGCTCTTATTCGAAAATAGAACAAAAGGTGAGTCACAAAGACATCACGCTCAGCTGACCCTAAGTCAGCTTAGAGGTTAAAACCTCTCTCAACTTAAAAGAGTCTCATACTAATCAGAAGTTAGTTTATTGACCCGAAGTCAGTTTAGAAGTAAGAACCTCATCATACTTGATCCCAAATAAAGGTCTTGGACATGTGCCATCCTAGACATAAAGAGTAAGACAATAGCCGATGCGTCCATCAGTCTTGCTATTGGTCTCTATCCACATTTCCCACCTCATTGGCCAAATGAGAGTTACTTCCCATGAGTATGAAACTCCAAGGGTAGGATGTGTGTGGGGCATAGATCAAAGAGAGGTGAACCAACTCAATATCATAACGATGGGGCAGAAGCACAACAAGGTTCAGCAAGCCTAGCCCCATGTGTGCTTATAGCTCCTAGAAGCTATCCCCAAGCCCCTTGCAGCTCCCAGAGCTCATAGTCCAACTCAAGGAGGACCCTCAGAATAGGGTCTTTCCACGATTCCAAGCTTCTCATGGAAGGTTAGGAACTTGACCTTCCCTAGGGGCTTCGTGAGAATATCCGTGACCTACTCATAAGTGTTGCAATTTCTGGATCTTAATTCTTATGCAAAAATTATTTTTGTTAATCTGGTCAAGCTTCTCCTACTTATACAAGTTATCAACTGAGTAAATTCAAGTTAAAATCAAAGCAAAACACATAACAGATCTCTACCAATCTAGATCTAGAATAAGCACATGCACACATAGACAAAGTGACACAGTTATTTCTGGACAAACTATCCCCGAAAAAACCCAATGTGGGAAAACCGGTCTCTGGCTGCTGGAGGGCTCTATTATTAAGAATATTTCTGAATACACAACTTTGGGTTCCAGATCTGGAAAACCCTAGAGAGAAAACTCTAGATCTACAACACCTATCTGATCTAAGACCAACAATACTGACTGATCCACACCCTCAAACAGGATTTATAGAACTCAGCCAGATCTAAGCCTAGAAGCCCCAGATCTACCCCTAAAAGACACTGCGTCAGCCTCAGAAGGCCTCCAAATGCTCAGCGTTGTCACTGGAAGGGACTGCGTTACCCCAGACTGGGTGACGCAGTCACTACGCTACCCCTAAGGGTCTCTCCGTAACCCCTGAAGGGTTTCCCGAAAATCACGTTGTCCTTACTGCTGCTGCTGCTGTTGCTGCCATCTTCTGCTGCTGCTGCTGCTGTTGTTGCTGCTACCTTCCTCTGCGTTGTCTTTCCTAATCTCTTCTCTACTTCTTATGTTTTCTAGACCCCAGGATCAGATCATCTCCTTGGTCTAAATTCCCCTCTCTGCAACTGAAACACTTGAGAATTCTTAGCAACCCCACCCTAGAATCTCAGCTTAGCTTCAATGCTCTGCCTTTGTGTGTCTTACAAATGACCCCAAGCCTTTCCTTTATACTTTTCTCGTTGACAAATCAATGGCCAAGATTAAATCTTTAATCGATGGCTAAGATTAAATCTTTAAGCTTGATCTGTGTGACTTAAGGAAATTTCATCACATGTTTAATTAAATTCACTTTAATTATTTTATTTTCCGAAGTTTTAACATAGGAAATACATTAAAATAATTAATTAATTTAATATCTCCTAAACCAGATGAAAATTCCCAAATCCATTTCCGGGTCTTGTAGATTTGGTGAACTCTAGTCCTTCCTCAAAATTTGGGACCTAGAGCACAACTGATGCTACCCCAAATACAAAAAATATCAACAATAAGTTCCTATATGATCGAGCTTTATGGCGCCTCACTGTACCATATCTTGGATAAAGTTGTACCTGATATCAATATGCTTGGATCGATCATGGAACACAAGATTCTCAGAAAGACGAATCCCACTCTGGTTATCACAAAGGATAATGGTGGTATCTAGCACATGCCCAAACAACTCACTAAAGAGCTTTATCAACCAAACAACTTCACATCAGGCCATACTCATTGCAATGTATTCGGCCTCATCGGTGCTTAAAGCTACCGAATTTTTCTTCCTGCTCATCCAAGATATCAAAGCAAAACCTAAGGTGAAGCAACATCCAGATGTGCTCATGCGATCCATCACACTGCCAGCCCAATCAACATCAGTATATCCATGGAGTCTCAAACTCCTGACAGTGTATCTCAGCCCATGGTTGATTGTGCCGTGAAGATATCTCAATATATTCTTGGCACCAATCCAATGAATGTGATGAAGAGCAACTATATTTTGACTCAAAGTGTTCACTACAAAACATACTTCCGAAAGACATTTCACTAAGAACATTAGGGCCCCCATGAGTTGTCGATACTCTGTGGGATTTCCTAGCTCGGGCCTAGCAACGTTTCCACACAACTTCTTAAAGTTGACTTCCATCACTGTCGACACAAACTTATAGTCCACCATACCAAATCTCTCTAGCAACTTCACTATATATTTTCCTTGAGAAAGGAAAATCTCACCTAGCCTTTGCCAGACCACCAAGCCTAACAAGTAATGCATCAGTCCTAGGTCTTTTATCTCAAACTCGGAAGCTAGCTCCCTCTTACACTAATGAATGAGAGGGTCAACACCTGTCAGGAAGAGATCATCCACATAGAGAACTAGAACGAGAGGCCTTTCTCTATCAACCTTAAAATAAAGGTTTGGATCAACATTACTTTGAGTGAATCCCAGCTTCATAAAGTAGCTATCTATCCTCTCATACAAAACCCTGGGGGCTTGCTTCAACCCATAGAAGGCTTTCTTCAACCTGCATACATAGGTGTCTATCTTGGACTTCGAACCCCAGAGGTTACTCCACATACACCTCTTCCTTTATAGAACCATGTAGAAAAGCGGTCTTCACATCTCCATATTTGCGTTGTAGCCAGGGAAATGATAGATCAAATGGTGGTATAGCGGGCCACAGGTGCAAATATATCATCATAATCTATGCCTTCCTTTTGAGAGAAGCCTTGGGCAACAAATCTTGCCTTGTACTTTTCAACGCTACCATCAAATCCATGCTTGATCTTATAGAGCCATTTCGAGGTGACAACATATTTGTCCTCTGGTCTCGGGACCACTTCCTAGACATCATTTTTCATAATGGACTCATGTTCTTTGTGCATAGCATCCTTCCAAACTTGATGCTTTACGACTTCTTCAAATGATCCAAGCTCAGATTGTATAATTGTACTCATGGCTGCTAGGTACCCATGGTACCTATTCGGCTTCTTGCCTTCATGAAATGTCCTCCTTAGGGCAATATGTCTCCCGACATCTTCAAGAGTGTCCCTGATCCATAAGGGTTTTCTCTTATTTGAAGGAGGTGGATCAATAAGATCCATAGGTCCTTCAACATTAAGCATCGGGCATCGGTTCATCGGGCCTAGGGTTTTCTCTTATTTAAATTTTTTAATCAAAATTAAAATTTTGTTTTTATAATTTAAGATATACGTGTGATAATAATATTTGATCTTTTTAAAAATATATTTTAAAAAATTAAATAAATATTTTCATCTTATTTTTTATATGTCGCTTTTTATCAATGTTCTATTCTAACATTATTTATTTATCATTAACAACTTTTCACATTATTAAATCATAATTAATATTTTCACATTTTCTATTTTTACATTTATCTAATGAGTTTTCACAATTTCAAACTTATTATAGTTATAGTTATGTAAAAATTATTTCAAAATAAAGATTCTTTTTTATTTTTCTCTATAATGTTATCATATTTTCTATGAGGATCCATGGGGCCCACATGGCCCAGAGGTTGTCTTTTAAATATTTGGTTCATAATTATTTGACAAATCACTTTGCAAGGGTTTGTTGGGGTCTTGTCATAGTATAATGTTATAATGTTTGCATGGATTGCAGGTGTGGCGGGTGTGTTAAGAATTGCAGGTGTTGCAGGTGTGTTAAGAAAAGGAGATGGAAAAAAGTGATATTAGTTAGTCTTTGTTTAATGTTTGAATTTGTGATCATGGACTATTGGTGGTCACATATTTTGTGTATCTTTCTTTGAACACTGTTTTTTAATGGCATTATTTCGATGTTGTAGGTTGTGTCCATAAAGGTTATTCAGAAGAAGGTGATTGGATATCCAGAAGGTTATGGTTTTGTGGAGTTGTTTTCCCTTGCGAAAGCTGAGAGGATTCTTCAAACATACAATGGCACACAGATACCTAGCACAGAACAACTTTTTAGATTAATTTGGGCATCTTTTGGTTTAGGAGAAAGAGGCCTTCTAACAGGACCAAAGCATTCTATATTTGTAGGAGATTTGGCTCTAGATGTTATAGATTATCTGTTACAAGAGATGTTTCGATCTCGATACCCATCTATGAGAGGTGCAAAATTTGTAACAGATCCCTCCATGGGTCGTTCAAAAGGTTATGGATTTTTTAAGTTGGCTGATGAGAATGAGAGAAATCATGTCATGACTGAAATGAATGGTGTTTGTTGTTCTGTGAGGCCTATTCGCATTAGTGCAGCTACTCCCAAGAAGTCGGTGGTTTATCAACACCAATATACACCTAAAGGTATGTTGTGAATCTTAATGGAGTGCATGCGTTATGGTACAGTTCGAACTGTTGAATGTTAGATGGCTTAATGATGAAACTGGGATATGATGGTTTTGCTAACCTTACTAACTATGCTTGTGGATCTTGTTTTCTTTTTCCAAATATTACGGTATCCTAATTGTTTGTCTCTACTTGCTCCATTTATATAGTTGTTTTGTAGCTTGCACTATGTTTAGCATTGATTGCTTTCTCATTCCCTTGTCCAAATCCTTCTCGGTGAGCTTCCTGGGCATTACCAGGTAATAAATCATCTAGTATTATGTTTGAAGTGCTTTGAAACGTGATTATCAATGCTTTTCTGGTATTTAAATTTCATATGCTTTAGTTGAAGTAGCTATTTGGAGAAAAGTACCATTGTTGTTTCAGTTGATCTACAAAACCACTTCAATCGATGTTGTTGTTTTAATTTTCTATATAAAAGTGGAAAGTTCCATTAGCGTGAAAAATATATTTCAATATTTTAAAATTGGTATTTTCTCAAAGCAAGATGCTAAGAGGCTTTGTTCACATAGGGCCTCGAATCGAACTCAGCACAAAAAATATCTACGTAGTGGGTAACCTCATTTAGGTCAATGATCTGTTTATGTGTTCAACTAGGTATTGGGACAAAATATTTTTGTTACGATGTGATGCATTGCAACAAAATAATTTTCACAGTGCAGTACACCACAAAGGAGAGAAAATTGTTGTGATGTGACAAACAAGAAGTTATTATAGTAAGATGGTTTTTGGAGAAGTGTAATACAAGAAAGGAGAATTTGACTCTATCATGAGGAGATAAAGTTTATGGTGATGCAATAAAGGAAGGATACACAATTTATTGAAACGAGAAGAAGTTTGAAGGGAACAACATATTGCATTGAAATATTTTATGATGTAGTACATTGAAAAATAGGATTTGTTTGAGGTGAAATAGATACTTATAGACAAAAAATACTTAGAATTTTTTTTAATAAACTTGAGAAATTCTCACATGTTGCACAAATTTTTGGTGTGATGTAATATATCACAGCAAATAAATTATTAGTGCATTACACCACAAGTACCAAATTTTGTTTCGTGCAATAAATATTTTCCTCGCCATGTAATACATCACATGAAGTAATTTTTTCATAAATAAAATCTTTTTATCCATGCGACGTATCACATAGGAAAATAAATTTCATGTATGGCAAATGAAGGCTATCATATGAGAAAGCTCTAGCACGTGAAAAATAAAGTTTGAAGCTGTTTGTTGACTTTAGACAATTGAATAAAGTTACTATAAATAATAACTAGTATCCTATGTTAATTATTGATGGCTTTTCTGATTAGCCAAAAGGAACAAGGATATTTTCCAAGATTCCATCGATGTCAGGTTACCATCATGCGAGAATAAAAAAAGAAGTTATTAGCAATACAACCTTCGCTACAAGGTATGGCCATTATGAGTTTGTGGTAGTTCCATTATGATTTTATGGTATGGCCATTATGAGTTTGTGTTTAGGATTTTATTGTGTTCACATAAGCATGTAAGGAAGGACTTGGTAGTGAATTTTATTAGATTCACACTTATATTGTGGGGGTGGGGGGCAAGGGTGAATTAATATAAGAACATTTATTACTTATGTAGACATTCATGAATCATAAAAAAACAATATCACATATGGAACACAAGATATAAATGAAAACTTCTTTATAAAAAATCTTTGTAGGAACCAACCTATTCATACAATATTTATAAGCACTAAACTATTGTTACAAACTTTGTAGGCACCAATCTATAGGAGAAACCTATCCCCCCTATTGTAAGATTTGAAGGCACCAACCTACATGAGACAACAATCTCCCCTACTACAAAATTTTTAGGCATCAGCCTATAGGAGACACCAATCCCCTTTGCTGCAAGATTCATAGAAACCAACCTACATGAGACACCAATCCCCTCTGCTATAATATTTGTAGGCACCAACCTATAGGGGAAACCAATCTCCTATGTTGCAAGATTTGTAGGTACCAATGTACAAGACACACCAATTCCACTATTGCAAATATTCACAGGAATCAACCTACTAGAGACACTAATCCCCACCAAGTCTACTTGCTACTTCCACATTCACCAAGCATGTTAACGACTTCTACCTTCACTAGGTATGCTTACTGCTTCTACCTTCAGCAATCCTACTTGCTACTTCTACCTTCACCAAGTATGTTAACTGCTTTTACCTTCATGAAGTCTACTTGTTTCTTTTGTCTTCAACATGTCTACTTGTTATTTTTGTCTTCACTAGGTCTACTTCTCCCAAAACTTGTTGTTTTTGGCTTCTCCCTAGGAACGAACTTGCACAACATGCTACATATCTAATTTTGTAAATATGATTCTAAAACTTTTATGTAAGGCACTTTTGTATCTCCTCGGATATATAAAATTTTCATAGTTTGAAAAGTCCCAGAAAACAAGTTATAGAAAAAGTTCCAAACTGACACGCTTTATGTTGATTTTAGGGCTATTCATAAACCCTAACTTTCTAAGACTTCACACTTTATGTTGATTTTAATGGGTATACTTGTTGTTTTTGCTTCACTAGGTCTACTTTCTACATTTTTCCTTCAATAGGTCTACTTCTCTGAAAACTTGTTGTTTTTGGGTTCTTTTGAGGAATGAAGTTGCACAACATGCCACATATCCAATTTTGCAAATTGAATTCTAAATTTTTTACTCAAATGACTTCAATATGTCTCCTCATTTCTATACAATTTTCATAGTCTAAAATGTCCCAGAATATAAGTTAGAGCAAAAATGCCAAAGTGACTTGCTTGACATTAATTTTAGGACTACTCAAAAACCTTAACTCCTCAAAACACATCTTTAAAATTATGCCACGTCCCCTTGCCATTAGCCAAATGAGAGAGAAGCATCCCTTCTCTCATTCCACTATTCACCTTAACCAAAAAATTAAACATTTAAATTTTATATAAAATAAATTAAATATCTAATTTTAAAATTTTATTACAATTAAAAAAAATTAATAAAAATTTATTTATTTTTATTTTAAATTATTCCATTTATATATTTAATTATATTATAAATTCAATAAAATACAAAACATATTATATTTATGATATTTGTTTTTAAAAATCACAGGCAAAAAAGTTCCAAACATTCCAAACCCTCGCCACTTTATAATTTTTTTTATAAAATCACATTTTAACACATTGAAAAATTGAAATTTAAGTGCTTATTTAGTTTAATGTTCTCTTAGATCATACAAAATAGTGCATATAAAGATTTTTTACCTTAACTTTTTTACACTTTAATTATTTGGTATTGTAATTGTGTTTGAAGAATTTTGAATTTTACATAAATGATTATTTGACATTTTAATTATTTGAGAAATGTATTTTTATGGTAATTGTGTTTAAAGAATTTTGAATTTTAGATAAATAAAATTTGATTAAGAAAAAATATTTTTAGTCTAATACATCATTCAATTAATAATTTGAAAAATAATTCAGTAATATATTAAATTTAAAAATAATTTATTTAACAACCTCTTAAACACATCACATATTTACATAAATAATGAATACTTATAACTTTGTTTAGTTATATAACATCTTTATGTTTGTTTAATTTCACACTTTGAGTTTACACTCATCACTTTGGCATTCAAATAAGTTGAGAGGATTTGATCCTATAGGCTTATTTTACATCTCAGAGTCTCAGTGTGAAGGTGATGTGTAAATATGTTTATTTGGAGTTGACATGTATCTTTTTCAAAATAAAAATAAAATATTCTCTAAATAAATAAGCGATGTCAATTATAATAAAAAGAAAAAAGAAATATGCTATTCTTGTTTAATTGGTTGTCCATATGGCTTCATATAGTTTCACTTAAAGTAAGTAGAAATTAAAAAAATGCGAGTAAGATATTTAAACCTTATATTTTTCAAAAATATTTTAACACCCAATTTAAATAAACTATTTGAAGATCTATGTTAATTAATTTATGTGGATATCAATTTCGTATATACCTATATTTTAAAAGGTTTTTTTTTTTTTTTTTAAAATGTTGTATATAATAAAATATCCAATATGGTTTGTGAATAAAGTGTTTTAACATGTATTAATATTAACATATACTTAAAAATATATCAATAACAAAAAAAACTATTTCAATGGAAGGTGATAAAATAACTCAATGTACATGTTATGTAAAATATTTTATATATTGTTTTAAAAAATGATGTATATATTATATAAAGCTTTTGAAAAAAATAAGCTTTTATGGTTAAAACTTTAGTAGTGGTTTTATTATTATTTTTTTTTATTTTTTTTAAGTATATATTTTTTTGTGAAAAGTCAACAACTATTTTTTTGGAATTAATCTATATAACATTAAAAATACAATTTAAACAATAAAAAATTATACATTGTTTTTTGCACTCTAAAATAAATTTGCACCTAAGAAATTTGATCCCTCTAAGCTTATATTAAATATGTCTAAAAATATATAAGCAAGAATTTTGCAATTGACTCCATTTTTATCTATCAAATTCTAAAATCTAAAATATTTATAAAATTCACATTTATGTTGTAAAAATTAAACTTACCTTAATTACAAAGTATACCACATTTATGCTAATCATATTATAAATATGCCAAAATAAAAAGTTTATGCTAACGCTTTTAATCATGCCCAATAAAAATTGTAAATATGCCAAAGTGAAATTTGAAAAAGATCATATGTATTGCGCGCCATATGTACAAGACACCGGAAACTCATGGATTGTGGGTCACTGCAACTCTGTTATAAAAACATTCCGTCCATAGCAGCGATTTCGCATCGGTTTTTTATCACGAAAGACTGCCTGTTTCAGTTTCTATTTCCATTGGGTTGTATATTGAAATGGGTGTTGTATTCATGAATTGGCAACGTGTGATCCGTTTCTTAATTATTCAATGCATTGTCCGGTTGGCATGGCTATCCAACATCGCTTCAGCAGTAACAGAGATGGGTAAAGAGGTGACTGGTTCTGTTAATGTTCCCGGTATAGGAATTGCCTGCTTAGGCAATCTGGCAGTGTTTGTCACAAGTTTGTTGCGAGACAGACTTGATTTGGAATTGGGTGGCAGGGATGTTCTCGCCACCATGAGAGGTACTAAACTTGCGGACATCAATGATGGGTTCGGACTCACTACATCCACGGATTACCCTCAGGTTTCTGTACTCATGTTGTCAAACCGCGCGCCCAATCTTTCGATGAAGCAGTTCATGACGTACATATCCAATGCCTATAATGTGCACTCCACCGTTATCCAATTCTTTCCTGTAAAATCAAAATCCCCTGCATCCAATGGAAGCACCCATGAATGCAAATGCATCGTATTTAGCACAGTGGAAGAGGTCATGGTATTGCTTGCTGAGCAAATTCCAGGAACACTGAAACGACTCTCGGATTCCCTGTTCCTACTGCCATCTCGGCAATGCTTCGAAAAGGGTTGCCATGGATGCAAGCAGCTCCTGATGTATTCGAAGGATGAAAATGGAAATAAGAAACTAGTAGGTGGTGGAAATAAGATAATGACAGAGCGTGAGCAAAAGATCGCAGAAAGCAAGAGATCAGCAATTTTTGAGACACTTGATCAGAATTTTCCTGAGGAAGAGCTAAAATGCATCTGCATTCCTCTTTTTCCATTGGGGCACGACTACTGGACAAAGTTGTTGAGCAGATCCTTCGGAATCAGAGACACACAGAATGCTGGGCCTGAAAATTTCAGCACTGCTTCTTTAATAGTCCCAAGGTTAACAGAAGTATTAATTAACCTTGTACTCACTGTCTGGTTCAGAGTCGATGGCTTCTCTAGCTCCCTCGTTGCTCGGAGGGCTTTTCGAGATTATGTTGTGGACAGCAGAGGAAGTGGGTTTGGTGCAAATGCATTTCTGACCAAAGCTGAGT
This sequence comes from Pinus albicaulis, assembly GCA_034641835.2. NCBI lineage: Eukaryota > Viridiplantae > Streptophyta > Pinopsida > Pinales > Pinaceae > Pinus > Pinus albicaulis. The sequence continues at coordinate 888,612,163 of CM076574.1, forward strand.
CCAGGGTTAAATCCCAAGATAACTTCAAATATGTGTGCCATGTGCTCAGCTTCAGAGGTACTCTTGGTATCAGAACCTTCTCGTTTATGGTGGGCAGTGTGAATTTGATATGCTCCATTAGCTGGGTTGTGCTCATTGCACTTCAGGGAAGCGTTGGAAAATGGTATGATCGTAACCCCATAACACTGTCTAAACCTAGAGTAACAGTGATAATGGGCATTATGAGTATTGTGTCGGGCATGGACATTTTGCATCTGTACCTGTGTTGGCGCCGTTCTAAAAATTTTCTTTCCAGACGCAGTGATTTGGTTTTGGTAGTCATAATTTTAGAAGTAACAGGCATGGTAGAAGCCAGTGTAATAATGGGGACTTTAGGTATAAAGGTATTTGGAAAATGGTTATACAGTGCTCCGCATGTTTTAGTTTGGGTAAAGTGGGTAGTTGGTAGTTATCTTCTAGGTGAGTATCCACCAGAATATGAGTCTGAAATAGATTATGATAATGGGATTTTGGTGTACTCTTCTATATTCTTGCTCAACGCTGTTTTGGCAGGAGTTAGAGGTTCCTGGAGGTATTCAGTTAAGTTAGAAGATCTTTTGTGAGTTTATCACAGAAGAGCTTTTGTGAGTTTATCACAGATCCCTCCAACATTATTGTAATAAATGATGGTTTAATTATAGTTAAATTTATCATATTTAACTTATGTTTTTTCATCAATTTTTCCTTTCTTTGTATTTCGTTAATTTTGTTCCCAGTCTCTTTTAAATAGTGATTGTACATTTACAAATTACTATCCTGTGGTCTCTAAAATGTCAACAATTTGGTGGCTAAATGTGAATCTCTCGGGATCTTCAAGGGTCTGCAGCCATTAATTCCTGTTCCAAAACCAGGTTTAAAGTATCAGGTCGTTTGTCTACAATTTTAAAATTGATCGTGTGTCTCCTTTAATGTTGAATTAATTGAGCTAGAATGCTCCCAGGGCTCATAAGATTGATACTTGAGCATTTGTGTGTAAACGTTCAAATGCTGGAGTTTGTGGGTTTTCCAAAGAAAAATTAGGGCTTGTTTTGGACAGTATGTTAGAAGTACGGAGTTCAAGTTTCATGCAATAATTTTGCCGTGAGCTCTCAAATGTATCTTGGGACCTAATTTACAGTGAGCCCTCAAATGTCTCTTGGGACCTAATTTGCACTGTGCAGTGCTTCAACCGAGTTACAGGCCATTATGCAGACTGGAATTTTTGTGTTTGTACGAGAAACCCCTTGTTTTGAAGGATATGTCGCCCTTGTTTTGAAGGATATGTCATTTCTTAGCTGTTTTTGAAATCTCCCAGGGTTTCATGGTGTTGTGCCTCAACGGAGTTATATGGCATTACACAGGCTGGTTTTTCAGTATTTTACAATAAGCCTTCTGTTTCAGAGGGCTTGTCATTGCTTGGCTGTTTCGAAAGCTCCCAGGGTCCGGTTGTATTGATAGTGTATGCCAGAGCTTTTGTGTTATATTTTCTGTAATGTTTGATTATGCATGACACAATATTTTTAGCTATTTCTCCTTTACAATTTTCGTCCCGGGGGGCCATGACCGTGCCCGACAAGTGAGTAGACCAGCAAGGTTGATCTGCCCCACGGGAGATGTCAGACAGAAGTTTTCTCAAACGGCCTTTTGCATGAAAATTATGGAATTTTGAAAAAAATAAAAATGGTAAGTTTGACAAGATCTTTTTCATTCATTTTCATTAAAAATAGGCAGATTACATTCATATTGAGATGGTTAGGTGACCTCAACCTGCTTATTGGGAAACCAGCTGAGATATGTCTGATTATCCTTAATTCTTCTAGTATCTAGATAACTAAGGCATAATAACAAAGTCTGCAATGTCTTCATATATAGAGAGCAGAAGTAAAAATCCAAACTATGCAAATCATGCTACTAATCATCAGAAGCGTCCACAGGTGTTGAGTCTTTTGCACTAGAACCAGGTAATTCGGTCTGAGGGAGACATGGAATATGTTTCTCTATGCAGCTGAGGCGGGCATTCTATTGCTGAATCTGGGATTGTAGGTTTCCTGGAGTTTGAGATCAGTCTTGGAAGGGCCAACTGAAAGATTCTCCAAGGCTATAGCCACACTATTCTTCATCAACCAGTAAAGATAGACGATGTGTTTGTATTGAGAGGATCGGCCTCTGGAGTGTTCAGGATCCGTCACCAGGTCTCGTCATTCCTCCACATCCAAGTCCACGCAAGCTACTTGTTGGTTTAAATCCGCTTCCCAGCTAGAAATTAACTGGCGGATCTAAGGTTGTGTGCCACCCTGATATGCCTGAACATATTCCTGAATAAGGCCAGAAGTAGATTTACAACCCCGACCCCGAGCTAGACGTCGCTGGGGTTCGCTGCCTCCCCACCGCTGACCAGCACTTCGGTTCCTCCCGCGACCTCCCCTTGTCGAGGTGCCTCTTCCAGAGGAAGGACGCACCATGGGGCCAACCACGAAGGTGATATGAAACCCTGAAATGGAAAGCCAAGACCTCCAACTCGAGGCATCTGACTAGCTTAAGGTTTTGGCGTGCACACTGAGAATTTAAACCTGTAGGTATGCCACTACATAATTCAATATAATTGTGAGCGTTAAGGCAGTAAACCAAACATTTTCTCACAATTATGAGAATTATGAGATGGGTATGTCGAGATAGGCTGAACACATCAACCAAGGACTCCCCGAGCCTTCTTGAGACAAAATACAAAATCCATTCGGTCATATCCTTTTGCAGAAGACCCCTCCTATTAAATGCTAACGAGTACATAAAAAAACAAGATAATAAACAAAATCATCTATGGAAAAAATGCAGATTGAATTCCAGTGTTCAGACCCCAAATACATGCTATTTGAGAATGTAAAATTCTATAACGGAGAGACAATTTTACTATATTCAGACAACCCATAAAAAAAACTCTTTCCTCCCAAATTTCAAGGAAGATTGCCTTTCTAACCCAAGGCATCGTCTCAGAGACTCTTCTCCAGCGAAATATCAGATAGAATTGAATCGCAGAGATAAGGACATAAGAGAAACACACTACGTGAACATACTCGTTGTCCCCATCCATAGGAAAGATGGTGAGACCGTGTACACCAGGATGACGGACCTCATGAAGAACCTTCGTGTGTGATCAAAAACTTTCCAACAAACCTGTAACCATTCCAATAAAATTACCTCCAAAATCATTCTAAGCTCATAACATAGGATAAAATTACCTCCAAAATCATTCTAAGCTCATAACATAAAACCTCGGCAAGGAGATGTCTCGCCATCCTCTCCAGTCACCATTAATATCTTGCATGTGTGTTGCCACCTTGTGGTTGAAAGCAAGTGTGTGAGGGCCGTAAAATGACCACCCACCATCCTTTCTTATTGAAACTTTGTCCACAGCATAGATCCAACAATGCCCAAGTATCTACTCACACCCCAATCGAAAAATAAAATTGTGAAATTTATCATAATATAGAATTACAAATAAGGTAAATAACAAATATTTACAAGTATTTTTATATGTTTATGTGAGATTTATCTTATCTTTTAATGCTTATTTAAAAAATTTAAATAAAATTTTGTTTTTATAATTAAACATATATGTGATAACAATATTTGATATTTTTTATAATATATTTTAAAATATTAAATAAATATTTTCATCTTTTTTTATGTGAGGCTTTTTATCAATGTTCTATTCTAATATTATTTATTTATCACTAACAAATTTCTTATATGATTTCTCGGAAGATTTATAATTAAAACTTTTCATATTATTAATTCATAATTAATATTTAAACTGAGTTTTCACAATTTCAAACTTATTGTAGTTATGTAAAAAATATTTCAAAATAAAGATTCTTTTTTAATTTTGTTATTATATTTTTTATGGGCAACTTTCTTTTAATTTGTAACATATATATAACTAACTCAACTATATATATTAAGTGGCTAGTAAAACACTTATAGTTGTCAATTCATGATAAGCATGGACACACTTATCTCATGATACATGTATTCCACATTATTCAATTAAGAAATACATGGACACACTTATAGTAAAATACTTATAGTTGTCAATTCACGATAAGCATGGACGCACTTAAAGTAAAACACTTATAGTTGTCAATTCATGATAAGCATGGACACACTGATCTCATGGTACATGTATTCCACATTATTCAATTAAAAAATACATGGACACACTTATAGGTATAGTTATGTAAAAAATATTTCAAAATAAAGATTCTTTTTTATTTTTCTCTATAATGTTATCATATTTTTTATGGGCAACTGTCTTTTAATTTGTCAACATATATATAACTAACTCAACTATATACATTAAATGGCTAGTAAAACACTTATAGTTGTCAATTCATGATAAGCGTGGACACACTTATCTCATGATACATGTATTTCACATTATTTAACTAAAAAAATCATAAAAATTAACTAAATTATAACTTTATTTTAAATTATTACTATTATTAATGCTAAAAAGCATTATTATATAAGTTAAACATATATACATTTTAAAAAATATGTAATGATGTGCGTGGAGATCGTGGAGGAGGTAAGCGAGGGGCCAACAGTGGTGGTGGTTCGAGGGTTCAAAATAGAGCCGACGAGGCAGAGGAGACTGTGGTGGCAAGGGGAATCGTGAGTCTGGTCGTTTTGAGGTAAATGAGGGGCAGGTTATCCAACATTGCTGCTTGCAGAACTGCCATGCTCTTATCAACAACCTGATGGAAAGAGTGGACACAAATGAGAGAGTTTGTTGCGAGGATCATGCAGCACAGATGGCAACATTGGACCGAATGCATTATTTTAAGTGCCAAGTTCGGGAGAGATTGGTAGTGGTTTGGCAAGGCCAAAATCAACTCACCAAGAAACTAGAAAAGTTGGAGACTTGGTTGGTGCACTTGAAGGGCATGTTCAGTGTGACTTCCATCCTCTGCTGCCTCCAGGAACATCCCTAGACAACCTTGCATCCATTTCTTCGAACAACTAGTATGCTATCTGGTGTTTTTTATGTTTTATTTGTGTTTTGGTGCCTCTGGACCAACCGTTTATGGACAATGTCTCTAGTTTCCCTTTTGTATTTTTGTCATCTGGTGCAAATTTTGGTCAACAAGCCCAATCGGGGTGAGACCACCTAATTTGAGAGCGACTATATGTGCTCCTTTTTTCCTATATGAATAGAACAATGACTTACCAAAAAAAATATGTAATGATATTTTTAACCATGGAGATTCACCTCCATTTTACTACAGAAATTATTAACTTGTAAATAACTCTTTTTACAATACCATGGCCCAATGTCATGATTTATCAATACCACATGCCCAATATGATATGTGTTGATATGATATTTTCTTTAATTAATTAAATTGAGATAAATTAATTAAAAAAACGTAACTAACTTAGAGATAAATCTTAACCCTTCTTCTGTGAATATTGCTATGAAGTATATTCCATAGAAGTTAAATCTATACAATCCACCTAAAAATTACCGATAATTAAATTAAAAAAGTGGACTTATTTTGAAATAGAGACACCTATACATTTATCTTATTACTGACAACTCAATTAACTTTACTGATACCAATTATGCACTATTTTACATTCGCTAACTTTATTTGACTCTTAGTAATCGATTTATGAGTCTTAGCATTAATTCATGAGTAAATAAAACTTTTTTTATGCAAATGTCTTATTTGATATTTCGAAAATCATATAGTTATGACTGATTTTTTAACGAATGCAAAATTTCATGGTCTTGGCCTCTTCCCGAGGCATCACTATATATTTTGCACATATTTCCTAAGTTAAAAGGGTTTCCCATTCATATTTTCTCAAGTGGAAGTAATGTACTTGAAGTAATGCTAACATTACTTGCTTAACATTAAATGTTTAATTTAATTATGAAAACCTTTCATTGTTCCATTCTTTGGTTATGTTAGCCATTGATGAAGTGACGTTGGCTATTAATGGAGTCTCCACAGTAGTCATAGCTTGCTCCCCTTCTTACTGGTACGGGGCTAGCTGGGTATTCGCCTCCCCTTCTTACTGGTACGGGGCTGGCTTTCTTCCCTGGGATTTCTTTTGAAACTACAGTTGATGTAGAGGAAGGAATGGAGGTAAGCTGGAAGCTACAATGATGTTGGCATCCTAGTTGAAATCCTTTCAGTGCAATAGTGATATCACTGATAATTTTGTTCTTCTTACAGTTCGACAGGGGTACATATCTCATAGGCATAACATTGAGAATTGCATTATAGACTTCAACATGGGTATGCAACAGAATTTGTTTCTGTAACAGACTTTGCTCCTGCCCTGTAATAGATTTTGCTCTGCCATCATGCTCTTGGGAAGATTCTGAAGTTTCTCTCGCGTTTGCGTCTGTCTAGAGCATCATTGTTTGCCTTCATTAGGTTTTTCCAGAATTGCTAATATCTTTGTGGGTGCTTTCGATGTTTCTTACCATGTAGTTCGGGATCGATATTGAGAGCCAATAAAACCAGCAAGGGAGCAAGAAGCATCATCTGCAAAGGTAGCACCAGGACCCGGTGAAGTTTTAGCTTCCTCTGTATGTGCCATGCTTCACATATAGGATAAAGCAACATAGGATCCTCCGGGTACAGAGCCAGTTAGAGAGCCATAAATAGATCCATAAGCAGGTCTTTCGTGCTTGCCCCTTGTTCTACTAATGATGCTTTTCCTGGTGAGTGGGTCTAAAATGAAGGTAGAAAATTTGGCTAGGATGGTCGAACCCGGGCTGGGAGATGAAATGAAATTGGCTGGTAAATGAACTGAGAGAGGAGCGAGGATATGAGTCGCTCACCTGAAATCATATTCGCATGCCACAAATTCATGTGGCTTCATCCACGTATTTCATGGCATGTTATGGAAAATAGAGTGATGAGGCAAGTAGACTCATGGCATGTTGTGGAAAATCGAGCGGTGAGGCAAGTGGATCCATGGGGCCCACATTGCCCAAAGGTTGTCTTTTAAATATTTGGTTCATAATTATTTTACAAATCACTTTGCAAGGGTTTTTTGGGGTCTTGTCATAGTATAATGTTATAATGTTGCATGGATTGCAGGGGATGCTGGTGTGTTAAGAAAAGGGGATGGAAAAAGTGATATTAGTTAGTCTTTATTTAATGTTTGAATTTGTGATTGTGGACTATTGGTGGCCACATATTTTTTGTATCTTTCTTTGAATGCATTGATTGTTTTGTAGCTTGCACTCTGTTTAGCATTGATTGCTTTCTCATTCCCTTCTCCAAATCATTCTCGGTGAGCTTCCTGGGCATTACCAGGTAATAAATCATCTAGTATTATGTTTTAGGTGCTTTGAAACATGACCATTAATGCTTTTCTGGTATTTAAAATTCATATGCTTTAGTTGAGGTAGCTATATGGAGAGAAGTACCACGGTTGTTTCAGTTAATCTAAAAAAACCACTTCAATCGATGTTGTTGTTTTAATTTCCTATATAAAAGTGGAAAGTTTCATTAGTGTGAAAAACATATTTCAATATTTTAAAATTAATATTTTCTCAAAGCAAGATGCCAAGAGGCTTTGTTCACATAGGGCCTCAAACTGAACTCAGCACAAAAAATATATAAGTAGTGGGTGACCTCATTTACGTCAGTGATATGTTTATGTGTTCAACTCTATATTGCTCTACTTAATTTTGCATTTCTAATATATGAATACACTTTGGAACAAACTTACTATGGTTTCGCTTTACATCTTCTTCAGTTATATGGTTCTCCCCTTCAAGAATCTATTGAATAGTTTTTAATGGCATGTTAGAACATGTCCCAGTCTTATCTAACTTTCCTACGTTGGGAAACCGATACAGTTAATAAAAGTCGCTCTCTTTACAACTAATCACTCCCTCCATACAACCATCTACTCTATTTATTATATATGAGCTTATAATAAATCATGAAATAAGGGTCAGGGAAGCAAACAAAAACCATAGTTAACATAAAAAATTATTATATTAAGCATAAATAGATATTATTCATATTTTTCTAATAATTTCTACCTTATGTTTGGATGAACATAATGTAAATCACGACTGGTTGTGTCTTTAGTGAAACATTACCTTTATGGTTTTTTTTTTTGGTAAGTATCTAAGTCTAGTATAGTCTCTTTAGTGAAACATTAACTTTATGGTTTTTTTTGTTAATCGTCTAAGTCTAGCATAGTTCTATTTTAAACCTAGATCTGTTAAGTACCAAGAGGCATGAAAAAAAAACTAAGATCCAAACTTTCAAGTGCTTAAAATATCTAGGTTAATTCTTCTTTTACACTGTGAACTTAAACCTTAATTCTTCTATCTTGGTTTACAATTATTAGATATGAATGGATGAAACTTCATGTATTTTTAATCGTTGTCATTTATAATCGTTACACATGTATGGAATGGTAGATGATGTGACACCTCGTTCACTTTGCTTGTAAATGGCACCTTACATATCTCTGACCTGGGTTTTGAGTGCACCTACAATCAACCTCTTATTATTATCTTGGTTGATAATCATTAGACATGGATGGATGGAAAGATAATCTGACACAACCTTTCTAACTTGATATATACCTCATTTACATTGGTTATAAATGAGTTGTATATAGCCCATGCCTATAAATTGGGCTTTGAGTGGACCTTGTTTCTCTCTTTGCAACAAGGTGTTCTTATCAATTGTCACGCCTTGTTGAGGCAAGTGGTATTAATGTTGTAGATTTGTTTCTATTTGCAACAAGGTGTTCTTATCAATTGACACTACCTCATTGATCCAAGTGGTATTAATGGTGTAGATTTCAACTCCTTTAACTTGATAAAAGTTCAAAGCTTGTAGTGACTTATTCTGAATTTCTATATTGATTTATATTTCACAGTACTCTGGTCTACTGTCACAATTCAATAATGTGTATGAAAGGTTTTTCTGCCTTAGGTGACGAGAATATAAATAATTGTTACCACTAGTTCAGACTTTAGTGTAGAATTACCTTTATGGGTTCTTCTTTCTTATGGGTTAATTGTCAAATAAATCATTGTTACTGCTAGTTAAGACTTTAGTGTAGAATTACCTTTTTGGGTTCTTCTTTCTTCTGGGTTAATTTTCAAATAAATCATTGTTACTGCTAGTTGAGAATTTAGTGTAGAATTACCTTATGGTACCGCTAGTTGAGACTTTAGTGTATAATTACCTTTATGAGTTCTTCTTTCTTATGGTTTGATTTTCAAATAAATCATTGTTAATAGTCAAATAAATCAATGTTACCGCTAGTTGAGAATTCAATGTAGAATTACATTTATGGGTTCTTCTTTCTTCCGCATTAATTTCCAAATATAGTATATTTCTATTGTAAACATAGATTTATCAAGCACCAAGCTGCATAAAAAGAAACAAAGACCCAAATCTATAGGTGCCTAAAAAAACTGGGTGATTTAATTTTTCTTGTTACATTATGAAATTCAATCTTTTTTTAAATTTTGGTTGATAATCATTACACGTAGGGCTACAAATCAAGGTTGTGGGTCAACTACTTGCCCACTCAAGGCAGGGACTTGTTGCACACCCTTCTTGTTTAATTACATTTTCTTACCTACATGATATGATCTTGTTTGAGATACATTTCACATCCACTTGGATAAATTTGTCATATTGACATAAATACCAAATGAACTGAACATAGAACATCATAAACTCAATAGTAATCACATATTTCCATTTTAAATCATATTTATTTATTATACCACTATATATGAGAATTGGCTCAGTGCAAATGGAAGTATATAAAGATACTTATCTGGAGATGATTATTATTTCATATTAATGATTGAATTACATCATTATGTAACATCATTGTTATTTATTATATAATAGTTACTATATTATAATCCTAATTGTAATATATTTTATTATACTTCTCTCTTTTCATGTTAACACATTTGTTATTTAAATTTATGCTTCATTTATTTTGACTTTATATAATTTTTTTCTTCACTATATATATATATATATAGTTGGTTGTCCTTCTAATTATCATAAAACAAATTATTTATTTTCAATAGGATTTTCTCTAGGAGGAACCACCAAAGAGAGGCAATGTGTTTTCGTAGCATGGAACTAGGTATGTGTCCCTAAAGTTGATTGAGGGCTTGGCATCAAATATACTCTAATTATGGCAACTAAAACTTAGTGGAGATGGACAAAAGAAAACGATGAGCTTTGGGGAAAAGTCCAGAATGTCAAGTATGCAACAAACATCCCATCCCAAAAACTAATTAACGCAGAATGTGATAGCCCTGGACTGTTAATTTGGAATAATGTTTGGAGAAATAAAAGTATATGTCACACCCCTATTTTTCTTTTACTACAGATTACATACATTATATTATTTTGTGGATCATGTGAAGGTCAAATGTTAAAATAGGAATATTTGATTATATTGTAAAAAATAAATGTTTATGCAAGGAGAGGAATCCACATGATGAGGTAAGTTTAAAAGAGACCCATCGGTTAGGGCATTTGGATGGCTATGGGTCAGGAGGTTACCTTCCCAAACCCCTCCTTGTTGGAAATGTTCTCAAGGGAAAAAAGGAAAACCAAGAGGGTTAATGAACTTGAGGAGGTTGGTTGGTCAGAGGAAGACTTGTTGAGAAAATTTGTCCTGGACTAAGTCTAGCTAGGACCAGATAGTTGTAGGGAGGAATTCAGTGCAGTACTATCCAGAAGGCTACCGTGTTGGTGAGGTTAGCTTGGGGGGAGACGTAGTTGCAGATTGGTCTCATTGGTAGGGAGGAAAACCTTTGTTCCATGTGGTTTGACCTCTTGCGTTAGCATTTTAGGTAACCTAGATAAATATTGTTTTAAAAAGAAATGGGATTTATTTTGAAAAGCGTTATTAATGAATTGAGAATGAACTATTATGATGTGTTGTAAATTTTGTTTAGATAAAATGGAAAAAAAGGAATGTAATGTATGTGGTCTTTGATGTTGTACAAATGTCAGTAGAGTATGCATACTAATACCATAATAGAAATAAGTAAATGTTATTTTTAAAAGAAGGGGTTAAATACATTCTCACCCCACATTGTATGAATAAATGTTAGATATGTTGTTGTGTGTATGGGAAATAGCAGTAGATGTGCAGGGTTATGTGTAAATGATGCTTTAGCATCGTGAGAAAATTAGGAATTGTTACATGAACAGAGGGTCCGAGTCTAATAAGTTAGAAACCATAGATTTAGGAGAACTGAGCGAGACTTCAAATAGTGCTACAGTGTTATAGTCAAGCACGAACTTAAATCCTACAGGTGAAACTGAACGGTAAGCAAAATCAGGGGAAGAATACTTCTCATAAATTTGTATAAGTCTCATGTAGGGAAATACCGACCCAGGTTGGAGGGTTTATTCATGGGCCCAGCTGTTTCCGGAAGCCTCAGAACAGTCCCTGCCTTACGAGACCCAAATTTGGACTGAGCAAACTGTAACATAATGAAAACTACTTTGCATATAGGGAAAAAAGAAATTAGAACTTAAATTTAAATTTAAATTTGAAGAGAAAATATGTTTCATGGTTAACAACAATAAATCCTAGAGATGAAATTTAATGTGTGGAACAGTAACATGACCAAACCGCGCAGGAGTTGCTTTATTTATAATTTCAACCATGAAATACCAGGAAATATATATTTAAGATGAAAATAGTAATTACATTACTAACATGAATTAAAAGTCTTGCAAGTGTACATTCAAGAAAAAAACAAACACATTTGTAAAAAAAAATTATAATAGACCTATTTAATTAAGAAAAACATAAAATATGTAAAAGCGACATGTAAACGCCAAGAAAAATGTGCACATACACGTCAACATTACTCTAAATTCAGATAATGCATAGTATTTCCTTTTACAGGAAAATTCATTCAAGAGAACCCAAATTACCAATCTGTGCATGAAATAGTTTACAAACAATTACTCAGTCCTCACCCATACTTAAGGGTGTTTCACAAAATATATATATACAAGTTAAATATTATAACTAGAGCGAGGGTTTGAAAAACCCTTGGTTCTTTTAAACCATCCTAAGTATGGACTCATAGATATGACTTGAACCCTGTTGGGGTTGCAAAAATGAGAAATTCAGGCTCTCTGTGTAATAGTAGGGATGAACAATGACCATTGGCCTTAAAAAATGTTGAAAAGTCAACAAGAAATGTGTGTCTAATTTAATTTTCCCTTAATTGAATTGGAAAATAAAATGTAATCTTATCTCATAATCACTTGTAATAGTTAACTGAGTGTGATAAACTCAGTTAGCTTATGAATTTCGAGTTGAGGGTGGTTAGTGAGTCATGCAGAGTGATTCTATTAGTTATTGAGTCCAAGTTGCAGTTAGTGCATTATTTTAATGCATGAGAAATCATTTAACTCAATTAATTGATTTAAAATCAGTTTAACTAGTTATAACTGTCCACATGAAATAATCTTTCAAGTAATTCACATGCAATGATATTTCAAGTAACTGATGATTTAATATTAATAATTGCATGCATGTCAGTTCTGATGGAGACCTAGTTGAGACAGAGGTTAAAGGGATGTTAACTATCAATTGTATTATTAGTAAGCTACCCACATGCAGTAAAACACCCATAGGATTTCCCATGAGCATTGTGCAATTTTGGAAGGCTTAAATTCCTAAAGAATAGGGATTTCATTCCATAGGAATTGTGCAAACAAGGTAGGTTGAGCAGAGGCTGAAAATTGGCTAAGTCTTTGTCGATTTTGTCTGGATCAGGGTAAGACAGTTGTGAGAGTGCAGGAGACTCTTGTGAGAAGAGTGAATTGTAATTGTTTCATGATTCCTTGGTGAATATACGATTGAAGATAGAGGGGTTTTGAGCAGTAAGATTTCCTTGGGAAAATATCTGTGTTGTGGATTGATTTGCTTCTTTCTTTACCTATTATGATTGGTGATCGTGTTTATTTTTCCGCAATTAATTTGTAGAAGGATTCAACATCTTGCTTTAGCATATCGCATGATCAGATTGAATCCATTTGTATACATATTGTTTGTATAATTTATACATGGTATCAGAGCGCATGAAATCACTATAGTGGAGAAGAAATTGAGTTTGTGCTGAATAACATTCGAATTTGCGGAAATATTCTTTGGTGTGACAGGCGAATCAAGATGGATTTCAATGGCTTGAGATTGGAATATGCACTCGAGGTCAGTTCTAATTATATTTCATGGAAAGACAGAATGGAGGCAGTTCTGGAGGACAACATTCCCAAGCCCACGGCAGCAGATGCCGCTCTTCTTGATGCTTGGCAAAAGAAGGTTGCAAAGGCGAGGAGGATCTTATTAGAGGGAGTACGAGACCACATTGTCTCAAGTCTCCATGGCAAATCGACTCCATTTGCAATGTGCAAGGCTTTGACAGATCTATTTCAGAGTAGTAGTGACCACAAAAAATTGGCATTGAAGGACAAGCTCAGGAAAATCAAAATGGAGAAAGGCAACACTATTTTGAAATATTTAACCAAGTTCGTCCAATGTCGATATGAGCTTGGGAGTGTCGGAATTACAGTAGCGGGTGATGACTTGGTGAGCCTAGCTCTTCTAGGCCTTCCCAAGAGTTGGCATAGTTATCATGATTATTTCAATGGGAGGGAGAAGCTACCAGATTGGGAGCAACTTTGGTCGGATTTGGTACAAGAATAATTTAAGCAGAATACCAGGGATGGATCCTCATTTAAGACAAATGATGAGGAAAATTGTGCCTTGGCTGGTAAGGAAAAGAAGGGGAAGGGAAATAAATCCTATTCCAAATCTGAGACCGACAAAGAAGGTAATAAGCATGACATGTCCATAGTGAAATGTTTTCATTGTCACGAGCATGGACATTATGCCACTAATTTTCCACAGAAGAAGAAGAACAAGAAGGCTTCAGGATCTGCAGCTGGTGAGGCTTTTGCCTCACAATTTGAGTTGGACTTCTCGCTCATCGCATGTATGGTGTCTAGTGTGATGGGATCAGTGTGGTACTTGGATAGTGGTGCATATTTCCACATGATGGGAGAAAAAGAACTTTTCAATAGCTTGGAGGAGAAGGATCTCCAGATGCATATCGAAATGGGTGATGACGGGAGGTACAGTGCTACCGGGATTGGTACAATTACCTTCCAGAGATAGTCAGGTAAACCCTTCTTATTAAAATATTTCATGCATGTACCAGGCTTGAAAAATAATTTAGTTTCAGTTGCTATGTTGTAGGATAGAGGTTATGATGCAGTTTTCAGTGAAGGGAAAGCATTCCTTTGTCACAAAGCCACAGGACAAGCCAAGAAGATTGGGATTCGTGTGAAGAATCTCTACAAACTTGATGTAGTTGGCTGCGCAACATTGATGGGTAAATTAGACAGATTGGTGAGCCAGGATGAGGGTGAGTTATGGCACAGAAGATTGGCCATCTACACCATGGAGCTTTTAAGGTCATGAAACAGATTTCTACGGGGCTTCCAAAAGGTACTCTTGCGCAGATAGACACATGCAAGGGATGTACCATGGGGAAGTATGAAAAGGCCACTTTTCAAGACAAGGAGAACCGAGCAGCAATAATCCTTGAGAGAGTTCACTCAGATGTGTGTGGACCATTCTCTATATATTCGAAAACAAAGCATAGGTATTATGTGATTTTTGTTGATGATTTTTCTAGAAGTTGTTGGACATATTTCATGTAGAAGAAAGATCAGACATTCTCAAAATTTTGTGAGTTCAAAGAACTGGTGGAGAAATATACAGGGAAGCATGTGAAGGCTCTGAGGAGTGACAATGGTGGTGAGTACATCTCCAATGAATTCAAGAACTTTTGTAGCAAAGAAGGAATTCAGAGAGAGTTGATTGTCCCTCATAACCCACAACAGAATGGGGTTGCAGAAAGAAAGAATAGAACAATTGTGGGTGCAGCATGAGCGATGTTGCATGATCAGGGCCTAACGTTGCATCTATGGGCAGAGGCATGCAACACAACGGTATTTGTGCAGAATCATAGTCCTCATCCGATACTTTGCATGAGTACACCAGAGGAGGTTTTTTCTGGTAAGAAACCTGATGTTTCATATTTTAATTTTTTTAGCTCATCTATCTATTTCCATGTGACCAAAGATTCCAGGAAGAAGCTAGAACCAGCAACTGATATTGGGATATTTTTGGGGTACACTGATACTCCCCACAACTATCGGGTGTATTTTCTAAATAGTAGGATGACTATTGTGATACGGGATATAAAATTTGATGATGAGAAAGCCATGTGATTTTCCCTTGAGAGGGAGATTGATTTTCATGTTGATTGGGAACTCTTGGTTCCAAAGGATGAACCTCAAGATGTGGAGCAGCCACATGCAGAGGATCATGGAGTGGCAGAAAACACTCATGTAAAACCATCCACCATACATGGTAGAAGGTGCACCACAGAAGCTGATAGATTGAGATGATGCGGTAGAACATGTAGGAGCACCTACTTCACTGCGCAGACAGAGACAGTCTCCAGACAGGTTTACTGGATACATAGCTGTTATGAGCAAGAGTATTGTGATAGAACCATCCTCCTTTGAGGAAGCAGTGCAACAAACAATTTGGGTTGAAGTCATGGTTGAGGAGTATGACTCCATCGAAAAGAACAGTGCATGGGAATTTTTCCCAGGACTAGACATAAAATCAGTGGTTGGATCTAGATGGATCTATAAGTTGAAGCAAGCAACAAATGGGAGTGTGGAGAATTACAAGGCTATATTTGTAGCCCGGGAATTCTCACAAGTTGAGGGGATTGTCTACGAGGAGACTTTCGCACTGATTGCAGATACTCATTGATTAGATCTATCCTTGCACTCTCAACGCAGATGGGGTGGCAGATACATCAGATGGATGTGAAGACTGTGTTTCTCAATGGATTTATTGAGGAAGACGTGTACATTGAGAAGTCAGAAGGTTTTGAGACCTTTGACAGTGAGTCGTATGTGTGCAGGCTCAAGAGAGTACTATATGGGCTGAAGTAAGCACATCGTGCTTGGTACACCAGGATTGACAACGATTTCACCGGGTTGCTCTTCACAAATAGTGAAGCGGATGTGAACCTGTACCAGATTGTGGTTGATGGTAAGCTCTTGATTATCATACTTTGTGTTGATGATTTAATTTTGACAGGTGATGAGCAGCTCATAATTTCTTGTAAAGAGGATCTTGCAAGAGAGTTTGATATGAAGGACATGGGACTCCTTCATTATTTCCTTGGTTTGGAGATGTGGCAGCGTGATGGGGAGCTATTTTTTTCTCAAGGCAAGTATGCCAAAGAGATTCTGAGAAAGTTCCACATGGAGAGTTGTGAACCCATGGAGACTCCTCTTGTAGGAAACTAGAGGAAGGAAGATGCTACTTCAGGTGAGTTAGTGGACGCTACTGTTTACAAGTAGCTTATGGGTTCACTCATGTACTTGGTGAACACCATACCAGATATTTTCTACGCAGTTAACCAGTTGAGTCAAGCTATGGTTAAGCCGACCAAGCTCTTTTGGAAGGCAGGGAAGCATGTCTTGAGATATCTCAAGGGCACTACAGAGTATGGATTATGGTACAGAAAAACAGAAGGAGTGAAGCTTCAAGGCTTCACCTATGCATATTAAGCAGACAATCCATCAGACAAAAAGAGCACATGAGGAGGGATCTTCAACATAGGATCGACAATAGTTTC
Source organism: Pinus albicaulis (assembly GCA_034641835.2). Taxonomy (NCBI): domain Eukaryota; kingdom Viridiplantae; phylum Streptophyta; class Pinopsida; order Pinales; family Pinaceae; genus Pinus; species Pinus albicaulis. The sequence goes on from CM076574.1 coordinate 888,628,973, forward strand.
TTGGTACAACAGGAAGAAGAGATATGTGGCACTCAGTTCAACCGAGGCAGAGTACATGGCAGCTAGTCAAGCTGCATGTGAGGCCATCTAGATGAGGAAGATTCTTGTTGGTTTGTTTGGTCATCAGATGGATTCGACGGGGATACATTGTGATAATCACTTGTAATACTTAACTGAGTGTGATAAAATCAGTTAGCTCATGAATTTCGAGTTGAGGGTGGTTGGTGAGGCATGCAGAGTGATTCTATTAGTTATTGATTCCAAGTTTCAGTTAGTGCATTAGTTTAGTGCATGAGAAATCAGGTAACTCGATTAATTGGGTTTAAATCAGTTTAACTAGTTGTAACTGTTTGTTGCACTAGTGAGAGGTCAAGTGAATTAAATCAGATTTAATTCACATGCAGTGAGTGATCTATCAAGTAACTGATGATTTACATTAATAGTTGCATGCATGTCAGTTCTGATGGAGACCCAGTTGCGACAAACGTTAAAGGGATGCTAACTATCATTTGTATTATTATTAATCTTCCTGCATGTAGTAAAACACCCATAGGATTTCCCATGGCCATTGTGGTGTTCTGTAAGGCTAAAATTCCTAAATAATATGGATTTCATTCCACGTGAATTGCGCAAGAAAGGCAGGCTGAGCACAGGCTGAAAATTGGCGAAGTGTTGGTTGATTTTGTCCAGATCATTGTGAGACAGTTGTGAGAGTGCAGGAGACGCTTGTGAGAAGAGTGCATTGTAATTGTTTCACGATTCCTGGGTGAATATACAATAGAAGATAGAGGGGTTTTGAGCAGCAATCTTTCCTCGGGAAATATCTATGTTGTGGATTGATTTGCTTCTTTCTTTACTTGTTGTGATTGACGATTGTGTTTATTTTACGCAATTAATTTGTAGAATAATTCAATATCTTGCTTTATCATATCGCATGATCAGATTGAATCCATTGGTATACATATTTTTTGTATAATTTCTACAAAAAAAAACAAAATACATGAGAACACTATGCAAGCACATTTACTAAGTGTAGATGGTTGTATCTCTTGGAGACCTTAACATTGAAACAAACCAAGCAATAGAATACAAGGAGGAGAAGACAATTGATAAATGAGCATTGTAATTTACTCGTAACAACCAAGAGAAATTTGTGTTGAATGTAACATGGGTGATAAGGTGAGACGACAGCAGTAAATTTTACCCTACAAAGAATAGTCGAATACAGAACCATCAAAAAATCCTTGCAGACCTGTAAGTAAGAAAGCGTATAAGCCTGAGAAATTAACTCTATAGAGAAAATTCAGACAATAAAAACCAACTTTGCGTTAAGGTATTGAGCAAGAGACAACACTATCCTGAGAAAATGTAATTTCCTAATGTCGCGGCCTTCGGAGTTGCAGAGTCATTTTCCCTCAAAGAAACAAAGCAGAATGAACATCCACGGCATTGGAGGAGGTTTCTAGTTACCTCAATTGATTGTATCACATCTAAACCATAGATCTTAGGTATTTTTGGAGAACCTTCGATCTGGGACCAGAGATCAAGATCCGTAATGCCACCTGGTAAGTGGTAGAAAAACTCCAGAGAGTTCGATGCTACCTTTAATTATTGGGATTAAGTTACAAGGCGTGGAAATGTGTACAGACACCTAGAGGTTGGGCGAAAATGGAGTCATATAAATACCGCAATGATGTGACCCTCTTAATTGTCCAATTACTGGAGGTGTAGGGAGTTAGGATACCTTTGAAATTAATTCCAATTACAACTTCAGAGTTGGAAAAAATGAATGAGAAAAATGTGTCAAATTTATGTAGTGCAAGTGGGATTTTCAAACTCGAGGGAAAAGACCGCCACCTTGGAGGACCTACTGATAGTGCAATATTTTGCAGATGTTTTCCCTGGGGACATTCCTGGATTGCCTCCTAAAAGAGACATATACTTTTCTATTTAATTGATTCATGGAGTTTCTCTTATATACAAACATCACATCAAATGAATGTTCTAGAATTAACTAAATTTAAAATGAAACTACAAGAATTATTAGACAATAAATATTTTTACTGAAGTGTCTCACCTTGGGGGAATCCAATACTTTTTGTCAAGAATAAGGATGGCACTTTGCGAATATGCATTGATTATAGGCAGTTAAATCAATTAACAGTTAAAAACAAATACCCCTTACCCTACATTGATGATTTATTTGATCGGGTGAAAGGGGCTATGGTGTTCTCAAAAATTCACTTGTGTTCGGGGTACCACCAAATTATAATTAGAGAGAAATATATACACAAAACAACATTCAAAACTGCTATGGGCATTACGAATTCGTAATCCTACCTTTTGGACTAGCGAATGCTCCGACAACTTTCATGTGTCTCATGAACAGTGTATTCCATAAGTATTTGGATAAGTTTGTGTTGATTTTTATTCATGATATATTAGTTTATTCCAAAAATTTGGAGGAGCATAAAAATAATTTGCATATTGTTTTACATACTTTGAGGGAACATCAGCTATATGTAAAATACAGTGAGTGTGAGTTTTATAAAGAGAAAATTCAATATTTTGGACATCTTATTGCCAAAGAAGGAATAGTTGTAGACCCATAAAACATAAAGACTATAATGGAATGGCTTGTTATGAAGAACCTGGCTTTGATATTTGGATAGTTAGGGATCATAATTTCAAGATGTTTACAGACTCTCGCACCCTCTTAATAAGCTGAAACCTTAGATTTCATATGTGGGAAAACTGGTAGACCAATTTAGTCCAATAGGGTGTAAACATGTGATAAGCATGCATGCAAATTTGGCACTAGAGGAAAAACATTTCAGTGGTTATAACATTGTGCCTTGGATTTGGATTTGATGAAATTTATATCATTGGAAATCTCTCAATGAGCAAAAGACAATGCTAGGCTCAAAAATCAGTTTTAAAGTGATTGCAGGAAGAGGAATTTTTAGAACCCCACTTCCTTAAGGTAACCTAAGAGGTTGGGACTGGATACCTTGCAACCTTAATGATGATTTAAGGGGTTGGGTATGTTACATTACTACAACCTTACTTTTATAGTAATTCAAAAATAGAAATATGTGCAACATGACCAAAAACTCATGAAACTATCATTGCATTTCAAATCATAAATGTGGATTATTTAAGCATGCACAACAACATTTAAAAATATAGAACATAAATAACATTACATTAAAAAATGGAATGATAATTGTAAACAAAAACAATAACCAAAACTTATCTTTACAAATGATTGCACAATTTCCTACAAAGGTAAAACGTTCCATCCAAGCATAGGCATTATTGCACATATTATCTCTACAACAAGTCATCCTTGAGCTAGGGATCATATGATTCCACAAGGAAAACCACACAACTCTCTTCCCACCATCTACACAAGCTAAGTGATGACATTTTCTTATTTGCATTGTAGTCCATCCCTTCTAAGGCTTCAACACAAATCGACCAAGAATCTCTCAGTTGGAGGCTCCAAATAATATAGTTGTAAATCAAGTGCTCACGATAGAATTTAAATAGGGTCTTGGGTAATTTCACAACAGAATGTCATAATATGAGTGACAAGCTAGCTCACAACCTAAATCCTAGCTCTAGTAAGTTATTTTCATACATAGTATGGTTGCTCCATTTTTCATAGCAACAAAAACTATATTTATCCCCTCCTCTTGCTATCCAAAATTATCACTCCTCTCTTTACTGGAATTCCCTTTCCTTTTTTCTCCCTTACATGCTTGATTCTCACAAACCCCCAAGTTGATTGTAGTCAATCCACATTATCTTAACTAAGTGAGATGACTCTCTCACCCACCTCTTACATGCATTCAATTATACAATTCTCATCATGAGTGTACTTAGCCCATGCTTGCATAACTTGGTGAGGTGACTCTCTCACCCAACCTCTTACATGCATTCAATGATTAGTTTTTAATAAGTCAAAGGAGTTGAAATAGACGATTAGTCGTAAATAAATAAATAAATAAATTGAAGGTGGCATTAAAGTCTAGGCACATGGTATCCTCTCAAACACCCATCCAACCACCTCTCTTATGCAATCATAGCCCCTCGTGATTTTGTCTTTATTTTTCTATAGTTTACAATGTATTTTGTTTTATTATTTTCCATGTACAGTGTTTATAGATAACATTTCTTGGCTCTTGTCCATTCATCATAGATACAATTATACATTTCTAATTCAAGGATAACAATACAGGGTGTTACAACAAAAAACCAGAAGTGAACATGGATGGTAAGAAGGGCACCCATGATTATCAAATGGATTTGAGACCATGAGGAGATTGTTAACCTATTTCCTTGCATATGAGGAGGAACAATTCTTGGCCAATCATAGGTGATTTTAATTCATACTATAAGACAATGATATCAACTTAAATCGTATATTGCCATCACTAAGGCTACTGTTATGGGGTCATCGAGGGGCTATAACATAAATGTTTGGGAGATAAGTCTCGTACTCTCCCTATCTGAGGTCAAATAATTAATGAGATGTTTGGTTTGTTGTGATAAGACTAGAAGGATAGACACCCCCAAGAGGCAGACCCTTATTGTGGTTATGTCTTCCAAACATTTTTCCCCTTGCTAAGTCATAAGTGGCTTACAAGGCAATGGTTTGCAAGTTGTTAGCACTAGCCTAGGTATTATAGTGGCAGATAACTAGATCTGAATTTATGCCTCAACTAAGAAATATTTCTCAGTTATTTATTCACCTATATTATAGGAAATTAAGATGGATAATGTGTTTTTCCAAATAAAAGTTAACCTCATACCCACAAAAAAAAAATTGCCAACCTATTTAACATGACTTCACCTTTTTTCTTTTATCATCCCATATAGGAGAAACAATATGTCACATAGGCTATTTTTAATGTGGTGAACATTAAAATAATTTCTTTCTTTCTTCCCATAACCTTTGGGATTGAAATTAATTTCCAAAAGAAGCTAAGGCAAGAGGACGTTTTTTCTTGTTAACTGGCCCATAAGAATCTAGTAAATAATAGTCTTGGAATCCATGCTAGTGAGACCCAATAGATTCGAAAGCCCATTTAGAACCCAAACACCAACATACGACCCACCAATTCTTATTGATTGAGATCGACATCGAGATTTTGTGGAGATATAATCAAGAGAACTATGAGATTGAAATGACTCTAAAAAGGAAAACAAAAAAAAAATACTACCATTCACATGAATCTGACATCGTTAGAGTCGCATTTGTTTCAGAGGCGTCCTCGTATTGTATCCATGAGATTGCTCCAAATTCCATGGTTTTCAGCTACCTGTCACAAACTACCTTTGTAAAATACTACATAGTAAATTTCTATCCAACAACGGTAAATTCCCTCCCTGTGACGAGCTAACCACGACAATTGTAATAAGTGAAGAAGAATAATAGAAACGATGATATACTGGGAATATCCCACACTGATAACAACAAATATAGATAAATATTGTATAAATTGAGACTGGAAGCAGATTGAGCATATGGCATGGCATTATAACTTCTACTTGGCTAGATATGTGCCACATGGCCACAGATCAGCCCTCGGATATACCCGTTGGATGGGTGAAACGTGGCCACAGTTGGGCCATATAAATGCACGTTGGATGAAACCCATGTACCAACCCCTCATATATGCATGTTGATGACATCTGACAACCACGTAGTGACCTCCGCATGGATTTAGCCATTGGAATGAATGAAATTTTAACGTCGACGAGACTAAAAATAGTTTATGGCACTACCAGATTCCTTGTTTTTTTGTCTTTTGTAACTCAATCTGATGATGAGCTGACCCAACCTTCTAACAGTTCCCTCACTGAAAATACAATGCCACGGAATTGATGCTAACATACTGTGGTAATCGTCCCTGATTTCTCTGAAAGCATCACATTCCAAAATGAAATGCTTTTTTGATTCCACTGCCCCAGAAGTGCAAAAAGTACATACCCTTTCTTCCCAAGCTTCTTTAGGTCTCTTCCACCATCTCGTTTCACACCAAAGTTGATGTGAGTTAGTTCTTAATTGAGCAATAAGAACCTTTGCTCTCCACGGAATGCTAGCTCCAATGTCCTCTTTTTGTTGGAAATTACAAGTGGAGTTGAATTCCTGAACATAATACTTCTTCTTTCTACCCAACTCTTTTCCCCATATACCCTTACAGAACTCCTGCAGCACAAAATTATTTAACTCCTTGCTATTTTTGTGACACGCATTAAGGTAAATATTCCATTTTTGCATCCATTTGTTGTTTTGTCTCATCCATAATTTCTTTCTTTCACTCATACCTTCATTGAAGATAACTTTCGACCATCTATTTCCTCCCATTTGCTCAATTATTTTTAGATACCTTATAAGACGCACCATGGAAATTTCTTCAATGGGAGATGCCCCTCTTTCACTCAACATTATCTCATAGGGAACCAAACTTTTTATTTTAAACTTGCTCATGATCAAGTGTTTTTGAATTTTTTCAATTTGTTTCCATTTTGAAACAGGGATGCTGCTAGCTGAAAATTCACTCCCATATAATATCCCTGGACAAACTAGGAGTCCAAAAAGTACTTTTATCATGTTCCAATCCCATAAATCCTCCTCCCTACATCTGTTTTGAAGTGCATACAATGCTTTCCACCCTCCTAAAATTCTTTTATTTATGTAATCCTCCCAATTAAGCTTGTCGTTGAAATTGATCCCATGGTACTTGTATTCATTTACTTCTTCAAGAATTTTTCCTTCAAAGAAGAATGTATGCTAGCTTTGCCTCCTTTTATTAGAGAAAATCATTATTTTGGTCTTATTAGTATTGACTTGCATCCCCACTTCTTTACAAAAATTCTCAACGGCATATAGGTGCTTCTGCAATCCATGAGCTGATTTAGCAACCAGCACAAGATCATCGGTGTTATGAAACCAGATCCAAAAATAGAAGAAAAGAGAGATCAACACCTTATAAATAAGCCACTTCGATGGGGAAACCTCCTTTACATTACATAAATGAACAATTCTTGGATGATACAAATGAAAAAAACTCCTTTCTATATAGAGTCCATGGGGTCACAATATAATCCTAGCCGACCTAACAATAATAATGTAAGGGCACAATAATAACAATATGGGGGCTACAGGGGTACAATAATAACAATAAGGGGGCTACACTAATAACAATTAGGGGATACAATAGTATTATAGGGACCTAACATGTCCGTCTCCTTCAAACAAGTGTTGCCCTCAACGCTTGATTATTTCTAGTTGCTTCTGTATAAAAGTCTCATCCTCCCATGTGGAATATTTAATGGGTAAGTTATTCCACTTGTTGAGGTACTCTAAAATTGATCGATTTGGTAGTTGTCGAGTTCTTGTTTCTGTGACTGCTTCAGAAATTCTTTCGCTACAATGTTGATCTTCCTGTTGTTTCATTCGGTTCTGCACCAAATATAGGTTATCCTTTGAGAGTTGAAGAACTTGTTTTTGATGCTCGATGTGATCTTCCACCTATTTTATCATCCATATTAGCTTTCATTTTATCCTTCAAACCATCCAACTTAGCCTCCATTTTTGCGTTTAAACAATCTATGTCATCTTTGATTGCTCTTTGTAAGATCGAAATTTGTTGCACTTGGTATCGTAATTTTGATATCTCATACTGAAATTATTCCTCTTCACGCATCATAGTAGAGATTTATGACGGCTTAATGGGTGTGGAATTATTTTTTTGAGGCATTATAGAACCCAATACTGATAAAAAATGCTTCAATATGCCCTTTGAATCACTTCAAACTTCTTTTTCAAACAAAATTTATGCAATTTTAAAAAACAAATACACACATTTTTCTTGATTTTTAGGAGGTCGATATTAAATATCAATAATCTCTATGATTTTGGATCTTCAATATCTAAAATTCGGTCCTATAGTAGCCCTCTAAATCTTCTTTCCAATGCCACAACTATGACTTGATTTGGATTCTTCAAGGCAAAGTTATTCCCAATCTCCCACAATGAACTAATTATGGACTGGTTGAGTAGAGCGAACTTGTACGACGTACCACATGTCACTGTTTCCTCCTTCGGCTCTGAAATTGATACAAAGAACACTACAGTCCATGTAATTTCAACCACTTTTTACATAATTCCAATCCAATCCTCAGAAGGAGATTTATGGCGATTTTCGCAAGGTCACCTCTTTTAGATGAAATTCGGGAGCTTGCAAAAACCCTAACTTACACATATCATATCTCCGAATATATTGTGAAACAAGATCTAAAATTTTTACATGAAGTTACTCAGGATTTCACCTTCACGTGGTAAAAATTTCAGCTTCTGAACCTTCGTAGAAAAACAATTATAGTGCAAATTCCACAATGACCTGTTTGGAGCAGCGAAACCCCAGAATCCAAAGCTATGATACCAAATGTAATGAAACCAGCTCCAAAAATAGAATAAAAGAGAGATCAACGCCTTAGAAATAATCCACTTCGATGGGGCAAATTCCTTTACATTACATAAATGAACAATTCTTGGATGACACAAATGACAAAACCTCCTTTCTATATATAGGAGTCCATGGGGTCACAATATAATCCTAGTTGACCTAAAAATAATAATGTAAGGGCACAATAATAACAATATGGGGGCTACAAGGGTACAATAATAACAATAAGGGGGCTACACTAACAACAATAAGGGGATGCAATAGTATTATAGGGACCTAAAATTGGCATATAGAATAATATTTATCACAAACTCCCCCAATCGAACACCATCCCCACCTTGAAAATTTAGCCACTCTTCTAGTTTGTCAATATATAAACCAAAAAGAGTGGGGGATAAAGGGAAAGCTTGCTTGAATCCGATGTCACTTCTAAAACTTTCTGAAATTCCTGCTAAAGTTCTAATTTTGACTTTCATCTCTTCATAAAGCCTATAGACAACAACTCTATATTCTAAAGGAATTTAAAGTTCTTCCATTCTACGCCACAACTTATCTCTAGGGACCATGTCAAATGCCTTTTTGAATTCAACAAAGCAGCAAAATACTTCTTCTTTGCTCCCCCAAACCTTTTCAATAATGTGTCTCAATGTGATACCATGATATATTGTAGAATGCTTCGGCCTAAAACCTGCTTGCCCTTTTTCCCTCTTTTATTTTACTTCTGCCCACTCACTGATTCTATTTTCTACCATGCCACTGAAAATATTTGCAAACAAATGATTGATCATAATGGTTCTATAGTTTGAAGGATTATTAATGTCTTCGCCTTTAAAAAGGGGAATTGCTAGACTAGTTGTCCAATCCCTTGTGAATCCTTGTTGAAAGACGTTGTTGAATATTTCCATGATGTGCGGTGCCAAAATGCTCATTCCCCACTTTAGATATTCTGCTTGAAGTTCAACCAAGTCCTTTGCCTTCCATGTTTTCAACTTTTTAATTCCTGCCTCCACCTCATGTACTGTGAAAAGCTTTGTAGTTGTGTTGATCCTGGGAGGAGGCTCAACCTTTAATTCTTTTTCATAGAGTTGCCTTGCATAGTCAAACCACATATTAGCTGTAATATTATTTTGAAACTGCTTCTTCCTTGGTTGAAGTTCCTGCCAAAAATGTTTTGGGTTATTCTTGCCTAGATATATCAACTCTCCCCGCCTTGTTTGCATGAACTCATTTTTTTTCTTTTTTAAAATATGCTTATATAAATATACATCCATATTCCCCTCTCCTTACTTTTTCAAGGTTCTCCTTGCCATTTTGAATTCCTCATCGAACCACACATTCACAGGAAAAAAAATCGATTATGATTTCCTATTTTTTGCTCTTTTGCACTTCTCAAGTGCACCCTGGATTATATTTGTTAACTCATGGTTGTTGAGGCTTTTGGGATCAATTTTCTCCTTCTGAATTGATCTCTTCAACATTGTTTTGAAGATAGTGAAATTTTCTTATGTTAGAAGAATTTTACCCCTTGATGTTGATTGTTGAGAACATTGGGTTTTCCTCCTGTTCTATCTTTCTTCTAACCAGGATAACTTTATATAAATTGGGTTATGATCTGATTTTAAGTCCCAAATATGATCTCCAATCTTAACTTCATCTATTCTTTCTATTAGGCTTTGTGAACCAATAACATAGTCAACGACACTTTCCCCATTGTATGTGTTGCAAGTGAAGTTCCAATATTTTTTCCATCTATCAATACCATTGCAGATAATTAAATTGAAAGAACCACACAACGTAAGCAACTCCTCTCCAAAATTATTACTAAATTTTTCATCTTCTGAACATCTCAACCATCGAGAATTATCCTCTTCAATGAGCCATATAGGATTTTGATCCTTTTTACAACAAAGAATACTAGCTTGTTGATTTGTTGTTCTAGCATTGAAATCTCCCACTAAAATAAATTCTCCATGTTGTTAATATGCGGCAATATATTTCTTCAAAGCTGCATATGGATCTTTGCTGTCCAATCCCTTAGTTTTGTAATTTTTTGATACTTGAGGCGCAAAATGCTACCTAAATGCCTAAATGCATGTTGGATGAAGGCCACGTAGGAGCCCCTCAGATATGCATGTTGATGACATCCTGACATCCACGTAATGACCTCCCCATGGATTTGGCCATTGGATGAGTGATACATGATTGATACCTAAATGCGTGTTGGATGAAGGCCATGTAGCAACCCCTTAGATATGCGTGTTGATGACATCTGACAGGGACGTAGTGACCTCCCCATAGATTTGGCCATTGGATGAGTGATTCATGATGAGTGAAACATGCCACCTTGTCTTTTGTCCACCACATGTCACCATTGGATGAGTGCCACATGGCAGTGAATCTAGTTGTTTGATGACCACCACATGGCAAGGAAATTGGCATGGATAATGAGTGTGACATAGTAGCAGACCTGGTCGTTTGATGTGCACCACGTCGTAGGTTAAACTTACTCGGCTAATGAGTGCGACATGGCAGTGGACCTGGCCATTTTATGTGCACCACGTCGTAGGTGAAACTTTCTCGACTAATGAGTGCGACATGGCAGCGGACCTGACCATTTGATGTGCGCCGAACTGGCCATTTGATGTGCACCATGTCGTAGGTGATTTGAGCGTTTTAAAGAAAGAAATAAAGTATTTTTAACGTCCATGAGGCTAAAAATAGCCTATAGGACAGATTTCTTCTCCATCCGGTTCTTATATTCAACCATTTTCCTGTGGAGTCTTACAATAAATGCTCCCAACTTCTCAAGAAAATCTTCGCTAAATAGATTATCCCAAGAGCTAGCTGCCAGAATATCTGCATAATTTTCCCTGTTGTCTTTGAAGGCCTCACATTCTAAAATGAAATGCTTTTCTATTTCCACTTTTCCAGAAGAGCAAAAAATACACAATATTTCCTCCCACATTTCTTTTGGCCTTTTCCAATGCCCTTTTTCACAATGAAGTTGATGAGAATTAATCCTTAATTGAGCAATAAGAATTTTGGATCTCCAAGGAATATTGGCCTCTATGTATTCTTTTTGTTGATGATTATGAGTGGGGTTAAACTCTTGCATTTAGTATTCCTTATTTCTCCCTATCTCTATCTTCCAAGTACATTTGTGAAACTTATCCATAACAAAAGTATTTATCTCTTTACTATTTGTGGGACACATGTTCAAGAAAATACCCCATTTACTAAACCATTTGTTTATTTGTTGCATCCAAGTCTTCTTTCTTTTGCACAATATGTCATTGAACACAACCTTAGGCTATCCATCCTCTTCCATTTACTCAATTTTTTTTAAATACCTTATGAATCGCACCATAGAAATTGCTTCAATAGGAGCAGCCCAAGTTTCACTTAACAAGATAGCATAAGGAACTGCACTTTTAATTTTGAATTTGTATGTAATCAAACACTTCTGAATTTATCAATTTGTTTCCACTACGTCTCGGTTGTGCTGCTAGCCTACAAAAGAGTTAGAGTGGTTTTCCAATCCCATATCCCTGCCTCTCTACACCTATTTTGAAGAGCATAAAATTATTTCCAACCCCCCAAAGTTATTTTCTTTCTACAACCATCCCAACTTAAATTTTTGTTGAAGTCAATTCTGAGGTATTTGTAGTCTGCAACTTCTTCCAGAATGTTTCCTTCAAAGTAGAACTTATGTTGGATATGCTTTCTTTTGTTAAAGAAAACCACTACTTTCGTTTTACTAGTATTGACTTGCATCCCCACCCTTCTACAAAAATTCTCAAGGTAAAGTAAGTGCTCTTGCAAACCAAGAGTCGATTTAGCAATCAGTATAAGGTTATCTGTGTACAAAATAAGCCTTATAAAAAATTTGCTCAAATGGATATTGTCAACCCCTTGTGAATTTAGCCACTCTTCAAGCTTGTCAATATATAAACCAAAAAGGGTAGGAGACAATGGGAAACCTTGTTTGACACCAATAATGCCATGTGACAAGAGAATTTGTTGTCTGATGAGGGCCACATGGTAATGGATATGGTCTTAAATGGAAGTGACTCTGGTCATTTGATGACCACCACATGGCAAGGAAACTAGCTCGACTAATGAGTGTGACATGGCAGCCGCCCTAGTCGTTTGATGTGCACCATGTCGTAGGTGATCTAACCATTTGATGAACACCACGTGACAAGAGAGTTCGTCCTCTGATGAGGGCCACATGGCAATGCATCTGGTTGTTAAATGAGAGCCACATGGCAGCAGATATGGGCACCACATCGCAGTGACTCTGGTCGTTTGATGATCACCACATGGCAAGGAAACTGGCTCGGCGAATGAGTGCGACATGACAGTGGGTCTGGTCATTTGATGCACACCATGTCGTAGGTTATTTGACCATTTGATGAATGCCACGTGACAAGAGAATTCGTCCTCTAATGAGGGCCACAAGGCAATGGATCTGGTCTTTAAATGAGAGCCACATGGCAGCAGAGATGGTCGTTGGATAAGTGTCTCGTGGCATCAGAGACGGTCTTTGGATGAGCACCAAGTCACATATGAGATTGCAATTTGATAAGTGCCTTGTGGGATCAAATCTGACTATTTGATGATCACTATGTGGCATTAGAACTGGTCATTCGATGAGCACCAAGTGGCAAAGAATCTATTCGTTTATGAGCACCACATGGAAAGGGATCTGGCCATTTGATGGGCACCACTTGGCAGATGATATAGTTGTTCGATGAGTGCCACACAACAGTGGATCTGGTGGTTTTATGAATGCCACATGGAAAATGTTGGATGAGTGCCACATGGCATAGTACCTTGTCATTGGATGAGCACCACATGGCATAAATTTGGCCATTGGATGAACGCCACGTGGCAATTGATCTAACCATTGGATGAGCACCATGTGGCGAAGCATCTAACCATTTGATGAGCACTATGTAGCAAATGATCTGGTTGTTGGATATGCACCACGTGGTAGTGGATCTGGTCGTTGGATGAACACCACATGGTAGCACATCTATCTGTTCGATTACCGACACGTGGTAGCATATATACCATTGGATGGGCACCACATGGCATCACATCTTGCCATTAGAGGTGCACCATGTGGCAACCTATATGACAACTAGATGTGCACCATGTGGGATTGTATCGCGTGTTTGGATGGGTGCCACATGGGAGCATATCTGGTCGCTTCATCGGTGCCATGTGGCAACACATCTGGCCATTTTATGTGCACCACATGGTAAGGAAACTGGCTTTGCTGATGAGCACAACATGGCAGCGAACCTAACCGTTTGATGTGCACCACATCATAGGGAATTTGATCGTTTGATGAATTCCATGTGGCAAGAGCCCTGGTCGTTTAATGAAGGCCACATGGCAATGGATCTGGTCATTAAATGAGAGTCACGTAGCAAAGATGGTTGTTGGATGAGCGCCTCATGACATCAAAGACGGTCATTGGATGAGCACCACGTTGCATATGAGATTGTAGTTTGATAAGTGCCATGTGGGATCAAATCCCATTGTTCGATGATCGCCACGTGATATTAGAACTAGTCATTCAATGAACACTGTGTGGCAGAGAATCTAGTCGTTCGTGAATGCAACATGGCAAGGGATCTGGCCATTCGATGAGCACTAAATGGCAAAGGATATGGCCATTTTATGAGAACCACGTGGCAGAGGATCTGGCCATTCAATGAGTGCCGCACGATAGTAGATCTGGTCGTTGGATGAACACCACATGGAAAATGATATGGTCATTGGATGAGCGTCATATGGCAGAGGACATGGTCATTGGATGAGCGCCAAATGGAAAAAAATTAGTCGTTGGATGAGCTCCAAATGGAAAAAAAATGGTCGTTGGAAGAGCACCACATGGCAGAAAATTGGCCATTGGATGATTTCCACATGGCAATTGATTTGTCCATTGGATGAGCGCCACGTAGCATGGGATCTGGTTGTTTGATGAGTGCCATGTGAAAGAGGATTTGGTCGTTGAATATGGGCCATGTGGTAGCAAATTTGGTTGTTGGATGAGCACCACATGCAAACACAATTGTCCATTGGATTAGCGACATGTGGCAGTGCATCTAGCCATTTGATGTGAACCACATGGCAATGCATCAAGATGGCAATAGATCTAGTCATTAGATGTGCACCACATGGTCATGTAGCTTTCCATTGGATTAGCACTACATGTCGGCGTAATTGGATGTGCACTATGTGGCAGCGTATCTCACCATTGTATGTTGGTCTAGAACTACATGTTGGAATATTTGTATGTTGGCCTAGCACTACATGTCGGTGTATCTAAATGTGCACCAAGTGGCATCGAATCTCACTTCACCATTGTATGTTGGCCTGGCACTGCATGTCAGCGTATTTGGATGTGTACCACATGGCAGAAGATCTCGCCATTGTATGTTGGCCTAGCACTACATGTCTGGATGTTGCCCTAGAACTACATGTCGGTGTATCTGGATGTGCACCAAGAGGTTGCAAATCTCACCACTGTATGTACACCACATGGAAGCCTCTCGTTGCTCACCATTTGATGATTGCCACATGGAAAGCCTCTCTGGATGTGCACCAAGTGGCAACAAATCTCACTTCACCATTGTATGTTGGCCCCACAATACGTGTCGACGTATTTGAATGTGCACCATGTGGCAAAAAATTTCACCATTGTATTGTATGTTGGCCTAGCACTACATGTTTGGATTCATCCATTTGATGATTGCCACATTGCAAGCTTATCGTTTCTCGCCATTTGGCAAGCCTTTTACCAATCTCACTTCACCATTGTATGTTTGCCTAGCACTACATGTCAGCGTATTTGGATGTGCACCATGTGGCAGCAGATCTCACCATTGTATTGTATGTTGGTCTACCCTGCTGAATTATTTCCTGAGTGATACTGCGGGCAATTCCTGCCCTGCTGAATTTTGAGTTTAGTTTTATTTTTTTAATGAGGTTTCACTGATTTCTCTCATATTTTCTAGAAGCGATTATTGTAATTGTTGAGTCGGCTCCTAGGAGATATAGTCTCTCGGAGATTAGGTCGTGGATTCCTGGTACTCTGTAAAACCTGGTCTTTCAGGCCTGTGAGGTGAAGATAGAATTAGATGGGATTTGATCCGAATTCGTAGATAAGAGATGTGCAGTTGGTCAATTTAGGACCAGATTATTCACACTTTTCCTTAGTTGATGAGGTCTCGAGATCGATTCCTGGGAGGAGATTTGTCAACTATTTTAGGCCACTAAATTTCTCCCAAATTTTAATTTAGCTTGGGATTTTTCTGTGTGCATTTTTCTGGCTAAGGATATCTGCGCAGTGTAACGTAATGTTGTCATGCCAGAAATTTGATCTGATAGGGTGAATCCAAATAGAGAAGGACATGATCCCCACTTGAACTCTCAGATCGTGATTTCAAGCTCCCAGGTGATCCGTCGATCATTTTTTCTCGACACTTTCTTTCAGTTCATCGTAATATGCACTTGATCAACCAAGATTTGTTTTTCTAGAGACATTGTTGGAGAGATTGTAGCCCCCAGGCACTGCCCTTCATCGAACTTGAGAACGAAAAGTGATATTGGGGCAGCCCATGTGTATTTGGAGCAACACATCAGTTATCATGCACATGTGTTGAACAAATTAGCTGTGTGAAGCAGTCTGGAGGTTGCCCTGATTCAACAGTCAGTCGTAAGTTGTCAAGGTGTGTCATATAAATTTTCCATTTTAATTAGCCCTTTTCACTCACTTAAATTTTTGGGAAGTAACCATTATTTTGGGAAAAAAATTTGAAATTTTTGGAGTTAAAAGAAAAAATTTGAGCAATTTTTTATTCGGATAAAAAAAAAAAATAATAATAATAATAAATTAAAATAAAAAATAAAAAAAATAAAAAAATAAAAAAAAAAAGAAAATTCAGCATTTGTCAGAAATTTTTGGCAATTTTTTCATTGGGTAAAAAGAGATTTCGGCATTCTATTATACTAAACCTGGGGTTATGAAATGCTTCCTTGATTGGATAGTCATGCAAATCTAACTCGATGGCTCTCATACCATGTAATAGTATTCTATTACTAGCAATTTTATGTTAGTGTACATAGAAATCCTCCATTATATAGCAATAGAGGAGACCCAAAATGTCTGTTAAGGGTGATTCAGAAAACAAGATAGATGTAAGTCCTTATGTGAGCTTACAACTCACCATACTTAGCTCATAGGGAAATGAAGAGTTGGAAAAGACAATCTTCCAAACCATTATCATTACCTTTTTGGAACCAACCATTCTCAATACCTTTTTGAGTGGCCTCACAGTGGATCCCAGAGTGACGGTTAGTCCACTTAATCCATTCCAAACTAGATGAATGTGAAAATCCAACATATAATAATAATAAATTAAATAATTTAATAAATAAGATGAGATTTTTGAAACACTGACGAATTTTTTAATATAGCAAATAACTAAATTTATCACATTACTCATCATATCATTTTATTCCATGCAATAAAATTTTTCGTCACTCGAATGAATTTGATAACATGTATGGATATCATTTTATTAGTTCCTACCATAAGACAACAGGGATTATAGTAATCGAAATGCCTCAAAATTTTTCCTTCATATTTTTACTCAATAGATCAAAAAACATAAACCTAACATTTCAATACAAGCGTCTTTTGACCACCCTATAAGAGATTGACACTACATTCTGCAAGCCAATGAATAATTTCACCTTCTTATTTGGCCTCTTCCAGAGGAAAAGGCACATATTAGATCAAACAATTTGGTTAAAAAAGGCATGGTCATGAAATTGTTTCATACTCAAGTAATGCCATGAATTAGTCTATCATTAATTGGATAGACTAATGCATCTGTGTTGGAAAATTTTATCCACAATTTTCCTTAACTCAAGTGCGTACTTGGTTTCTTCGCTTTGTATATTCTGTGCACTTTGGAATTCAATCTTCCATTGTCCGGAATTTATCAATCAATATCACCAGTCACTGTTAGAATGGTTCAAATAAGAGGTGTTTGCTTGTTTTCCTAATCACTATGGCAACCATACTCTCCACGTGGGTGACAGTGCAATCCCAGGGAACCATTAAAGTTAGCTTCCATTCCAAGACTTGTCCCAGAGCATAGTATATTGTCAAGTTCACCGTAGAATAACATGTAAAATCCGATGAAGGGATTTCTCCCGGATTTCTCAGGCTTCACTTCCACGACTGCTTTCTTCAGGTAAATTCACATGAACTATTCTTCTTAAATTAGCCTTTGACGATGCATGATTCTGAGTCATTCCCGTACTTATTACTGATCATGACAATTTTTTTTATGCTTCTCCGCCTTCATCTCGCTGCAAGGTTGCGATGGGTCAGTACTGATCAGCGGCCCGTCTGCCGAGAGAAGTGCACCTCCAAATCTTGGATTGAGAGGATTACATGTTATTAACTTTGGAAATTCAATATGTTATTATGCAAACTCTATTTGAATTAACATTGTATTATTGTTTTAGTTTTGTTTTTTTGGTTAGTATTAACCATATAGTTTATAGATAGATAGAAAATCTTTCGGATTAATCACATCAATAGGATTTGGTCGACGTTTCGAACCATCTAATGTGGTTCATCCTCATGACAAGGCGAAGAAGGAAAACGATCTCAATGAATAAATAGTAAGGATGCATCATTGCGAAGTTAGTGGTTGATCCATTAGGCAATCCGAGGCACATTCGAGACATTGAAACAGTTGATCCCATACGCTCTACGTAGACATCTTCATCGTCACCATGTATGCATTGAAGACTCCAAAGTCATTGCTAGGGTGGATCACTTCCATCATAGAAAGCTGAGGGAGGCTATTGAAATTGAGAGACATCCTAGAAATCTCAACAGAGATGATGGATGGAAACTAAGTAAGAGCTAGATGGTAGCCCTCTCAAGGTGACTCAGCCCCCATGCAATGTTTCCTTTGGTTTTATTCTCCTCCCCCTTTGGTTTTATTTTTTTTCCTGAAGCTATTTTATTATATTATCTCCTTTCTTATATATATATACTTGATGTTATATATTTTTCCCCCCTCTCTGCCCTTTGTAATAATAATTATAAATCTTCCCTTAACTTCTTCATTTTTAATATTATTTGTATTCTATTATTTACCCCTTCTCCCTTACTAGTTTTATAACTTATATATATATATTTTATTTTTATTTATTTTTTATTTTTTTAATTTTTTTTTTACCAAATTATTAGATCATTCATAATTTAATCTTTTTATGTTTTCCCCTGTACTATAAGCTACCCCTTCTCCCTTATGGGTTTTTATAATTTAACCCTTTTTCTTAAATTATTATATCTTTAAATAATTAAAAACTTTTATTTTTATAACTAATTAATTAAATTAATTAAAAACTTTTAATTTTCTAACTAATTAAATAATTAAAAAACTTTTAATTTTCTAACTAATTAACTAAATAACGGCTAGTTTTAATAGCCACATTCAGGCAATGATGCATCCATTCTATTTATTCATTGAGATCGTTTTCCTTCTTCGCCTTGTGCTGAGGATGAACCACATTAGATGGTTTGAAATATCGACCAAATCCTAATGATGTGATTAATCCAAAATATTTTCTATCTATCTACAGTATGGATCACAAAAGGATCTACCATATAGTTTATGTTTTATAATCAATTTCACCTAATAATTAACATCATTTGATAATGAATAAATGTTAAATAATTTAATGAATGTGATGAGAATAGTGAAGAGATTTTCTAAGTATTAATAATTTTTCCTTCTTTAATATAGTGCATCTAAATAAATATCAACTAATAAATAAAACTATATAATAATGAAAAGAAATTATGTCATCATCTAAGATGTAAAAAAATTATTGATATTATATATTTTATCATTTTTCTATATCTTTTATTTTACTAAAATTTATTTACAAAATACTTATTTTGATGTTATTTTATACATTCTTTCTTTGTCAAATAAATTACAAAGGATCATACCTTTTATGATTTAGAAAAAAAGACAAAAAAAAACAAAAAAAATAAAAAAATAAATACAAAAGATCCAATAGATTACATAGAATTTATTTCTAACAAGCGAGCTTGGGCTTTATCTTCACTTCTAATACATGACAATAAGACAAAAGGAAAAATATGTAAAATGTGTCGTTATTATGGTAAATATAGACCTCTCTAAAGAAAATGTTGTAATAAAATGCATGATATGAAGAGCAATAAAATATGATATTAATGTAAAATCCTCTTTTTATAAATAGAAACACATTTCCCATTTGAGTACTATTATTATAACCAACGACAACAAAAATTTAAAAACATTATAACATATGGTTAAAGATTTACATTTTATTCTCTATTTCATGGTTAACAAAAAAATTATATTTTTGGTTGACAACATTTCTCTATTATACTTGTATCTCAGAATATCATACTTATTTCCCATTTGAGCACTACAATTATAATTAATGACAACAAAACTTTAAGAGCATCATAACATATGTCTAAATATTAACATTTTATTCTTTCACTTCATAACTCTTAACACAAAATGATATTTTTGATTGATAACAATCATGGTAATATACTTGAATATGAGAATATGTCGATGAAATATTGAAATGTGTTTATTATCTTCCTAAAATTTATACCAATATTTTTTCCATTTATAAAATAATACATTTTAAAAACTTAACTAGCACAACATTGAATCCATAAAACTCGATCACATTTTTTAGCAAGTAATGCATGTAGAGATGGTCTCCACAAACCTTTAATTGAGGAGAAATATTTATTGAAAACACATGATTAAGGGGTAATCTTGATTGAGGTTTCAAGGTCTTGATTGATGACTTAAAACTGATCATTTAACTCAAAAAATATATCCATCAAAGATGGGACGAGATTTAACTTAATTACCAACATAATGAGAAGATTTCATAGTCTTTGTTTTCTTAGAGTTTAATGCTTCTTATTTTTTTAATTCTCATTTCAAAATATGGTGTTTTCAATGACACCTTATTTTGGGGATTAAAGTTACAACTTTCACGACCATGATATTTAATGTTGCTAATAGAATCATTAAAACAAATCTTTGAATTAAAATGTATTGATGCTAGTATCATCCCTTTTTCTATTTATCTTTCATGGTTAAAATCACAAATGATTTAAAACTATGGACATAACAATTAGTACCATTGCAAGAAAAATATTAAATGAATCCTAAAATCAAAAAGTGGTTCTATGAATAGAACCCTTTTATTGTTTTCAAGATTAATATTACAACACATTCAAAACTATGCTCTTAATAACTTGTACCATTAAAGCCAAAATCTTAAAATAAACCCTTAAAGGCACGAGTAATAACGCCATTTTTTTTATTTTGGACTTATAATTACAACCTTTTTTAAATCATTATATTTATGATCAAAATTGGCATACACTTTTACTTGACCATCATTCTCCCCTAAAAATAAAATTAAAAATTAATTAACTAGATAAAAGAACTTTCGGATTAATCACATCATTAGGATTAGGTCGACGTTTTGAACCAACTAATGTGGTTCATCCTCAGGACAGGTGGAGAGACTGATCGATCTCGATGAATAAATAGTGGAGATACATCATTGCCTGGAAATAGCTGTTGAAAACTAGCCGTTAGGAAATTAGTTTAAAAATAAATAAATAAATTAAATAAAAATTAATTACGAATATGTTAATAAATTAATAAGTACTTAAAAATATATATATAATAGGTAATAGGGGTGGGGGGTACAATTATAATTAATTAATTGTTTAAATAAAATAATACAAAACAAAGCTACCTAAGAAAGAGTGGAAATTTTTAAATAAATAAATAACCTAAAATACCAAATAAATTCAATAAAATTTTAAAAAATGGGGGTTTATAAAATTATTAAACTAAATATAAAAGGTAAAATTTTAATTTAATCAAATAAAATAAATTAATTAAATATTTCGATAAAATAAATTAATTAAATAATAAATAATAAAAAGTATAAATAATAAATAATAAATAAACAGAATTACCTTACGGAGGGGCAAAAAATAAATAAATCAATAAATTAAACAACATAAAATAACAAAGTTTACCTGGCGAGAACTGGGGTCCAACTCCTACTTAATTTCCAACCATCATCACGGTTGAGATTCTTAGCATGTAGTTCAATTTCGATCGCCTCCCTTAATTTCCTATGGTGGAAGTGATCAACATTAGCAACGACTTTTGAGTCTTCAATACAAACATGGTGGCAGGATTTTTCCACATGTTCAGCAAGAGCTAATGTACGAGAGCGGTTATGTCTAATATCCGCAGCATGCTCACGAATTCTCTACCTAATGGATCGACCTGTTTCTCCTATATAAGGAGTTCCACAAGAACAAGGAATCATGTAAACCCCTTTCATGCCTTTAGGGTCGATAGGGTCTTTAACAGACCTAAGAGAATTTATAATAGTGTAGAGAAGTTTGAAAGAAGCAGAGATATTAATTCTCTTAAGGATATGGGCAATTTTGTCCGTTGTCTCCTGAATAAATGGGAGATGGACATTGGAAATAGGATCCACCCGAGTAGATTTTCCACTCAGTCCTTTATACGCCTTATGAAAGGCTTTAAGACCTTGAGATCTACTATAACCATTATTTTCGAAAACATCAAGAAGGTGGGATTTTTCTGATTCCAAGGAATTGTCATCAGAGATTCTAAGAGCACAAGTCACAAGAGTACACAGGACACCAAATTTCTGAGCAGGAAAATGATGGGATCCAGCATGAAGATATTGTTTTGTGTGAGTATTCTTGCGAAAAACCCTGTGAGAAATGGAGCCATCTTCATTCCTTGAGAGAAGGATATCAAGGAAAGGGAGGCAAACGTCAACCTCCGCTTCCATCGTGAACTTGATGGAATCAGATAGCGAGTTCAGGTGCCCAAGGAACAGATCTAATTTCTCTCGACCATGGGGCCACATGACACAAGTATCATCCATGAACCTATTCCACTTCCTAGGGCGGAATTTATCAGAGGAAAGGGCCTTAGATTCAAAATTCTCCATAAACAAGTTAGCAACAATGGGGGAAAGAGGAAAGCCCATCACAACACCACAGGTTTTCTCATAAAACTCACCTTGAAAACTGAAGAAAGTCGAGGTGAGGCAGAGGCTAACCAATTTAGAGGTGTTCTCATCAGAGATCTGTTTAATGACATCAACGGATTCTTGGATGGGGATCTTGGTGAATAAGGACACAACAGCAAAGCTAACTAAAAGCTCACCAAACCCTAAAGATGTGAAAGGGGTTTACATGATTCCTTGTTCTTGTGGAACTCCCTATATAGGAGAAACAGGTTGATCCATTAGGAAGAGAATCCGTGAGCATGCTGCGGATATTAGACATAATCGGTCCCGTACATCAGCTCTTGCTGAACATGTGGAAAAATCCTACCAACATGTTTGTATTAAAGATTCAAAATTCGTTGCTAAGGTTGATCACTTCCACCATAGGAAATTAAGGGAGGTGATTGAAATTGAATGACATGCTAAGAATCTCAACCGTGATGATGGTTGGAAATTAAGTAGGAGTTGGACCCCGGTTCTCGCTAGGTAAACTTTGTTATTTTATGTTGTTTAATTTATTGATTTATTTTTATTTATTTATTTATTTATTTTTTCCCCCTCCCTAAGGTAATTCTATTTATTTATTATTTTATATTTTTACTTTTTATTATTTATTATTTATTTTATTTATTTTATCGGAATATTTAATTAATTTATTTTATTTGATTAAATTAAAATTTTACCCTCCATATTACCTTTTATATTTAGTTTAATAATTTTATAAACCCCCATCTTTTAAAATTTTATTGAATTTATTTGGTATTTTAGGTTATTTATTTATTTAAAAATTTCCACCCTAATCTTTCTTAGGTAGCTTTGTTTCGTATTATTTTATTTAAACAATTAATTAGTTATATAGTTAAAATTTCCCACCACCACCCCCACCCCCCTAATTAAAGTACTTATTAATTTATTAACATGTTTGTAAATAAATTTTATTTAATTAATTAATTTATTTTTAAACTAATTTCCTAACGGCTAGTTTTCAACGGCTACTTCCGGGC
Source organism: Pinus albicaulis (assembly GCA_034641835.2). Classification (NCBI taxonomy): domain Eukaryota; kingdom Viridiplantae; phylum Streptophyta; class Pinopsida; order Pinales; family Pinaceae; genus Pinus; species Pinus albicaulis. The sequence continues at coordinate 888,652,662 of CM076574.1, forward strand.
AATGATGCATCTCCACTATTTATTCATCGAGATCGATCAGTCTCTCCAATCTCTCCACCTGTCCTGAGGATGAACCACATTAGTTGGTTTGAAACGTCGACCTAATCCTAATTTTGTGATTAATCGGAAAGTTCTTTTATCTACATTATGGATCACAAAAGTCTTAGATCTAAAATTAATTAACTAATAAAACAAAACAAAACAAAAAATATTAAAAAACAATACAAAAGGAATTAAAAAATTAAATAAAGAAAGAAAGAAATATATATGTGTGTGTGTGTGTGTGTGTGTGTGTGTGTGTGTGTGTGTGTGAAAAAACTTGAATAATGATATTATAAATCAAATACGAGGGAAGTTGATTTCTGGAGTACAACAAAATGATGGAAGTGAGAGGGATAGGTTAAACTTTATGCAAATCTCTATGAAGGTTTTGTGGTTGTTCACGACGTGACAAAGTACAAGATTGGTGCAACTGACAATGGGTGGACTCAATATTGGACTCAATTGATAAAAACTCCAAAATATGAACACAAATATTCACCTATGACAGATGCAACAACGAGGACTTTCAAAAACAATGGTGATAGATGATCTGACCCCCACCTCGATGGGGTAGGAGATGGGGGGTGTAAGGAGGGACACAACCAAAAGTGATATCATGGGTGACCCAGATCAAACACAAGTGACCTAGATCATATGAAGAGATAAATGTGCAATTGAAGGATGGCTTCCTAGAAAACGAACCGAAAAACCCAAGCTCTGAGATTACCTCGATCAAAGTAAGCCAGAATATTCAATCTATCATTGAAAGACCACACATTTATATGAAAATTCTTTAGGTTATGGCACTTAGAGAATATTCGTTTTATGTGTTTTAATTCTTGATGTAAAAAAAAAATGTCAGATTGATCCTAAGATTAGCTAAAAGGGTCTTTTCATAGTCATATTTGCATGCATGGAGTCATCTCTGAATGCATGGAGAATAGCGAAAAATATTATTGAGGAGGGCCCCTATTTTTTTACTTAGCTATGCTACATCTTTGGTATTCAATGGAGATATTTTCCTAGGAGAAAGAAACCTTTACCTTTGCCTCTGTCTAGATTCATCTGTATCCACTTTACCAATAATTTTTAGAACAAGAGATGTTAGAAGGAATAGGCAATGTTCTAGGAACATTTGTTAAAGTGTCAAAAATCACAAAAGAAACTAGATATACGTCTGATATAAGGATATGTGTTTACATGGATGCCATAGGAACCCTCTTGAATTCAATCATCATTTCTCATCAAGATGAAGAGTGGCTACAAATAGTAGACCATCAACACATTCCATTTCAGTGTAATAAATGCCATGAATATGGCCACTTATTCAGGGATTTCCCTCTAAATACCCCGAGATCCTCAAAGAAGCCCAAGGGGGGCTAAGACGGGGATGGATTTAGTAAGATTTAGAATAAGAGAAAAACTACTTGGAATACAACGACCTGGTCAAAAGAGAGGACAAGATATCTATAATATTTTTTCTATCTTATCTAATATAGAGGAGGCCACAATGCTAAGAGAGACTTCTCAGACTAAACATCCAAAAGAGTCCCAAAGGATAAATAAATTTTGGATACTCATAAAAGATGAAAAATAACTCGAATGGAGGGGTTCTCAATTATACACGAAGGTGGGGAAAAGGAGACAGATAAAGAATCATTGGATGATGACCAACTCCAGGACTTTGAGGAAATTCCCATTCCAAATCATAACGAGGTGGATGTCCAAGCTCTCATGGAGGCTCAATAGGATCATCACAGTAAATAAAATATAGAAAATCAACTGAGGAAACTTTAAAAAGAAACAACTAAAGGAAAAAGTAAGAGATCAAGAGATATCGCTTCCAAAATATCCAATGTTAGCTTGAGGTTATAACTAACTGTATCAAGCTCTCAAAGACACTTCGAGGTGAGGAAAAGAAGTGATGATGAAAACCAAAAAAACAAAAACTTAAATAGGTGGTAGTTCTACTCATATATTTGGGGAAAATTCTAGACCTCCAGGAGAAGTATTTCTCCCCTCAATCCAAAAAGTAGAAAATGAACGTAATCTCATAGAATAAGTGAAGTACGAATTCCCCCTCCAAACAATAGGCATTAAGAAATTACATTAACTAGGAAAATACAAGCTTGATTCTTATTCAATATATCAAGTGCAACACACCAACCGTGGCAATGGTGGCTAGTAAGGTATGGAAAAATTGTGAGTTAGTAGTGGTAGGTGCAAAGGGTGAGGTTGAGGGTCTAGGGGTAATTTACACCTCACTCAAATAAAATTAGATGTCCATTCTACATCTCATTTGATGATAGCAACAAGATATGAGATTATTGATATAGAAGAGGGAGGTTATATTTCCAATGTCTATGGACCCGTTGTCCCATATTTAAAGTAGGCTCTACTTGATGTTATTTAGACCTACATGAACAACTTGTGGATAAGCATTTTTGTTTCTTCAACCTTTTTCTTTATTATTGTCAATGGATCCCTGTCCAAAACCTTATATCTCTCTAGAGAGATCAGGGAAGGTGATCCTATCGCACCTTTCTTCTATATCATTATTGTTGAAGGTCTCAAAAGATTTATCAATATGGAAATCTAGGAGAGTCAGCTCCAAGATCCAATTCAGTTCCCTAACCTTGCTCTATTTTCTCTAGCATCCCTTTGTTTTCTCACCTACAATTTGTGGATGACACTCTTATTATGGGGAAACCATAAAAATGTGAAGATAAGGAATGCAAGAATGCCTAGGATTTATTAATGAAATACTTTAGGAAGGTAATTAATAAGGCTCACTCATAAAATTTATTTTTCAATACCCATATTCCTATCCAATGAAATACTGCCAAAATTATTGGCTTTTAGTGAGACTTCCTTCACTATAAATATTTGGGGAGCCCCCTTCTCGACAAAGCTCTACAAAATGCTCCTTAAGAGGACCTTCTTACCAAGTTGGATTCTCCCCTATCCAATTGGACCTTCCATTTACTGAATCTTCCTAGGTGTATCCTTCTCATCAAGTCTATTTCACATGCAATCATGTTGTATCTATTTTTGTGCTAGAAACTCCTATGAATATTAGTAAACACATCAGAAAAATATGATGCCCCTTTTTATGGAGTGTTCCAAACAAAGAAAGGAAATCAACACTTATATCCTGGGATAAGGTCTGTCACCAAAAGGAGGGAGGGAGTTCTTAACATCAAATATCACCTCTCAATGGGTAAGGCATTATTGGAAAAATCATAGTTGCTATGGTTGCAAGCAAAGGAGAACTATGGGAAGATATATGGAGATAAAAATGTGTTGAAATATTAAAGGGGAATTTCCTAGTGAGGATGGATGGGGACTGTCGAAGATCCCTAATTTGGAATAATGGTTGGAAAATCCATAAACTTATTCAATGCTGCTATTTTTTGGAGGTCCATAATGGAAACTTGTTTCTCTTCTAGGAGGATGCATGGAAGCAAGAACCTATCCTAGGAGAAGATAAATCCATATATTATGTAAAACTTCCACTAATCAATGTTGGATGGACACAAATTAATTAGTATTGGAGAAATTTGGATGATACAATATGTGACAAGACCCGTAGGTGGAAACCATGTGATTCCTAGCCTATACAATGGTTGGAAAACTCAAAGGGGGATGTGGAGGTTAGACTCCAATAAAAAATAATGCATGTTAATGATGAGGAGGACATTCTGAGGTGGGTGTGGAGAGGCAATGGAAATTTCTATGTCAAGGAGGATTATTGACTAGCCACGACATGGTGTGAAACAAGAAGCTAAAATTGTTGGGAAAAATTCTAGAACACGAAACTCTATCTGAAGGTCATGGAATTCATGTGGTTGTTGATGAACATAAATACTATAACCTGGGATGAAGTTTTATGAAGGGGGTTCTCAGTCCAATCCATGTGCCTTTTATGTAGATGTGAATGGGAAACATAGCCACCTTTTCAATGAGTGTAAGGAAATAATTATTTTATGGGACATAGGAACCAAATTTTTTGGACAATCGGGCAGGTGTTGAGATAGTATTTTTGACACCCTCGAGTAGTGGCGAGTAAAAACATTCCAAAATTGTACCCTAAATCAAGCTTGTAACTCATTCTCGAGCTTACTTATATGGAATGTTTTGAAGGAACAAAATAGGCATATCTTCAAATCTCAAGCTCTCCCATTACAATTAATCTGAGCCCAAATTAACAAAAGAATTAGGAAGATTATCAATAATGTGGGACCAAATTAACAAAAACATTAGGAAGAATATCAATGTCAAAGCATGGGACCTAAGAAATGTCTCTCTTAAGAAAATAAAGGATTCCCTCATTACCTTTCCAACTCAAGCCAAATTTTGACGAGGCCTCTAAAGGAAACCCTAGCCCATTAGGTGTTAGAGGAAATTTTAGAAACCATGAGGTTCAAATTGTAGCGATGTATGTTGGTCAATTGGGCCATAATTCAAACAATGGGGCCAAGCTAGTAGGTCTCATCTAGGGTCTTCAAACGGCTAACCAACTCAATTTCCCCCAAACGGTCATCAAAGGGGACTCTCAAATGCTTATCAAGGCCCTTCAAAGAACCCTATGCGACACTAATATGAATAAGATCCCAATCAACTAGTGTCGTGGATCTAGTCTATGAAAGGTGGTAGATTTAGTAAAGAGGAATCAAGTGATTGTCCCATGCCATATAAAGAGGAAATGGAATTCTCTAGCAGATAGGTTAGCTAATGAAGTGGTTACTCAAAGCCTCATATTTAAATTGTGTACGTCAATAGAGGCATGCCCCAACCCACTACAGGTCGATTATCTTACAAATTTAAATGCAGACATGGTAATCCTGAATGGGGTCACTACGCATAGAGAACATGTGGTTGAGAGGGATGTGCATATATTGGCACAAGTCAAGGAAAATGATGGCAAGTGGAAAGGTTGAAGCTTCTCGTTTTTTCCATACTTTTCATACCAGAAATGGTTACGAGGGAGTACAACCCCAATCCTTCACCTAGGTGCATTGATAGGGGGCATTAATACCCTGTGTGAGCGAAGGAGAATGAAGATATAAGAGCATACATGGTGAGGAAGTGATGCAATTGGTTGTAGTATTCCACACCCTATCACGCATTATTCTAAGATCAACGAAGATATGGTGCCAACCAATTCGAATGATGACTGCTTTTTAATGGCTTCTAGCATGGTATAAGGAGGGGATACATGTCTGGATAAAGTAGAGGTCACCTCATTGTATTCCAAGAAATATTATTGGATTTTAATGATCGTGATTTATGAATGCATTCAAAATTAAAAGGGATTT